>OX465591.1:31434193-32634193 GCA_950022655.1 Alentia gelatinosa | reverse complement strand
CGCGCATTCATCACCGGAAGTCGGTAGTCGCCGGCGACGGCGGGCCTCGTTTGGGGATTATGAGCGGTCGATGAAGAATTATCACCTGGTTGTGTAGTGGAGGCGGCGGTGGACGTGCCCGAAGGCTGGAGGAGAGAGGAGGGGAGGACGGGGAGGCCGGGGTAGATTAGAAGACGAGAGCTCCTTGGCGAATTACGCCTGCAAAGCCTATTTAATTTAATGAATGGCCGCCTGGTTTTGAGAGAACGCGAGGCTTTTCAACATTTTTTCTTCTTTTCTCTATGTTGATCATTTATCATCCCAGGGGAGCGGGCCCGCAGATGGTTTACTTGAATGAGGAAAATGTAAAATAGCGATGGCCACCACAGAAGCCGTGCACCTCGTAAACCACTGTACACCATGGGACCAGCGGGCAACGGCGGGTGGCGAGTGGATGGCGGCGGGCGGCGGGCAGCGGGCGGCGGGAAGCGGGTGGCAGGTGAAAGGCAATGGGGGACAGATAGCGGGTAGCAGGCGACGGTTAGCGTACGGCGGTTGGTGGTCAGTAGGACAATGGGTAGCAAGGTTATAGGACTGGTGGGATGACAGGTGGCGTATGATGGTAAAATGTGGGTGGCAGGTTGTTTGGTGGATGGCACATGGCATGTGGCAGGATGTCTAATGCAAGTAAACGGCTGTGAGAAGGTCACTTGTCATTAGATTCTAAGAATGTGATTGTATGCCCTATATACATTACCTAAGGGTCAAAGGGTCATCTATGGACTTCCAGTGCACTGCAAAAAGGCTATCCCTTCACTATCTGCATGCTATTCAGTGTGATATTGGGAAAGGAACATGGTGTATATAAGTCAAGCCGTACTTAATTTAATAGACTATCCATTGGGGTTTTAAAAGTAGATAAAGAAGGTAGAACAAAATGGGTGGCAATCGCTTGGCTTTCAAGAATGGAAGGCTTTCAGAGAATACCAGTTTGATGGCAGTGGAGCATTCTAAGGTCTTAGCAGTCTATGACTGCCTGACCACTGAACTCTGGGTACTGGATAGGGACCAGGGGGCGTTGGATAAACTGTGAACGAGAAAAAAGTATCTTTGAATTGTCTTTAGGGCCATAGTGTTGTATAAAGTAATGTGTTGTAAGCATAATATGTTTAGATGATAAGACCAACCTTAAGCTTTTAGAAGGTGTCATATACAAATACGTTCATTTCGATAATATCTTCGGGTCTTCATACAACACCGAATGGGAAACAACCGTCCAGGATGTAGTTTATCGTTGGAGACATCGTATCGTCCAGCACCAGCACCAGAAAGAACGACATTTATTCAACAGCCCCCAGGCTTGTGGGTCATAGGTGATAGTAGGAAGCTACCAACAGGTGGCTGGTGAAAAGTGGCGGTCGATACTATTGGGCAGCAGGTGATAGCTATTGGGTGGCATGTTCTATGAGAATATCCTGTGGTAGGAGCTTTCTCAGCACATTTTTATAAAGGAGCAATCTCTCAGATACAAGGACAGAGCCAGATCTTGGCCATCGGCCCAGAATAGCAACGACGGCGTTCTCTGTTCCCGGGAGAGTTCCACGAAAAGCGAGGCCATCATTTAAGAATAACAAAGGGACCCGTTGATTATGTTTTTTTTCTAATATCATACAATGCTCATTGTTTCGACATGACCTACATTCTTTACTCTCCTGGGAGCTCTTCGAAAGATTTAATGCACCTACAGGAGTGCAGGGCTAAGCGCACCGGGGTAACCATGCGTATCTGTAGGGCTTTAGAGTCTCCTATACGAAATAGATGCACCTGCAATGCTGTATAGCCAAATGCACTTTCTGGACTAAATGTATTGACGGTAGCGGGTTTACCTGGAAGATCTGATACATTTCGTACTTTTATATAGAACAGCCTGAACATGTTGTACATGCTACAAAACGAGATGGAGAATCGTTGTTTTTTTACGGAACGAGGCCCGAAGGTGAGTACTTTAAATATCATTAATTCTCATCGAGTTTTGTAGGATGTACAAGCATGGTTGGTCGTTCTATATCCATTATATACCCCAAATTAATCAAATCTTACCATATATCCATAGAAGACATGTAAGCTTGAAAGCCCACTCACTGCTGATATTTCAACAGGTGCAGTATAACAGTGTACTTCACAGGGTTCAGTACACAATGTACACAGCATAGGGAGCAGCAGTACGTAATTATCAAATATACTGTAGGGGTATATGACAAAATCAAGCACAGATAATCCCACCATATAGATGTATACAGCTGCACCTTCCTACACAGTTAATAGTTTCCTACCACCATGTTATTAACCGACGCAGTTATCTTCTCTCTGGCTCTCCAAGTCTCGGTCAGTCCTCAGTATTCTCAAACAACATCTACGTGGGCAAAAATATAGGACCTGGAAGAAGTGGACGAGGTTCCCTCCAGTGGTCAACCCACTGGAGGGGAACCAACATGTAGAAGCTATTCGGCGCCTGACGCTTGAGTGCGCCGTGTCCAGCATCTCGTGGCCGGGCCGGGAGGCAGTGAGCCACCGGTAAATCCAGCACCATCCGTCTCCCGGCTTAAATCTCGAGCTGCTCGCTGCCCGCCTGCCCGCTCCAGCTCACGGCCAACTGGCCAGCAGTTGCTCGGACTTAAGCTCGGGGGCTATTCACACCGGCCCGGAGCGACGTTCTGCCCGCTGGGTGGAGCTAACCCCTCCTCCTGTGTTTACCCTCTACCACTGATCAATCTGAGGCCGGACCAACAGCGAGCAGAACCACCCCCATCTCTAATCACCCCCGCCTCCCACCACCATCCTTCATTCTCCCACCTATCGTGCACTGACCACTCGTTACTGTACCCAAACTGATCGTACCCTTCTCTACTCACATTGACAATCACTTCTATGGACCCCTTCATTCCCACAGTCAGAATCTTACAAGAAATCCTACAAGAAGTCACCTATGTACCGTGGTATATGTCTTTGGGATAAGCTTGGGACACGTGTTCAAAAAGCTGAATCCAAGGAAATGTTTAAAGTTCTTTATGAAAGTGTAAGTCTGATTTCTTGTTCTGCCTACGATAATCATGTACTGCTTTACATATTATTAACTCTATCTCTTTTTATTATTCTCTGCCACACATGTGTATGCTTGTCGGAGGGGAGTGTTCCATGATTTCCCCATGGAAGAGCTGTTATTACCCCTAGAGAATGAGCAATAAGCATTATAAAAAAATGAAGACACTCCTGTACCCTTACGTCCAGACACAGCTGGGCTTTTCTGAGAATTAAAACTCTGTAGCGTTCACAAGAGGACACAACTCACTACCAATGTTTAGATATATACATACGGTGTGTAGACCTGTAGTTATAACTATAGGGGTAAGCTAGCTTTTGGTGATGTTATATTGATTGCAAATATAAGCTCATGGACGTCCCTCTAAACTGTACCATTACTTTAGTGTATGGCCACCATTCACGTACATCGCCATGCTATAAATCCCGGGACTAGTGTAACTGACCTCCCCAGATGAATAGTGACTGATGCCTTAGTGTCGTGCCAGATTATCGTCCAAAAAGCGAGGAAAACGGTACCTTATGTTAATACAGAACAGATGTTTCGTTCGAGTCCTAAACCTTGACCTTGACTGTCGTATCGGAAAACATCACATAATCAAACCCAAATCAAAAATCTAAGAGCATTTATGTATGCCACAGCCACTCGTGGGACCTGCTTTCACTGACTAGTTTTCAAATGCAGGAATTTTGCTCTAGCGACCAAGCAACATCCGCGTAGTTCCTTCAATTAGGACTACGTTAACGAGCACCTAAATTCGCTCTACACTTCGGAATTCATGTGAATGCAATTAGGTCTCCACGCCTAATGACTATTGCCCTTACAGCTACAGTAAATAGTTGCATGCAAGGGTCAATATTATGTATGGACAGTGACTGCTGTTGTTTTGCAAAAGAACTGCAGCCATCCTCTTCATGCTATGTACCACATGGGCCACTGGCTTGCACTCATCGACCGACTTCATCTGTACCCGCAATGACCACCCCTCGCGTACTTACAAAGGGCACTCTCTCCTTTGTTCATATTCATATTGACCATCCAAGCCCCTCCTCTTTTATGCTCCCCTATGACCGCTCTGGTTAATTTGTTTTGCAGGAAAATGCAAGCTTGCATGCAAAAGAAAGACACTGGTCACGATTCGTCATATATATCGGAAAATAGAATTAATCATTTGAAATTATTTTCCCCATACAAAACGAAGAGGAAAATCTAAATTGAAGAAAGTAAGGTATAAATAGTACAACTACCAAGATTACCGTTATATATATATATATATATGTAGGCGTTTATTGTATAACATTCAAATTGATTGAACCGAGTTGCTTCTTGATTCCATGAGTCACTCCTTAATGTTTTTTGCATCAGACACACATGTAAACCTGGGTTGTGAACTATGTCTTCATGGTAAATAGTAAATGTTTGGTCATGTTCACCCTGACTCGTTGGCCCAGCTTCGCCCCCTCCGGGCGACCAACCAACCCACCACCCCGCTGGCAGGTCCATAGCTCACCTGATAGCAAAGCCATTCGGGTGCTCTACCTAAATTCCCACTCCCAATAGCCACCCGGGATACTGGGTACATGTTTAGGGTTCGCCCCCCAACCCTCTCCCATCCCATCTTGTACACTCCACCCCTTTGCTCCAGCTCTCCTCACCCCCCTTCCCCATCCTCAGTCTGCATGTTTTATCTGGCCAGTCGGACTCAGGAGCCGGTATTGATCTGCGAATGGGGAGCCCTTACGAGGGCAGTGCCTGATAGCAGCACACCACACCCCCTTCTGAGGGGGCTTCTAGAAAATAACGTGAAAACAACGTGATACATGTACACACGGATTCCTCTTGTTTAACGATCCTAAATGGTGTTAGTATAATTCACATGGAATGCATATTATATTCCCTGGAAACATGCGTCAATATATACATGCATACATTATAATGAATGGTTTTGTGTACGAATGGCCGTAATCTCCGAGTAGTTGACGCATAGTAATATCCCGGTGACAGCAAGGGTATTACATCGCCAACTACGAGGAGATTACAGTTATCCCTACGCAAACCAGTCGTTATTTTATCTAGTATCCACCTACATGATAGATAACAAGTCTATTGCAATACAAAATGTATTGCAAGACATATGTAGTTCCAGATTACGCCATAAGGCCACAGCACGGTCAAACATGGTGGTAATTCGGTGTATTTATTCTGGAATCTCCGGGTATCGGGTTCCAAGCGCCCTATGCATTTCCTATGAAGAATTCGTAATAGGTACAAAATGTATAAAAATGAATGATTCGGGAATGCAAATGGACATATATATCTAACTGTGACTAACCTCATAGAATGACTGTGTATTTTGGGACGTTGTTTTAGATACACTTGTAACAAATCCTTATATGAACTCCATGCTCTAGGGCCTCGTACTATAAGAGACCACTGGTCCGGAGATATTACAGATATCGCTTCCCAATAAACAACGCACGAGGTTGTAATCGCCGGCCTTTGATATTGAAAATCAGTAGCGGCAGGACTGCTAGCTAAATATGTGGCTAAAGGCCTGGAGAGGTGGATTTCTTGGAAAGCCCTTCGATGAAATAATGAGCTGTTTGTCACTACAAGCCGCTGGTACTGACCATCACATCTCCAAGTGAGTGATGATTGAGACCAGACTGTTTCTCCATTTCTTAGCTCCCTTTTCCGACAACCCCAAATTGTTTTAATTCAATTCAAATGTCAGAGAGAACTTTTTAGTGTCCGATGGTTCAATTTCCTACATGAGCACCCACCCTCTCCTGACCATCCGCGTCACTTAAAAGCCGCTGTGTTCTTTAGTAAAAAGCAGATTTTTTTTTAACATGTGGCTGTAAAAGGACACCATATAAAAGCAAGACTAAAAATAATCCACAATGCAATTAAGAATTAGTATACGAATGACGTCTTGGTTGCTCCTGCTGCAGAATATTGCCTTCGTAGTTCTCATTGGCTTCAATTTTGTAGGCCATGAGGCTGTAGCAATGTCATCCTCTAGAATGATCTATGCATCATGATGTTAAGTGTGACTTTAATGGATGTGTTCAATTAAAGAGACCAGATCTTCTGCTGAAGTAGCGACGAAATGGAGATTTTGTGGAGTTGTGGTGAGTGTAGGTTCATGGTCCTGTGACCAGGGAAGGGGATTTCCAGGAACAGGATGTGTGCTAAAACAGTGGTTGTAACGATATTGGTAGATAATTCAAATTTTGCACATGGATTACAAGGTCGTTCAGAATGCAAAAATGAGACAGATTGAGATTTTATTCACAAAGTAACGTATCTTGACAAATTAGCGAGGCAGTGCCTAGATTGAACTATCTTTCGCTTTTAAAATGTGCTGGTGCAAATTGCAT
The DNA here is from genome assembly GCA_950022655.1 of Alentia gelatinosa. Lineage (NCBI taxonomy): Eukaryota > Metazoa > Annelida > Polychaeta > Phyllodocida > Polynoidae > Alentia > Alentia gelatinosa. Next base: position 32,627,731 of record OX465591.1, on the reverse strand, counting down.
TGCAACATAAACTCTGCGTGGGGAAAAAGCAATGCGCCATAGTATGATTCAGAACTAAAGCACAGGCGTGTTTTTAAGAGGAACTGGCAACGTTCGTGCAGATGGTAAATACAAACGCTTGTGGTAACTGTTGCACAGGATATCTGCATCTTTATAAAAACGATGCAACACGTAAGTCCCCCCTTAGTATCCTAAGTATGTTTATTTATTTTCTGTCTTGAAAAAAGACACGCATATATAAAGATATTAGAAGTATAAAAAGGTAATTGAAAGTTGACTACACTCCTACGTAGAGAACTGAGGGATCATAAAAAACACACACATTTATTATAAGGTAGGGATGGGGAAGGTATCACAGACACATACAAAGGTATAGTAGAATCGTCGAAGGTATGAATGTACGTATACATATTTCCATATATGTATACATATATAAGGGAATGGCACAGATCGTAGGTGGATATGGAACTATGAAGATTGAAGAAGAAATCACCAAGTTTCGGTCAAAGCCATCGTTCTACATGAGTTTGGTGCAGAGTGATATGAATGAGGTCATAGCCGAGTAAACATGACATAGCTTTCAAAAGGAGTTGAAGAACGGGCTGCAATACTCGCAAGGGCATGGAGAATAGTTCCTAACGTAAAGCCCATGGGAAAAAAATACCTGGGGTGAGATAAATATATATCCCTTTGAACAGCATACCAGAGAATTTCGGGAAGAGGGGGGGGGGGGGGTGTCTTACCGAATAATCCTCATTAGATCGGGATTAATTAATTAATCACTGGTCTTGTCTTTTGATCTTTTCCTCGTGGCGCTCTCAAAAGCCCCATCTGCTGAATCAGTTTCTTCGGGTTATTATCTCAATTATGTCTCCCAATAGCGGGCTGGACCGCCGGTCGGAGGCAAGAGCTGTGAGGGGCTGCAGGGGAGGATGTGGTGTGTGTGGGAGAGAGGGTGGGCGTGGGAATGTGAGGAGAGCGGCTTGAGATTCATTGGCGATAAACACAGAGCAGTGCTTGGCAAGTTTGTAGCGGCGGAGAGGTGGGGGCTGAGGGCACGGTGTTTGGGAGGGTACTCGAAGAAAGGACCATTCTGCCGCCGCCTTCCACCACATTGCCTTGACTTAATCTGCACTCATTCATCTTTCACTGGTTACACATTATGCATGAAGATATTCAGCCGATCCATCTGCTCCTTCCAATCGCCTCTTATCTCGATTTAAGAAGCTTTCACCTGCCTCAACCACGCCCAAGACCCCCACTTCCCATCCCCACAACCCCCATTCCCACCTACCATGCAGTAGTCGCCGGCCCAGCCACCACCACCCTGCATACAAACCCACCCCCGCTTCGAGACCGACCTTCACTATACTTCCCCACATGTGGGTCTCGTTAAGGGAGGGAGTAAGAGCTATGATATTTCTGCCTGCTGCTCTGCTCTGAAGTAGACACCTGTCCCGGAGATATATACTCCACCAGCTCACTACCCCTGAGAGCAGCTCAAAGCTACTCGCAGCTACTCAGAGTACTCCCCTGCCCTGACCCCTGCCGCCCCTGCCACCTCACCACCACAGCCACACGCAGTAGGAGGGGGCGGTAGGGGGCTGGGAGGTATGGGAGAGAGCTGATAAGGATTGGGGTGTGATAGAGGAAGGCATGACAAGGATGGATATGATAAGCGGGGGTTCAGCACCAGGTAGATGTAATCAGGTGAGGATGACATACACAGAGTGGCAAATGAGGTTGGGGAAAACAGCCAGAGATGCTTGTTCGTTTTATTATCTGATGGTTGCATAACAAGCTGATTTGTTTAATTATCCACGTATCCAACGTAAGCAAGGTCAATGCAAGCAGTTGGACTGACACGTTTAAATAGGTCCATTTTACTGGGATTGACTAAAGCGGGTTAAACTCAGTGTAACGGGTGACTAATTTCTCATTTCCTCCATAAACCTCCATAGCCATAATCATATTGTAGATATTTATACTGTTGATAAGAGACTCTTATTTGTCGCAGAGGATTATGACTGAAAATGACCTGAAAACCTGCTATGCAGAGGTCATTTCTCTTTACAGTGCAAATTAAAAAAAATCTGAAAAACTTGTATATTTAGGGTTCCTTTGGGTGTTTTTTTTCTTTTTTTCTTTTATCTTTTTTTTTGGTGGGGGGGGGGGGGGGTGAAACCACGTTAGAGGGGCGCAATGTTAGGTTGGTGATAATTCGCAGTATCACTGAGCGGCTACACGCAGAGAAGGTCAGACCTGTCAGGGGGTAAAAGGTTACTGTCTATGAGTGCCTACTGGAGGGAGTGACCTGAGCCTCCCTACACCCACCACCCTATTTACGGAAGCACCCCTTCCGACTCCCCCGTGCTCCCCTCTCTCCATCATTCACATGCAATAATGTGGGTGTTTAAATCATTGGGTAAGGGGTGGTATGAGGCATGAACGATGATGGGGCTCTATGCAGCATGGGGTGGCAAGAATGGTTGGGGTAAGTGAGAAGCTGTCATGAGAGGGAGGTGGTAGTTGATTCTATATAGGTGGTATGATTAGTTAGTGACATACTCAGCAAGTGAGAGAAGTCGATGCTAGTTGTACTCCAGTGAAGTGTCGAGGAAGGGCTCGGTTATCTATGACACAAGTGATTAGTAGCTGTAGGTTCATAGATGTCTATCTTTCTACATGAAGGGGTGGAGTCCTAGAACTAGAGTCTCTAGAGTCCTAGAACTAGAGTCTCTAAACAGTTCTAAGAAGGTACACCCAAATACAGATTTCTTAGAATTTTCCTCACGTACAATGAAAGTAATTGATAATCTATTACATTTATCCATTGAATTTGTTTAACATCACAGACAACTCAAGTTTCCCTCTCGGGGCTGGCGTTCTTGGGGATCGTTAAATAATCTAGGATCGCCTTTTTCTGTATGCCTTAGAGATTCAGGGACGATTTAGGTCAACTTTATTCAACACTTATGGACGACCTTATGGACTGTCTTAGTGAACAGACTCAAATATCATCAACCGATAACCCTTGTAGAAGGTACAGAAAAGGGTCTTTATGTGCGAGCCTAGATTATTAAACGGGCCCCTGGAACGGCGTCAGTCAATAGACAACGACGCCATTCCAGTTTTATTTTAGGAGGAGTCCACGATGGTGTTACTGTAAAATGGGGGGCGATACGAACGCCATGGCCAGCCTCTGAGGTACACTCTCCTAGCAGAGATCCTGCGCTCTACTTCCTGTGGCCGCTTGTATCTCTGCACCGACCTGCCTGTTTGGGACGAAATCTGTCCCATCTGCCAGTTTTTCACACATCCAGAATTCTGAACACTTCGAGGAGTATTTTGTGTTCTACTTGTAAATAGAGATGCGCATATTTATCTGGTAAATATTATTTTCAACTGTGGATTCACAGTATAAAGTGGTTTAGAGCCGAAAAAGACATATGACAGTTGCCTTATTTTGAATCTGAAATGTTGGCTGGTTTCTCATGTCCTTAGTTGATACGATGGGAACTAGCGTTGGGTAGAGGCAGAGATTAGAAAGCGATAGCATCACGAAGGATCTGCTGGGAGAGTGTCTGAGGTACTTAACGCGGCCTACCATTGAACTATTTTGAAAATATTTGGTTTACTACCACACCATTTGAGCTGGAGTGTAAAAGTCCGTATAGTCTAGATCATTATTGCCGTTAAATATGGTTCTTCATATTCTACTCCTTCTGTCCATTGCTCTAAGGTAATAATCAACGAGAAAATCGGGAGTATGTGCCAGTCCTACTCCTCCTCTGATTTCCCCTTTTATCGTTCACTTGCCTGATATTAACGTCACGCTTCAGTGACGCCCCCAGCGGGGAACCAAGTCATTAAAGCACACCACTGTGCCCAGGGCAGGAAACCCCGGAGAAGACATCATGAAAAAAACTAACAACCAATCCTCACCATTCACTTTGAGGCCGTTTGAGCCTACCTCTATTGAAGCTGATTTCATCAAGGAGAGTTGGTGGATGTGGGGTGGGTATGGGGAGGGAGGGAAGGAGGGAGGGAGGGGGCAAAGGCTGATGGGGGTGGGGGTATAAGGTAGGGGGTAGACCCGTATATTTTTCGAAGGACCTTAGGATTGCCTCCCCACCCACGACCCACAGTCAGGGCTATTTACAATGCTGGCACTGACCGACCAGCGACAACCACTAAACCAGATTCGGCCGGCGTTAGAACATCAGATAAAGCGGCACACACCCGGAACAAGCGGGGGGCGGGACGGTTGGGGGCGGCGAGCGCCTTGGCGAACCGAGAGACCGGGAAATATTGACTATTGATACGGCGTCGGGTGAGCGTGATTTACCGGCCGGGCGCGGGTCAGCGACGGGCGGCACACCGACGGCCCCCGCCCCGCCGCCGGCCCCCGCCCCGCCCGCTCTCCCCCACCGCCCTCCCCCAACCCGCCTAGTGTTGCCACCACTCCCCTTCACAAGTCTTATTCTCTGCCACTTTACTGCTTGCACGACTCCCGCTTTGCCCAGCCATTAATAGAATTCCTTGACTGTGATTGCGCTTTGCGTCTATTCCTGGCAATGCTTTTGATATTCCAGGCAATGTTGTTTTTGGTGGTTTTGTTAGAAGTGGGACCTGGGTCTGGTAGTTGTTATTTCATCGATGGTTTTAATCATGTTGTTCTTAGAGGATTTGTGGGAATGGTGTTGAGGTAGCGGACTGGTGTGATTTTCTGTCCAGTAATAGTTATGTTGAATAGTATTTTTGTAATTTCTGAATGAAGTAGTGAATTTCCAAATTGAGCTTTTATTGGTTCTCTTTCTTGGCAGGCTGCACTATTTTTACATCACATATTTGTTTTTACTGTAGATGTTAATTGAGTTGTACGTTTGTATTCGTATCACAAATCTGTTCTGGAATGTATTTCTAAAAGAAAGAGCTTTAAAAAACCAATCTTATCGTGGTCTTTATGGCGTTCTCTTGGTCAGTCTTTATGGAAGACAGTCTACTTGCTGCACCTTTCCTATACGGTACGTCACGATTTTAATCTGACTGACCCTCAAGTTGAACCAGCTAGGCTACATCCCATCATAGATTTATCAATATCTAGCTTTCTATAGAGTGTAGGCAGGCAACTCGACGGATCTATAGTCAAAATGAGCCACCATTACTTTTTTGTCACGGTCAATGCATAGATAAACACAATCTGCTTGCGAGGCTAGTGATTGAGACACCCTAAACCACAAACAACAAATGTAATGCTGTCTTTGTCAATAGATATATCGACAATAATCGATGGTTTTGTGGACAGGTTGCCGTAAACCAGGAGAGGTTGATGCTTAGTAATACCCGAGCGCTAGCGAGTGTATTACGACGTCTACCGCGAGTGGTTTACAGAGCCGCCTGTCCACAAAATCATCGTTTGTTGCATCTATTATCCATCTTTTCGAATAAATTAAACCCAGTGATTGCTATATTAAAGGGTATAACAATATGAAAGGGACTATTTCTTGGCTCTATGTCAAAAGGAACTATTTTTTCCCGTATACCATTGTTTTGAGGCCGTATACCACAGGTATGAATCTGTATACCACAGTTATGGTATCTGACAGGTTTTATACAATGGGTAGTGGTCCCCATACATTTTCAATGGGGGCTTTGTATACGATGGATAATAAATCTGGGGTTATCATAATTATGTAGAGGAAATAACATGAAAAGAACCGGTGGTAATACGCCTATTTTGAACTGTGTCTGAAAGGACATACAAAAGTGGAAGAGGGGTCTAGTAGTTTGGCCTAAGAAATTCAGGTCAACTATAGACTGTAGAACCATCCCAAGGTGCTATTAACACTATGCAAGGAGGTCAGGGTGAAGGTCATGGCTTGCTCTGAATGCAGTCATTGACTGCTGGGTCAAGCCATGCCTTCTATATTCCTTATATGGTCGTGAAGGCATAGGGACAACTCCATGTAGGGAGAGGCTTGGCCACGCTCACTCTAAATGTAGTATTAATTCCAAGAACTATCGATCTGATTAAGATAGCAACAAACGATACATTCTCGTCTTTGCTTCTCATTCAACTCGATATATACTGTGTACAAGTCTAAATGGTATGTGCAAATATCACAAGAATAAGCATGATAAGGCTGTACCAACCAGAGAAATCGATGCTCCAATATTAAAATCATGCTTGTTGAAACGATGCCGAAATGGTAACTCATCTGACTGTATAACCCATATGCAATGTTCAAATTCTGATACTAAATGTCAGAGTCATCAAAACATGAAAAAAGGAAAACTATGTTAACCCAAGACAAAGTCACTGAAGTCTGACCTAAAAAAATGATTTACTTATCTAATTATTTTTGCATCGAGCTGGATATTTCAGCCTCGTCCATGATATATAAACCTAGATACCCAAATGTGTTATATTAGCATGCTGTAAAATGAAAGGGCTATTTTAGCCATATTCTTTTATCTTTAGATGTATCTCTATCTTTTTTATTCAAGAATGATATTTAATCAGTTACATAGAGTTTGTACGTACATTTATATCTATACATTTTAATTTGAAACCTTGGGGTTTCCTCCATGCGAGTTCATTCAAATAGTCAGGTGAAGAGGTCAATCCATTGGCAGGGCAAGTGCAGGGCAATTCAATTTCAGTTAGTAAAAAGGAGCTGGTCTCACCTGGCCATAAAACACCAGCACCTTCCCATGTCCAAGGGGGGTGAGTGAGGAAGAGTTTTGTGGGCAATGATCATGACTGCCCGCCATATATACAGGCTTTAGGGGAATATGGTCTGGAAGTGCCGGGACTGATGATAATCAGTCTGACACCCCGCCTGGTGGACAATACGGTAATTGAATAATTTCTGAACTCGGTCCGTATTTTCAACACAAAACAACACGGAACACATGTCATTCAGCCACCCTAACAATGTCTCCCTATAGTACTGAACATGGGTAAGATAAGAAGACCGCTTACAGCTGAGACTCGGGACAAGGCGAGCAGCTCACCCCACACACACGTTCACCACCGCCACGAGCAGCTCCTATCAGCTCAGCCACCCCCAATGCCGCACAGCTAAGAATAGCTCTCCCAAAAGGAGGGTAGAATCATAACGTGGAGATGGGGCGTTGTGTGGTGGCGTGCTTTGCCTGCGGCGTAGGAATATCGCGGTGAGTTAGTTACCGGACTATCCCCCAACCCTCCCTCCCGACACTGCCTCCCAACGGCCAGAGGGCCTTGAGTAACTGCCCCACGGGCCGCTGGCTATTTACTCTATTATGGCCGGGGTATCGGTTTGATGGGGACAAGGGTATTCACCGAATGGATGTGAAAATATTCCTGGAATATACACCCGTGTTTCGACTGGTGTTTGGAAGGGTAAAATGGGAACTGAAATTAAAGGGCTTCATAGGGATAGTACATGGGATCCCGGAACTATCTGAAGCAAACTTTATACCTGATTATTTAAGTCATACGCGTTAGTATTTATAAAAGACAGGGATATGTGTATTAATAAGAAAATGGCCTGACTCATAGTTCAAGCAGGACCTAGCTATTGACAAATTGGCGACCATTGATATTGATAATGTTTCAGTGCAGTTTATTGACGTGCAGGCCGGTCTGATATGTACTGAGATTGGACCAGTGTAGCCCCAGTTATTGGATCTGAACAATCTGAGAGGTGAAGTGAATTCACATGGTGGGATTCATGTACCCCACAGGGTTCAAAATCTCATGAGATTCCGTTCCTTTTTAGGGGTAAATGTCACCAATAATTGCACAGGGAAAAACACGTCTCAGGGAAATAGAACCCTACAATTTGGATGAAGACGTTGTGCTCAAGTACAGAATCTCAGCAGGATCTGTCTCAGATAAACGCCCTGTGAGTCACGTAAATCCCATCGTGTAGATCCCGCCTAACTTCCGTAATGGATACGCGGGGAACTGCGTACTGCCATAGTAAGAACACGAACAGGGATAGGATATTGACCCATTGTAGCGTACTTACTGACTGAGTAATGTTGGACACCTTAACCATGTCGAAACCAGTGCTAAGACTGTATGACAGGTTACAGATATGTAGGACCAAATTGGAAATTAAATTGAATAGGCCTAGGATCGTGATACATGGCTGAAGGTATGGCAGATATAGAGCAACCTTGGCTAAATGGGCAGGAATAAACATTGAAGAGAACCACACTCTCAAAATGATGCGATATGGTAACAAGTGGACCAAGATGGACGAAAAAAGAAAGAAGAAATCGTGTTGGTATGAGAGATGAACCAAGTATCATGTGAATAGCCGTGCGACTCTACCACTTTCAAACATCCATGTCATAATGAATGACTGTAGTTCAAAATGAATTTTTAAAAGAATCTTTTTCTTTTTCATTTGGTTGTAAATATATTCCCGAAAATTGTATATTTCCTAACTAGATACACAACTAGTATCTTGTGAAAATGACTATCTATATTTAATTGGCAGCTGTTTGATTATTGTGGTAGCTTTAGCGGTTACTGAATGGGGAGAGCTAATCTTTCTCACCTCGCATTATATGTGTGTGTGTGAAGGGGGAGGGAGAATTGTCTCTCATGTTTCTATGAGATCAACAGCTTTAAGAATATATTTCTGAAATTATTCAAACATGAAAATACGAAATAGTCCATAATGAAATAAACTTCTCTATAAGAACATAATGATGATCTTGTGCGTCGAAAAGCTTCATATTGGTCTCGAGGGATCATTCACCTATGCGTCATTGTAACTGAAGCCACGTGTCTTTTATTATTTTGATTTAGAACCGTCCCCCTCTCCTATATTATTCTAATACTGTCCTCGCCATTGTCACATCAGCCGTACTTACACTGTGTGGTAGTAGTCCTAATAGAATCGGGGATATTTATTGTCTTTAGCTGAAGCCATTACTCCCCTTACGGACTTACAGTTTATACTATTGCACTGATCCCACTTAATGTTATCATGACTCACAATCACATCCAATCAGGACATCACTTGAGTGATCAAACTAAGACAGCTTCCAACACCTCCCCTACCTTCCGTCCTCTCTCAACGTCCCTCCGGATCGCGTTCTAAGCCATTTGTTCTCTCATGGAGACCCGTCGTTGTAAGTCAGCGTTACTGACACCTCCTTATCTCGTCTGCTTACTCTCAGTAAACCCTACTGGCTTCGTGGACACCAGGCTGTGGGAGCGGGTGATATGGGATGATGGTAGGGACGGCTAGGCGCTTGGTGAAGTCTTATGCTGGCAGAACTAAGCATTAGTAGGTTCATCACACAATGCAGCGGGCAGTTAAGTCCTTTGAAAGCTGACTCACTGGTTATTTTCACAGAAAAGGGCTCTTTTGAGGATGCCGTGCTGGAGATTTCCCGGAACTGTTATTTTGGTGAGATAAAAGCCCTTTATCGGAAAGGGCACACCCATGGCAACAGTGCTTACATTAACTGCACGGCGCAAATAGGCTTCTCACAAACCGAAAGGTTAATTCTCTTTGTGATTTTATTCTACCTCTCTAAAAGATTTGCTGCCTTTGTGCTTAAATCTGAGAGAACACTTGTATGAAGTAGTTTAAGAAATACGCCTTTCAGCGTTGCCTTATTGAATTATGCAAATTTCCAGATATTTCAAGGTGCATAAAGCAAAATACTTAAGTGAAGCCTGTATTTCACGTAATATTAGTACATTAAAGAACCTGAATGACGATTTTACCTAAGAATCTATTTCATTTTCAAGGTGTAACAGTGAAATCTAAAAGATCATCTAAGATCATTGCTGTATATTGGATTGTTTATGATCCCCACAGTCACAGTTTCACCTTTCAACATAAGAGAGCCACAAAGGAACTCATCTATATTTGATAATGGTACTTGATAAAGACTACTCACAAACTGAAACGTTGTATTTGCTTATTCAAATCGATAACACCAATCATCCAAACTGACTTTAGATGCTGTTGAGTTGTACTTGAACTACCTTTTTTACTATTGATAACAATTACCCACTAATGCGGCCACAATCCATCAATTGTATCGTGTCCATCGCCTGGATTTTAAACGAAGACAGGGTATCCGTTCCAAGGCTAGATTGTTTCACAAGCGAGAAGACCGTTCTTACTCTAGTTCTATTCCATATGAACTTGGTGAGTAGTATATGACAATGGCCGATATCACAGGCTATATTGTGACCCTCTCGCCATATTGTATAACTGAGTTACGTCGGGCGAAAGCCAGGAGTCTATCATGGATAGACTGAATCTATAACATATAACAAGCCCAAAAGGTTTGTATGGTATAATCTTCTAATGTAAACGCCGGGTGAGATCCCTTAGCGTTAAATTCTTTAAATCTTTGCCGGGAGTGACATATGACTTAACGCCTATGGAGTATTGTCGAAAAGTACAATGCTACAAATTCTAACCAATTAGTCAGTGATAGGGTTGAGATAAAATCTGAACCACACTCAGTCTATAGCCACTGACAATGTCTTATTCATTTTGGTTCGCTACATAACCTGACTTGGCTTTGCCTCGTGAGATTACTCCACAATCGAAAACTCATAGCATATTGTCAATGGCTATATATCTCGATGCAGTTCCTTATTACTCTCCATCGGAGTGCGAGTGGTCAATGTTGTGCGACAACAACAACAACAATAATAACAACTATAGATCTGGATGCAGTTCCCTAATACTCTCCATCGGAGTGCGAGTGGTCAATGTTGTGCGACAACAACAACAACAACAACAAGAGTACGGCGGTTTGTTTTGAGAGTGAGCGCTGCTGGGGCGCCTTACGTCATCATACTTCAACACCCAGGCCACCATTACGCGATGCCCGTCCACAATAAAGCAGGTAAGTCGCTCGTTGTCATCACCTGCGGAGTTGGTTTCAGACGACGCTCCGCCATGGCGAGTAATTGAGACGGTGTTTTACGATGGAGGCTCGGCGATGGACAAAGGTAGGCCAACCGTGGGGGACGATAAATTATTCAGCCAAACGTCGCTGCTACTGCACCGTCGAAGGCCCCGTAGCTAAATGAGAATTCCTGGTTATATAGGCAATGGCTTTTAGCGGCATCTGAGAGTGTAAGAAGGGGAATTTATAGCGCAGCTTTCCAGAAAGGAGCAGGAATTTATAGCTTAGCTTTCGCGAGGATTGCTTATTTGCTTGGGGGATGTTTTCATGCTGATTGCATGGAATGAAGGCAATGGAAGTTGCGCCGGGTAAAACCACTGCGTCCGCATTTACTTCAACGAGGTATTTACCGCGGCAATATTGCTCCGCTCTCAATATATGGAAAGTGCATCACGCGGGCGGGCGGTATTATGATTATTTCATCTCGTTGGATAATGTTCAGGATAGTCTTCGTTTTCTGTCCATTACTTGGGCTGCGCGTTGGTAAATGCTCCGCCCATCTATCCAGTGCAGTGAGCAGGTTGGGTTTACAGCCTGAGCAGCTCACCTTCGTCTTGCCGCACGCTGGGGGGAAGATATAGAGGCAGCCGGTCTCCAGGAGGAGGAGGGGAGGGTGGAGGGCTCAGCCGTCAGCCAACGGGAGAGACCAGAAACCAGCCCCCAGACCTGGCCATTACAATGGATCAGCTTGTCAGACGTCGGCCAACATAATGTGATTCCTATGTTTACTCTCAATGCCACTAACAAGCCGTCGACACTGCCGTGTCCGCCCGCCCGCCGCCCATCCCTCCCTCCCCTCCCCGCGCCCCTGTCTGCCCGCCCCGCCGGCCGGCCAGCCCCTGCAGGGGAGCGTCGGCAGGCCTTCTTCCTGCCCGCCGACCGCCGGCGATTGGTCAACTGCGGGCGGTGAGGGGGGTGCTGGCAATCTTGTAACGTCTGTCCGACATGACCTTTACCATCTGCCACGAGGGTGGACGCCTAGCTGGGATCCCTGCGCGGAGCTTCCCGGCCCCCGCTTCCCCCGCCCGCCCGCCCGCCCGCCCGCCCGCCCGCCCGCCCGCCCGCCCGCCCGCCGGGGTCTGGGACCTGTCCCGGGCTGGGTGGTCGGCGAGGGACGGGGTGGGGGTGTAAGGGATGGATGTAGATGGCGGTGGTTGTGTGGTCCACCTCCGGCGGGCAGAGCTTGGGGACGGGCGGAGGCTGACACGGTCACTGCTGTTAACGTCCAGACTTCAGCAGTTTACGCCAATTGTGGTCAATTTGAATCTCGGCACCGAATATCCGTGTAATACGTATATGGATGAAGTAGAGATCCTAGGTAGTCCATGTTACTTTCTGAATAGAAAGATTGTTACCTATAAACACTATAAACCAATTGGCATCAATTGGAACTCTCTGACCTCATGCAAAAACCATACTGGTTTAGGGAGAGGACGAACTTCCCCGCTATGAATTCCATTCTTAGTGTCGATGAAAGTGCGCAATCATCGTTAAATATGTGTAGTAAATGATCTACAAAACTTTGAGGTTGTGATAATATCAACCTTCAATTAGAACTATTTGTGTAGTAGGTAATATTTGGTCGATGGACGTTATTGTAAGTATATATCATTATCCTCTAATTTTTAATTCTGATTTCGATTTGCGAGATACACTTACAATACTGAATGAGCATCTAACTAATATCTGTAATCTTTCTTTTTTTTAATGTGAAACATTTCCGCCGACCCTGAAATCCAGACAGAGCTGTTTAGTAGAAAACTGGTGACCCATTTCCTTGCACTATCCTTCCTGAGTCAAATTATTGAAAAGAATTTTGACCCAGTGCAGGTACAATAATACTGCTTATAAATTGGTTAACGATCTATATACTGCTCCAGACGACACACTATACACAGCCACTTTTTTAATTGACTTTAAGAAAGCGTTTGTCTGCGAACCTCATAAATTTCCCAATGATCTAGTACATGTATACAGTGAATACTGTCATATTTAACCGACATACTAGAAAAGTTAAAAGTTGATTTTATGTTCAGACGAACATAAAATCGAATTCGGTATCGCGCAAGGGTCCCTCCTTGGTCCGCTTATTTTTGTACTATACGTTAATTATCATTCAACCGAGGTAAATAGAGTTAGTTTTAGTTGATATGCAGAAGATTTGTTTCTATATTATAAGGTAGCGCAGTCAACCCTGCAGGAGGATGAGAATAGAGTCGCTCCTTAGTGCTCTTTAAAAGCCCTTATCTATAAATGTTAAAAAAGCCAAATGCATGTGGTTTGCATCTGCCAACAAATTGCGTGACTCTAATGAATTACGAATCCAAGTGAATCGAAAACAAGATGAAACTGTACTTAGTCAGCTCTTTAAGTTGAGCAAGCTACGTTCTGTTTTAACATTTGATGCCGCCATGCAGAATTCTCTATAAACCCTTTTGGTTATACTTAGCTATTGGGGATTCTTGAATTACTCGTATCGAGAAATGGACCTGCGACCAATGCTAACTTTGCATCATTTGAGACTTTGCATAATACTATCAACGAAATTGATGAGTGTTTGGTCTATGTCCTCATTCGCCTCCGGGTTTGGAGTGCGCAGTAATATGAACGAGGCCGAAAGCCGAGTGAATATTTTGAAGCACTCCAAACGAGATAACAAACAGAGACTCAAACCAAGCACGAATATGTTTCTGATTTAATCTTAGCCTGGAAATATTTATTGGTTTATCACCTGTTGAGTATGAGTTACCGTACTCGCAAGCCTGTTAAGTACGAGTTCCTTATGTTAAGTCTATGGGTGTTTATACCAGGCTATGATAAAGGGAAGAACTGTACGATGTCAGTCCATAAAGTTGGTACAAATGTTCAAATATATCAAGGACCCAGGAAATGTGAATGAGGGTTGGTACGGAACACGGAGCGAAGATGGAGTGAGATTATAATCGAGGAGATCTAACACAGCTTTCTACCAGAGAGGACCGATGTGGAGTGGTATCAAGGCCTGGGAATGTCTGCCAAATGTGCTACATCGCCTCAACCGGCTTGATCAATTCAAAAGTATGATATGATGTAATATCTATGTCGAGAGGAAATTCCATCTCATCTAATCCTCATTAATCATTAGTTCCATCAATTTCAATATAATACCCTAATTCAAGAAGACCGATACAATAAAGACCAGGTAGATTTGATATTTAGAGGCTCGACTTATTACCGAAAAGAACTTTTCTAATGGAGAAACGGCTGATATAACTCATTTAATAGATATGGAGAGATTCAAATATAGGAACCAAATTAAGTTTATGAAATGCTAATAATGCTAAGCACGAGCTAAGCATTCTCCAGTAATCCCAGGAAAAAATATCTAATGCTCAGCTTTGACTTACAAAGTACAGGCAGATCAGGGGGGGGGGGGGGGCGGCATATTCCTACAGAACACATTGATATGCAAGAAGTGTGCTCGGAGAATTAGTCGCCCTGCACTATATGACGGGCAGGACCTCCTCTCACTTCAGCACCCACATCTCTCGCACCTTACGAGGGTGGTTGTGGCCCCTAAGATTTGAGGTCAACTCTCGACTGCAGAGCCGTCCCAAGGCGCTAGAAAATATAATGTAAGGAGGTCAGGGTGAAGGTTGGGGTTTGCTGCGAATGCATTCATTGGCTACTCGGTCTACTTTATTCTTTATATGGAATTAAGGTAATGGGACAACTCCATGGTGTTATCCCAGCCAAATCTGAGCGTGCGACGTCTGACCCGGCGTTTACACTAGACGACCGAATATGTGGCGACTGTGGATCATCAAGCCAATAGTTATCAGGTGGTGGCAATGTCCACCGCAAAAGTCGACCTCAGAATGTACCCGAGCGTTTACACTGACGACTATGAGTTTTCACAGAATTGCTGCCTGAGTAGACGACTAATTCAAGCCAGCTTGAAATAGTCGTTGGCTTCAGGAGGGTGGTTGTGGCCCCTAAGATTCGAGGTCAACTCTTGACTGCAGAGCCGTCCCAAGGCGCGAGAAAATATTATGTAAGGAGGTCAGGGTGAAGGTCGGGGTTTGCTGCGAATGCAGTCATTGGCTACTCGGTCTACTGTATTCCTTATATGGAATTAAGGTAATGGGACAACTCCATGGTGTCAGAGTGTGTCCGATAGTCGTCAAGTGGTGCTGAATTGTGTAATATGATATAATCAGAAGATCTACAGTCGCCACGTGCTTGGCGTTTACATAAGACGATTTCTAGCTCTTTACTGCTGAAAGTCGTCAGAGGTCGTAAAATGCCAGAATCGCCGGCAAGAATCGTCAAGTGTAAACGCTGGGTGACAAGAACACATTGCCATGCCCGTGTAACCATCACAAGAAGTGCAGAATGACATCATTCTTTGAAACAACAAACCAGCGGGAATAATTACAAACACTCGCTCGTGGCCAACCAGAATACCTGTATTACGCCAATTGCCAATTTTAGAGGTTCTTTTAGGATGCATTACGACACCAAAATAGTAGAAATAGAATTATTTGTTAGAAAAAGAGACCCAGATGGGAGACAAAGAATGATATTGCAATCACTCGGCCTACATTGATTAGATCTGGGCACGGGCGGAGTTTGCCACTGGCGGCAACAAATGCGCCAACAAGCGTGCATCAATGGATGATTAATTGGGGTCGTTTTTAGCCGGCGGTGAAGTTCTGATGGACATTTGATGAAGAGCGAGGAGCGCCAGCTGATAAGGGAAGATATCGCACCAGATACTGTCACCAGCTTGCCGGGGTCCCACCTTGCAAACAGACACCCCCCCCCCCCCCACACACACGTGTGCACTTGAATAAAAAAACACCCTCCCCCCTCCCTCACACGCACACAATAAAAAAAACTGGGACCTGTTTCACTAGTTCCGTGACATGTCTCTGACACCATACAGACATTGGGGTTGTCTAGTTTTGTGACAACACAAGTAGCTGCCTTTAGGTAAAGACAGACCCCAAACATAAGAACGAGACAAATATACACATCGTGGGACCTGTTTCACTAGTTCCATGACAAAAGTGTTAGACAGACATGAAAAGTGGCACCAACAGTGCAAGCAAGAACGGACAAAACGAAGTCTAATGTCTAATTCTTATGAAACCGGACACATATATATAGCTACTTCCTGAGTAGAGAGATTGTTACCTATCAACACTATAAACCAATTGGCATTAATTGGAACTCTATGACCTCATGGTAAAAACATACTGGTTTCAGGAGAGGACGAACAGCTTTGGTTCCATATATGTGTTTTCAATCTATATATAGATATATATATATATAAATAAATATATCATATGAACTATACTACTTATATAGATGTATATTATATCAAAATAGAACTGCTTTGGTCCTATCTCTATACTGTATATTGTAATAGTAAGCGTCAATTTGCACATGTTTTCCACTTGTATGCACCTGGCAGCAGTTCCCTGTCTTTAACAACACCACATGATCAGCCCCCATCCCTTTCTGCCCACACCCTCTCCCCACCTCAACCCCCTGCCCCTCCCCGCCCCGACTCCTCCGTGTGCCGCTTGGTGCCCACAACGTCTCTCCCTTGATGGATGACTTTTTGCGACAACGAGCACAGAGGCAGCGAGCCGGTTATCGGCATGCCGCATGTCGGCTCGGGCGGCCGTGCGCTGGTTGCCAGGCGGTCCGAGTGGGTTATTAAGAAGCGTTGCTGGCTGGTCTAATTGTTTGCTGGGGTTGGGCGGGGCGGGACCAGGGCGTTGACGTCTGACCGATAGCTTGGTTAACGGAGACTCCCTGCGTCACGGCCAGCCAGCACTTATGTCGCGCTGTCAGTGTATTTAAAAAACTGATACGTAAAAAGAATAAAAAATCCTTAAAGTGTTCTCAGTGCCATTAAAATGGGATTCACAAACCACCTTTCCAACATTGCTAGCTTCAAATAATTCATATTTATATTTCTCACCGACAATATATTTTCTGATATTTTTATCCTTAGACGTAGTCCCTTCATGTCAGTTGATTCAAAATAATGTTTTCTTCATCTAGCATTGGGCCTATTTCCCAATAGGGTAGGCAAAAATGTTAAAATTAACTACATATTGTGTAACATTCGTCATATGTACGACAGAAATATAGTTCATCATGTTTTATTTCGAACATAAAGGTTGGTCTAATTATATTGATAAATCAAATTGAAATTTTACATTGAAATCATCAGAAAAAAAACCCTTTCATTAACGCTAGCTAATGCTCAGCATAATGATGCCAGTTTTAATACCGTCCTAAGACTTAAGTTCATATTAGAGTATACCCTCCAGTGTGGCATTTCCCGTAATATCAAGTGCATATTGAAGTTGCAGCCATAGATTTGAAAGTCAAATATGACGTCATGAAATTTGCTAGCGCCAAAAGCTCTCTCATCTGTTGTTTCCTCTGCTGTCAGAATCAAAGATATCAAACAAATTCTGATGATGGATTTTCTTCCCCTTGGGGAATCACCTCTGTCGTCCATGTGATTGTCACCCACTCCCCTTTGTCACTGTCAAACAAATTAGAAGCATCTCATGTCTCTAATGTCGTACCATTAAACGCTTCCCCGCTGACGTTCATATCTCTGTAGTAAAATAGATTATTGGACTCCCGACTCAAAACTATATAAAAGGATCACCAACAACAAGAATTGCCTTTAATCTGCTGTCGTGCTCGAAACGCAAGATCACAGACTCGGAGCATCCCTCTAAGGCCTGATCTAGAATAGGATTCGTGGATGTGATTGTCAACGCATGCAGACTTTGACAAATTGTTGTCCAATTTACATTGGGATTACAATGAAACTTCTCCAATCGGGCTCTAGTCAGACTTGGGGTTGATTTGGTATGGATTAGACCACGACCCGTGGTTGTCCTTCGGCGGCTGCTTGATTCAACACCCATAGTTGACAGGCGTCTTTGCGATTTATAAAAAAAAAAGAGGAAAAGTCATGTCATTAAAAATAATTTTCTAACCACGGAGTTGCACTACAACTTCATTGGAACGAAGAAATATGTCTGGAAGTCATGTCATTGTTGACATGAAAGAAGCATAGCTAGGAACAAATGGTATGTTAATAATTGGTGAATGAGTGTGGAATTATGAATGAGTCGCAATTAAAAATTGTGGGTTATATTCAGTATTTTGGTTATTTTCTGTAACCAACGAGCAAACAGTCGACTTGCTTCTACAACTGCCTTCCTAGGATCCAAATATATCATGCACCAGTGAGCCAATGAGGTATTTCGGTCCCTAGTGATTGTGACTACTCCAACCTTTAGGCAGAGTATCTCAGCATGTGGCCCACGCTCACTAAAGACAAATAAAATGAAGAGCTGTAGTTGAGGATTATACACGCAGACCCACGTCTGAATCAGCATAACCAAATTAATCCTGATTATTCATGAAAAATCCACCTTTCAGACCACGTTCTATGGCCCGCACTAATGACAAGTTCAATTTGCATGTCAGATTTACTTTACCAAACAACCAACACAAACATGTCAATGTCTGCCTAGTTCTATATATTCAGTCGCAACTGATTGATCCTGCATTTTCATGGATGATACATCTGTCATCACATCCATTATAGTCAGTTCTATAACGTGAAACCCATCATGCAATCTGAGCTATCTCCCTTTTTCTTGTCATCTGCATTTGGCCTTTGTCATTTACATATTCTAAACCCATTCATGGTGGGTATTCCCTAATGATTTATTGAATTTGCAATAACTGACCAAAATATGACGCTTTAACCCTGCTTTTATCCCGGCATTCATGATGGAATCAGAAATGAGGTATTGAACTGAAATAATTTTAATTCATAATCAGACTTTGTAATTCGATGATAGATATACCAAAAAAGGCAATAAAAATACTCTAAAACTAAAAGAAAACCCGATAGCCTTGATGTCAGGTTATGGTCGTGCCATGGAACATGACTTGTTTTATTATCCATCGTACACCATTGAAAATGTATGGGGAATCAGTAAACCATGGCTTATTATATAAAACCTGTCAGATACCATAACTATGGTATACAGATTCAAATCTATAGTACACGGCCTCAAAACCATGGTATACGGAAAAAATAGTCCCTTTCTGCTATAGAGCAAATAAATAGTCCCTATTGTTATGCCCTTTAATATGGCAATTACTGACTTTAATTTATTCGAAAAGATGGATAATAAATACAACAAACGATGGATATGCTCACAGGCGGCCGTTAACCACGAGAGGTTGACGCGTAGTAATACACGAGCACCATCGATTATTGTCTATATTCATTGTGGGTCACATGACGCGGCATGCCGCTGGGAACCGGCGACTGGACCGGGCCGTATACATCAGCTATTCTTGGACGGCTGGAACAAGCACCCCTGTCCATCATCCTACATGGCCCTAAAGAAAATGGCGGAGAGGACAACGGGAAAAAAAGGCGCCGGCTCGACCGTCTATTTGTTTCTATTAGTCAGCAGAATCGGCCGAGTCTCTGCTGACACGCCACTCTCCGGGCGGATACTCGTTATTTCTTCTACTGATATAATAAAGATTTCTCCAATATCATGTGCTTGCCTTGATGTCGCTGTAATTGCTCTCTGGTAGTAAACTGTGATTGCATTTCCTGATTCCATGTCGGGGGGCGTCAGTTATGAGTGCACATTGACGTTTACTGGATGCACTAAAGAATAGCAAATAAAGCATCCATCATCTAGCATGGGAGCGACTGCTTGGTATATAGCGTGAGACGGGTGGGACTGAGTGTGGGGAATAGTGAGGGTAAGGCACAGGGGTGGGCTCTATGGAAGGTGTCTGATGACTTGGTGATAGGATGTCATCACATGTGAGTGCACTGAACTCTGGCGAAGACAATGAGCAATCAGGTCCCCTGTCGACTTCAATATGCATCATGTACTAATGACTAGACTTTTCTTAATTAAAGAGGGAGTTCAGCTGCAATTCATAATGATCGCATGCTGAGAACCATATAGGTCTACAAATGTATATATATTTAGAAGGAAACCCACGAGGTGAAAATAGCTTGGTCTGTACTCCACCAAGTTTTACCACAGAGTAATTCACGAAGCGAAGCTGAGTGAATTACTCTGTGGTCAAACGAGGTGGAGTGCAGACCAAGTTATTTTCATCGAGTGGGTTTCTGATTTTATCTCACCCCGTATAACATTGTTTATTGATGAAATGAATCACCAAATTAGCCATTGAGTATTGGTTACACGAACCTCACGGCCGTGGAGTACGGGTTCCTAATGTTAAGCCTATGGAGAAAAATACCGGGGTGAAACTGTAATATGATATACGTATTGAGATATAGAATTGATATTTATGGGCCGAAATATACGTCATTAAACCACCCTGACATAATTATGTAGAACTGCAAGGAGAATTGTATAAATAGACAATACTCCATGAGTTTGGATGCTCTGCAATCATTATCGAATCCAAGCCGAGTGACGAATACGGTGCATCCAAATGAGTGGAGTATTGTTTATTTTATGATTCAAGTGCGGTTCTGGATTAATCTCACCCCTTTCATTGACAATAGGATAGCATTCTAATGTTAGAATAATACAAATTACTTCACAAATCCAGATAGGAATACTTAAATCTCAATGTTGATGTCTTGTCTTCTCTCTGAAATCCTCGCATCTGATTGGTCAATCACCTATGATGTCATCTCATATTCACTCCGCCAAAACCATGGCATAGTATTTCCACTACACCTGAGTGATCGTTGAGTATATTTTTTTAATGTTATTCTTATGGCTAAACTTGTACCAGGGGTGAGATAATAGACTCAACAAACTAACACTCCTCTGGTTTCTTCAGAAAATTGGATTATGGAATAGTAGATCAGAAGTCATCAGAAGATATTTATTTGAATATTAAAACACATTCAAAATCTAAGCGGATATTAAAGCAATAGCTTTTGTTTTCACTTGAATGTTATCAGAAGATACAACCCAGCTCACCATAAACAATTTTTCTCATTTAATATTTTGCAGTGATCCACGATATGATGATATATGATGATGCAAAATATGATAATTCCTTTAGTTTAGATGTCATTGTTACTGCTCTTCATGAAGCTATTAACGAGTTCATCTTGACGATACTGTCCATTATTTCTGGTATTAATTGATGTTTTTGTTTCAGTTAATGGCCTGCGACCGAGGATTCATACAGTAGGACAGCTGTTATCTATTACACTAATCCCGTGCCACCTGAAGAACCAAACGACACAGCGACCACGAGGAGGGATATCTTAAAACCAGATGTCTTCTTATGATGTTTTCATCTTCTTTTTATTTGATTTCATTGGCAATTTACGTACATACAAAACTTTCTTTATGGGCGGTTTATGTTGAACAGGTGCAGTTGCCAAGAACCGCTGACAAAGGGACGACGATGAGGCCGACATTTTGCAAGACATGCTGCTTAATTTATAAAACAGAATTAATATATTATGTTCAGAATATGCCGTGCCCTACACTGATGTCTAACTCCAGGTAGGAGGCCTGTAAACGATCAAGGAGTGAAGTAGAATTTACACGGTGGGTTTCATGTACCTCACAGGGTTCAAAATCTCATGAGATTCTGTTTCGTTTTAGGGCTTAATGTCGCAAACAATTGCAGGGGTAAAACATATCTCAGGGAAACGGAACCCTCCAATTTAGACAAAGAGTTTCTGTTCCAGAACAGAATCTCTGCAGAATTTGTCTCAAACACCCTGTAAGGTACATGAATCTCATGACGTGAATCTCGCTTAAGGGGTAATATGCAAGATTTGATGACTCTCTAGGTCAGGTGTGCGAATATCTGGTTGAATCACGGTAGCCCCCCTTTGAGCGATAATAGGGGCTTCACACATAGGGATAAATGCAAGAGCAGATCTTACAAGATTCATCAAGCTCCAGCAAGATGCTACAAAATACAGCCCTGCCTTGCAAGACAAAAAACAGCGTCCTGTTGGAATCAGCCCTTTAAGGTCATCGAAAGATTCATGACAATCACACCAAGATTCCCGCCATAAACCGTGCCCATCGCTCTCCCAACACAACCCTTCCCTGTCACATCCCCAGCCTGTATCCCCGTGCTGCCAACCGTTCTATCGTTACACTTTCTCTGCCAAATAATGATTTCTTCAACGCACCATTCCCAGTAACCTATTTGATATAAGCACTTAAGGAATATTCTGGCTGTCACACGTCCCCATACTACTACTATTACTACTACTACTACTACTACTTCTACTATTACTACTACTACTACTACATCAGCCACTGTTAGCTCTTCCCTCTTCATCGACCTTTTCAGCATACCCAGTTCTACTACCTGCCACTGTGTTAAAAGAAAAAAACAAAAATCAAAAAGCATTGTCAGCATGTGATTTGCACTACCTCTTAAACATGTCACCCCTTACCCTTCCTTGTCATCACATTTTGCGTCGCTACTCCTGTCGTCCCCCCTTTATTCTTCATTCTGTTACTCGTTCTGTCCCTCTTTCTTTGCCTCGTTCGCCACCAACACATCAGCCTCACAGCATGCTCGGAATGGGCGACCACTGCTTCCCGGCCCACTTCACACATTACTCAGATGAAAGAGGGCCTGACGCCGGCAACCATCGTCTGAAGACGTCGGCCATGGCGGGAAAATTGCCTACAGCACGCATCCGCTACCCCCTCCCACCCTGACACCCCCTCCCACCTCCCTCCCGCCCACCGGACACGCGCACAGTCTCCCAACCCCGACCCCGACCCCGGCCTCCTCCTTCACACCTCTCCTCCAGAGCCGAATGGGCCCCGACTACCAAATCGAGCCTGCTTTACCTTGTGTAGGGCCCTTGGTCTTCCCTATGCACTGCAACATCACAGTCACCACTCTCTCTGTCCTCTGTCCGTCTCTCTCTCTCTTTACAGCCACTGTGGTGGGGTGTATTCTCCCCGATGCCTCCCTCCTCTCCCACTGTCACTCCCTTGTCCTTGTCCCGTTCTTTTTCAGGTCACTAGTATTCATATTTCACGCGTGCCCCTTTTGTGTACCTAGCTCTCTACTATCGACCACGCATACGGTGGCTACACACAGCACACCTATTTTGATATCTCTCCCTTCCTTCTGTTGTCATTCAATTAATCTCTTCATTTTCTCCTCAGTCGGTCTGAAATTATCTCCATTCTCTAAACTTCTGCTACCACTCCCATTCTCTCTTGTTCTCACCTCCAGAGCATCTTCTTTCCCGCCGCGTACAGTTTGATAGCAGTTCAATGTGAAGGCTTCAGGCGGACGTCCACCCCTCCACCCCCTTCACACCCCCATAAACACTCCACCATCCCCCCACATCCACTACCCTTGTGCCTGCTCCTTCCCTAAAACCAGTCTTTGGCGTCGCCGACTCAATCAGTGGTCAGAATGGGCCATTTGCTGATCATTTGCCACATCGGTTCGCTTTTAGCCACGCTTTGCCCGCCGGGGCGCCGGACAAGAGACCGTGCAAAAACCATCTTTTGGGTCGCTTCTTTGGCTAGGGTCCCCACTGCCCACCCCCTCCCACTCCCACCTCGCCTCAACCCCATCCGCTCCCTGCAAATCCTCTACAGTCCTCCTCGATAGCTCAGCTTCATCTCAAAGACCGCTTCTGGTGTTTTTTCCCCAGTAAATAATCTGCCTACGCACGAGATGGTAAATAAGATTTCCGTTATTAAAGAGTTGAAAATGTTTAATTGTTGTTGGTATGATGCACACAAGATAAAACGGGAAACCCTGTTATTGATAAAACAGGTCGGACCAGTCATAAGGCCAGTTCAGTGTTGGTGTAAGGAGTCTTATTATTTGATAATGTGTGTATGGGGGACATTAGGTAAACCTATCAGTATTGATTTTATACCACCATATATCGTGGTATATTAAAAACGTACCAACACACTTTGAATATGTGTTGTGTTTTTGAATGTTCCCGGACCTTTAAAACTTGTATCAAACATCCGCCGAAAACTGGTTCGTAATTTGAAGATTACTCCACAAGAATACAGTCCTCTCATATTGTTATGTACCTATGCTAGTATATTATACAAGTTCCAACCTGCGCTACACTATCAGTATTTCATACCGCCATAGTATGGTGATATATGAAAACGTATATGTTGAGTAAGTGGTGATTGGCTGAAAAAATTGCATTGACCGATCAGGTTAGAGAGTGATCACAGCTCCACTTCTGGTAAGCTGTCAACATAACTACCAGCACACGTAGTGACATTTTAGTAAATATTCAACCAATTATTTATATTATGATAGTATAGAATAATGGTAAATGATATAAAACTTATTGGTACATACTCACATACCTTGTTTTTCGATATAAATATCCGATGAGCTCGTAGGGCGAGTGGAATATTTTCAACGTAAGAAACGTGGTAGGCAACTACGTACCAATAAGGTAAATACATTTAACTTAACCATATGCTTTTGTAGGTATACCGGTGTATAAATTTACTTCTATGCTTATACGCATGTGTACGGGGGTTCGATAATTCCACGATGGGAAGAAAGGGAGGTTCTGAGAGTATATGGCCCTTGTAAATCAGCCAGGCCCTTCGCACTTGAAGAGAGTCTTTAGGCATTATTGTGTGAACGTCCTCATAAAACCAGGCACCAGCTCGCTCGTTCATTACAGGAGAGTGCATTATACTCGCGCAGCATATCCATGCATTATGAGGGGTGCATTGTGATGGCGCAGTGTGGCCAGGCCACCCGGTCAATACGCACAGAACTCAAACTCTGTCACGATAAGACACACGGGAGACAGCACCCTTTCCACTCCACTGCCCATCGTGCTTTCAAAGCCTGGTGTTCATAACGTGTTTAACACTGCGCCGATGTGTTTTAAGGAGGTCGGTGCTGAGAAGTATGCAAATTGTATTAGCCACTGCTCGTTCTTATATCAAGCAGGGAGGGGAGGCTCTGCCTTGTTCAATGCAAAACGATAACAGGTGATTTCGGAATGAGCCAGCCAACTGGTGTTATATCACATTTTGGGAAATGGTCGTCCATGATGATTTATGATTGTTCGCTCTTCTTAAATTGATGGCATGTGCGCCAACAATGACAAATTGTTCCCTTTTTCCTGGAGCATCACAACTTTCTACTAACTGTATTGGTAAGTGCCTTTTCAGTCACTATAAAAGAAAGACAGATGAAAGGAGATGCGTGTCCATTTTATGCGGCAAAATATTTATTTTTGGCTTAGTTTGCTTTTAAGAGTTCCTTCTGAGGCACAGTCAGAACTACTTTGCATCTATTACTGCTTTTCAAACATGAATGAAACACATTCTTTCTGCATTTCTGCTCAGAGAGTTAACCAAGAAATATAAGCACTCACTATGCATTTGACATAAATGTACGGGTTATCACGAGAATCTGATGATATTGAGCTTTAAGGTGATATAAAGAACTGACCATTTACAGGTAATTCCCTGATGTAAACATAACGACTGGTCCCTCTCTAATCAAGCTTAAACAAAGTTCCCATGCTTCCTGGTATTCCTAGTTCACGATCAGCTTGCCCTGGTGCTCTGCAAGACACTCTTTGCTATTCGGATTTCCTTTCTTCTTCTACTACATATAGGGAATATAGGTCCGAACAGCTACAAATGGGTCCGAACACCTTCAATAGGAAAGCTGATATATCCATAACTAGCGTGAATTTGTATGGAAATGAGAGAATTAGAAGTACTACCTTCAATGTCCCATGTTCTATAGAGTGCTAGCACGTTAATGACAAACAGGTATATCTCTTAAGGGTTATATTGCATGTTGCACATATTCCGCATTACAAACCTATTGCAAGGCACCTACAACTGTAGATCTGTTTCTCTCTCCCACGGAGATTGGACGCATGATGAAAAGATTTCTCTCATAATAGGCAGCATTAGGTAGTCGTGTACAAACTAAACATGTATGTGGTAATGTTGCATTCACGTTCGGCATTTGTAGTGGGAGAACCTTACGATATTTGTCCTAGATTTGCAGTATGCTAGCAGTCTTGCCCTCCAGTATACACACTCCTTGGGTATCGACATCTTAACTGGGGCGCTCACTATCGGGCAGTTACGTAGATTGCCCCTAACAGTCCTTGGCACTGGAGTAGTATAATGAAAGGGGGTCTGCTCCAGGCAATAGTCAGACTTTTCGAGCATACACTCTAGATCTCGTATAATGAATCGATACAAGTCAGCACAGAATCAAACACAGATGGGCTTTCGGCATGTAAGGTGGGAGTGTAGCTAGACCTGGGACTGTGTGCTGTGTCAACGCATGTGGATTGGATGGGGCATACATGTACATACATCCCATATTGACATTACTGTGTGGGTGAGGGGGACAAAACAGGACGTATAGATCCATGTATTAATGAGTTCCGGCGAGCAGCTTTGATCTATTCGGCAATATCCACCAAAGTGTTCATTTGCTCACGGTAACAGTGTCACTGCCCGGTTGTAGGCCGGATGCGAGGGTCTTTATTAATGCTATCAGTACCTGTTAGCCGAGGCCACATCTATAGGACTTAATCAGCGACTGCCACCGTCACTACCACCAATATCATGAACGTTACCACTCTCCACATCACAGCCTACACCGCCAGCTAAACAACCGATATCAGTACTAACCCCAGCCTGAACAATATCACCAGTATCTTCATCTTATTATCCACCTAATACAAAATGTCCATAGAAAACACATAGGGAGTGTGTATGGACATACCCGGCGCATACAGATATGTTGTATGCTCCGGGTGGCGCATACGGGAAAATAGTACGTATGGGAAAATAGTGCATAACTAAAACAGACTGGTATCGACATGCCACTTGTCCAAAAAAGGTGGATAATAAATACAATATAGACTGGTTTCAGATAAAAGCGGTTGTATGCTCCTCGAAGATGACTCTACGCAATATCCTCGCATACACTCGGATATTACTACGCGTCAACTTCTCGGAGCATACAGCCGCTTGTATCTGAAACCACTTAATATTGTGTATATCTCTACTGTCGACATCACTACTACTTTCATCTCTGCCATTATCTTAGCCTGGAATAAACGTCCATAGGCTTAGCATTAATAACTCGTTCTCAACAGGCTTGCGAGAACGGTAACTCGTTCTCAACGGGTGATAAAGAGATGAATATTTCCAGGCTAAGATAAAATCAGAAACATATATTCGTGCTTGGTCTGAGTCCCTGTTCACCATCTCGTTTGGAGTGCTTCAGAATATTCACTCGGCTATCGCCTTGTTCATATTACTGCGCACTCCAAACTCGATGCCGAACGAGGACACAGACCAAACACTCATCAGTTTCTTTCTTAATATCACCACCATCAGCATCACTATTAAGATGTAAAGGAGAAACCAACAAGTTTTAGTCAAAGTCGCCATTCACCACGAGTTTGATGGAACCGCCTGAATATCACATAGCATTCAAATGAGCTGGAAAACGATGACTTTGACCAAAACGAGTTGCTTTCTGTATTCATCTCACCCCTGAACACACTAAAGGAATGGATGGCACTCAGGATATAGACTCTGGAGAACTAACTCCAATACTCGTAGGAGCATGCAGAATGAGTTCCCAATGTTAAGCCTATGGGACAAAAATACCAGGGGTGAAATAAACCTTTTTCAACACCACTATTGTCATCTTCCTCACTTACACCACCACCACCAATACAACCAATAAGATCTGCAAAAGGACCACTACCCAGAAATGAAGAAAAACTAGTTCATTATATGCATCAGAGCTAATAAAGTAGAAGTGTAAGGTTCTTAACATTCTGACCTATGTCATTCCAGAAAACAGTCAAAACTCGTGATATGCCAATGCCGAGGTATAAGGCCCGGCGTCCACCTACTACGATAGTCAATATCGGAGACATATCGGGAAGGTGCAAAATCGTAGACATATATATCTAGACATGCCAATCCACCACGAATTGTATGGGGTTTTTATCCGTGTATAATCGCAGAAACGTGGCCAACTGCCCCGATATTAATTGACCTCCCGACGCGATTTTGATTTTTCTATCGGGAGGTGCATCGTAGATCGTATCGGAGCCATATCGTGGTAGGGGGGCACCAGGCATTAGTCGACCAACAATACGTATACCAGATATTAGACTATATATTACTCGCTAATCTGAAGCATTAGAGTACCTGAGCTGAGTAACGACTGGGATTCGTCTCTGAAGTGCCCATCTAGCCTACTGTGACACATCTACGGTCTATCAAAAAGAGCAGGTACAGAAGGTAGATACACGTCCGGTCTTAAATCACGCGGGCAGGTGGTGGGCGGGCGGCGGGCGGGTGGCGGCGGGCGGCGGGTGGCGGGCGATTTGCGGTGGGCGGCGGGTGGCGGGCGGCGGGCGGAGGATGGCGGGAGGCAAGTTGCAAGCATGGCGAGTGGAGGGGAAGTAGTCAGGTAGTGAGTGGTGAGCATTTGGCTGTGGGCAGCAGGTGATGTTTTGTGGATGAATAGCAGTGGGAGGTGGGACTTAGGCATCTGGTGGACAGCAGGCAAGCTAAGGCTTGCAGTAAATAGTGGGTAGCGGACAGTTGGCATCAGACTGCAGGCAGTAACAGCAACAGGTGATGGGCAGTTAGCAGCGTGTGACCGATACACGACATCATGCAGTGGGTGGTGAGTATAGGACGGTGAGGGTTGTCTGTGGCAGATGGTGCCCAGGAGGCAGCAGGTAGTGAATAGTGGGTGGCAGGTAGAATACACCATCGTTTATTGTATTCATTATCCATCTTATACAAATGAATCAAAACCAGGAATTTCAATGATGAAGGGCCTAGTTTTTCACTCAAAGGCACAAAGGAACTTTGAGGTCGTATACTACCAAATAATTCGTATATCATGCCTAATGTATCGGACAGTTTCTAAATAATGCAGTGTGAGACGAGGCTGCTACCGCGACTATTGAGCAAGTGACTGACCTGACGCTTCAAGCTAGGCGCCACGGGGTTAATTAATATTCATCACTTCTGAATCCCTTCACAGAGTTAGACCATTATTGGTTAGTTCGATCATGTGATCGATTTCGGGGCTTTTCATTGGCTGAAAATCCAGACAAAGAGTTTCTAAATAATGAGTAGTGATATACTGAGTTCCCATGCATTCACAATGGGTACTGTGTATACGATGGATAACAAACTGAGGAGCAGGCAGTGAGAGGCAATAGTTGGTAGGGTAAAATATCCTGCTGGCAGTGGGTGGCAGGTGTGGAGTTGTGGGTGGCTTACGATGACCAACAGTCACTGAGAGCTGAATTCTGAGTGGTGGGTAGCTGGTGGTGATTTTTGCTCATCAAGCAGCAATCAGTCAGTGCTGGGTATTGGTGACATAAGTCAGTAGCAGGCATTGAGTTGTGGACAGCAGATAGCATACAATAACCAGTAGGCAGTCAGTGGTGGGTGGCCCTCCATGAATGCTATGCAGCAGGTGGTGAATAGTGGGTAGCTCAAGTCATACCCGGTGTTTGCACTAGACAATTCTGGCTGGCGATTCTGGCATTTTGCACCTGCTGACGACCTTCAGCAGTAAAATGATAGAAACCGTCTTATGTAAATGTTAAGCATGTAGATACTGAAGGTCGTCTGATATCTCAGATCATTCTATTTGGCACCACCTCATGATTATTGGACACAGACAGCTTGAATTAGTTGTGTAGAGAGGCACCGATTTTGTTAAAACTTAGTTGTCAGTGCAGATTGTCTGATTATGTCAGATTACTCAATTCTGCACCACCTGACGATTATTGGACATGCTCTAAAGCCGGTGAATATTTCAAGCCGGTTTGAATTAGTCGTCTAAATAGGTGGCGATTCTGTGAAAACTTAGTAGTCAGTATAAACGTTTGAGTATATTCTGAGGTTGATAACATTTACAGTGGACATTGCCACCACCTGACAACTACTGGCTTGACAATCTACAGTCGCCACATATTAAGTCTTCTAATGTAAACACACTGGTTATGATAAGCAACAGGCGGTGGGTGACAGGTGGCTGGTGGTGCATGCTAGGCAGCAGGTGGTCAATGGGGGGAAGCAGGAGCCATACGGTGAGCATCAGGCAGTGGGCAGTAGGTTGCGGGTGGCACACAGTGGTGTGCAGTCAACAACGGGCGATGAGCAGTGGGCGGCGCGGCGATAAGCTCGCTAGTGTCACCTGAGGCGCTCACGTAATTGGGCCGAGAACCTGTACCAACCTATATAACCAAAGCACCTCCTTACCCAGAGACCAGCTCCTCCATCCGGCCAACAACTCCAGGGCCGGAGATGGCTCCGGGGCTACTTGGATGGGGTGAGAAGGGTAAGGGTGGAGGGGGGATGCTGGGGTGGCTTCTACATGGGGCTGAGGGTGGATGGAGAAGGGGCCAGCAATCATTCCACCTCCCCTCGCGGGCCGGGCCTTACCTTATCAGGTGCGGCGCGGCTTAGGGAGACGATAGGAGGGTGGGAGAGAGAGGGGGTGACTTGATGATATCTATGAGGGTTTTCATTAATCTGTGACCTATACGGTAATGATTCAGGGCCCGCCCAGATGGTAATCACCACGCAGGCACCATACAGACACCTCCGTATCTATGGCAACGTATCACCGTGCGCCGGGGCGCCGAGTTGAGGTGGGCTGGGTGGGAGGGGGGAGGCGGCAGGGGCCGGCCCAACGATGTGCTACGTTCTCATAAAGCCTCATAAAAAGCGGAGACCGATCGAGGTATAATTTCCACGCTGAGAGCATTTGTTTACATGGTAAGGGGAGGGTGGGTGGGAGGGTGGTGATAGGCTGCCTAGATGTGACTACAGAAACAGGTCGCATAGAACTGCTACGGAATGAGATTGCGGCACGGTTCACACAAGGCCCTTTCTCTATCTCGCTTTCCTTTTCTCTACGTCGCTCTGTATTTCGGTGTCTTTTTCTACCCTTCATTCTGCCATTCTTCATCCTAACTCTGCATCCTTCTGTCTCTCTCCTCCTGTCTTTCATTCTTTCCTTGCCTCTATCTCTCGTATTCTGTCGTTTGTCGCTCTCTCATTTCCAGGTATACCCTCTACCTTACTCCTCTTTCCCTATCTCTGTGCGGTATGAGTGTCTTTCTCTCTCTTCCTCACCCTGCATCCTCCTCTCTCCCGTTCAGACATACTATTTATCTCACCCCTGGTATAACTTTAGTCATGGGAATAACATTATACGCATCCGAATTATACGTCACGATCACCCCCGTAAAGTGACATTACTACGCCATGGTCGTGGCGGACTGATGAGAGATGACGTCATAAGGAACTGGCCAATCAGCGGCCAGGATTTTAGAGAACAGACAAGACATCAACATAGACATTCATTCGCTCCTAACTGGATTTGTGAAGTAATTTGAATTATTCTGGTATTGTGATGCTATTTAATGCTATTGATAGGGGTGAGATAAATCCAGAACCACACTCAAATCATGAAATACACAACACTCCAGGAGTTTGGATACACCGTAATCGGCACTCTGCTTCACCTCAATGACAATTGCGGCCCATCTAAACTTGTGGAGTATTGTGTATTTCTACGATTCTCTATGCAGTTCTTTATAAGTTCATTTTTATCTTTCTGAGGTATCTCAGTCTCTCCTCAAGCCTATCTCCCTACCTTCCTATCTCTCTTTTCCTGCCTCCCTTTCCTTCTTTCCCCACCGTATCCTGCCGCCGTAAATGTATCATCCTGAAATCAGTGTGAGCAGAATGGCTAAACACTGCCGCAGAGTTGCACGCCACCACACACACCATCTCAACGGGCCATGTAGTCGATTAGGCAATGAAGGACGCGTCTCCTACCTGCGAAAGGCCAAATGCTTTTCGCACCTTGTATCTTTCTAAGACCGTTTCCTGAGTTACTCACAAGATTGGAGCAGCCTGCTTTTATTGTTCGGCATTCTTCTTCGAGAGTCTGTAGGACACTGTTTATCTGAAGCAACATGGACATCATTATGATATTGACTTGTTATTCACACCTTCAATTGTCCTCTAACATTGATATGACTCATTTAAGATAGGATGATATTTATCAATTTACCCGACTACCTGCCTTGGTAAAAGTATGAAAGGGCTAGTCTAGTGCATTACACCTGAACCCACGTCCGTTAAGTATTCTGATGTAGCAACACTCCCTGCGTGCACCTCACAGGTCACAGGTATTCAAATGAGCGGGAATTTGATACTCGTGTAATTTGCGGGCATAATACTGTTTGTTTCAGGGATTTGCTTTTCTTTCTATCTGTCTCCTTTTCTATTTGATTTTGGGGGCTTTCTATAAGTCAGAGGTAATATTGATCGTAAAGTACAAATACGAATTCGGGCAAGATGTCGGAGAAATCTGGGCAATGATCGGGAGCCATGGGCGGGCGGCTGGCGGGCGGGCGGGCGGGCGGGCTGTTGGCGGGCGGCGGGCGGGTTGTGGGCGGGCGGGCGGGCTGCGGGCGGGCGAGCGGGCTGTGGGCGGGCTGCGGGCGGGCGGGCTGTTGACGGGCGGCGGGCGGGCGACGGGCGGGTTGTGGGCGGGCGGGCGGGCGGGCGGCGGGCGGGCGGGCGGGCTTGCTGTGGGCGGGCGGCGGGCGGGCGGGTGGCGGATGGCGGGCGGGCTGTGGGCGGGCGGCGGGGGGGCGGCGGGGGGCGGCGGACGGGTTGTGGGCGGGCGGGCTGTGGGCGGGCTGTGGGCGGGCGGGGGGCGGATGGCGGGCGGGCTGTGGGCGGGCTGCGGGCCGTGGTCGGGCGGCTGGCGGGGGTGAGCAGCTCAGGCCGTCGTGTTCTGCTCACCGCCGTGTCCGGCTCGCCCCTCCTGCTCACCTACTGCTCCTACAGTCAGACACTGAAGTGAAGAGACAAGCGCTGACCGCAGCCACTCAACAGCCTCTCAGTTGGGGACAACAGTGTCTGATCTACTGATCAGTGAGTAGCCCACACTAGCTCATAAAAGTAAACTTACTGTAGGAATATAACCATCTTGAGCTTGGCACGTATATCGCAAGCAGGAGTAGATCTAAGATGAGCGACTCTAACTGACTAGATATATTCCATAATGGCCGTATCACTTTTTAATGACCTTAGTGCTGGGTGCAAGACACCTTACACTGTATCAGTTTATACTTATGATGCAGTATCTACACTAACGGGCATATTTGAACATCTCATAATAATATTGTACTTGTATGACTTTATAATTACAAAGCGCCTAACCTCGACCAAAGTCGCGTTTGTTACCATGATAGTAACTAAGGTAACCCATGTAATCTATCCATGACACCAATTCATATATGTGTATGTGTACAGTATATATATATATATATATATATACAGCGTATATATGACATTTTCCATCTGTAATTCTACCAAAAATACAACTTCAAATATATCAATTTCATGAATTCATTGTTCTAGTGTTCCTGTTATCATGCATATGTTTAATCATCGCCACATGTATGTACTACTCCCTGTTGGTATTGCGCATACTACTGAAAAGGAATACAGCTAATTGTATTGCTCTCCAGTGAATCACTGAACTGGATGCTATACCGATACATTTTTAAATCATCATGTTTGGAACTCCCATATGGTGAATATACACAGAACCATAATCGACCAAGGGACCTTGGGATGTGCCATTGGTTCAGTAATCACCATTGTGGTCCCTACCCCAAAACTGTGTGATTCAGAGAGCACAACCAGTTCTACTAAGTTTTCACATACTTCATACCACGCAGGTTGTTTTGCTAATTTTCTTTTGTAGACGATACTTCTAACTACCGACGGCCGCTTTATTGATGAAACTAAAAGAAAGGATGCATGCTTCTGTCATGTAATACTTGTACTCCTGGCATCGCGATCGATAAAGAAAATTTAGCCCAAAAGAGAAGGAAAAGAGGGGATGGGAATCGATCACACTTCAGATGAAATATCAGAAAGGGCGAAATTAGGAAGCACTGCATGACAATGTGAACTGAATCTCTCTCTCTCTCTCTCTCTCTCTCTCTCTCTCTCCTTCTCTCTCTCTCTCTCACTCTCTCTATACATATATATATATATATATATATATATATATATATATATATATATATATATATATAATATAAGGAGACAGACAGACAGACAGACAGACAGAGACAGAAAGAGAGACGCTATACCCTATAATATATAGGCGGAAATTACACATCCAACGGCTAAACTTTTCGATGTGTGGAGTTCTCGGTGGAAACATCTTACGAGTCAAATGTTGTCTCTAGATATAGAAGCGCTTCACAAGGTAACAGCAGACATGGAATTACATCGTTGTATTCACTTTTTAATCAATAAATTGGCTGTGGGCGGGCGGCTAAACTATTCAGGTTGGTTCACATACTTGTCAGCTTGGCGGTGTACCACCTTCCCGTTTCTGAGTTTCATAGCTAAACAGTTTAATTTGGTTTACAGTACAGTATTATATTATTTTTGGTTGGTTCAAAATCCACAAAAAAAACCAGACAAGCTGATCTTGGTATAAGTATTTTATTGTGGGATTTAGTTTGACATCGAGATGGGGGGGGGGGGGAGGTTCAATATATACTATTTTTGCTATAAATAATCATAGAAGTAGCGTAAAACGAAACACATCGAGACGCAAGAGGAACATTAAAAGAAACTCATATACAATAACTAAAGCGAAAATGAAAAAATACAACCCCACAAAGAATTGTACCCCAAGCCTCAGAGCACCCTGGGGCTCGTTGAATAAACTAAGCTCGTACAGAGAGACCCTTTTTGTACGCCACGGAGACCCAGGGATGATGTTGGTCAACTTTATTCAACACTTACGAACGGTGGCTAAGTGCTAGGGGTGTTCGCCGCCCCGAGCATTGGAGCTTGTGTGTTCAAATCTCGGTCAGGTCATACCAAAGACTTACACAAAAATGGTACTCACTGCTCATATATATTCGCATTAACACCCGCCTTTAGAACGAAGAGTAGGGGGCCAGGGACCCGAGTGGAAGAACGGCTGTATAGCCGAATTTGGTGACTGTGCGCACAATATTCCCTAATAAATATTGCTAAGAATAAAAAACGAAAAAAAACCACATCTTATGGATGGCTCAGACTGTCTTTGGTGAATGAACCTACAAATTTTTAAAACGATAACCCTAGTACAAGGTACAGAAAATGGCATTCATGTAGGAGCCTAGATTATTCAGCGGACCCCAGGCTGGCCTCCTTGTCGTGAGCGGATGTGAGTCGGTGGTGGTGGGACCGTGTGTGGACCACAGCACCTGGTACTTCTCTGCCCCTCTATAGCCGGGTGTCTCTACTCGATACGCCCCGCGCCCCGCCGCGCCTTATCTGCCCGCTGGACCTCTCCTGCTACAACGCCCCTTCATCGATCCCGGCTCCCTCTCTCCTCCACGGTGGCCGCCCACTGGCTCCAGCCGATACGGGACTGGTGTGAGCTGACGAGCAGCTCGCGCCAGTCGCTGGGTGTTTCTGGCGCGCGCGTGTGTGTGTTGGGGGTGTGAGGAGATGCGTGTAGCTGTGTCTATGCGAGGTCCGTGTGATTTCGTATGAGTCGGCCATCTGCGTCCAAAGCCAGGGTGTAATGGGGTTTTATTTGATAAGATCGTAGGTACCGCTAAGCTTAGTAAATCGTCCCCCAGGAAGAAATGAATTGTATAATCATTGGAAAAACAGATATCAGCCTGTTTACACGAAGATAGCTGAATGAACCCTTTCCTTGGAGGACTTCACCTAAACTACCCCAAGAGGACCAAGGCACGGTCTTTCAGCCAGCGTGCACCTACTAGAAAATGAAATAAAGACCTCCCAATGCACTACAATGCTTAATGATTGACTCGACGCAGGAGTGGCTGACTATTTAAGAGAATTTATACAGTCTGGCAAGGAAGATGAACAAGTGTAAACGGAGGTGAATGGTTCATATAGCTGAGAGGCAAGAAGGCAGTTCTTCTGTTGTTGATATTATTCTTTTTGTAGGGTGGATAGATGGAACAAAGTGAGTAAATGCGTAGCGGAGAAATGAGCCACTAGATGGTGTGGTGGTGGCAGGGCCCTCCCGCATCGCAACCATTAAAAATTCACAAAAATGTTTAAAATCATAGACTTTTTGGAATACCTTTACCTTACACAAATGTCTGGACTAAGAATAGAATTTTTGGTACATCGGAAGGCCTTTCATAGACTATTGGGAGCTCAGTGGATACCAGACCTAAATATACGCATTCCTTACATTAAAAGCCCAAAAAATACCGAATAGAAATAGAGATTTAGATTCGACAGAAGTGTCGTCCATAATAAAATATTTCTTATTTATAAAACATATAAGTCCCTGACATTGTCTTTCTTGTGCCTGTTCCCCCATGCCATGTAGATGACATCAAAAGGATAATGAAACCCAAGGAAATGGCCGAGACAGACAATCCCAGTTTACGAAACAATTATAGATAGCTGTTTCAATTGGATCACCTCAAAGCAACCTCATTCAGTACAAACGCTTTTCATTCAGTAATTGTGAAAAACCTAACTGATAATACTTTTCCTTATATGAGAAATTGTAAATTTATGGAAAGTCCTGGGTTCCGAAATGATATACGTCTTAATTTCTTCAGGTTGCAGGTATCTTATTTCAAGAGGTCGACAACTCGCTTGATGTCAGGTAATAAGCAGATTCACTCTTATCATAACCTAGGCTGGTATATAGAAAGAGGCCGAATGTGCTGGCAATTCACATGCTTCTATCCATTCATTTTCCCGGTGTTCTGCCTTGCATTCTTCATGCATTGCCCTTGTACTGTATGGTATTAATTACATGGATATTTCTTTCCAATATATTTCCAATGAATCTACAAACCAAATGTTACCTTAAAAGTTATCTGAAAAGGATTATAGAATTATGTGAACTATCTCTTATAGCAAGAAGCCTCTTTCTGAAACAAAGAATAAAAGATCAAAATCTGATTGATAATCAGTGATAATCTCGTGTGATATGATGAGGTTGATATTCCTCATTTCCTCAAAAGCCGCTGTTCTGACATTTCAGCAGCATCTGTCCCAGACTCATAGGACACTTGGGATAGCAGGTAATGCGATACCTGCCTATATTAGAGAAGGGGCACTCATGTGACTGTGCTTCAAGTTTATATTCCTTACACAGATTTTCTTTGCTTTGTAAAGCAGATGATACAGTCTCGAGAATGTTCAGCAATACGGGCTAGAAGCATATTATCAAAATGTATGAAGACGCCGAACGATATCCATATATAGGAATCCCTTATGTTCAAAAACACGAACTCTGTTTCTCTCATGAAAGTAATATCGATCTACCTGTTGATCATATTGCGCTACCTTAAGATTTGAAAATTTAGTTGTCCCAACCTTTCTTCTTTGTGTTCAATGCAAATCCCTCAACTCTAATATATTATCAAGCATTGGAATTGATTTGTTATTCAGCATCACGTTCTTTGATGAAGGTTTACTGTCAACACCTAAATGATATTGCCTTTCCTTGTATGGTAAATTGTTAATTCTTGGAAAGTACAGGGTTCCAAATGATAAACGTCTTAATTTTCTCTGGTTGCAGATATCTTATTTTGAGAGGTCGACAACTCGCTTGATGTCAGGTCATTTTCAATGTAGATCCTTCAGCTCTAAAACATTATCAAGGATTGGAATTGATTTGTTATTCAGGCAACAGGGCCCCTCTTTGATGTAGGTTTATTATCAACATCCTCTACTACCACAGTACATGATTCATGATAGTCTCTTAGCATTGAACGGTGTGGGAGAAGATACATGGTAAGCTTTCGCAAAGGTAAAGATAGGAAAAGGCTTTATGGATTTGTAGACTTAGGTTGAGAAAAAATCGAGAACGACGGAAGAATGTGAGGCTCAAAGATAATATCCGATAAATGTAACTCATAGACAGTGACCAAATCAGGGAACTTTGAAAAAACATGTACAGAAAATAAAGATTTAAAAAAGTGAGAAGTAGGTACCATAAAGACAGCATTCAAGAGAGTGATCTGTTAGATTACAGATAGCATCCAAGATAATGAACAATGAGACGAGAGCAGTTCAAAGATAACATCAAAGACAGTAAGCCATGGAAGCAGGGAGGCTCAAATATACTCTCCAGAACAATGAGTTGCCGTTTGCAGAAGGTAGATCTCAATGAGACAGAACATGGAGGGAAGGGAGACCGGTCTTTGGGGAGCAACCCAGAGAGGGAGCCGCTCGGGACGGGTGAGCAGCTCACTGTGGGCCATAACGCACATAGAGAAGTGGGTTAGATTCGTGTCTACCACTTTGTAAGTCCCCTCAGGCCGCCAGCGTCACACCACAAGATCCGCCACCAGCCCCTCCTCCAACCGCCAATAGCTCCCCGGTTCCCAGGGAACCATCACCATGGAGACGATAGGGCGCAGCCATGGCGACAGAAACAATAAACCCCGGGAAGGACCGGGAGGAGTAGAAGGAGGAGCCCGGAGGTGGTAGTGGGGGATGTAGTAGACTAGGACGGTGCAGTCTATACACCCGCCAGTCAAGGTCCAGTGATAGGTTCGCAAAACATTAGGCGCGATTTACGCCTCCACCACTGGAGAACTCCTTCTCTGCCGCGTTCAGCGTTCCAATTCCTTCTCCATGTCTGCAGGCAGTGATATATATATATATATATATATATATATATATATATATATATATATATATAAACACATATATATGTATATATATATATATATATATATATATATATACACACATATGTATGTATATATATATATATATATATATATATATATATATATGTATATATATATATTCCACAGAGCTTGGCTTTCGGGGTGAGGGTTGGTAGGTGGGGACGGGAGGGTCCCGGTAACAAATTGGATTTCAAACGCGTGTGGACAGGAGACAAACGTGGAAGATCTCTCTCCCTCAAACCCCGTGTATCCCATTTCTATATGATTAAAAACCCGCCCTCGGCGACTCACTTGTCCGTCGTAGGGGAACCAGATCAGGTACCATACACAGGAGGTTGCAAGCACCTTCTTCCCCCACAGCCCCTCACGGTGGATGGGTCTCCACTGGAGCGATCCCTTAGAGCTGTCTGCTTAAATCCTCGACATATACATTACTGCCTCCTGGCCATTCCAGGCAGGAAAACAACGAAGCAGAGATATCAGCACAGGATAAGACAGCGTAGAACTCGCTTTTTATCCCAGAATACTGGGGTCTGTTTTCTACTCGGATATAAATTGAAATCGGAAACGCGCGACATATTACCTCAGCCTGAGGGCCCTGGGTGTGTGATAATACACTCAAGCCGAGACATACAATCTAATATCATGTCGACTTTATCCTATTATTTCTGTATTATTTCTTCATATGTGCTCTGATCTATCTTGATCTTTGCCAGCCATTATATGTACTATACATGAATCATATATATATATCAACTAAGACTG
Source organism: Alentia gelatinosa (assembly GCA_950022655.1). Taxonomy (NCBI): domain Eukaryota; kingdom Metazoa; phylum Annelida; class Polychaeta; order Phyllodocida; family Polynoidae; genus Alentia; species Alentia gelatinosa. Next base: position 32,588,187 of record OX465591.1, on the reverse strand, counting down.
TTGAAGTTCCCTTTTTAATATGAATGTTTTTCTAATTTGTAAAGATGAAACTTAAGATACATGAGGTGACTTACCTTGGATAGGCCTGCGCCTATAACACGGCCTATGCCTGGGTCATTGGGTCATGGGCACCCTGTCCTTTTTCAGTAACTCCAACCTGCGGAAATAGGAAAGAATATGTACTGGGCTATACAAAAATAACGTTATATACATATCTTACCACAAGACTTCATACTTATCTGATGGCATTCAACTAATTTGTTAAATGTGTGTAGCTTAATAAGGGACTTATAAAAGCTAGCATATCAAAAAGGTTTAGATCAAAGAAAGAGCGGGAGATCATATATGATAAACTATAAAAGATGTGATCCTCAACTCTCAGATTTAGTAAAAGCTTGTTTTGACAAGTGATATATGTTGCTTTTCACATGGAGTTGGTCTGTGATCATGATGGCGAAATCTCATAAATCAGGGCAATTTCGTGAAGAATTGAACGATGCCTACTGGAAAGCTTATTGCATTCTACAGCACATATTTATATAGAAAACGCCTTGTGCTGACCTAACCAGACATATAAAGCGTGCAAATATCACATCTACATATTTGATAATGTCTTACATAACGAAGTAATGAAAATACACATGAGGTATGTTGACTTAGCTTAATCACTATGGTCTCCATATCACCTCTAGAATTATGTTGGTTCTGGTGTATTGAACATGACTTACGGCCGCAATACACTGATGGCCTAGCGTTAACCCCATCGTTTATTGAACCCAAGTCGGAATGAGCGATAATCTAGTGCTACACCTCAAAGTAATGGCTGTGTGCTGAGGGATAGTTTCCTATACACAACCCCATCAAAGCCTTGCTTGTCAAGGTCGGCAGCCAGCACTCGGTGTGATCTAGTCATTACCAGACATGGAAAGCACATTGGGTGATTTGCCTTTTGAGGACTGCCCTCTGTGGTTTGTGGACTGCCCACTGTGGTTTGTGCTCGGTGAAGGATGGACATCACGTCGGTTGTGGGCATTACGACCCTTCTCCGTTGGGTGAAAGGAGTGTGAGGATTAGCTAAGCACCCCCTGACCTCGTCCCTCCCCCCTCCCCGCCGGCCGATACCCCGACACGCTCCGTTGCCATGGTTAATGCTCCAGGCCCCAATGTCCTCCTACCAGGTCACCTGAATACGTCGCTATGGCAACACCCCGCGCATTGGCAACAGGAAGAGCTTGTCACGCGCAGAAGTGTTGGGTCAAGATGGATTGGTCAAATAAAATAAATGGGGAAATGTAATACCTGGACAGGACAGACTGGTTGGTAAGGGAGGAGCGAGGCAGTGTGGTGGAGGTTGTTCACTCTCCTAGCCGAGATCCTGCGCTCTACTTCCTGTTGGCCGCTTGTATCTCTGCCCCAACCTGCCTGTTTGGGACAAATTCGGTTCCATCTACCAAATATCGTAAATTCTTAGCGTTTTGGGCAGTATTTTGTGTTATACTTGTATTATAGAGATGCACATGTATATTTATATGGTAGATGATTTACACTCATTTCTGTTATTTGTTATATTGTATTAGGAATTACTTTCTTCAGTGGAAAGCCCCTCATACATGTGTTGCAGGGTCTTGTTTGTCAATATAGCGCATGTGCTTACCCGAAGAAGCAGTCGTATCAAATATGGATTCACATTAAAAAATGGTTTAAATCTAGTAAAAGAAACAGGTGGCTTGTCTAAATTGTTAGCTGGTTTCCCCTGTCTTTAGTGAACACCCGGGGATCCAGCATCAGGTAGAGGCAGAGATTAGCAAACGCTAGTAACGCGAAAGATCTGGGAGAAGAGTGGAGGGAGTTAACAGGAGCGCCTCGTTCTCCATCCGAGACCTTCATGACGTCCGTAGCGTTAATAGCGCTCTCCATACACATGCTTAGGCCATTTGCAGTGTTCTGGTAATCGCAAGTAAGAATCATTTTTGCATTTTTCGACCGAAAGGGTAGGAATATCAATCTTGAGAAAGTAATTTCTAAAGAAAATATGTTATCATAATCTTACGACTTGGTGTGTGCTGTTCATATTGCCACTCGCATATACTACTAGCGTTCAACAATATCAGGGTGCAATATTTAGAGCTCTTTGATGGTATAGCTACCCTTTCCAAATAAAGTTGATCTACCGTTTGACCTCATAAGATATTATTTGGTATACAATTCATCTTACATAACAACTGTCATTTTGATCGAACCATTCCATCTGATCTCTGCCGAGTATCAAGGGTACAGGATAACTTTGAATGATACCTTCTGTTTGAATCGTATCATAACTGTTACCTTAATATACGCTTGTAACTTCATAAGATTAATGAATCGTCATACTAATATCGAATGCAAATGTATTGAAATATGTTCCTTTATTTCAAATTTTCCTATCTTTGTCATATAGATTTAGTTTTTAATCGCAATCTATTTAACCCGTCTGACAGAAAGGTGATCTATATAGGAGCTCTATAAAAACATATTGACTGGTTTCAGATACAAGCGACCGTAGGCTGGGAGGAGTTGACGCGTCGTAATATCCGAGCGTATGTCAGGATATTGCATTGAGGCAACTTCGAGGAGCATACAACCGCTTTTATCTGAAACCAGTCTATTTTGTATTTATCGTCCACCTTTTCTGGACAAGTGGCAGTTCGTTTTAGTTATGCACTATATTTCCATAATCACTATTTTTCCATATTACATATCCGTATAACATATCCGTATGCTGCGGCTATGTCCATACACACTCCCTATGTGTTTTCTACGGACACTTTGTATCAGGTGGATAACAAAAGGAGAGATGTGGCTGATCGCTCTGTTCTCACAGACTCTCCGTTAGCTCCCCGGGACAAACAGTCGCGCCTTGAGCCAGGCGCCGGGCGTGATTTGACGCAGGGCAGGAGAGAAGAGCAACTCAGCGATCAGCTCACTCCACGCCAGGGTCTCGCCTATATGCTCGTCCCCTTGGGGAGGGCCAAGACGAATGGCACGGCGGGTGGAGATGGGGCGGCGGGCGGCGGGAAGGGCGGGGCGGGCGGCCGCCGGTCAGACCTGCTCCCATGAGCACTTCATCATCGGCCGCACCGACTCGGACAGTTGGGCGAGTAACTCCGCACGGCCTCGCGCCGCCCACCTACCCCAGAGAGGCATATTTTAAATACGAGACCTAGAGTCTAATTTTGGCTCGCTCCCCGGATTGGTAATATTGATTACTTGGTTGGTGCAGAACCGACGCGACGAACCCAAATATGATTAAATCACAAATGAGTTTAATATTGGAAGACTTTTCCCTGTCTCGCCTACGCGCTAATATATCATTTCCTTTAATTGCTAAAACAGCCGGGTTAACCTTAAAGTAGCTATTGTAGGATACCCTTGCATTTAAGTTCACAGAAGTGGTGTGATAACGAACCTTGAGCACATGATATATCTCTCATGATCAACCAGAGCATGCTTCTGAAATAAAAAGGTTAGAAATCCACTTATGAAATATCCTTTAATAACCATTGATGTCATCTTGAATCTGCAGTGGAGGCATATATAGAATGATCGAGAACAAACGTTCTAATGCTGCAGAATGCCCTCTACACTCTTCCCTTTCATCGCAGCCAGGCGTGGTAACACATGATTGCCGCAACACTTGAATCCCTAAGGTATTGGGCACGGCTCCTATTGTCCAGATAAAAAAACATCCTCGTCGATATTGGGTTCTAAGCCCATGGATTCTGTTCAATGCTTATGTGATTATGTTCTCATTACGCTACAGAAACACCCTCAGTACTGCAAACGGCTAGGTCACGTATTAAAGAAGAAACCAACAAGTTTTGGTCAAAGTCGTTGTTCTCCATGAGTTTGATGCGGTCTGATATGAACGAGGCGACAGCTGAATGAATATCATGTAGCATTCAAACGAGTTTGAGAATGACTTCTTTGGCCAAAAACGAGTTGCTCTCTGTATTTATCTCACCCCTGTACACACTAAAAGAATTGGCAACACACAGGATATAGACCATGGAGAACGGACTGCAATACTTGTAGGGGCATGGAAAACGAGTTCCCAATGTTAAGCCTATGGACATTTATTCCAGGGGTGAGATAAACTACCGACCAAAGCAGCAGCATTGCATGTTGATCTAAAGTGAAGTTTGATATCAAGGTTTCCCTTCTCAAAACCTTCACACCTCATGTTTGCCTTCGGAAGCGGTCCTACTGCATCTCACATACATGGGACCAGATACATCTTCTTGGCGTCAATCAGATTTACTTGGATTAAATAGTGCGTTCATCATTGATGAATGAGCTTGTAATTATAAATGAATAACCATTGAAAGATTGAGGTTACATTCAGTATATATGGATCGTTTTCTGCAACCCAGTTGCACCCAGTCAACTTGCCATTTCTTCACCTGTCTGAGTCTAGGATCATAATATATCAAGCATCAATAGGTCGATCAGGTATTTCGGCCTTGGTTGATTGGTCATGGTCAGTTGGGCACGCTTCTAATACACTGAGACACTAGCACCCTGCTGCTTTGCCAGTAGTACAGTGAGTAGCACACAGATAGTGAAGGGATAGTGTCTTTGCAGTACGTTGGAAGCCTATATGTGACCACTCTAACCTTTAGGCAATGTATATAGGACGTGAAAGCACGCTCTGATAAAATGAGATTCACCTACAGCAGGGCTCATTTGTATGTTTTTGTAAAAAAAGATAATTTTGCCAGATTACATCGTACACCATGAGGGTAAAAATGGTATAGTAATCATTGCATCATCATTACTTACTTCAACAGAATATCGGATTGCAACATACTTGATATACTTTATCAGCAGTTTTATCATTATTACTCTTGACTCATAGTTGTAGGAACGCTCTAAAAAGTCCTGGGACCTGTTTCACTAGTTTCGTGACATTTCTAGATGACGTATAGATGGTGTGTCCTGTTTCATAAGAACTCGATATTTGTCCGTTCTAGCTTGAACTGTTGGTGCCACTTTTCATGTCTGTCTGACACTTTTCTCACGAAACTAGTGAAACAGGTCAGTGAGGTGTAGATTTGTCTAATTCTTATGTTTGGGGTCTGTCTTTTCCTAAGGGCAGCTACTTTTGTTGTCACAAAACTAGACAACCCCAATGTCTGTATGGTGTCACAGACATGTCACGAAACTAGTGAAACAGGTCCCAGGTTCCCACTGTTATTACATTTATAAGGATTATAGAAGCGGATTTAGATAAACGTCGTTGTAGTGTATGCTCTTTAGTTGTCCTGACACTTAGTTTTCCTACCTTGTCAGCCTGCCTTTACATTTAGGTGTGAATGGCAGTAAAAGTCTCATTACTTTCTTAAGTGAAAACATAACTCTTGTATTATTACATTTGTTTGTCTCATACTACGATATACTTCATGTTCGTGTATAAAACTGTGTTATATCTGGACGCGCGCGATGAAAACCAGCTGCTCTCAATCTGACGTGTCAGGCCCCTTATATTGTTGTCAATTGTACTCCTTCTTTCTAAGAGATTCATGTTGAACTTTACATGGAGGACTGTAAATGAAGGAACATATTGACTTCAATAAGAGAAATCAAACCAAAAAAGGAAATAATCAGCAAGTGTATTTCGGATGTAACCTGAAACGGGGAGTATTTCTGATAAATGGAATAAAGTAAAAAAAGATAATTGAATCGGTGTCTCATTTCTTTTCTATTATATTTGCTAATATAATCCAAATAGGCAACGTCTGTTCTGTTCCTTTCCTTATATAATTACCTCAATTGCAGCTCTCCCATGCCTGGGGGCTTTCTCAATACACACGGCCGTTTTACTGTGGTTACCTTGGCTGTGAGGGCTGGTCACTTTAGGTCAAGTAGGTCGTGACCTCGTAGCGTCCTCTGGCGGGGCTGCTATGTACTACAGGTACTGGAGGGCGCTCTCCAGGGTCCGCAAACCCGTCATGGCGGCGGCAGGCCCGCAGTTAATACCGCGCGGTGGTTGCTGGGATTGATGGTTCGCTAGGGCCTAGTCAGTCTGCCATCCTTCTTACCCCGCCCACCACCACCCACCGCCCTCACCTAGCCATCCGTCCGCCCGCCCGCCCATGCCCACTCTGTCTTTCCTCCCTGGTACCTTCTCCTAGGCCTTGGGAGGTGACAGCGTTGGAGGATGGGACGGGAATCATATTAGACTGCAAAGGGACGATGGTTGGCCGGCAAGAGTTTTGGGGTGGTGAACGGGGAAGGCTGGTCTAACCCGATGCGGCATTCCTGACGGGCAGGGGATAGGAGAAGGGGAGGTATCAAGATCGAATATTGCCGGGAAAGCCCCCCATCTCTACCCCTACCCCCTTGAATCCCCCCCTTCACCCCCCTCACTGCCTGACTGAGTTAGCATATGACCTTTCCGGATGAAGGTATTGATCCAGGACCCCTGGATGTGTGTCAGGGCACACGAGCTGGCTTCGCACCTTCCCCCCCGAACAACGTAGGAGCAGAGGTCAGTTAACCCCTCCGTTACGTCCGGTAAGCAGCCATTTAAGTCACACTCTCTCTGACTTACTGTCACATGTAAAATGTAATCCTGGGGTTCCACGTCTCATATCCCTATTGCCGAGTATCACAGGGAGAACCTGGTTACAAAAAAATCCTTTGAAGCTGGTTCCTTGATTAACATCATGGCAGTAATATGGATACGAATCTATGGGTAATAGTAAAATGTGTATTGTGCCACCTTATGAAGCTCTGGTACAAAGATTCCTATATGGTCGTGCCCGCAGGCCCTTGTTCTTGGGGTAGACACTTCAATGTTGGAATCGAATGTATCAACCATGTCATCTCTACGGGTGAACACGTGTCTGTGGAAATAGGTATAGACCTCCTGATATTCCAGATCTCAAACATTCGTACCTAGAGTGGGATTCACACGATGGGATTCATGTGCCTCACAGGGTGTTTTCTGAGACACATCCTACTGAGATTCTGTACTCAAACACAATTTCTTTGTCTAAACTGTAGGGTTCCATTTCCCTGAGACATGTTTTTTCCCTGCAATAGTTGGTGACATTTACTCCTAAAAGGAACACAATTTCATGAGATTTTGAAACCTGTGAGGTACATGAAACCCACCGTGTGAATTCCACTTAAAGGAGGATTTGAACCCACAAGCCATGCACATAACAAAACCTCAACAATCTAGTCTAATCCAAAGACAATCTAGACTTCGCCATTTAGACCATTATGGAAAGATTATTGCCTTATAGGATATGAACTTACGGAGGAACTAGGTATCATAAATACTACTGCACCATTACCAAGACAATATATTGCAGACATAGCTTCAATACCCTGCAGGTTATACATGTTAATGCCTAGGGCCCACTACGTGATTCCTTACCCGTACCACAGTCCAGACGGGTACTAGTGATGGGCAAATAACGATACCTCGGAGAGATGGGAAATATAGAGGGATACTATACCCTTTGGATATGGGAATGGGGGATGTAACATCACCGTGTAGAAATGTGGAATCGAGAGGAATGCTTTTGTACTGCATAGGAAATGTGGGGATCCTTTGTATAGTAGAAAACATCCTAGATATGAATGTTATCTCATGAAAAAGGAGCCTGTCTGAATTACCTATGGCTCTGTAAACTTGGCTAAAGAGATGCACAAATAAGTCAGATGGAAATAGACACATTCGAGAGCCTACTCCAGCTTCACTCGAAATATAGAATATAAAAAGAGATATGAATATATATGAAAATATGATATAAACATGGTACATAGTTAGAACCACTGGTGGCCCCCACCATTACAATTGGCGTGACATCACGCAGAACTTACATCAATCTCTGATTTTAACCGAATTGTCTAACACTCCTCTCCTTGTACATACCCCAAAGAGTCAAAGGATTTGACGAAGGGTTGCTTTTCGGCCTGTATACGCAGGGCTTTTGGTAAGGTTTCCTTTCTCCAACAAACATAGGAGATTTGGTAGAGTTTTCTTCATAATGACAACGGAGAGTAATTATATAAAACGATCTGACCATTCTGTACAAGCTACAAAACGAGATAATAATTTACGGTTCGTACGGAACGAGGCGTGTATTATCATAGAGTATATATGGTATGGGTAGATAGTAAGAAATGATTCCTTCATCCTTTAAACATAGAAACAGGGTTTCTACGTAGTCTTTGTGGAGAGGATAGAAGTGTAGGTTGAGGGGATGCCCCTCTCTCTGTATGACTCATTCCACTATCCAGATCATCGTTATGGCATGCCACCTTCATCTCCCTATCCACGTCATCTCACTAATATCGGGTTATGTGGTACTCCCGCACAGGTCGGCAATATTCCTACGTCGCCAGATGACGTCACGTCACGCTACAACGTCATAAACACCGAGCAGCCCCCCTTAGCAATGGCGCCCCATCCCCCTCTCCGCGGGATAGCAAGCAAGGTCTGAGATTTAAACATGCTATTCTCCATAGCGGTGTCTTGATGGAGAACGGAAAATCATTTTGCCATTTGATAATGTACTTTCGATGTAATCTAGCCTCGAGCATGCCGCACTCCTGCACCTCACTCCCTCCCGCGTGCCCGCCGCTATAACCCACTCCTCCTGTATTACTAACCGCTAAAGCTCCTCCCCCACAAGGGTAGGGTCGAAATGGCGGCGGTTCTTGCCATGTTGAAAGCAAAGGTGAGAAGAGTTGCTGATTCGAACATTAAATTTGGTTCGTCGACGTTTTTGCTTTAATTGATGATATTTCTCTTCAATCATTAACATTTACTCAACATATTCTTTTTTGCAGCAGTTTAATCCTGGTAAATTGGAATGTAGCGATGCTCACTCAGAATAATCCCTTTGAAGGTAGTGCGTGTGGAATTTATCCGTGAAAAAATAGTTCATTAATGTGCAACTCTACAGCTCAACACAGTATTATTCCCATTGAGTGCCTGAACTTAATGCAACCATTCTTAGTGGGGCCTGCACGAACAGAAGCTTAACCACTCTAAATTATCAAATATGTATGTGCAGAAAAGTAAAACAAATATTTATGCATGGGGAAATCTACAAATAACTCCTTTGCAGTCTAGTTACGCATAAATTGCTTCTGTCGTTAGATTGGGAGTGGAATCGGAGTATGGCTTTATTACAAACTACATATTATAATGGAGTAAGCTAAATCTACTGATCTGGTACATTGCTACATCTAGTCCTGTATTGGAAACAAGAATATAAACTAGATTTCCCACGACCATCAAAGGTACTGAGGATTAAAGACTTAATATCCCCCTGGTTAGTGTTGATCTACTATAATCTTTTTAAAAGATAGGAGCGTAGTCAAGACATTGCTGTACCCGGTCATATTTTCTGGTTAGTGCTGTTTAATATATATAGTTAGTTATAAGCCATTGTTTAATGTAGCCATTTCCCTCGCCATGCCTTGTAAATATTTTCAGTATGTCAGTATTAGAGATAACACACCAGAAACCCCAAATAATGACTTGCTTTTAAAAAATGCAGATTGTCTTTTTTTCTATCAATCTTAAAATGGTAAACAAGATGGTAAGGAACACACTCACTGCTATATTCTTCTTGCAACAAGAAGGAGCCTCCCATATTCATAGCTGCTACACATAAAGCAGATACTGTCAGAAATATGCACAGAAATGAAGAGTTAAGAACAAAAAACTACCCGGAGAAATTCCCAAGAGACTGCAAACGATAAGCAGATGAAAAGTTCAGAGAAGAACTACTCAACAAAGTAGGTGCAGGAAAAGGGAATGAGGAACAGCAAGAAAAGGTGTTCCCGATAACCACCTACAGGCCGGAAGGCAATGATGTGAGAGAAATGGTGAGTAAGAACTGGGACATGTTGTGTAGATCCATCACCACCGAATTACTGCACATGAGATCTCTTGTGAAGGGATACAGAGGACCAAAGAAGTATCAGAAGCTTTAAAACTGTAATTCTAATAAAGAAAATGTTTAAAAAAAGACTGACAAATTGTACCGGTGTTTGTTGGTTATATGATGAAATACTCAATCTTATAGATCATCTGGTAATGATAAAATCAGTGCAAAAGGACATATTACAAATATTACAATATGATGAATAAAAAGAGGGAGAAATCACCTCGAGCACCACTTAACAAATGCACAAAACCCAGTGGACTGTGACCTGCAATAGGTATAATGTGATCTGTTGCCTGGAGGGCAAAAATTCAACAAAAATATTACATAGACCAAATCAAGAGGAAATTCAAGGAGAGACTATATGACTATCTCCCGAACAGTCAGCAGCGAGGGCTGACTGAAGAAAGCGTCACTAGCAACCAATGGGGAGCGGCCTAGACTTACCTGTGGTGGTCGTCACCGTGAGCTAACATCGCCGTCGATTCACATTGAATTGCCAACTGTCTTGCCTTTGCTACATTCATCATATTTAGGTTTGCACAACCTCCTCTCTCAGCACCATTCATCACATCAGAGTTTACCTAGCCACCTTTCTTTGTATATTGATCATGGCATAGGTTAATTTGATTTCTCATCTTCGCAATATTTCTGTTGCTTCAGTTTAATTTTCCTCTTTTCTCTATTAACAATGTTTTAGATATCTTCTCCTTGCTTTATTGATAATATTCTAGGTCTTGATTCTATCTTCCCCCTGCCCTACGTATAATTCTTTACGTCGAGTTGCCATCTTGTCCTTGCTCTATCAATAATCTTTTTCTAATTGTCTTCACCTCTTTGCCCTATTTATAACACTCCATTTGCTCTATTCTCTTTGCTCTACTTTCCCAGACCAGGTTCCGGGTAATGAGCACAGAGCGGCTATATCGGGGTGTCTCCACGCGTTATGCGACACCCGCGGGCCAAGCCTTTTTTCACCTATTCACACAAAGACTCACAAAAAGTGCTGATCAAAGCACCAGCCGTTTTTTCCACATCCATCTACCCCATCAGGAATGGGAGAGGAATAAAAAAAAATGCACAACACCACTGGCTCTTTATTTTATTTGTGTTTTTAATCGGCTGCATGGAGCGGCCCGTGTATGGTGAGCCCGCTGACAAAGAGTGATACATGTGTCAGTCGAGCTGCTCCACATATAATTGCTCGTCCTGACAGCAGTCTCCAGTTGCTCGGGGCAGACTTTGAAGGTTCCATGTTTGTGTTCTCTGTCACGCCATGGCTGAGGGACCAGCAAATCCCACCTCCCTCCCTTCATCCACACCCCCAACCTACCTTCCATCGCCGCTGTCGCTGCTGCGCCTATAACCACAGTAACAGAGCACGGTTTATCTTAGCCTGGTATTAATGTCCTCATGCTTGATATTAGGAACTTGTATTCAACAGGCTTGCGAGTACGCTAACTCATACTTAATGGGCAAGAAGCAGATAAATATGTCCAGGCTATGATATATTTGTCAAATATGTGTTGCGCTGTCGAAATAACCAAAAAGATGCGTTGGTAATTGTGATACATTTTTATTGAATAACCAGTAGGCCAAACAATTAAAGCCAGTTACTCTAAATAGTGGCTGATGTAACCGGCCTCTTTATTGATATTATATGCAAATAGTTATCCTCAAACAACAGAAATGTAGATATCTAATCTATCAATAAAGAAATGTTACCAAAAGAAAAGAGGGATAAAATCAGAAACATATTCGGGTTTGGTCTGAATCCCGGTTCGTCGCCTTATTAGGAATGCGTCAGATTCATATTCTTACACCCTCCAGACTCGATAGTGAGCGGGCACACAGACCAAACACTCATAGGTTTCTTTTTTATTATCTCACCCCAGATATTTTTTCTCCATAGACTTAACATTGGATACTCGTATCTAACACCCATTAGATATTTAGGAAAAATATCCAATGGAGGATAATGTCACAAATGTTAGCCCATTAGTCAATATTAAGGGTGAGATAAATTCAGAAACCAATTCGAGTTTAGGGTCAGAGCTCGATCCCATCTCATTTGAATCACATAGCAGTTCACGCGGCTTCGCCTTGTGAATTACTACGTGATTCAAACTCGATGGGATACAAGCTCAGACCTTAAACTTTCATGGGTTTCCTCTATAGTATCTATCATCTCAGTTCATAGTAATCGCTACGGGAGCCTCTGAGACTTTTTTATCACTCTTATGTTAAATGAGTCGCTCCAGGTTGATATGGGTCAACGTATGAAAATATTCTGAGTATATTTTATGTTACGTTCCCTTTGAGTGACATAATGGGGAACAGCCACCCTGCTTGCTGAATCTCTGGATATGCATTGGACTCATTAAGATTTTTCTATTTCTATTGTACCCCACGACTGGATCTGCTATGAGAACAATTGTATGCTGTTACAATATTCCGCCGAATGCAATTTATTAATTGTTGTCATGCGGCAATACTTAAGTGACTCAATTATGTTATTGGATTAAGTAGTATGTAAGATAAATTTGAATCGCAAATAGTAAAAAAAAGAAGATTCTTATGAGCTAACTGGAACGCGAAGACATCCTGAAATTTACTCAGTAAAAACACTTGTGCTGATGACCTTCATAAATATACCCGCCATATGGATACTTTTAAATTGAACTAAAAGCTATAAGAACAATGCTATTGAGAGATGGGTCTGAAGGCCCAGCTCCCTATTACCTACCCCACGGAAAACCGTTTGTACGAATTGTGCACTGCTATATCAGCAACTATATCGAAGCAAATGATCTTTATGATAAATGAGGAACCACGGATGCAGTAATGCATATTGTCATATATGGGTTTTTTTTTCGATTTCAGTAAGGCTTTTGACCGGGTTAATATAAAGTTAATAATAAATGAATTAACTAAAGATTTCTCTTATTACCGAAGGATGAAATATTTATCAAATTTGTTAGGAATAAGACTCATCTCATCGCATTGATCCCATGCCAATCACTTGCTACATGTTTGTTGTAATCATCGCAAGATGAATGTGTGAAATAGTTGCCTCATAGTATTTATAGTCTGTTATTAGATGAGACACAAACATATGAATAGCAGACTGTCTTATGTAGATTTTCCTTGAAATAAAAGAAAGCTGAATCCATGTTGATTTGCTTACGACTAAGACACCAAAGAAGGGACATATTGCAATATGATATTTCAACGAATGTAATGATAACACCTTTCCTATGGTATTCTAATTAAATTCCCTTTGGACTAAAGAACCATGCATGGCCTATTGGAGAAGCCTTATAAATCCCTGATACTGAAGAATTAACCTTGAAAGTATCAACTTACTCTGCTACTGTTACCACGAGGCCACTCATAGCCCTCCACATACGCCTTACACCCAATACGCGGCTCACCTTCATGAAGCAAAAGCTCCTCACATGCAGTGATAGGGAAATGGTACGCGTTAGCAGAGAATTTAATTAATGCCTAATATGATCTGTTTGCCATCTACTCTCTTTTCCAGGCTTCTCTGCCTCTGGGTCCCTATTGCTAATGCAAAGAACAGAAACCTTTCTAACAAGTTTGACATATAAATCCAGACCATTGTTCAATTATGATGGGACGAATGCATCCTGTACCTTAGTGAGTATGTTACAAGATGATGTCCAGGAAAGTGCGAGGTATTGTGCTGTCTTTTGCGAATCGTTATTAGTGATTTATAGTAATCTTTCCGTTATAGCTGTCATGGTTATCATTGGAACCTTAAGATATTGGAATCCCCACTTTTGGAAAGAAGTATGTACCTAACGGGGTGTTCCACCAGTACAACATCTCAGCCGATCTTGGTCTGATGAGATAACCTGGACTGGTCGAGCTGAATCTTGTGAGTGTGTCGTACTGGATCTGCCTGATGGAAGATCCAGTGAGCGATAATAGGGCCACACACAGAGGGGGATCACACAAGCAGAGCTTGAAAGCTTTAGGACTATCAATCAAGACGCGGCTGCGTAGTGCAAGATGCAGTCTGACTTGAGGCCCGTTTCCAATGGCCGACAAAACTATGTAGGTTTTATGAGTTCTCCCAATAGCCCATTTCCATTATGCCTCAGCAGTGATATAGGTCCGTCGGTGGTCCCTGACTGTAGATTAGTGACGGCCAATGGAAATGGGCTTTAAGGAGGACCAAAAGAGTCTAAACCGTTTTCGTCGGCCAATGGAACCAGGCCTTGCGTCAGACAAAAGCGTAGGGCCGGTGGAAGACCTGCTCCATTCTAGATACTAGGATTTCTTTGAATTCATCAATAGGTTGGTCAAGTTAGTGGAGTCAAGATTTCTTTCAATTCATCAATAGGTTCCAAAGGTTATCACATTTTGTAAACACCTAAGGAATAGCTAGAATTGGATCACATATGTATGTCACCGAATATATTAACCTCCATTTTCCTGCTAGTTATTTCATTGACACCTGCTACTAAGGATAAATCATGTGTCTATATATGTTATTATAGAACATAGCATCATTACCTGCTAGCGCAGTCAATGAGATGCTTAGATGACGCACTAGTGTTAAATGTTGACCTCCTCGTTTTAGATACCATACATGGATAATCGCCAACACAGGAAAAGACAAAGCTCTATGCGAGGAATTTTATTTTTATAAATGCCTAAAAATAAACATCCTTACTAAAGGTTCACTTGGCTTATTCAGTATTAGATATGATATCGTATCTATACGCATATAGATCTGTACACAAATTGCGAGGGGATATGTGTCAGTTAGTCGATTAGATGTCAGATGGTTACGGGAGGCACGTTGATGGGGGACACAGGGTAGGTCGTTGAAGATCACAGTATCGTCCATCACCCCCTCCTCTCCCCCCACCCCCACACCCCCCACACACCCTACCCCCAATACCATCATCCTCATCCCTACTAAAGGACTCCCCATCACACACCCTCCATGGCCTCCTCGGCGTCCAATGCCACCCCCTTGGGGGTACTACCAAGAGCGGCAAGACTGGGCCTGGTAGATGGAGGCGGGGTGAAAGAAGACATGGGCCCAGGGGAGAGGAGGGGGTGGCGAGGGGGCATTGGGGGTGGGGTAGACTCAGGATGAGTAGGCGTGGGACGGCGGTATAGGAGGTGGAGGGTGATGGATGGGGGTTTTATGTCTTTTTGTGCACAGACTCGGACACTTGTGTCTTTCAGGGGACAATACATTGTGCTTGATACCCGTCTATTGGCATACCCTCATTCATGATTCAGACCAGCTGCTAACGGTGGGCCGCCGGTCGGTGACTTGTTTTCTGTTGTGTGTACTACTAGGAGGAGGGTTTTGCCGCTAGTGGCTCTCCCGAGAACATACAGCACGAGAAGCCTGTAGTATATAACACCGATATGTTTGACACCAAGGGTTTATATTTTATCTCACCCCTGGTATTTGTGTCCCATAGGCTTAACACTGGGAACTCGTTCTCCATGCCCTGACGAGTATTGCAGTCCGTTCTTCATTGTTTGTATTCTGTGTATCATACATTTTGTTAGTGTGAACAGGGGTGAGATGAGTACAAAAAGCAATTCGTTTTGGTCAAAGAAGTCATTCTCCAACTTGTTTGAATGCTACGTGATGTTTACTCAGCTGTCGACTCGTTCATGTCACTCCACATCAAACGACAACTTTGACCAAAACATATTGGTTTCTATGCCACTGCTTGCCTGGCAACCCTTACCAACCGTTTGGTGATTATTCAAAAGTATACGTGACCAACTTGGTTTGTTCAATGCCTTGCTATGCACCACCATACAGCGCCTCTAAGACTGGGAAATTCGCATTCCCATAGGCCACATCACATTATACCATAGTAACGTTATAGCAAGACCTAGATCGCATATACGAAGCAGTATGTATAAAAGATGAGGTCGATACTATTTTTGTAATAAAATTATATATTGGCATGTGGTAAAATACTACCTTTTAAGTATCAGGTAAATATCCCCGTGACTGTCAGCTTGCCAAAAACTAATGGCATCCAACTACATGTATTGCTAACAATCATACAAACTGTACTTCGATGTGTTATCTAATGTTCGTATGTTTGATACTATAATAGCGATATTCTAACTAGTATGTAATACTAAATTACATACTTTATTTTATTTCAACCATGGATTCATATCCAGGAAACGAATGGATGTTTAAAATACACATATAGTATGTCATGCTAGGCCCGGGGTATCACAAGGTATTGTTACAAAAAAAGGCAAAGGCCCCAACAGTATATAGCCATTAGATAAAACACTTATGTTGGATAGTGTTTTCACCCGGAGACAACTAGAAATCTGGTACATTGCGTCTTCGTGGGATCATCTATGGTGTTTGAGGGGCAGCGCTGTACAGTGTACGGTGTTTAGTAGGGGTAGAAGCGGCAGACCGTGAAGAACTAATATACACCCATGTAGCCAGCTGTGAGCATACCCAGTTGGCCAGCTTGCTGATAAGGGGTGCCAGCCTTATCCCCAAGCCTTATCCCCAAGCCGACAACGATCTACGCGCCCTCTCCCGACACTAATAGCTACTACCGACGCCCTCTCTGACGTCACTGTGACGTCACGCCTACAGATTGCGTATTAAAAGACCACGTTTGTAGTGTAGCGGACGACGCCGCGGTACGCAGATAACACCACGTTGGCCTAGATCGAGGACGGTGGTGTATGGATTGCGGCTGTCTTATCGAACCCCTGTGTACATCGAGGAAATACGACTGTAAGGCCTCCTCTGGTGTCAGGGTGAGGATTCTACAGAAACCCACAACTGTGAAACCTTGTAAAGTGAAATTGTGTAGTGTCGAATGTAACCAACTTTAATAGAAAACGAAGACGGAGAACTAGCTACACCTTAGAGGAAAATAAAAACTGCTATCCCCCCCAAAAAAGACAAAAGAACCTTCCTCCGCTATTATCTATGGTTCGATCGTCAGAGATTGTTGATCAAATTTAGGAAGCGAATCTATTTTCTAAAACTGACTTTGGTAAGGAAGAACGTCAAAATAGGCTATCATTCTTGTCTGTAAGCTTTAATAAATACAAAAAAGACACCCAAAAAGCCAATGAAAACAAAGATAGGTTTAAAAAGATGTTTTTGACTTAGTTTTAGACCAAGTAAATTACCTCTTCGATTCATCTGAACCGAACTATGGTTTACGCCTCTTAAAGATTACCATACGATGTCTGACCCCATAGCCATGGGCGCCATCTTCTATCTCGTCAGTCTTTAATCTGTTTCAATCATATTTTGAATTGAAATCAAAATGCTTGAATCATGTATGCAATGTCGATCTATAAGTGTCCAGGTCCATGTCCAGGTCCGAGGTACGTTCTTATAAGGGGAAGCAATTTCGCCAAATGAGTCTGGAATAAGACACAATGATTGGAAAGATAAGCTTGCATCGGGTCGGTTTGACAACACAACATAGATACACAAGGGCGGCGTGGTCTTCTTGTGAGTCTGGAGACGAGCATATTTGCTTGGAATTGCTAATTCCGGTTAGTGCTTCTGCTGATGGTCGACGTTATGCATGGGGCACAGGGTGATTACTAATGCTTCCATCATCCGCAAGGAAATTGTAAGATAGCGCTACTGTAGTCGGGGGGCAACCACTATTATCTGTTGTTATAATCTATTGATAATCGTGAGACAAGGCTAAACGCCCTCCATGGTAAGTCAAAATAAGATGTTTTAATAGAATTCATTGCTTTTTGGACCTGCAACCTGGTGTTTTGTTTGGGGTCGGGGGCAAGCTGGCGGTTTCCATAGCACAATGGCTATGTGCCCTATATGTTTAGGAACCATCAGATAGTCTAGATCTGATGACCGTGTTTTGATGCCCAGCCGTTGGTGCTATCAGGCCTACGATAGACGTTGAAACCTGCCAGGTAATAGAAAGTCAATTATATTTTGAATGGATTTATACCTGTCGCTCAGGATCATACTGATACGTACAAGAGTTCTACAACGTTGGATAATTGTTCACCCTGTCGCTTCATGATATCTAGCTGACCATTTAGCAAAACTGGACATTTTTCTGAAAGGAAATTTTGCTTGAAAAGGTGGAAGTTAAATTTGACGTCCCAGAGTGCACGGTGCATGAAGGTAATCTTAAATGTTCCATTCCAAGGTAACACAATATGATGTTAGAAAAATTCTGCCGGGGAAAAAGATGTTTTGAGTAAAAACAATACAGATACAGAAGCCCTTTGAGTAAAAACAATACAGATACATTTCCACAAGAAAGAATGTATTATGACTTATATAAAGAAGAAAAAACAAACAAACAATGTGATGTTAGTCTTTCAGAAAAGAGCACATCTGTTTTTGACCATATCCGGAAAACTCCTCCCGCGCCTGGCGCCCTTTCTGAGTAGCGAGGCAGCTGTGGCCTATAACAGACATCAGGTAGAGCCGGGCCTGTGCCCCCGTCTAAACTAGACGTCGGGGACTACCAGGGCGAGGCCGGGTGGCACCCTGGAGGAAACGTACCAGGAAAGACGCCGATGTATGGAGGGTCCGGGACACCAGCCCCGTGCCGGTCGACAGGTGGCTCCACCTAACGGCTGTGTGGCGCAGCGTGGCGCAGGCCGAGAGGGCGGGGGCTTAATGGATGTATAGATCAGGACAAGCAAACTTAATTATCGGTTTCTCCGGAGGAGAATTAACGGGTATTTTTTTAAAGTTCTGCTGCATGGCGTGCGTGTGTGCGTTTGCTTCTATAGATAACGGATGGGCAACATTACATCGCATCAAGGGTAATTATATACGTAGGCGAAATAAGCCTACTGCTGTGGTCATGAAATATATGAAATACCATAGTATTATTAACAATGGTTAGACACTGGACACAGTGGTATTTAGATGTTGTTTGGCCTCTTAATATAAGATTCTCCATAGATATAAAATAAAATGAAAACCGTGTATATGAATAACTCTCTTTATCAAAAATATAAATATTTGATTCCACTTAAGCCTTCAAATATCAGTTGCATAACCAACTAGGGCGCTTTTCTTCCTACATCTGTACCCTCGTTCTTACAACTTCGTCACACGCGATATTTTCTTGGCCAACTGCTACCAGGCAGTCATCCCCCTTCTGGCCTTGTGTTTTACCAATCGCTGCCCGCCTCACACTTCTGTGGCCCTGGGTCTTTAAACATCTGCCATGCGTTAGAACATCAAAGGTTAGGCACTCTATACCACGCAGACTTCCCCCGATCCCTTCCTCACCCGCCCAGATCCCACGTCGACGCCCTACTTGTGCTAGGTCGTGAGTCGACTAACCCTGTGCCAATCCAACGCTGCACCATGTAGCCATCCGCCCGCCCTGCCGCACTACCCTGCCGCACTATCTTGTCGCACCAGCTTGCTGCACCATCTTGCCGCACCAGCTTGCTGCACCAGCTTGCCGCACCAGCTTGCCGCATTACCCTGCAATACTGTCTTGCCACTTTATTTTACTGCACCAGCTTGCCGCATTACCCTGCAATACTATCTTGCCACTTTATTTTACTGCACCAGCTTGCCGCACTACCCTGCCGTACTACCTTGCCACTTTATCTTGACGCACCATCTTGCCGCACTACCCTCTCACACCATCTTGCCACTTTATCTTGCCAAACCATCTTGCTTCACTTCCCTGCCGCACTACCTGCCGCACCATCTTTCCGCACCAGCTTGTCGCACAAGCTTGCCGCACAAGATTTCCGCACCGTCTTGCTGTACAAGCTTGCCGAACTATCTTGCCGCACTATCTTGCCAAACATTATCTCACCCTTGGTATTTTCGTCCGACATGCTTAACATTGGTAACTCATTCTCCATGCCCCAGGGGGTATTGCAGCCCGTTCTCCATGTTCTATATCTTCTGAATCATTCATTAATTTAGTGTGAACAGAGGTGAGATAAATACAGAAAGCAACTCATTTTAGTCAAAGAAGTCATTCTCCAACTCGTATGAATGGTACGTGACATTCACTCGGCTGTCGTCTTGTTCATATCACTCCGCATGAAACTCGTGGAGAACGACGACTTTGACCAAAACTTGTTGGTTTCTTCTTTAATATTGTTATATCATAACGCTATTCCATCCAAGTGTGCAATCCCAGTATTTATTTGTCCAAGCTTTTCAACTTCACCGACCTACTACTGTGATATGAGGTTTATCACTATGTCGTCCTACAACTATGTTACGATATTTAAATGTTTTCTAAACCTGAAAAAAAAGTTTTTAGTATCGTCATTATCCTCCCTTTGACGATGTATAACAAACATTATGATCTGAATATAAGCTTTAGATTTTCTTAAGTAAATCAAAGAAAAAGAATTTAAAAATCTGGGGTAACTCCTTATATCATGTATATATTGTGGTATAGTAGCTTCTATGTCTCCGATATTACCCTCTTTAATGAGCCCCCATTTACTTAAATAGTGGTAATTTGCATTCTCTAATACGTTCTCACACTGGAATTATATCGTGGATAAGGGTAGTTATTACCATAGAGGAGACAGCCACTTCGATACAATAGAACTGCTCGGCGGAGGCTCGGTAAGTAGTATAGCGAAAGTCGGCTGTTATTCAGGCTAGTCTAGAAGTAGGAGACGGTAAATATAGATTAAAACGTCGACACTTAATGGACTCTGCGTGAGTAGAATGCTGGCCTCAGGCGACCCAATCAGATCGTTAATAAATTATCCGTATGTATTATTGATACTGATAAAATCGCACCTCAATGTGCCCCCGGGTAGAACGGTGCGAGATGCGGGAATGAAATCAGAACACTTTAATCAGATACTACGCCTACACCCATAAATCAGCCTGTAAAAACGAGTACAATTAAGAGTGATACTGGTACTGCTGTGAATGGGAATGTATGCAATCTAATTGTGGGGATGCTGTTCCTTCTGCACTAGTTCTTTAGTGCTTTACCGAGTCCCGTTTATGCAAATTTTACATACATACCTGTATCCCATTATACAACACAAAATAATGTCAAGGCAAAATAATCCTGATATATATTTTTTCTATTTCTTTCTTTTCACTACCACTTCACATTCTCATGGAAATTCATCGCTGTCTCCTGTGCGACAAAAAAGATGGTGACCTATCCATATCTACTGATGTGAAATATGTGTTGTCTTTGGCCTCTTTGGCATATGTCGGTTTAATTATTAAGATTTCTTTTCCTTTTGTTTTCTTAGAAAAGCTCATATTTCTAGGTTTCCACTTAACTTTTATGGCCGCCTGGTCTGAATATAGTAAAGGAAACCTTCCTATCTCAATATAGAACATTCTTCTCTCCCTTTTACAGACTGCTCCCTACTATAGCGGACCCACGAGTGTTAAATATACTCATTTTAACCAAACACTGACTTCACTCTATCCTGCTCTACTTCGCAATAGAGAAATTAGCAGTCTAAGCCATCCGTCTTGTTTTTGATCTCACCCCTGGTACAAGTTTAGCCATAGGAATAACATTAGGAAAATATACTCAATGATCACCCTGGTAAAGTTACAATACTACGCCACGGCCGTGGCGTAGTGGATTGGCTTAGTATATTCTGATTATTCTGAAGTTGTGATGTTATTTAAACGATAGAAAGGGGTAAGATAAATCCAGAACCGCTCTCGAATCATAAAATCGACAATACTCCACTCGTTTGGCTGTGCCATAATCGTCACTCGGCTTTGCCTCGATGACGATTGCGGCCCAGCCAAACTCGTGGAGTATTGTCTATTTATACGATTCTCGATGCAGTTCTATATAAGTATACTTCTTATGTTTCGAAATGCAAAGTCGATTATTTTTGCCTGGATGAATATGAATTAATGTAGTTTCTATGTGGTATCTATTATGTCTAATATGATGAATGACGATAGAAAGGAAATACATGGTAGGATGTATAAAAAACGACTTTGCAGATACATCATTTCAAAGTTATTCAAAAGTACAAACTACATGGGTTGGAGTATGAATAGAGACCAAGAAAAAAATTGATGAGTGTTTGGTCTGTGTCCTCGTTCGCCATCGAGTTTGAAGTGCACAATAATATAAACAAGGTGATAGCCGAATGAATATTTCGAAACACTACAAACGAGATGGCGCATGGGGACTCAGACTCAGAACGAATAAGTTTCTGATTTTATCTTAGCCTGGAAATATTTATCTGTTCATCACACGATGAGCATGATTTACCGTACTCCCAGACCTGTTGAGTATGAGTTCCCGCTGTTAAGCCTATGGACGTTTATATATAATAACGGGCTAAGATAAAAGCTCACACGTGTATATGTCTTTCTTTACATCCATAGACTTTATTTTCTATCATTATTTACACATTCCCCTGTCAGAAGATTATTCAGAGTGGCTACCTGCAGATGCTATATAGGCCTTGATCAATCTCCTTCATGTGTATGAGTAACAAATATGCCTCTCCGCATCCAGGTCTCATTCATAGGCACAGTTGGTACCAGCCACCACACAGGGTGTGTATGTATTCAACGGGTACTCCATCACATAGTCCATTACTTAATGAAGGGCTAATGGGATAATCTGTTTATGTAAACTGAAATAATGAATGCACCTGCTAGGTAACATCCCAGGTCTTCTATTGTGGTTACAATCACATTCTGCCTTGATCTATCCACACAAAATCCGTGATACCACAATACCACAATACCACATTGGTTATTGTAAATCTAACAGTTTAGCTACATGTGCTTTATATGTTTTTTTAAGCGATTATTATTGTGTGAATATTGTGTGTACAACCATCGAATTCGGTGATACAGCCGTTCTTCCACTTGTGCCCTAGCCCCCTACTCCTCAATCTAATGGTGGGTGTTAAACCGAATGAGCCATGGGTACCATTTTTGTGCAAGTCTTTGGTATGATCCGACTTGGGTTTGAAACCTACAACCTACCATGCTCGAGGCAAACACCCCTACCACTTAGCCACCGAGCATGGTCATGTCCTTTGCTACACACACAAATTCTTCCCTTCCTACTCGTCTTCCATGTTGTCTTTATCTCGTTGGTTTGGGAATGATACCAGAGGACCCTGGACCAACATTGAATATTTCCTACTTAGATGCCACCCCCTTGCTTGGCCGTCGTTGATCGGTGAGGGCAGACAGTACCTGGTGGTGTCCCCTGCTGCCATGGCAACAGATAACACAGCCACCCTCTGAGGGCAAACCGGGGCAGAGGGTTCAGCAGGTCAAGGTCGTAGACAGTGGACATGGGTCGTTTCTCATTAGGCGGCCACATTTGTAAGGCCTCAAGTCGCCGGTTGACAAGCCAAGCCAATCAGACCTACTCCCCATATACTACTTAACGTCCTATAGTTATTCAACCCGCCCACAACGTACAGCAAACGAAGGGGGTTTTAACAGGGGGCACTGAAAGGCCTATCTGCAAGAGAGGCTTATCTATGTATTAGATTTATGTACGTAAAGAATACCTATTCACTGGTAGTTATAGAATAGAGTTTATTTTTTGGATGGTGACTTCTGGAGTTTAGGAATCCGTAGAGGGAAATAGTTATGGTACATGTGGAAATTATCACATACATGTACCTATAAAGAACACTATGACCTTCACTCAAGACAACTCGATAGCGAGTCTCAAACGGGCAATAAAGAGTACAATTATTCTATGCTTACACGAGGTTAACACAGAACGACCTCTAGTGTGTTCGGTAGGGTTTTATTTTTGTTTTTGGTTTACATGGAACTACTTGTATAATTTGTTAAGGATTCTCCAAACATAACATGAGGTGAACTATCACGCACTACTCTTTCATGATTATTCCAAACTCATGGACGAGAGATAAGATGTGTTTAAAACAGGAAATAGGTTTAGAGGTAACATTGACACCCACCACCGGACATTGCTGCTAGTCTGTGAGGTTTCTATGTGTCTTGTTTAGACCTTACTCCAAGTTTTTCAAACCTCAAATTTAAATATTCTCCGACCCACATCTGACCCTACTAATCGTTAAAGACCTCACTCTGAATTTATTCTGATCCACATCTTCTACTAGCTCTGATTTAATCTTTACCATGGCCTCTTACCTCTCCTACTCTCTGGTCTAGCCTCCATCTTAGCTGCCCTGACCTCTGCCTGTATTTAACATAGCGGCCATGCTCTCCCCATGTCCACAATCTCTCTGCAATGACCCCCTCATGGCTCTAACCCCTCCTGGTTCACCGTCGGACTTGACCTCAAGCCATATTGATTTTGACCCACGCTCGCCGTCCAGTTAAAGGGGTTACAGTCGGGACGTGGGTGGAAAGGTTCAGTCTCGTACCTTTCCGGGTAACAAATACTCTCTGAGGAACCCTGGTAGCCGAGAGGTTTGATGAAATCACAGCTTCGTGCTATCTTATCACAACCTCTACGCCTTCCTATATTTAACCTTCTATTATTATTATTTTTTGTTTTTATTTATTCAAAAGACAGTAGAATCACCCTCGATTGGGGGGTCTTCCTTGGCTCGTCTTGTAACATATATACACAACAAATATAGGACAATACAAGATTTAATCACATGACAAACAGGACAGACTAGACATCACAGAACTGATAGTTGCTCATTGCTCAAGCCTTTGCCAATACTTAATTCTTATTCACTCCTTGTTACTTCTCTTATTCGCTTGAGGTGATAATATTTTGGGACCCGTGTTAGGCAATCTGATTGTATTGTAAGGCTAATGCGTTCTTATACCTATGTTTGTGACTATTAAATAGCTTGTATTTTATTTATTTATTTATTCATATTATGATATTCTAACTTGTCTCTAACTTGTCTCTGGATATTATCAAGTAGAAAGCCTAGCCTACGCACTTGTTTGATATAATCTTTTTAGCAAAAGACTTCATTTCACACATATAAGTGGCCTTGGTTTTCATTCTGTTTTATGTAATTGTGTAGCATTCTATTTTGAACTATTCCATTTGATGGTTTTCTATGTATAAATAATGATGGACCAGGTCTCTAGAATTCCATTTTAATTCTAATTTAACCCTTTAAGGACGAATGATGCCTTGAGGCATCAACCAGCCCAGGCCTAATGATGCCTTAAGGCATCAACCGGCCCAGGCCGAATGATGCCTCAATGCATCATTTCTCTTAAACCTATAAAATTGTTTTTGACATGGAAATAATTTATCAAAATACATGAAATCTTCAGAAAATGTAGGTATTATCGAAATTGATATTAGTAAGCTAAAATAAGTGAAATATTATTGATTACTAATAATATCATGTGATGGAATATCAAATTAGGACTTTATCCAAAATGTGTTTTTCCTTTAGATATATACTCCATCACTGGCACCCGTCCTTATGGTAACAGCTCTGCCACAGGTGGCCGTCCTTAAAGGGTTAAACTGAATATGGTCCCTGTGGCTTACATTGCTAAAATAAAGTGACAGATTCTACAGCTCAACCTATCAGTGAAATGAGGTTAAATCAACTACGTTCATGGAGAGACAGAGACCTACCTAGAAGACAGGCTTTAAAGGATCAGTCAAAAGGTAAACACTCCTTAGTACAATGTCAACTGTGCTCTGCATGATCCTGAAACTAAATGAATCAACAATATTTTCCTCAAGAAAAAAACATAGTCAGGATGGAACATGCTTGAGAATATATTTTGAGTTTGGGTTTCATATATAGTGACACAAGGATGGTGGCTTGCAAGGGAATCATATCCCTTCCCTCATTGTTCAATGGCGCTGGAATGACACAGGCATAGCACAAAGAAGGACAGGTAAGGGTATGGGCCGCCTGACATGGCTGCGCTTGTGACTGAGTGATGGGGCAGCTTTGAGTTTCAATATTTGGGATTCTCGTATTTTATGTGTCTGGGGGAACATGTTTACCTGGCAGGGTTGATGTTACCTTCCGACAACATAATACCCGGCACTGCTCCCTGCGCCCCATGCACCTCCACCTCATGGAAAACAACCAATCGTCCCCAAGAGGAATGCCCTTTATCAGATGATCACTATAATCTCACTCTTTCCTTTAATTCCTTATATCTTTCCTATTTCTATATTGTTTCCTTCCCATGACCTTATATAGATATCCGATTGATTTCATATGTTGTTGAAATCTCGCTTTTGTTTTTCGTATCATATCGATATAATTCCACTGGTTTATCTGTGCTTGATGTTTCTAATATCAAACCCTACTGATGGACTTCCTTATTTCGTCTTTTGTTAAATCAGCTTTAGTACGTATCATTATACGAACATCCAAATTCCCATTATTGTTTTCTTTGTTTTAAAATATTTAATCTAAGATCTACCCTGCAGTTGGTTCAAAAATTGAGTGAGCTGGATGATCCGGTAACCCCTTTTCACACCAAAGCCAAACACAAAGAAGTTCACTATTTACATTCAAATCTTTATGGGAGTACTGACTACTAGGTAGCGATATTGGGGAGTTGGACACAGTTAACCGTAGTTAAATAGCCCATACTGCACCACCGAGAAGGTACGTAAGACTGCACGAAAAGCGAGATCCTAAAGGGTTCATTCTTCACAGAACGACTGCACCAATTAACCTGTCTATCTGTTGCGGGCCCAACTGTTTTACATGGCAGGTTACATAACAAGGGTGAACATGTGGCACTTCCATGCACAGGCTCCACCTCATCTACCACACAATAAGGACGGGCAAGACACACATCCTCTAGTATAGAAGGGACCGACCACCACTAGACACCCATGACCCTTACACCTTTATAACTGAACACATCTTCATATCCAACAAATGTTTATATATATTTTGTTTTTATTTCCTTGTTTCCATCCATTTTTCTTTATTGATGGCTTTATTTTATCTTACTGACATACATACTCTCCATTTTCTCTTTTGGTACATTTGGTTGTCTTCCTTCCATTCCCCAACCTCCGCCTTTGCCTCTATTTTTGCATCCCATTTCTTCTCTCAATTTCAATCTCTCTATCTGTATCTCTCTATCCGTGTATCTATATATATATATATAGATGGATGTGACTGTTTCTCTCTATATGCTCTCATTCATCTCTCTTTTTCTCCATCTCTCTTTGCTCTCTTTCCTTCTTTCCTCCCTTTCTCCATGTATTCTATTGATATCCTATTATCTATCTCTCTCTCCAAGTCATTCTCCTCATCCCTCTGTACGTCTTTATACTTCTCTCCCTCCCGCTTCCTTTCTTCCCTCGCTCCCTCCTTCTCCAGTCCCCCGTCGCTGGTCCCGGGCGGCACACCTCCTCCTGGGCTCCTCCCGGCACACCGCCATGCCGGCCAGTCAGTGGCTATATGGGACAAGGAGGCCGGCCGTGAAGGCTGAGGCTTGCGGCTAGAAATCAATAAGCCGCGGCAAAGGATACTGCAGAGCCCGATGAATATTACATGGCTCTCCCCGTACAGGAGAAAAAGGCCCGGCCGCCACCTCGAGCCGCTCTAGTGGCTCTCCTATCGACACGACCACGGTTAGCCATAGCGAAGGGATCATTATAGCCCACAATCTTAATATGGGACCCAGGCCCATACGTCAACATTGGGAATGGGAGTAGGGGTTGGTTGGGGGGAGATGGGAGGTGGGATGTGCAAGAAACGGGTCGTTGTGTGTGTTTGTGTGTGAGTGCGAGTATGTCTGCATGTAAGGGGTTGGATTTGAGGGTCTAGTAGGTGTGAGATTGAATTAGGCACAAATATACATATACAAAGAAACACAATCATATATGTATATGCATATATATATATATATATATATATATATAGATATATATATATAGATATATATATATATATATATAGATATATATATAGATATATATATAGATATATAGATATATATATACGTACATATATATGCATAGTGCGAAGGTACCCGGCACCCAGCAGTTGGCTGTGGGTAGGCAGCAGGTCCGTCGGGCTACATGTATAGCGATAGGCTACGAAGCCTACATGAAGAAGCTGTGTGCAGGCTCATGCACGACCATGCACAGTGTCTCAGGTTAGCAACACGGTCACATATAGATCCACACCTTTGTAAGCGCGTAGAGCTGACATGCTCCACACACTAACCCTCCTCAAATGATAAAGCCCGACCTGAGAACCACGAAACATAAAGGTGCTGAAATTTGACCAGGGCATAAGGTAGAAGTGTAGATGAAAACACGTGTCGCGTAGCGTCTTCTTTGGTATCAAGACCTTGTTCCCATGTGACAAAATGTACTGCTGATGGTGTTGATCAGAGCTTTATCTCCCCCCCCCCTGTGTATTTCCCCATCGAATTAACATTGGGAACTTGTATCCAACACCCATTG
This sequence comes from Alentia gelatinosa, assembly GCA_950022655.1. Classification (NCBI taxonomy): domain Eukaryota; kingdom Metazoa; phylum Annelida; class Polychaeta; order Phyllodocida; family Polynoidae; genus Alentia; species Alentia gelatinosa. The sequence continues at coordinate 32,559,842 of OX465591.1, read as the reverse complement.
AGTATTTTGGAAGAATATCCAATGGGGGATCATATCACAAATGTTAGCCAATTAGTCAGTGTGAAGGGTGAGATAAATTCAGAAACCTATTCAAGTTTGATGTTTGAAGGCAGAATGTATTTAGTAGCAAGTCTTCAAATCCCAGTGAGGTTTAATAGCCCAGTGGATCAGTGGAAGGCGTCAACAGATAAAAGGAAATAAACGATATTTGGTACTTTTCACCTGCAACAAGTTGCTGATGTTTGTCAGTGATTGTGTGTGGTGGCAGGTGGTATATTGTATCTTACAAGCAAGGTGTGATTGCAGATGGTTATGGAGGGTGGCAGCAGGTGGTCTGTTGCTGTCGCATTCAGGTGACCAATGATATCAGATTACCTCCTGCGGCATTTGTAAAGCATAAGGTCTGGCGTCAACCTACTATAATAGCAATTTAAGACCTCACGATGCATAATGTTAAAACTCATAGACAATCAGGAACCTCTTTATCTTGGACAAACATCTAGACTAGGAACTTCGAGGCGCATCGTAATCACATTGTAAGGCCTATAGTAGACGGTTTCAAGCTTAGTGAACGCCAGGCCTAAGGCTACGCATCAACCTGCTACGATAGAAATTTAAGACCTCCCAATGTACTATAATGCATAGTCAAATACAATCGGGAACCTCATTATCTTACACAAGCGTCTCGACTAGGAACATCGGGGTGGATTGTAACCATTTCTTAGGTACAACGTAAGACCCATCGTTGAAAATTTAGAGCTCATTGGATGCAAAGCCTTACCAGGTTAAAGGTTAAGTTCTCAAAGGTCGTTCATATCATTTGGCAGTAGTAGTCCTTGAGGTCAAATATGGTATGTACATTTGCAGAGGTGACGTGTGACGCCCAGTAAGGCGCTTTTCAATTGGCCAACAAAAACGGTATAGATTTTCTGTGTTTTCCTAATAGCCTCTTTACATTATTTTCAGCAGTGCTAAAGGTCCGTCAGTGCTTCCTGGCCGTATATCGGTGATGGCCAATGGAAATAGGCTATTAGGAAAACACAAAAAATCCACGCCCTTTTCTTCAGCCAAAGGAAATAGGCCTATACTAATACACAATGTGCGGTTCACATTTCACATTGGCGGTCATTGGTGACGTTATGTGGCAGGTGGTGGTGGGGTAGCAGGTGGAGGCTCGTCGTAAAGTGGTGAGAGCTCTTGGTGATGGTGGTCGGTGTTCTACAGCCAGTGTCTGGCAGCAGCCCCGCGCGGCGGTAGACGTTGGTGTGGTCAGTGTGTCCTCCACGCCTGTGCTACCTCATGGCTAGGCGCGACCACCACATCGCGCCTGACGCCCGATTCAATTTGGAGACGTTATGGGAACGAGGTGGGCAGCGGGCGGACGCCGCGCGGTGAAATGTGGGCCGAGCTGGTAAAGCTAAAAGGCCAACTGTGTACGCCGGAACGGGCCACCTAGAGTATTTCCCTTTCCGTAGGTCATATTTCATGTTTTCCCAGCAGCCACCTTGGTCGGCTTAAAAGTAGTAAACAGCGGCAGGCCTGTTCAGACGGCGCTAGGGTACGCTAAATATAGGGCCAGCTAAACGCTACCGTCACACACTTCACTATATTTTACTGATATTTAATCTTATATACGGCCTGACGCCTGAGTACCCTTTCCCTATAGAGCATATTTAATCAAATTTAATCCCCATACGCACCTTCTAATACCGCGAATAATACAAAAACAACCGCCGGCTTTTTCAAACGTATCGATCATTTCCGACATATTCCGCTGGCATCGAAGTAGTCGTCTCCATCAAAAATTCAAGAGGGTAAAAATGCAGTTTCTCGTCGACGTTTGATGGCGTTTTCTGCGGGGAAGCACTGAAATAAAAATGTAATTGTAAAGGGGTGTGGGCACTTCCAAGGCATCTCACGCCAGACGAGTTAGGGTGATGCGGACAGGCGCACCACACACTCCTTATTGACGCCCAACCTGTGCCATGTGACCAGCCTCCCAAGATGGCCGCAGGAATCCAGACCGGAAGTGGCTTCTCGCAGGCGGAAGTGGCCTGCCCTCACGCTGCGGGCGAATCGGCCAATCAGCAGTGCGCATGTGCAGTGGCTACAAAGGTGGTGCGTGTGTGAGAGAGAAGTAGGGGTAGGGGTAAATGTATGGCGGGTGTGAGCTGGGGCGCAGGGGGTGTGGGGTGGAGCGGGGAATGAGGTTGGGGGTGCTAGTAGCTACAGCACACAGCAGCATCTTACGGACGGGGCTGGACCACCCCTATATTGCCCTCCCCCCCCCCCCCCCCCCCCCCACACACTCCATGCCCCACCGCCGGTATCGGGAAGAGCGGTCGGTCCCCGCGTGGTCCTGCCGCCCAGATAGCAGCACCGGCCGTCAGAGCGTGGTGGCCGCGGGCCGCCGGACCCGCCTTACTATTGGCCGATCCGGTGATGGATAGGTACGAGCCTATCATAGTATTTCTGCGTGCTCCGGGCCGAAAAGTTGTCAAAGCTTAAACAAGGGGACCCGCCCCGGGTGGCGGCGCTATCGGCCCCCGGTCGACGGAGCCGCCGCCTGGTGGGTGACTGGTCGTTCACCCTGACCACCCCACACGTTGTGCACTTCATCATAGCTATCTGTGAGCGTTATATCTGTAGGCAGACTGCGCAAAATGTAGCCTACTGGTAAAGGGAAAACACCTGGTATTAGGGGCCTTTACTGACCCACTTCTATACACTGGTTTGGCGCCAATGGGAATGCCCAATTTGCGTTATCAAAGTCCTTTCTTGATGTGAGAAGAAATTGTTGGGTGGTTTATAAGTGCAATTTTCAATATAGATCGGCAATAGGTTCACAACATTAAACCTTTTCTGACACTTGGGACCAGGAAATACCTCAAGGGCGATATTATTGGGATAGAATATAAAAACAGTCATGAACCTATGATGGACAACCTTTTCTGGAATTTTACCCGGCATTGGCAGTATGCTAATCGGTCTCCAGTTATTCACATCCAGTTGGTAACCTATTTGGGTATAGGTGTTATACATCCTGTTTTCCAAGCATTTGGCACTTAACCATTGTTTAAATGAATTCATCTGATAATAATACTAACGTGTCTTTCATTACTCAGGATGAGATATAAGATATTCCTAAGGATTTGTGGATACTAATGTCCTCGACAATATTTTCTATTTCTAATTTGTTGATATTAAGTTCATCCTGTGTGCGCTATGTTCCTAGTCGGAAACCTATTCATATGCTTGTTTTTGCTCTACCTTGTGCGTGCAACAATTATGTCTACAGCTACAAACTCATATCCGTAACTTTCCTCCCAAGACGAATAGCTCATCACTCCCTCCAACCACCGTTCATCGCCTCGCTTTGGCGCTGGGCCATAGCCTCGACTCCCCCGTCTAAAGTTCCACTTACAAGGATGGGCAACGAGGCTATTAGTCCGGGACCAGCGCGGCATCGGTATTCGGCGTCATTTCCGCCCTGACTATGGCAGAATTCAGCCATTTCAGCCCACGCTAAAAACCAATATGCCTTTGCCGCCAAGAATTAGCCGGGCAGACGACATTCGGCGAGTTTCCTCATTTCGCCGGGCGGGATACGAGGGGCACTGCACAAATCTGGGCTATTCATGCGGGTCGGCGGAACGCCGGGCCCGCCACGTAATGAATCTCGCTGCATCTCGGAGGGTCTCGCGAGGTAATACGCCCCGGATGTATGAATGGGCTATCAGGCTCAATCAGGGACGGGCATTCTTCTAGCCCCGTCCCGCGGTGCCCCGCCAACGCGCCACCAGAGGGCAGGTCCTTCCGCCCATGGGGGTCACGTGGTCCCACACGAGATCACGTAGCCTTCGTGCCACCTTTGCATATGGCCTGCAGGCAAGGTCACTCGGTTCAAGGGCAGATTATCGGTAAGAATTGTCGGCAAAACACTGTCCATGCCTTCGTTAGAGGGCTGTATTCAAAACCGCCCCGCGTCCCCTGTTATCACCAGTTTTAACACTCACTCACAACCACACGCTCGTTCACGCAAACGCACATCTGTGTACTGTAATAGGATCACGTGACCATCCTAGTCGTCTGCTATTTGAGGTTGTTTTTCGGCGGGAAAAGCTCCTCTGTGTCGAGGCCGGTCAGACGCGTCTAATTGTGCACCCCTTTTCGCACATCAATGTTTGATTGACCTCCGGACGAGAGGCAGCAGGCAGGGATGTCGTTCACAGAAGCCAGCCGACCATACTGGCGACCACCCCCGACAATACCACAGAGGTGGCCGGTCTGCTGGGTCCGCCTCAAAGGAGGGAGGGCGGGGCAGGAAGGGGAGGGAGGGGGCACCGGCAAATAAACACAAACATATAGAGCCATTAGCCCAACTAGCGCCAGCCAAAGCTGGCCAACCTGGTCCAACTCACATCTGTCATCAGCTCCCAAGAACTTGCCTCACGCGCCAACACTAAACAACCCACAGGCCCAACAACCACCACAGAGAGGACAAAAGCACACCACCAAAAAATAGCCACACACAAAGAGGGCAAAAAAGCAGCTTCCCACTGGATGCATCATGCAAATTAACCGTTGCGTGTGCATCTTTAAGGGAAATTATTTATCTGGTTACTGGGGGCCCTGGGCCAACTGGAGCGAGGCCAGTCACAGAGTCAGCGGCCGGAGGTCGAGTCATCCCTGGAGCGGACAGAGAGGATGTAAACGTCGCACAAAGAGGCTACGAGAGTTTTAAAGTACCCCACAGTGGGTTGATACTGCCCGAAGCGACCCTCGTCAAAACTAAGGAGTTTCCATCCCCTTAAATGTACCATTAAAGCCAATCAGTTCCTTGGAATGGAGTTGGAAACAAAGGTATGGCTCATCCACCCCAAACTTGATCTACTATTGGGGGACGACTGCTCACCAAACCGCTGTGTATTTGTGGTTGTGTTGGATTTGTATGGTAATCACCTATAGATCAAAACTAAATGGTCATTGCAATCACGACTCCGATATATTTGAAGAGTTGAAGATAAGAGTTATAATGCGCTTTTCATTAAACAGCTGCAGTAGGATGCCTTGCCTGAGACAAAGTATGGCACATAGTCTCAGACGTAGTGCCAATGAACATTCACCCTGAGCTGGGTGGTGTGAGAAACATATCATCCTGGTTCCTGACCTCCGGTTGGTTAGGTTGGGCATTGAGTCGGTGACTCAGCAGTGGGTCCATCTGTCTCACTAAAATTTTAAGAGGGATTCACACGATGGGATCTATGTACCTCTCAGGGTGTTATCTAAAGTGGAATTCACACGATGGGATTCATGTACCTCACAGGGTTCAAAATCTCATGAGATTCTGTTCTTTTTAGGAGATAAATGTCTTTAACAATTACAGGGGGGAAAACAAGTCTAAGGAAAATGGAACCCTATAATTTAGATGAAGAGATTGTGTTTAAGTACAGAATCCAAGCAAGATTTGTTTCAGAAAAACACCATGTGAGGTTCATGGATCCCATCGTGTGAATCCCACTTAAGACAAATCCTGCTGAGATTCTGTACTCGAACACAACCTCCATTTCCCTGAGACATGAAATTCCACCGTGTGAAACCTACCATTCAGACGAGGAGATTGTGGTACAGTAAATAATCTCAGCAGGATTCGTCTCAGACAAACACCCTGTGAGGTACATGAATCCCATGAAAACTGGTTCTGTGAGGTTGACGAATAACAAAGTGGGCAAAATAGAACCTGTGTCACTTGCTTGGTTGCCAAGAACTAGAATTGTCATTTCATAGTCTGCGTGATTGATTTGCTGAGATTGAAGTATAAGTGAATGGACATTGTAGAATCTGCATGACTGGTTCGATAAGCTTGAGGAGCAGAAGAATGAACGTGATCAATCTGCATGTCTGGTTTGTTGAGATTGACGGGTAACGGACTGTAGGCTATAAAGCCCACTTGGGTAGGATGCCAACGGGGGAAATATTCATTATATACTATGTTGAAAAATAAGGGTTCTCCTAGAAATTGGAATGTTACCATGAGAACAATTCTTCCAAGAAAATGGAAAAGGGCATATTTTCATAGTGTACACGTCTGCCAAAAGAACCGATTATTTTATTCATAAAAAAATGCATTTATTCACCTTTTCTTATCAAAGTATGTAATATACGTCGGTAATTGTTAAAATATGTTTTCCTTCTGTTACCATGGGAACGAGTATACTGCTACACCTGTTGGAACAAACAAGAATAAGATTCGGATTCCTGAGGACATGATCCTCCAACATGGCAAGTTTCATGCCGGAGACTCTCGGCTGTCATTGGGGCTCATCATCTGAAACCAGTCTATATTGTATTTATTATCCACCTTTTCCTGACAAGTGGCATACCAATATCAGTTCATTTTAGTTTTGCACTATTTTTCCGTACGCACTATTTTTCCGTTTGCGCCACCCGGGGCATACAACATATCCGTATGCGCCGGGTATGTCCATACACACTCCCTATGTGTTTTCTTTGGACACTTTGTATTATAATAAAAATCAAGACCGAGCCTAGGACCTAATGGGTGCATGGCAGGGCGCACTGGTTGGTAAGACTGGGCGTGGCAGGACTGGGTGTTGCTGACTGGGCGTGACAGGACTGGGCTTGGCGGCGTGTAGAGTCTGGTCACTACATGCTTATTTCCCCGACGCTGGCGACTTAATTTCCCTGATTGATTCCCGCCAACTGGGCGGCGGGCGGCGACGGCCCCGGCGCGCGGCTAACAAGGGCCGAGGCGCTGATCAGGCGGGCGGCCTGACCCCGCGCAGACCCGGACAAATCATAGGTATCAAGCCGGACACGGCCGCTTTGGGGACATCACTCGTCCAACAGCCCCATTATGTATAACGCTCATAGGCTTGATTGGAACGTTTCCAGAGATGCTGTAGAATGGTGGGTGAGTGTGGGTGAGTGAGTGAGTGAGTGAGCATGTGAGTGCAGGAAGTGTCCACAGCCCTGCCTGGCATTTCCCTGCCGACACCACGTACGTATTCTAACTTATTCCCATGACGTATAGGACATATAGCTGTTGTGCTATGGAGGCGGTCATCTTATCCCCACCGACGCCATCCAAAACACCAGGTGGCGGGACCAAGTATCAATGGATTTTATAAAAGATATTTTTGGGGGGGCTTGCAATGGAGGAATTTTTGCCTGGTCTCAATATTATCTAAAATTATAATAACAGTAAACAGCGATTGTCCCCCGACTACAGTGGCGCTATTTTACAATTTCCTTGCGGATGATGGCAGAACCAGCAATCACTCTGTGCCCTATAGGCACCTTTGTATCTGTTGTGCGTAGATTCTTTCATTCTGTTAAGGCTACGTCGAGCATCGTGGTTGGAAAGCAAAGCAGTGGGAGAAGGTTGACACACATTGCTAGACCCCGTTCATCTACATTCACCTTTTTATTTTATTGTCTAATATTTGTTACAATTTTAGACCTACATATCTGAATGGATGGGGATAGTTTATTACGGTTCCACATGGAATCCAATCGCATTGTCACCGGTACACAACCAGTAATCTACATGTGATGGCCGGAGAAGCTGAGTTCGCTATAGGATACCTTCCGTGGGAATAATCTATCGATCAAAACCCGACGAAAAGGAACGGTAAAATGTGTCCCAGGCCTTTCCAGTGGGCGAAGGCGTGCTCGGCCGGCTCGTATAGGCCGAATGTCTTGGTGGATGGGGTAGTGAGGGGTTGAGGGGAGTTCTCCAGGCAGTGAGGAGGTAGGGCGGGGAGGGGTGCAGGTTCCCAGGCCCTGGTACCCACCTGCCACGGCCTGCTCTGTAGATAGCCCTGAATAATTTAGCAGTGGGGTGGGTGGAGGAGGAGGGAGCAGTGCAGGGGCAGAGGAGGAGTAGGCGGGTTAGGTGGAGGCGGGGTGGAGGGTAGTGGTTGCCCGCTCATGGAGACAGAGCATTCAGAATCAATAAATCAATGCCAGATAACTTATAGCCAGGGTTCACCGGCCCACACAAGCTTTTTACACACGATCATTCAGTATGAAAACACTGCAACACAAGCCAGTACTCATTGCACAAAGGCCGGCGCTCCCAGGGGAGTGCATTTGTTTATCTGGAAAGGATTGGACCATAAATCAATGGTCAAAGAAAATATGTATTATGTATAAAAGATTCCGATGGCCTCTTGTCAGATAGAGGTGTCAGGCAAAGGGGCAGAGGAGGTGAATTACAAGACGAGCTAATGTATTAGCTTGTCACCTTGTAATGCACCTCCCTCCTTTTATGTAGAATGTAAGCCTTGATATTGACATATAGGCGGCTGAAGGGCGCTACCGTTACCCTCTCAAATATACTCACAGCTCGAGACAAGACAGAACTTAATTCATACTCCTCCTGTTGGGCGGCAATGCTTCGTTCTTTTTAGATTGCGTTGCCTTCATTAGTATGCCAAGGTTTTTATAATGATGAAAATTGATGAGGGAACAATGGAATATAGCAAGATAAGCATGAGAATAAGGCTGATTGCAACGGAAGATAGATACAAATAGAAACATAGGGAATAAGAAAGAGAGAGAGAGAGAGAGCGAGAGAGAGAGAGAGAGAGAGAGAGAGGGGGGGGGGGAGAGAGAGATAACTCATAGTGACAAAGAAAGATAGATAGAGACAGACGGACAGAGAAACAGAGAGACTAAAATGCACTGCATACTGAACTCCTGATGAACAAGAGCGTTATTGGATGCTATTCCTTTCTGTTCTATATCAAAAATGTCTATATCGGATAACTATGATTATTTCTTCATAGGTGAGGATTCAATGGTCGAACTGGCCTAAGTTTTTAAATACATGTATATAACCTTCTTTGAGACGATAATGGGTACATAATTCTGCTCCAATAATATAACGTGATGACATAGTACAGTATTATTTTTCTAAAACAGTTTAGCATAGAAGTTTAACATTATTCACACTAGAGGAAAGAGAGGTAGGCCTAATACTGATTAAATGGTACACATGTATGTTAGGTACGGTGATCTCATTGGTCAAGTTAAATAAACACCATTGCGGCCTTCTCGCACTAACTGCTAGTGTACGCACCAGTACCTTCTCACACTGACAGTGAATTTACACACTTCTATTTTCCCACAGTGACAGTGAATTTAAACCCTCCTATTTTCCCACACTGACAGTGAATTTACATGCTTTTATTTTCCTACACTAACAGTGAATTTACATGCTTCTATTTTCTCACAGTGACAGTGAATTTACATGCTTCTATTTACCCTCACTGACAGTGAATTTACACACTTCTATTTTCTCACACAGACAGACACTTTACACACTTCTATCTTCTAACACAGACAGTGAATCTACACAATAGTCATCTTCTCTGATTGATACTGGTTCTAAAACCTAATGCCGTCTCATACTAACAGTGAGTACATACATACTTCTCTCCTTATACTGACATTATGACACAATTAGTATCAGTTCACACTGACAGTGAGTCTAGACACTAACACCTTCTCACACTGACAATGGATTCGCACACTTGTATCTTCTCAGACTGACAGAGCGTGGACATACTTGCCCTTGGGATACACAGAATGTTCTTCGAACCACTGGTACCAGAGCTGCACTTCGCATGTTGCCGCTACCGGCGGAACCATCAATTTCCATTAATGTTTCACCCCCTGTGCACGCCCCGCACCCCGATCCCACTACGTCATCAGATTAACCAACCCTCTCGGGAGGTACCCCGCGACCTGGTTCTGATATCGCTACGTTGAGCAAACAAGGCGTCGCATCCCGGAATACTGCCCTCAACCACGTCCTTGTTTTTGTTTACAAAATCGAAATGTAGTCAATGCAGAGCACGATGAGATATGCCGCTCATGTAGGCTTCACTAGAACATACATACAGAGGCATTTTCCGTTTTATCTATCGTATGGTTATACCTTCTATCATCCAGCTAATACTAATTAAGTGTCCATAGGAAACACATGGGGAGTGTGTATCTACCTACCGGGAGCATACAGATATGTTGTATGCTCGGGATTGCAATACACGGCACATACAGAAAAATATTGTGTACTGGAAAATAGAGCGCACCTAAGTGAACTAATATTGGAAGGGAAAAGGTGAATGAAGAAACCAGTCAATATTGTGTATAGATGCATTGTATAGAATCAACACAGATGTTGTATGTTAGTGGCTGCATGTTAGCTATTTTACATTCTGTATTTGAATACAGAACATTTGGATTCTATTCCAACACTTTTCATATTGTGATATTATTAGGTATTGGTTTAACATGCTGAGATGTAATTACAGAAACGTTGCATCCACAAACCATTAAAAGGCTAGAATCCTCATAACCTTTCCTGTGAATACTACATTCAAGACTTCTGCCAACGCAAACTCAGCCGCATGCCAACGTGCGAAGCATTAATATTACCAGCTTGTATCTCTACATTCACCAATATGCCCCTTTAAAGAAAACCATCCAAAGGCTTGCACAGAGTAATTGATGTTTAATAGTTGTGGCCGTGTTAGGCAGACTGCCGTGAGATTCTAACCTAGTATCAGTCATCGCCGTGTGGTGCGCTGAGAGACGCCGCGTTCCGCCCGTCCCCGCGTCTCGTACATACCACACGGCGACGACGACAGCGCCACCTATATTTAGCGCGTGCTAGGCCGACCATGATTTATGCTTTCGGCTTCTCTAGCGCTAGAGTGGCCGCTCAAGGCTCGTCTTGTACCCAGTCTGCGTCCTTCCCATTCAACAGGAAGTACCGGTGCCACGTTTCGAGTGGTTTTTTTAGGTGCTGATGCTGGTGCGCATGTGTGTTGGGCGATATTAGGGGATAGGACCAAAAAGCAAGCAGGCGCAGTCAGGTCGCCATAGGTAGGGGATTTGAGACCCATATGGATGCGGATTTAGACGCTAGGATATGGGTAGGTGGTGAGGAAGGAGGTCCCATGCAGGGGGGTTGGTGTGTGAATGAAGGGGGTGTTTGGGGATAGGACTGGGGGAGGGAGGGGTGTGGGAAAAGAGACTCAGGGGGAAGAAGGGGAGTCGGACGGTCAGCCAACACGGCTGCCACCTCCCGGCGGGCCGGGGTAATGAGTGGGCGCCGACGCCCGCGCCGTGTATATCAAAGCAGGGCCGCCATTAAAGTTGCACAAGATGGCCGCCGGCTGACCGAGCCGGGCCGACACCAACGCCCTCGCAGACAGATGAAGGCATGCGCATCCGGCGACAGACAGCTAAGGGGTGCGGGAGGAGGAGTGGGGGGAGGGCGCGCCGGGCGAATTCCCTCTCCAGCCAGGACGCCTGTAGAAATTACCCGAGATTGGGTATCAGTTAGTGGGACGGTGCAGCCTCTCTACCCCTCTGGCAGGGCCTAGATCCACTTAATTCAACCTTGCCAATCAAGGAACCCGCAAATCTACAACCAACCCTATTCCAATGGACTCGCTTTATTGTGGCACTCTGCCTGTAAGGGGACTACTGCCGTCATACATCTGCCCCGAGATAACAACTCTATTCCCTGGAATTCATCTTAAATCTTGCGACGTCGTAGAAACCCACGCAATTTTTCCGATTCCCCTCACCCTTCTTCCCCAGTTCCAACTCAAAAGCAGCCCTTGACCGTAGCCGATGGGAGAAACCTTAACCGTTGTGGCATCTTTGCTCCTTGTATCTCTCTAGCTGGGCCAGGTTGGGTTTCACTCTTCTGATGACACTCCTTACAGATTGCTCCGAAAAGGATGCCCATCCTCCCACCCCCAATCGTAATACCCCCTCCTACATCCAAGGCCCGCTTCCATCTTCCCTTGCCTACCACCACCCGTCAACTCTAAATGATTCCAGAAGGACTCAAGGGGAGCATCGACCCCCGCCTGCTTCCATCAAACACCGAATGGGGGCGCTGCGAACTGCTCAAGAGCGCCTGTGCCTGGCGAGAACTCCACCTGGTGATGTGTTCTACCGATGACCAGCAATCTGTGGCTAGGGCTATTTATAAACCCCGTCTATGGGTTGTCCATTACTGTGAAATGATTACCTATCTAGGGCTATTTGGCATTTTATAGAAATAGTGAAATATTTATGTTACAGTGTATAGCAGTCTTTTTCTCTCCATTTCTCTCTTCCTCTCTCTCCTCTCTCTCTCTCTCTCTCTTTCTCTCTCTCTCTCTCTCTCTCTCTCTATATATATATATATATATATATATATATATATATATATATGAATATATGCATGAATTATATGTATATGTTGTAGGTATATCTAGGCGTACGCATGTTGCAGTGTGAGGGAAAATGAGTTGGCTTTTTGGTGCAGGAGAATTACAGTCTCCAGTAGTAATATTGACTGAGGGCACATAGTAGGTAATTGAGTCATTAATTGGAGTGATTACATACACATCAATCATACATTGGCTGGCACACTGGACAACTGTATGGATAAATTATAGGTTGTAAGCCACTCTATATGGCTATAACCTATACTTTCAGGAAGATCGACCATTAGAAATTGAAGACTATTCTATATGACGATGTGTAGATGTATTTAAGTACATCCCGCTGGGGTGAACTGACTAGGTTTAGTAGTTTGATACGACTTTCAGTTTGAAAGCGAAAATAAATACAGAACTTTATATACAGTGATAAATATGTTAGACATAGGCATCCACGTAGCATACTGGCAATATTTGATAACTTATTAGACTAATTAATGCTAAATCAGATTTCTTCCCCTCCCCCACTAGTAAATATTTCAATAGGTTGGGTTTATGTCACACTTTGTATTTGTTAGTGCTTATTCTCATCAAGGTGTATAAGTCTACTTTATATGTCGTGTGGTCAGATTTTAGATTCAATTTGATATAACTTTTCATTGATGCAACATTCAACGAAGGTAGAATTCAAAAACGAAATCGTACATTAATCAAGATCTTCAATATGCAGCGGTGAAAATGCGATACATTGCTTTGATGATCAGCTTTGATCTACACAGTATCAGATAAAAGCCATGGCTTTGAGCCCTGCACATCTATAAGAAGACTTATAAAGATCAGATTGGCGCATTTACTTATCTCTGTTACCCTCTAAAAAGGAAAGGTAAATTTGATAGGGGGAGATGCTTAGTATGGGAGTAGCGCTATTGAAACTTGGGAGGTAGCACCGCTGAAGGGCATTTAGTGGCAATATCCAGCTTCATCTTCATGTTAAAAGGGAATACAATTGCCTGGTATTCATCTTACTTTTCTCGGATGCTGCCTGCTTGGGGCGTGCCGAGGGTAGCAACACTCCTTGCTTTCAGTTCCCTAACACCATGTCTCCTGTGGGACGTTGGGGTAGCACAGGGTAAGAAAAAAGGAACCCCCTATACTCACATTCACACGCACTCACCTAACTCACAACACACAACTCCCCAAAGAAAAAAAATTACAACTTGTCAAAGTCCTTCCCCGCCCGCGGGCCGACCGACCATCTGCAACGCGCAGGTCTAAGTATCATTTCCGTTTCCTGTGGGGGGCTAGTTCTGACCAATCAGAAGCGTCGTAATATAAGACCCAGTCACGCGCCTCCACATCAAAAGCGTGCAGCTCCTGGGTTGGCTGGCAGGGCTGAGGCGATGAGGGGCGCACAATAATGTGATTTGTTGTTGAGAGCAGAGGTGACCGCAGGGCATAGGAAGGCACCGCATGTCCCTTGGCCGGACAAGACCCCCCTAATGGTAGGAGAGGCGGGCAGGGCCGGGCCCACACCCGATGCCATGCCGCATGGGATGAGGATTAAAAGGGAGGGCCGGCGGGAGGCCCGCGAGGACCGGCTAGATGATATGAGGAGTATAGAGGTGCAGGGCCGCTGTCTGTGGCCTCCCGTTTCCCGCAACCCCTCCAGGTAGCGCTCTCCTCTAACCCCCTCCCCCCCCCCCCCCACACCGCTTTCACACGCACAGCAGTTCCCCATATCCTCACACTGGTAGATGCTGACCAGGCGAGGGGGAGGGTCCAACACTAGTTTATAACAGCCGCCCATCCAGTGAGACCAGCGTGTGCCCGTAGACACACACACACACACACACACACACACACATATATATATATACACGTGCATGTCTACTGAGTTGTGTTGCTGTCCCAGCCAGAGGAACTACCACAATGTACAATGTACGCTCTCATAGATTTACCCCTGCACTATTGCTATTACTCACAAAGACACACACGGCCGCGTATTGTGATCTTTCTGAAATGACATCGTTCAGACGTCAGAGCCTACTTGGCGCAGACAGTGCCAGCTGCTATTTTCCTCTCCCTCATCCTTCCTCCAAAAGAACGTCAACATTGTGACGTCACTCAGGGCGTATGGCGTTTTTAGTTACGTCAGAGAAGTATACCGGTCAAATTCGTGTGAGTGGATATTGACAAATAGGACTCGCTACTGTGTTTTCTTTTTGAAACCTGAGGACAAGGCGTGTGACATGCTGTGCCTGCAGATACTCCCCATTTTTATAGACTACTCACACGAGAAGATTCGTGAACGTGCTTGATAGTTCGTCTAGTATTGTCAACCTACCGCTTGCCCTTTTCATAACCGTATACACATATATACATATGTATATAGTATTACATAAGCATCAATGTTAGAATTAATGCATTTCCTTGATTTGTCTGAAACGTTTACCGCTAGATGATTATTTTCATCCTTCTCCAATGTTATTGAGAGAGAAGGATAAGTCATATCCTATATTGCTTCAAATTTGTCATTATAGTCTTAGAACTCATTTTGCAGTTCTAAATCGCATCATTACCAGAGCATTGAATTTACTAATGATCGTAGAACCGATTCTGATAAGGGCAACCTTTCGAAGTATTAAACTTCCAACATACTACATCTTGTTTGTTCTCTTTTCCCATACGTTTTTTTTTTTTGGGTCCAAATTCAATCAATTTTTAACGATCCTTGTATTGTATATGTAATTGTCATTATCACTAGAAAAAGAGCGCTGCCGAATCATTAGGCATGACTTAGTATACAAAGAGGCAAAATTACTTTTAATTGGCAGATGTAACTCAATAATTACGGTGAATATTTCCTATTATGAATATTACTAAATGTACCCACCTGCCCTGATAATACTATGAGACTATTGGAAGAGTTCACGACCCACCACAACACAGAAGCCTTTTACAGTCTAGCATGATTGAATAAGACAGCTCTAATGACTGATAAAATATACCAAAAACACAAAGAAAGCGACCTCTCCCATTCTGTGTTTATGATAACCTATTGAGTACCTCAGACCAAGGGTTGAATCATCATTAAAACAGAAATGTTCCCGCAATGTCCCATTGACTATTTTGTTTTGTTGTAATTATCCCAATGGTCAAACCTTTCTATCATGACACAATATATAAGCCTTCCTTACCCTGTCAGAGTCAATTATTATCATCTCGTGTATATTTCTGGTACCTTCAGGACAATGCTTGCTGATCCTTATCCTACTTACTTCTCTAAGTGATATTGTGGACCTTATTATGATAGGTGGCTGTGGGCTCTAACACTACCAAATAAACCTGGGAGAGATAGAGAAGAGGGAAAAAGCTATTAGTTCAGTAATGGCTGGGCATAACGACGGCATGCGGTCTAGACCGTAGGCTATTCAAGTATTATATCCTACTTCATCAACTCCCCTTTCTGTATGGCCATACACGTTACCCCGACACCGCCGTCTGCCTCCTTCATGTGCCACGTCGCCGCTTTTAACTGCTTAGCATAGAACATTCTAGAACTTAATAGTCCTCCCATTTTAAAAATTGAAACTGCGCCCTAAAGTACCTGTGGCTAAAATGAGCGGCGCGGTGGGGATGGTGGCGGGCGACAGTCGCTAGACGTTTTACACACGGCAGGGTACGTTTTTCCCACGCGGCAGGCTGCAAGCGGCAAGCGGCAAGAGTCATCCATCTGCAGTGACGCAGCCCTCATTCTCAGATAAACTTCAGAATTTAACCCTTTAGAAACAGGGAAATGATGCTTATCTTATTTGCTACTCACGTGTATTCGTAGAGCACAAAACCCTTTGAACTTGAACCATTCAAACATATTTACTAGACAAAATGCTGCCCCAACTCTGAAGGTAGTCAGACCCAATACTCAAGTATATCTACGTAGCCCAGAGTATGTTTGCGGAACTAACTGGAATTTACTTCCAGCCACAGTGAGGCATACAGAAACATTGAAGGAATTCAAGAGTCTAACAAAAAAAACCATGCTAAATACTATCCCACAACTATACCGCTGACTACCCTATCTTGGTTGACCTGGGGGTGTGTGTACAGTCTTGCTCTAAACCTGTTATTCGCTGGCTAGATAGTGTAAATGTGTTAAAACAAAATTATAATGTCTACTTGAACTATGGTTACCCACCCTGACTTTATGGATGCTAGGTAGATGGTAATACCCAAGAAGTACCCAACAGGATAGTTGCTGGAAATTACCATGTAGGGATCCAATGGAAACCAGCCTCATGTAGTGGCTGATTGATGCCCGCTTTGTTGTTATCCATATTATACACCTGAAAATTTCTTCTACTTGACTTGGTAATCGATTGTAATAAGAGGACTCAATAAAGAATTGTTACAAAAAAAAGAACAAAAAAAAGCCTAAGAGCTCAGAATGTTGACATCTGCAAAGTACGTACGCACCAAAGGGGGCTACGGGAAGTGGTCAACAGTCATTAGTGCTCTTTCTTTGTTCTATAATGCGTACAAGATCGAGAGGGGCTGGGTGTGGGGTCGGGGGGCAAATTCTTCAGAAGGTTTGCGTACATACTTCCCTATCTGGCAGTGGAAACACCATCTTAAAAGCTAGTTTAATTCAATAATCATATCTTTGATTCTATTGCCAAAGCATTTCATGATATCTCTATAGTCAGGTACATATACTTTGCAATCATTGTTTGACCTAATGATGTATTGATACAATCTTGAATGAAACAGAATAAAATACATAACTTATTCCTTCTTGGATTAAAAAATAACAAAGCTTGCATTGAAAACTGTTAAGTCAGGCGCAGACAAGTTCCCTTTATTTGACTATCGCTAATTTTATTTCACTTGGAAAATTTTTGGGAAATTGATTTGAAACAGTAAATCAACGTGTCTATCACTGCCCTGAAGATTCAATGTTTATGTCTTATTTTGCAGGCTGACCTAATGACCTATTCATATAATCCTCAGTTGTGTTGGATCAAAACCAACTATATATTATAGTAAATATTTCCTTATAATCAATTTGAAAATTGTAAAAGGGGAAGATTTCAGGTAAAAGAGACTCCAATGATCTGTGGTAGCAATTCCTACGCTTTGTTGACGATTCCAAAAGTTCTCCTGTTGAATTCCCAGTCGAGCAACTAAACAGAGCAAGTAAACACTCCAAGTCCGCTCCAAGTCCGCCTCATTCCCAGATGGACTTCGCCTCAGAGGTGCTAATTGGCAAACTCATTAATTTAGTGCTCATTGATGCGGACGGGGACGGCCAGGGCGGTTAAGCAGGACCAGTGAATGAACGACTTACCTTAAATTGTTACACCTTGGAGAAATTCAAAGTGGCCTGATGGGATTGGATCCGGAGATGGGGCTTAATGAGATCGGTCAGTGTACACCGATTGATCAAATCCGCAATGTCTCTGACACCAAGATGAGGTCAACCCAGCCAGGAGGCATTGGGCAGACATCTCATCACACCAACCATCCACCAATTGCCTGCGCCCCAATGCCTTTTATTTGGACTCTTATCTAATTGACTTGCAAAACAGAAGATAACAATCTTGCGGCGGGAGCGGCGGATCCCTGGCCACAGGTGAATTCGACCCTGGAGTCCTCCAGCGGCGATGAGGAGATGTCCCCAAGGGTGGAAAGACGAGAAAGTTTCTGAAGAGGCTGTGATCAGTGGCAGACCAGGGCTCCCCGATGGCCCAGCAAGGCGCTAGCTTTATAAACCCCCTGGAGGAGTTGAGAGGGTAGATTGAGGCCATCATGGCACCCGCTGGTATCAGATGAGGCAGTGGTATGATGGCCTGGCCTGGGAGACCTGGAAGACCGTGTAATGGTTATTGTATGCCTTAACGGAGCCACATTCAATGAGCCACCAAGTAGTCGATTTTAACTTCTGGCCAAGCTTTACCGAATGGCTGACTTTTCTCAGCAACTGAAAGCAACTCTTTGCTCACCCTCTTCTACCCCCTCAGGTCTCCATTCCTCCCTGTATACCCGTCCTAATTCACCCTCTTATATCCCTACATCTTGTTGCAGCACTAATCAATAAGGAACCGAGCTGCCCCAGGCTGCAAACAAGCTGCATTGTCGACGCCCTCTCAATGCGATATCAGGGACAAAAATGAGAGAGAATCCATAGCCGGAGGATGAACCAGGTCACCGAGGATTTGCTTCATGTATCACTATCCCGGATTTGATTCTTTCCTGTAAGTATTTTTTGATACAGAAGGAGTTCAACCTCATTTACAACTACATGCGTATGTACATATGTATATGTATGCCTATATAAATGTGTGAGTGTATACTTAAATAAATATATATATATATATATATATAGTGTGGCGATGACGGATTCCTGAGGCCTTCGGTAAGCGTGCAGAATGAGTATCCACCGGAGGAGGGCACACTCTGCAGCTAACGCGACCTGCGTGGTCTCGCGAGAGACCAACTCTGACATCACGCAGGACTATATAAGGCGCGCTGTGGCGTGGGCCGTCAGACTGGCGATCCAGCTCATTGAGTACCTTAGCGCCTCGACCTCCGGAGTCGTACACACTGGTGCCCCCTTGAAGCTATAGGTTAGTTAGGAGAACTGCATTGATTGAACGCCATTGTGTAAACTCTTTCAGAACAATAGAACCGTTTATTAACGCTTGTGCAACCTATTCGCTCGTCGGGTCTTGTGTCTTAGTTAAGCACTACAATATATATATATATATATATATAGATAGATATTCATATATATATAATGTGGTTAAATCCTATGAAAATGATGCAATTTCAATATTCTTTGTAAATCATTGATTTTGAAAGTAGATCCTGACAGCAGTAACGAATTTATCTTTAGTGGTAAATTTGCATTTTTGTTAAGAATTTCTTTATTGGCCTTACAAATTTTTACATAAGAGAACTTCTTCCCATATACATCAACCAATTTAACCAATTTAGACAACAAAGGGACCATAGTGTCAGACTCATTTTAGTGGCTGGTTTTCATCACCAGGCCCAACATTAAGCGAAGCCCATCAATGTAAATAGTTTTATACACTCTTTCAGACTCCTTTGATGTAATAGTTCAACAATTCAGTTGTATTTCAGAAATCCCGTCACGCTACGAAGCGGCATAGAGTTACTGCCTACATTTAAATTTCAAAGCCCTATTTATGAGGGTTAAGTGGCATTATTTAGATTGCTATCTCCAAAAATATATAAAAATCGGCTGCCTAAATGTAACCCTCTCTTCTGGCTCAAACCCGTGTACCACCCTTCATTCTAGAGCATCTCGATGCTCCTCATATTCCAATGTCGAAAGGTTTATGATGTGTGGAGGCAGAGGGTATGTGGGTAGTGTGCGAATCTGGAGTGGTGTACATATGTACATACGCATGTAGTTGTAATGCTGCGGACACTGTATAGGACTCAATGAGGATAGCTAAACCACTGAGGATTCTATTATTCAGACGCTCACCGTAGCTACCAATTAATACATCAAAGAGGAATCTTAGCGCTAGATCACTGATCTATACGTCCAATGACCGTACGATTTCGGAGTGACAATTTATATTCATAGCAGATGTAATACTGGACGAGGGTGTAAATATATGTAGGCCTTACATAGCCCCAGAAGTTCATTAGTGTATAGTTAGTCTATAATTAGCCTATGATAATATCATTTAGCTCTTTGTAAAAAAATTATTGACATACCGTTGTTACTTATCAGAATGCGATAATCGTAAGAAAAGAATCAACGACATTTCTTTTCCAAATTTTTAGACTTCCAAGAACACCAATTTCTTCAAACACACGGGGAAAAACTCTTGGATCTAGAAATTTATAAATATGTATTTTTTCAAGTTTAATTTCATTTTCAAATAACATATATCTTGAATTACATATCAAGATATTGGGGCATCTTTTGTGTTCTGAAATGTACTCTAGCATATTGCAACCCATTGCCACCTTATATTCTGTTTATTTCCATCTTCCACTGGGCGTCTACACAGTCAAGAAACCACGGCTAGATCCATCCATTAAGTCTCTAAGAGCAGCTCACAGCTTCGGCCGCCGTAGGGAGTCGCCGCTGTCTGCTCGCGCCAAAAGCCGGTCACTGCCTTAGTGTGGATTCCGGCCGAGTCAAACGTGTCGTTATTATGAAGCTAAAAGACACCCCTTGATGCCCATTCTCGGTGAATCTTGACCCTTAGAGGTGGAGAGGGGAGCTCCTAAATCGCTCCTCTATACGGGCTGGTGTATACTCTGAGAATACCTTTAGGAGCCCGGGACTAGTCTCGGGAGGTGTCGGAGCGGCTCAGTGGCGCCCCCTGTGAAGCGGGCAGCCCGCGCTTTCATTAGAGTAATGTTCTATAATCGGATCGCTCCCTGCGCCGCTGGCCGCACCCCAGCTTCCCGGGTCTCTCCCTCCAACAGCCCGGCTTTTGATCTGCGGGGAGGCGGGGCGGGGCAGGTGACAGGCACCTTGACGCCCGCCCCTATACCCACCTCCCATCTCCGGCCTGACCCTTGGTAGGCCCGCTGTCACACTGTCACACTTACTGTCACACTTACTGTCACATGCCCCACTTTGACGCGCATGGTGGTAAGGGCAAATACCCATCAGTAGTCAAACCTCTCTCTCTCCCTCTCTCTCTCTCTAAGATACTAATCAGTAGAGGCTTTCATGTCTGACTGTACTTTATATTTCAAACGGCAGGGGGTAATGGTTAAACCATGACATGACTAACGAAACGAACCTGTCAAGTGGGCAATTCCTTGGGCGTCCCTACCCCACCGCTTTGTACACTGAGGTTTTCATGTGTAACATGTTTTTTTATATGAAATGCTATCCTTGGTGCTGACCTGCAGACCTATATTCATAGTAACGTTATTCTTCGTTGGATTAGTGGACGATGATGATGTTTTGCTGAAAGAGAGAATGTCCTGATGTAGAAACGGGAAATTGATAGATGCATCGATAGAGAAGGTAGCCTAATAGGATATATTGCTACCAATTACCTCTCTGAATTATCAGCCTTTTTGATTGACGAATATATCATGAAAATATCATAAAGACTATAAAATCACGTTCCAGAAATATGCCCAGAAGTCACTCCAATGGGGCACCACAGTGGCAATCCAAACTCCTTTTGCAACCTTAGTTTCCCTCTAGCCCTATTCTACAGCAACAACCGTCTCCTAGGCGCACTGAGACACGCCCAACTGTGCCCACTCCGCTAGGCCACACCCACAGCGGTTCAACTTCTCGAGGCCGCAATTCTAGCACTCGAGTGTGGCCACCTCAATCACTGTCCATCCACACTTTTATATATTGCTCTTAATTGGTCCGTCAAATTTGCCCATCAAGCCCCGCCCATAACTTTAGCCTTACGAGCCCAAGCTTATCATTGTCTGACCCTACTAGGCCACGCCCATCACTGTCCCGCTCCACGAAGCCACGCCCGACCAGGCCAAGCTCATCACTGTCTGGCCCTACTAGGCCACGCCCATCACTGCCAAACCCCAAGAGGCCACGCCCATCATTGTATCCTTCCATGAGGCCACAGCCATCGGTATCTGACTATCAAATCCTATCCATCGCTATTCAGCTATACTATATAGGTTACGCCCTTCAAAGACTAGTCCAATCTATCCCCTTCCAGCACTGTATATAACCCCATAAAGCCACAAATGGCAACATCGAGCCTCACAATACAACTCCTATATATATAGTCCAACGAGTCCATGCCCATGAGTGTCTAGCACATCACTGTTTTATCCTACTAGGCTGAACCTATCACCGTCTAAGCCCCATCAATGTCTAGTTCTATAATACCACGCCCACCTCCGTGCGGACCAAGTAGGCCACGCCCATCACACACAATAACCCGGGCTAGGACACGCCTTCCACAGGCCAGTTCAATTCAACCACCTCCATCTGTCTCAGCCATTCCAACCTGAAACGTCCAGCTTTGCTCATCTGAGTCGCTCAAGGGGGTGAGAGGTGGCATGCTGTGTGTGTGCGCACAGGCGGCCCAGAAGTGTTTAATTAATTGGCGGGGCGGGAGGAGGTCCAGGGCAGGGTGGCACTGACGCCAGGCATGGAGTCGGTCCACCTCCAGGGCGCCTCACCATTCTCCCACCACCGTGAGGAGAACGGCCGATCTGCCTTCAGGGAAATTTATCTCATTTCAGAGAGACTCACTTGGAGTGTGGTTTTGGCCCACTAGATTCAGGTCAAATGTAGATTGTAGAACCTCCAAATGCGCTATTATTAGAGCGTGCTTGCACACAATATACATCACCTAGAGGGTAGAGTTGTCCCATATAGACTTTTAGGGTATTGCATAAAATCTCTTCACTATCTGTCGACTATTCACTGTGATATGGAGAACAAAGCAGGGATCCAGTGTCGCAGCGTCTTAGAGGCATGCCTGGCTGACCATGACCAATCTCTCAAGACCAAAAAACCTCTACACCCACTTGTGCTTGAAGTATGTGGATCCTGAATAGGCAGTTGCAGAAATGCCAATTTGACTGGGTGCAAATGGGTTACAGAAAACTCTCCATAAGCTGAATGTAACTCAAACCTCTTAATTGTTATTCGTCTATAATTGCACGCTCATTCATCAATGATGAACATACTATTTGCTCCTAGTTATTATGTAAAGAGGCCAGGGTGAAGGTCGAGGTTTGCTGTGAATGCAGTCATTGGCTGCTTGGTCTATTATATTCCTTATATGGCAGGGAAGGCAGAGGGACAACTCCATGTACCTTGGGAGCAAACCCTAGCTTTCGAAACTAAAACCGTATCTTTCCCTCCTGCTACTCTAGGGTTGCTTGACTCAAGTTTGTTGCTTACTGGGGTGCCGGCCGGAGGACCGTTGTTCAAGCCTTGGCTTCAATACTGCGTTTATTTTCCTTCTTCGTGTCACTGATTCTGTCTCACTATGAAATGACCCAATTATATGATGCTTTTCTGACTTCTGTTCTTTAGTCTCATTTTCCTTTGCCCTCATGAATTAGTCAATTAATATCACAATGCCATGTAATCCTTATTAATCACCATTATTAGGAAGGGTTTGATATTCAATATAGTTATTACTATAATTATCCTCAATTATTATCGGATTTTCACAATTCAAATATAGACAAAGATCAATCTATGTTTATTGGTTTTAATCAATTACAACAGTGTTAAATGTAATCAGTATTGGTGCAAATAAGCTACTATGTACTGTTGGCACTTATCATTTGAAATCAAAACTATCCAATATATCACAGATTATCATTCTGTGATAACTATTAAGAAAATGTAATTTGGTTCTCTTACAAATATTTGGTTATCTATTATATATGTATGTTTTTTTTTCAAATTTCTTTATTGACGGTTAGATATAGGATGTAGGACTGTATACAAATCATTACAAGATATCTTCAAGAAAGAGGCCGTGGCATCAGCTGCTTTTATTACAACTAGTTTTCATTGCCTGGCCTACAATATATATGCCATATATATATGAATATATATATATATATACATATATATGTACATATATATGTCCATGTTTATATGTCCATGTTTATATATATATATATATATATATATATATATATATATATATATATATATATATATATGTATCGCGGCACACTGTGAAAGCAGAGTCTCACTGTGACCGAGTCACAGCTACCCTCCACCAGACATCGCAGTAGGCCTGTGGACCTCACCATCCCCAGGATTACCTAACGAGCAGCTCGCAGCATGTGAGTGGTGGAAGTGTTCACTGAGCTGCTCAGTCCTCGTGTTCTCTTAGTGCTCTATTAATATTAATGTCCCCTATTCCCGCTGGCCGGCGCCACGTGGCAAGAGGTTGGAGCAGGTCGATACCGCTTACTCAGGCCACCCACCCACCCACCCACCCATCCACCCGCCCTGCCACCCTGCCCCCACCCTAACGCCTGTCGACCCACCTGCACCCCTTTTTTTGGCCAGGGGGAATGCAAGTCCCCTGCTCTTCAGGGACTCCACTGAGGGAGTTTTCTCGTGGACTGGGGACGTCTTCATGACAACGCTAGTTTGCTGACCGTGTTTACAAGAGATGCCAGCCCCGGATGGGATGGTCGACGCTGATTGGTGGTGGGAGGCGCGGTGGTGTTAGCGGTGTTGAGGTGGTGTTAGTGGTGGTCAGGTGGTGTAAGTGGTGGTCAGGTGGTGGTGGTGGTGTGGTGGTGGTGTTAGTGATGTTGAGTTGGTGGTGGTCAGGTGGTGTGGTGGTGGTGTTAGTGATGTTGAGTTGGTGGTAGTCAGGTGGTGTGGTGGTGGTGTTAGTGGCGGTCAGGTAGTGTTACTGGTGTGGTGGTGGTGGTGTTAGTGGTGTGGAGGTGCTTTGGTGGTGTAATGGTGGTATCAATAGTTTATCCTACACCTGGTATTTTTGTCCCATAGGCTTAATATTGGAAACTCGCTCTACATGCCCCTACGAGTATTGCAGTCCATTCTCCATGGTCTGTATCCTGTGTGTCAATCTTTTAGCGAGTACAGGGGTGAGACAAATACAAAAAGCAACTCATTTTGGTCAAAGTCGTTGCTCTCCAACTCGTTTGAATGCTATGCGATATTCACTTTGATTTGCTTCATTAAATCGCTCCGCATCAAACTCATGGATAACGACGCCTTCGACCAAAACTTGTTGGTTTCTTCTTTAGGTGGTAATGGGACATAGCTGTTGTGTTATGAAAGCAGTCATCTTGCCCCCCGACGCCAAACAAAACAAGGTGGCGCCGAGTTATCAATGGATTTTATTTTCTGGGGGCTTGCCACAAAAGGGTTTAGCCTCATCATGGCTATGTATAGATCATAACAGCATATAATAAGCTGTTATCGCCTGACTAGAGTAGCCCTACCTTACAATGTCCTGGCGGATGATGGCAGGACTAACAATCTCACTGTGCCCTATGGTGATGATCTTCATGAATGTGCTAATGGTGTCGGGGTTGCTGTTAATGGTAGTGTTAATAGTTGTGCTAGGGTGTGATGAAATTAGTGCTGGTATCAATGGTGTTGATAAATTGGAAGATTTTTTCCGTTCCAATGGGGTCAATATTAACCTCCGTGGTGGGAGGAAGACACACTATTGTTAAGCCCCGTTGATCTTTAATGGTCCCGATAAGGGTTTCCTTATGCTAAAGGTGGAACTCCATTTACACGATGTTAGCCCCGATAATACTGCTAATAGCACACGAACAGGTGGTCCTTGTCGTGTACGAATTATGTCCATAGAATAGCAGTGGAATGGCAACACATGTATGCATCGGCTAGGTATGCTTACAGTAACGAATGAGTGAAGAATGCGATATAGTGATAGCAGGGGTGTTGATGTGAGAAGTGATAGTTATAGTTCTAGAAATACTGATGGTAATAAGGCTCGTGATGATAAGAATGGTAGAATTGCAGTGTTGCTATTATCTTTGGTCCTACCTCTTTGTAGTCGAGACATGGACATGTTCACGTCTGTTAGTATTTCTATTATAAAGAGGACAGGTTCTACTTGAAGCACCTTTCGATTGTCGCAACACGCTCATATGTACTGCCTATAGGTTAGAGTGGTCACCTAGAAATATATATAATTGGGCTTGTTGCAAAAAACTAACCCGTCATCTACGTGCTAACACTGTGACATTGGGAAAGGAACAGAGGGTCAGTGTGTCAGTCCCTAAGAGCCGTGCCCAACTGCCCAAAATACCGCATTGATCCATTGGTACTTGATTTATTTGGATCCAAGACAGGCAGTTGTAGAAATGGCAAGTTGACTGGGTAGCAAGTAAGCTACAGAATGATGAACATACATTTTGGTCCTAGTTATGGTATTGTGCCATACAAAGAGGTGGATCTAACATCTTCTTCTTATATTGAATGTTTAGAAGATGAGATTTGAGGGTAAATTATCCGAAATGATCCCAAGTGCAAAGAAAATCAAAGGGCACACCTTTCACAATGTTGCTTTTATTACTAGATCAGCAACCAGAATACCAAATGTCTCAGCAGGGGAATAAAGGCACAACATACATGTTTTATCGATGATTGTATGGGGATATTTAATGTAAGTGGTTAACACTCGCAGCTCCTTTGGTAGATGAGGATAGTTTTGCAGTTCTTCTGTGCTATATAGTAGAGCGTGTAGGTAAAGGATGTTCTAGCGTTAGAATATCATTGACGAGACTCAAGTGCAGGATGTGTTGGGGATTTCCTAGATATGGGTAGATAGTCACACAATAGAGAAGCATGAAGGGTCCACCAGCACCTATGCAGGTCACCACCATCCAGGCACTGCTTGGCCATCAGGCTCAGCATCATCGCCATCTGATTGAAGAATTTATCCGACAGCAACACCACAAATCAGTGCGCGAGCATCCAAACACGTCGTCCGCCGTGACGTACGGCCCGACCCCGCTTGACTCGGCGCCGCAATCGCCCAGTCCCCGCCAATCAGCGCCTGCGACACATCCTGGCCGACCAATCACAGCCGGCGTTGCATTGGAGCAACGTTCGTCGAGTCAAGCGAGAGGATTGACGGGAGAACAAGTACGCTGACGACGATGACGATGTCAACGCCCCTCGAGGGGTGTCTTGGGGGGCTGGAGAAGGAGGGGGGGAGACGGGAGAGGGGGCTGAGGCGGCCGTCAGTGCTTGCTGATGAGCTGTCGAACCAGGCTGGAGGGAGCGGCGACGGGCGTAGGATTTGGGTGTGATGGCTAGCAGATAGGGCAGGGGGTAGGAGCAGGCACCATTTGTTATCCCATAGACGGCGCTGCTAACTCTCCCCCCACGGCCTTCACTCACTACGATGCTCACTCTTCTCCACCCACCTAAACACACATCCATTTTCCTTGATAGTCGCCCTAGTGCAGTCTCTCTCACCTCGCACTTTAAGAATTGTTTTTGGCTGAGTTTCTTTTCATGCTTTCATTGGATCTTTTTATTTCAAATGCGTAGGAGTCTATTCCCAACTGACTGTATATTCGAGGAGGAGTTCTGCTACCTGCAGCCCATAGGCGTCTATATGTCTGACCAAACAAGTCCATTCACTGCAAACAATCCAGCTCACCTCCTACACATTCACGAGGCTGGGGGGGATAGAAATTTAAAAAAAAAGAAAAAAAAAGCTCCCGCCCACCCGAGACCGACTGCCTTTTTCCGTGGGGATAATTACGCATACATACATTAAAGATCAACGCCGAAGCCTATGATTAATTGGCCTGGGATACGGGTGGGTGAGAGGGGGTGGGTGAGAGGTGATTAGCCTGTGCCTAATCCACTGTTGTGCAGTGCGTGCTGTCTGTGGTTGATAAAGTCAATCGTCTCCTATAGCTGTCCACGAGCGATGTAAACATGGAACAAATTGTTTTTCTTTGTTGTAGACACAGGACTGGTAGTATGCGGAGAGATAAAGCCTTACTAGCACACCACTCGCAAACCCTCTCAACCCCTACCAGCATCACTCGATCGTCCCGCTGCTATCTACCCTTGAACTACCAGGGGTATCCGTGATACATGACCCAGAGGGGGTTGTAGTGAAATAGGTTATACAACCTGAATCAAAATGATCATATAAGGATGTTAGAAAAAAATGTATCTTAGGATGAACTAATATTCTTTATATCAATCATACAAGATGCTTGCACTAGAAAGCAGGCATTTTTTTCTGGATTCAGACAGC
The DNA here is from genome assembly GCA_950022655.1 of Alentia gelatinosa. Classification (NCBI taxonomy): domain Eukaryota; kingdom Metazoa; phylum Annelida; class Polychaeta; order Phyllodocida; family Polynoidae; genus Alentia; species Alentia gelatinosa. The sequence continues at coordinate 32,531,830 of OX465591.1, read as the reverse complement.
GAGTGGTTACTTTGTATATTGTGCACCAGCTCCCAGCAGGACATGAACTAGAGCATGCATCATTCATTCACACGTTGTTGTATTTTACTAGACACACACACATCTAGAACGTTCTGCCACCGGGGAATACCTTCACGCAAGACGTACGTGCTATATTGCTTAGTTTCAATATGATGAATATTTGATATGACAGGGGGTGGACCAGAGGCATGCGATCCAATCTCGCTAATTATTCCGTGTTAGGTGAGACAAGTTATAGCGGATGATGGTGTTTAGTATTATATACCTATACCTGAACTAACTCTGGTTACCAACCTCTGCTGTGGAATTGGTGCTTAACACGCATCACCTACGAAAGTTAAGGGTCAGAGCCCATATCCCATCGAGTTTGAATCATACAGTAACTCACAAGGCGAAGCCGTGAGAATTATGCAGCGATTCAAATGAGATGAGATCGAGCTCTGACCCTAAACTTTCATAGGTTTCTGAATTTATCTCACCATTTACATTGACTAATAGGCTAACTTTTGCGACATAATCCACCTTTGGGTATCTGCTCCAAATACTCAATGGGCGTTGGGTACGAGTTCCCAATGTTAAGACTATCGTGAAAAATAACAGGGGTGGGATAAAAATATATGTATAAATATGGAATCAATTATCAATAATCAGGTGTAAAACACTAATAGAAGCGAAAGGGAACGAAAGAATGATCGGGAGGAAAATTATTGTGTAGGATCCTTTTCTTCAAGGGCTCAGATATTCATTCACCTGTCAATGCGTAATAAGCATTGACAAGACATACAAGCATCGTAACTGAGCAGGCTTCTTGTGTGCGTCGAGCGGGTTCTACATCCTTCAGATGTACGTATACGAGTCAATAAATACACCCCCATCTCTCGAACTTGAAGCTACTGTATCTACCAAGTCACATACAACACGGAAATGTATCAGGTTTAATTGCAAGCTACCTATCTTTTTCGTGACCCTGCATTTACATTGGACGACTTAAAACGTGACAACTATAGATCGTCATGCCAGTAGTGTTCAGGTGGTGACAATGTCCACAGCAAAAGTCGTCGACCTCAAAATGTACCCGAGCATTTACACTGACGACTATAAGTTTTTACAGAATCTCCGCCTATCTAGACGACTAATTCAAGCCTGCTTGAAATAGTTGTGGGCGTCAGAGCGTGACCAGTAGTCGTCAGGTGGTGATGAGTTGTGTAATCAGATGTAACCAGAAGATCTGCGGTCGTCACGCACTTGGCATTTATACTAAACGATTTCTAGCTTTTTACTGTTGAAAATCGTCAGACGGTGCCACAAAAAGGCGGGGTCCAGTTGGATAATCTAGCCTCATACAAGAAGACCCTTTTCTGCACGCCAAGGAGACACAGGAACTATGTGTGTCAACATTTTTTCAGCACTTATGAACGATCTTATGTATGGCTAAGACTGTCTTAGACAATGAACTTAAATATCATTAAATGATAACCCTTGTACAAGGTACAAAACTCTGGGTCTTCATGTACGAGCCTTGATTACTCAACGGCCCCCCGAATCACCGGCCAGAATCATCTAGTGTAAACGCCGGGATAGCCAATGTTAGAAACACAATCATTACTGTGCATCACACCCAAGATTGGGAGCAGGTCGTACACCGGCCGCCTCCACCCGTTGACTCCCAGCTCCCCTTAATTTTACTGTTTTCTTTCCCTCCAGATTCAACGAGCTCAGGTTTACATCGACCGTCCTTTCTATTATCCAACACCAGAAGCCCAGCTTGCTTGAAGTAGCCCGTGCCTCGCCCCAACACTATGGGACCTGGGCCTTATATCCAGTGTCGTTCCTATTGAGCAGCGGGGCGCTGTGCTGTCCCCCAATGCGAGCAGCTCGCCTGTGTGAGCAGGTCCTGTGAGCTGCTCCCTCCCCCAGCCTTCCTCACCCCGCCATTGTCAGAGCAGGATCCAGGCTTGTCATCTGAGGAAACATCTGTCGACGAGGGTTTCTGTCACCCCTACCCTTTACAACGCCACACGCACGCGCTCTCTGCCTCTGCCCGTTCCTCTAACCTCACCCGCACCCTCCCTCCTCACCTACCTACACGCACACACACTGGGAACAACCCCTTGCTACACTTCCCACCATTGGTACCTACCGTGGGAAAGGGGCGGGGGTGTATGGGGGTCGCTTCAATCACGGCCATGGTAGACGCGGAGCTTTAAACCCCGGCTGGCGGGACGGCCCACTTTGAAGTCGTAAAGCAGGCCAATATGAATTCAATTTCATCTGATTGGGCCCGACACTTCAGCAATAGGGTGAAGTCGTGGGGGTGGAAGAAGGTACCAGCTTGGGAGGTCCTCCCCCCCCCCCCCCCCACTATCCAACCAACCACCCCCAGCCCCCTTTCTACTCTCCCACCTCCCACTGTCCCACCCATCTTTTGACTGGGCCCATGTCTCACTGCTAGGCCTGTGTGTATGTGTGGCTGCCGCTTCTGCCCCACTAGCTTGTGTTATCAACCTTTGTGAAGGGAGGGGAAAAAACGTATTAGGGAATCAGAGAAGGGTGGGACGGACTGAGGGAGGGGGTGGGGAGCGGGGCTATGGATGGAATAGCTTAGCAGGCGGCAAGATGTGGGAGGCAGGGACACTGGAGACGAAGGCGGGCTTTACTGGCCTGCGCTCTGAAGTGTGGGCATGGGCGGAGCTGGGGATGATACTTGGGTGTCACAGTGGGATTTGGAGACCAGTGTAGGGCAGAATGGGGCGAAGGGGCGGGCGTGGGGTAAGCAGAATATGGGAGGCGAGGGGGCTTGTTTGACAGTGTAGATCTATAGATACGTGTGCGAGAGAGAGGGTCTGTGTGTATGGGAATGGGGGGGGGGGGGGCGGGGGGGTTATGGGGAAAGAGAACATGGCTAAACACAGCCCTATATTTGGGAAACATGTAAAGAGCCCCAGGGAATAGAGTTGTATCAGGGCAGGGCTAAGTTCGACAGGGGCATATGGCGGGAACCATCCAATGCTTCCGGCGACACTTTACCTTATAGGGTCCAGGAGCAAAATAGGAAAGACGAGGGGAGACACACAGTGAGGAGTCTGACGCTTTAATACGAGTAACCACGGGCGTAGGAGACTCGGCGATAAGGGAGCAGGAGGAGGAGGAGGGGTGGGTTGGACTGGAGGAAGCTGGCCCGGATGGACGAGGATGCTCTAGTCTCTTGGGTCGGATTGGGGTGGGATGGGCGCGTTGGGACCACTGTGGTTTCTAACTGGGACACGCCAAGGAAATCGTCCTTAATTGAGATCATTTGGAACCACGTGGAAAAAAAATACTTCTGCGATCGGGAAAATCGGGTCCCCGATTTTCGCCGATTTCACCGATTTTCCCGGAATTTGAATTTTTGTTTGGGAACCACCCCCGATCTCAAAGGCATGAGCTTATGGTTATTTTCTGTGATTCCTATTTCTTTATCAATGATTCTCAATTGGTTAGGTTCCTATCTATTTTCATTCTGGATTGTCGTTCCCTTTGCTGTATTACATTTTATAAAGGGTACCGCACCACACATGTTTTAAACACGCCACACTTAATCAGGTTAACAGAGTAAAAACGTCAAAGATATTGAATAGTCAATCATGTTCACCGATTGGACATCATCCTTCCAATCCCCTCCCCCTCCTCCCGTCCGCGACCTCCCGCCCCGACCCGGCGCACAGGAAGTACTCCGCTCTGCGAATGATGGGTAAAACGCGGGGGTCAGATTGACTGGGATCGAAGTAGCCCGCCCGATAGAGGCGCTGGCAAACGGCGGCGGGCAGGACCAGGCGGTTCAAACTGGTTACAAATAAATCTACTTGATGGTAGCGCCACAGTCCCTGATCCCACCCTGAGGGCCTGGACCCGCCGATAGGTGGGGGATTTCAGTGATACGCCGAAATTCCATGACCATCTATCAAACTGTTACTTAACAGCCTTAGGGGGGTGGGGACCAGGGGGCTGGGTAGGTAGGGGTGTGGGGATTGTAGGGTGGTGGGAGGTGGGTGTGGAGGGGAGGGCGTTGTCGGGCGCTGATGGAGGACATCCGACCACGGCATCTATCACAGGACGGGCCGTATAGCCTCGGGCTGGTCAGCGCTGGCAGACAACACCGAGTCACGGACAAACCTCACAGCACTCACACGTCTGATTGATAGACGAAGGCAACTCCATCTCTCAGCTTAGCGTCCTGGCAGCCTCTCCGAGTAGTACTTTCTACCCGCCTCTCTCTCTATTCTACCCTTACTCTGTATTCTAGGCTCCTGTCTCTATTCTGTAGATTATCTGCCTTTCATAATTCTGTTCTGCCTGTCTTTACACGGTCTTCGGCCTGCTGTATCTTACCCTCTTCTCTATATTCCCTCCTCTGCCTGCCCGAACTCTCAACTCTATGTGCTGCTCACGTTTCCCAGCTCTGTGTTCTGCTTGCTCCTGTTAGCTCTGTAGTCTATTGTGCATCTCAGCTCTGGTTTCTGGCTGTCCCGGCTCTGTGTTACACCATCCCTCTCAGCTCTGAGTCCTGGCTGTCTTTTCTATGTCCCAGGAGCCTCCCCAAGCTCTATGTCCTGTCCATGTATTTAAGCCCTGTCCTCTGCCTGCCACCTTCACATCTGAGTTATGATTATCTCTGTGGGGTCTAGGTTCTTAGATCTGCACTCTGCACTTGCCTCTCAGATTCATGTCCTGCCCTTAGCCTCCCAGCTCTGTATTCTGCCCTTGCCTATCAGCTCTGTATTCTGCCCATGCCTCTCAGATCTGGGTCCTGGCTTTGCCTCTCTGGCCTGTACTCCACCATTGCCTCTCAGGTCAGTGTTCTGCCCTTGCCTCATAGCTATGTATTCTTATTCCTAGATCTTTATCCTGTCTGGCTGTCTATCATTAGGAATTATCGCCGCTATGAAGCTCAATTGATACATCAAAATATCAATAACAACATGAATATCAATTAGTAGAGGATAAACAAATATAGAATATGACAATGATAAATGGCATATTAGCCTTTATATATTAAGGAAATATTGATATCGACCTCTTCTGGTCCTTGATTTCCTGTTGCAGTCATATAACTGATATATAAGCTTTACCTCCAACCTTTAGTTCTTACCACCTTTTGCAAGTAATCATAGGTATTGGCAGTTACATACGATCCTTTCTTACCTGGTCATCTGATAAGTCCTAACAATTAATACCTTTTAATGCAACGTGCCAGATATACGATAGGTTGATATCGTAATGTACGTTGAGGTTATTTCCGATAACAATATAGATCTAAATAACTTCAAGATCTTTACAATTTACAATGTTCAATCACGGCTGTGAATGTCAACAACTTAAGGAGCTTTGATTATTGTGCCTGAAGCTGAACTCCTAAACTTGCCGGCAGCGTATGCTTCTGGAACATCCCCCTAGTTGCCTGCCACAAGACAATATAACCTCGTACCACAGGAGTCCAATAAATAATGTAACAAGGCAGGGTTCATCTGACGACCGGCAGGACATCTAGGCATGTAGTTTCAATACTGGCATGAAGCAATGACCTGCGCATGCCTGTGGGAAATTAGGCAAGGCAATGAAGGACGCCTGCATGTTGGGTGCATATTGAAGTACCCTTTGAGTGCATGTTTGGTGCATGTTAAGACACAAGCTAGATGTTTGTTAACATGCCGAGGTTGATAGCTTTACAGGCAAAGGGCATGAATTATTGGTCGTATGAGGGAGCCGGGCCAGTCTTGTCGGTCCTATCTCAGGTGTAAGTACATAATTAACACACACTGGAGAATAATTCCCACCAATTGCTTGGATTGAAGCCATGTCTAATCCGCCGATGGAGGCGGCGACTTTCTTAAAACTTCTGTCCGGAATTACATCATGGGGCAGTCTTGGTGGAGTCTGTAGATGGAGAACGTCTTAGATTCAAGCAAGTAGACCTTAGCGTGTTGAAAGGATCACGCACTTTTCCAAGCAGGATGATTAGATATAAGCCCTGGTATATAGTTCCCAAGCAACACGGCCAAGGGAAAGATATCATCCCAACTATTTGTGTGTCAATTGCATGCACATATGAGTCTGTTTCAAAAGGGATACATTGATTTTTAACAAAGATCTATTTTGTTTTTCATATATGGAAATTACCTTACAGAAACTGGATCTTTCTATGGATAATATTGGAACACTCTCTTGCAGCTTAGGGATGCAGCATTTGAACAGTGATTAGCTTGTAGGTAAGTCTGTACGGGCATAATAATTCAAATATAGCGTATTGGGTACTTGGAAGGAACTGAGTATTCCAGAGGAAACCTATGACAGTTTAGCGTCAGAACTCGTATCCCATCGAGTTTAAATCACATAGTAATTCACAAGGCAAAGCGGCGTGACTTACATAGCGACAAACTCGATGGGATCCACCTTTGACCCTAAACCACTGGGCTTACATTTGTGACATAATCTCCCATTGGATATTTTTCCTAAATACTCCATGGGTGTTGAATACGAGTTCCCAATAATAAGTCTATGGGGAAAAATAAACCTTTGAACCACTATTTTCTGGCTTGATTCCAGAGATGATATTCAACACTCTTGTTTACATTTTGAAAAAATTAAACGCTTCTTGCACAGCCGCCTCCAGGCACTGTTTCTTCCCGAAGTAGTTATATCATCGATTGTGCCATTGCACGCCTCATCGTCCTGAACTATACTACAAGAAATTATCAGTATAAAGGTAATTTTCAGAACCTATTTGACATGAAATTTCTTTATGGAGGGTGAAATACAGTGCGCTTCTGTTATATTTTCCTTATACAGTTTCATTTGCGGTAGAGTTGCCCTTCCGACTTGTATATAGCATGTACATAAATAGAATATTGTATTGCTGGGGTGGGTGTAGTGGCGCTTTGTGTCATAGGATTGTAGGCTGTGTGGGAATTATGGTTGAGCTGTAAGGTACACCGGTGTACACTGTAGAGCGGGCGGCCTGGAGGTGTATTCAGTGGGCGGGCCTGATGCTGGAGGCTGGTCGGGCTGTATTGTAACGCAGTGAGCAGCTCTAGCGGGGCCTGAGACACGGCTGAGTCGCTCGTCTCATCAAAGCGCGGGCTGCATGCAGTGAAAGACCCCGGTAATTGACACCTCAAGCCATCCCGAGTACTGACACTTATAACTGCGACCTGCACCCCCCGGTTCCATACCCGTCTCCTATAGTCCCACCAATCCGCGGGTCTCTCTTCCCAATCACACAACTACTCCCTGTGCACGCTCAAAGCTCCCCGTTCAGCCCCTCCCCTCCTACTCCCATCCAGCCCTCCCACCACCCTCCCTCCCTCCCTCTCAGCCTCATCTCACCCCGCCCTTCAGAAGACGCCTGCGAGCAGATCTAGGGCTTGGCGAGCAGCTCGATTAAACCGGTGATAGGCGCGCCCTGAGCTGCTCACTGCTGAGCGGCCGGGCTGAGCCGGGGCAGCGCCGACGAGCAGGCAGCGCCGTCGATGGCAACACGAGGATCCCCGGCGCTCTCTCCCTCTTTCCCGGCGAGCAGGCAGCAGCAGCCACCAACGCCGCCACCGTCAGGTAGCAAAGTTCGAAAACAATATCGTCTCCATAGGTCCCGCGGGGGAGACGGGAGAGCGGCGCGTGGGGGGCTGGGTGTAGGGGGTAGGATGGGAGGAGGGGAGGTGTAAATAGTAAGGTAGGAGCTGCTCCTTGCTCTTCCCAGCTGCTCGGCACTGCTCGCCTTCACTCCCGTATCAATTTGCATTCGCCGGCGTTGTCTCTGACAACAAGAAGGCGTGGACAGATAAAAGGAGATGCGACGGGCTCGAGTAAAACGGTGAAGGAAAAGAATGGAATCGGCAGGACATGGATAAACAGGAGAGTGAGAGATCTGGAAGGGTATAGGGATAGGGATAGGAACAAGCAGAGAGGTAGGCAAGGCATCTAGGAAAGATGTAAAGACAACCATAATATAATGGCAGTGCTTATGGTGGCAATGCCGGGGACAATGGGAAAGGGAAATAGGTATCGCGTAGAGGATAGGGAACATATACATGTCTACGCCATGCGTTTGAGTGGAGTATGTTGATTGGTGGTAGGAACCGTGCCTTGGGAAGTCAGTCAGGTATGGAGGGTGGTATGGTACATTATATCACTCCTCGTACGTGTTTATCCAGAAGAATGACATTGGAAACAAATAGTCAATGATCACCCCCGTAAAGTGAGAATACCCTCAGCCGAGGCGGAGTGAATGTTAGATGACTTTAAGTAATTTTGATTATTCTGGTATTGTGATGCTAATGTCATTGAAAGGGGTGAAATAAATCCAGAACCACTCTCGAATACAAAAATACCCAATACTCTACTCGTTTAGGTGCGTTGTAATCGCCACTCGCCTTCAATGACGAATGCAGCCCATGCAAATTCGTGGAGTATTAAGTATTTATACGATTCTCGATCGAGTTCTATATGACTAACCAACAGCAGACAATTGAGCAGGATTTCTGCGGGAGTGAGCTGTGAGTAAGAGACTTGATAGGGAAGGTGGCCGTACATAGCTGGACGGTAAATAGTGATGGTGGGGGGGGGGGAGTAGGTGGCCAAGAGAGGAGGGCAGATAGTGACGGTAGATAACAGGTGTGGGTGGTCGGTTAGTAAAAGGGCATACTAACAATAGGAGGGCTTACTAGATTGGTAGGTAAGCAGAGTTGATGGTGAGCTGAGGCGACTGCGATTGTAAGGGAGAAGATAGTCGTCAATCATATGGAGATTAGTGGGATGGTGACGAGAGGGGTGTGGGAAGTAACGTTTGGGAGATAATAAGATGAGTGAGGTATGAAGGCAGATGCTGATGGTAAGGTGGTAGAGAGGCAGAGCAGGTAGGAAATGTAGGAAAGGTAAGACAGGGGGGTTAAGGGGGGCAGGTGAGGAGAGTTAGGTGGGGGAGTTACAAGATAAGGCAGTGATTGTGGGGGTGGGGGGGGGGAATAAGTAGGACAGATGGTGATAGTAAAGTTGGGTAGGTAGAATGGGTAGGTGTGGGGGCAAGTATTGATAGTAAGGTGGGGTAGGTGTGGGGGGCAGGTGTGGGGGCAGGTGGGGTGTGTGGGCAGGTAGTGAAAGTACGGTGGGGATTTATCGGGGCAGTTAGTGACGGCAAGGTGAGGGAGTTGTGGGGGCAGGTAGTAAAAGTAAGATAGGGGAGGTGTGGGGGCCAGGCAGTGATAGTAAGGTGGGGTAGGTGTGAGCGCAGTCAGTGATAGTAAGGTGGCGTAGGTGTGGGGGCAGGTATGTGTGTGTGGGGGGGGGGGGAGTTATCGTAAGGTGGGGGAGGTGTGGGGGCAGGTGCGGGAGAGGTGTGGCGGCAGGTGGGGGGGGGGGAAGGGAGTAATAGTAAGGTTGGAGAGGTGTGGGAGCAGGTAGTGACAGTAAGGTGAGGGAGTTGTGGGGGCCAGGCAGTGATAGTAAGGTCAGGGAGGTGTGGGGTAGATAGTGATAGTAAGGTAGGGGTGGGGGTGGGGGGCAAGTATTGATAGTAAGGAGGGGAGGTGTGGGGCAGGTAATGATAGTCAGGTGGGGGAGTTGTGGGGGAAGGTAGTGGTAGGAAGGTGGGAGAGGTGTAGGGGCAGGTGCGGGGGCAGGTGCGGGGGCAGGTGGCGATAGGGAGGTTGCGCTGTGGGAGCTCGCCTCGATCTGGTCAACAGATTCGTGGTCGGCGTCCTTGTGGCAGCTACATGACTGCGTTTCCCATTTAATACTTTCAGCGTGACATGCTTTGGCCAAGTACCTGCGACAGGCTCTTTGTTTTGGCAATGTTCCCCTGGTCCGCCGGGACAGGCAATGACCTCTTCAACGCTCCCCGCTTCACCCTGGTGCCACACTCCGTCTCCCTCCCACTCCTACACCCTCCTCACCTCCGGCCCTCCCCTCCCACCCTTACTCCTACCATCCCTTCTCTCCTCCACCCTCTCCTTCCACAGTCCTTTCGTGTTTCTCCAATCTCCTTAGACCCTTACCCTTCCCACTAGCTCCCTCAGGATCCCACTCCTCCCGAATGGGTATCTCCTACAACTAACCTTTCACACGCTCTCTTCATATTTACCGCCCTTTTAACCAGGCCCACATGTTCGCAGTGATCATGTTGATCTCTTTATCACTCCCCATATCTCCTTCTCCCCGTTCTCACCTTGATCATCACCTCCTACCTCCACCCTTCCCATATCCTCATCTGTGATTGTAATGGAGACACGCTAACCATAGCATGCGCAACTCAGTACAGAGCTCTGGTAGGTGCAACCTTTATGGATAAAGATGCCAACAGCACTATTAATGGCGTGTTAATCTGCTCTTGGAGGAGCATCCACACACGTTCCTTGGCCACAGCATATAGCGCGTAGACTCCACCGATCAATGTGTAGAGGATGGTCAGCAGGAGGGTGCCCAGAGGGGGTAGGGGGTGTGTTGGGAGGGTAAAGGGGGTGGAGCGGGGTAGAGTTCATTGACCCCCTCCCCTGGTACCACACCCATGTGTCCAGATCCTCTCACCACTGTTGTAGTTCCGCAGCCACCCGACAGTGCGCGCCACCACCGGCCGAAACGCGAACTCCTCCATGCGTGCGATAAATGAAGTTGTCAGGGTCGCGCTACCGCCCCCTGTTGTCGTTTTGGGGAACAACTAGTGGATATAGAGCAGGGAGTTAAGAGGGAGGGTGGGTGGGTGGGTGGTTGTGTCGGGTGCCCGACGCGGGGGCGGCCTACGATTCCACCCCCTAACACCAGCTAACCTGCATCCCCCTTGGTCCAATGTCGTTCTCGCTCGCCTCTTTATTCAATTGGTGCATTGATTTTCCAATTACTTTCAATTAGGCCGACCCCTCATCGAATCAAAGTGACAGGGGACAATGGCGTTGACCCCTGGAGGTAGAAACAGAAACACGAGGGGGCAGGCTTGAGGTGCCCCGAGGCCAAATTCAGCTCTGCTTCGACTTGAATGACTGTGGTAAGATCGTAGTTTCTTAACGACGAATACTGCCATGTCAGTGATTCTTAGATTTGCTCTCCATGCTTTCAGTCGGCCAATAGGTTAAACAGCTTAATTACATGTAATTTCCAATTCTCGGCTAACATTAACATTAAGGTAACGTTTCTTATTTCTGTCACCATAGGAGGTGGTTGGGGGGAGGGGGTGTATGCATTGCTTACACATAGTAGAGAATGCTTCTGACACAGTCTAGTCGCTACGATAAATCGAATACGTTTGATCTTGTCAGGAGGCGTGCGACCATTAGGACCATGTGGGAGAATGTTGGAAGCCATGCTGTGGTACCAGGCTCACTGCTGGGATGAACAGTTGGCACCATTGCATAAATGAATAACACCTTTATTTCCTCGTCGGCTATGAATGGTACATTCAAAACTAACAAAGTTATGACAGCTGTGTAGTGCATTCTGATGTAAGAGTGGTACATATTCTTCATAATGCATAGTGCTGTATGATGTTAAGTTGAGGGCGAGTCTTTGATGACTGTCTGTATTTACATGAGGCTGAACCTCGTGACCTACATATCCCCAGTGGGCTGCTCTCTTCGGTTCCAGGAACTCTTATTTTAGATGCCAGAAATGCAGGAGTGGAACTGGCGGTGGTGGGACGGTATGTTGGATGTTTTCCAGGATTGACTGAATAGTAATTCTGATTCATTTGGCTTGCGGCAATTAACCAGGCTGTGGGCTGGCCTTAGCATGACAATACTCCCCTGGGAAGGCACCTCACTTCATGATTATGTTGCGTCATATTCTCCAACAGCATCACCTTTTCTCGGAGGAACCCTCCTCGCAGAGCGAAACACAATATTGGCGACTACGCGGACAAACATTACAAAATTTTGGGTTTTCGTGGGAGGAGCTCGATAACCCACATTCTGCTTCATCTTCAAAATAGTGGAGGAAAAAACCTCCCAGGGCTCCTGGGAATGTTGATAATTAATTAAGAAGCCTTATGAATTAAACATTGACGCTTCGGTAGTTCCACAACGCGTTCATAGCCTGTCAACCGATACGCCCCAGCTTCCTATCAGCTTATCACATTAGCAACACAGAAGAAGCCCGACCGGTAGTGTGGCCAGCATCTACAGACCAGTGTAAGTAGTACAGGGAAACTAGGGTTTTTACCTGGTCCTAGTATCCACCAACATGGTTCACTCTCAGTTTCTCCTTTCGCAAAGATATCCTCTTTGTTTTATGAAGGGGTTGAGATATTCTTGCAACATTGTAATCGTCGTTGGGTTGGTTTGTATAATAGCAGATGCATATTGAAAAGTGAGTACTTCAGAACTAGATCTCTGATGGTTAAACCATTACTCTAGCTCAAACTCTTGAAGAAATGTGTTTATATGAGAGTATACAATGCAATTTACTGTCCTTTCTCAAATAGGTTGCCTTTTCAAACAAACAGAAAGGGGGTTGATGCATTCTTGAGCCTCAATTCCCTGAGTCATCTACCGTTTCACCGTTTACCCATGAGACCTTTAATATTTATAAAGTGTAGCTTAATTAATTATCCAATGTTGTCTGCCTATAATATAACCAAGTGAAATTGGAGAAATCTGTTTATAATTCCCCTTAAAGGAGTATTTTTTTCCGTAGGTGCGCAGACAGGCCTCTATAAGTCGCCGACCGATGGCTAAAGGTTAAAGAGGTTCGTCAGGCCTTTTCATGGCGCTGTCAGGACTAAAGAGCTACTACCCAGACGCCTGAAGGATATGAATTTATGTGTCAGCCCGTTCCCAGGGCCTTCCTTCTACGGGGGACAAGCTGGCTAGTTAGGGGGATATTTTGACGGCCAGCCGTCTATGTAAATGAGCCAGTTACCCCGCCAGCCTGCTCTGGAGTGCCCCCTCCCTCCCTCCCTCCCTACCACCCTCCCACCCACCCTCTCCTCCCTAGCGACAAAGGCCCAGTCGCCACCGCCTCGCATATTCAGAGCGCAGGCGGGGAGTGGTGGGCAGACCTTCCGCCAACAATGGGGACCTGACTCCTGGCACAAGGCCTGAATACATCCCCCTCCCCCCTCGCTCCCAGCACGTCATTGAGTCCGGAGATTGAGACGGCAGCCGTCGCCGACCGCCCAGGGACACTTCCCACCTCAGGGAGATGTCCACGCTGAAACGACGATAAGCATTTGGAGATAATTTTCACTCGGTTCGTACTCTATCTCTGTCTATATTTATGCGGCTCTATTCCAAATTCTTCAAGTTTTTGTCTCACTCTCCCTTCTTTTTTCTAATTTTCTATTTACCATAGAAGACACTGGAAATCTGATGCAATGCACTGGGCACTATAGGTTTCCGAGCGAAATCAAAACAAATAAATAATGATCATTGCGCGTGCATTGCTTTCATGACGTCATGTAGTATGACCCAGAGTAGAAACTCTGACAGGTAAACACAGTGCAAAACTATGTTATATCGCCGGCATAATTTCTAGCTTACACGGTTAGTCAAGGTTGCATATTTGAAAATAAACCCTGAAGCACAGAATGCTCTATTATCGTGATCTATGATGTGTTAGCTGCAGTTCTAAACTCTTCACTTAAAGGTTTAACCCTTTAAAAAAACGAAAAAGAACCACCAAAAAACTTCCTTTACACAACATTGATATTCCTCTTTATATTTTACATATGATATACATACATATAATTGTATGTACAGATATAGTCCAAATAAGTAGAAGGTTTATGTCTATATGTTCACCTAACGTGGTGGCAGATGGCTATAGATATTACCCCGTGCTCTAAGGGTAAAACCTTGCCTCTAGAACCCGAGTACTCAGAGTGGTTTATAGAGCGGCCAGCGTTCACCAATACCCCAGCCCTGAAAAGGAAGTCAGCCTGTCGGGTCGCGCACATTACGCCGTGCCCAGCACCTTTCTCCCTCCAGGGCCAACAATTTTGTTTCGGACGTAAATCACGCAACCTCAAACGAGCAGGACGGGGCACGGCGACGCATGACGGGGTGACGGGCGGCGCGTACACAAACCCCGCCCGCCTTCAGTCCCCGCATCGACCCCCCCCGAGCCCGGCAATCAGGTCAATCCCATAAAACACCCCCATATCATTGGCCGGCCCCAGCTCAACAATTGGGTCATGTGATAGAGATCAAAGAGCACGTGATTGACAGCGGACCAATCAGGATCGATTGGAGCTCTCCACCAAAGGAGGTGCTCAGTGGAGTGGAACGGGCCCAGGAGAGCAGCAGTGTGCCGCGGAATAAAGGCAATGTTGAGAATGTTTTCTGAAACAAAGTATTTAAATTAATTACAAGACTAGGCCTTCAAGGGAAGGAGAGAGAGAGAGAGAGGGGAGAAGGGGAGCTATGGGGAATGATACACTGACTAAATTGAACTGGGCTTTTCGCAGCGAGTCGAGTTCTTCCTTTGACAGCAGTCGGGTGGTGATAGAACTGGTGGGTCTACACAGGAAAGGGTTCCCCGGCGTAGAATTCAAATCCGCACTGGTGAAAAATCGATTAGAAGTGTGGTGAATGTGTGCTATTGCGTCGAATAACCTCATTTATATACATTTTCTTTCATTTGATTTTTATTCTGGTGTATCTCTGCTTTAGGGTTAGCAAACACACTATCTTTAATGAGCTCCAGGGACACTTGTAGGTCAAATGGCTCTCAAGATATAGCCATAACATACAACATATCCAAATACATTCAATGAAATAAACCATTTGTTGTTTACAGTGGTCAAGGTATATTATCAAGCTTAAATCTAGGATGGTATATACAATGAACAGGTTCATATAAAGTTATAACACTATATGTGGGTAGGGGAGGGATCGGATAATTCAGTATGTTTCGATATACGTTCTTGTCTTTTGTCTAATCCATCTGTTCACGTCAAGCATTGAAGTTCATCCCTCTGGTTTGTTTTGGTTTAAATTCTTGTTCGTCAGCTATTTGCCTAAGGTTTACAGATCTACCTGTATCACTGTCCAGATCTACCTGTATCATTGTCCAGATCTATCTGTATTATTGTCCAGATCTACCTGTATCATTATCCAGATCTACCTGTATCACTGTCCAGATCTACCTGTATCATTGTCCAGATCTATCTGTATTATTGTCCAGATCTACCTGTATCATTGTCCAGATCTACCTGTATTACTGTCCAGATTTATCTATATCACTGTCCAGATCTACCTGTATCACTGTCCAGATCTACCTGTATCACTGTCCCGATCTACCTGTATCACTGTCCAGATATATCTGTATCACTGTCCAGATCTACCTGTATCACTGTCCAGATCTACCTGTATCACTGTCCAGATATATCTGTATCACTGTCCAGATCTACCTGTATCACTGTCCAGATCTACCTGTATCACTGTCCCGATCTACCTGTATCACTGTCCAGATATATCTGTATCACTGTCCAGATCTACCTGTATCACTGTCCAGATCTACCTGTATCACTGTCCAGATATATCTGTATCACTGTCCAGATCTACCTGTATCACTGTCCAGATCTACCTGTATCACTGTCCAGATATATCTGTATCACTGTCCAGATCTACCTGTATCACTGTCCAGATCTACCTGTATCACTGTCCCGATCTACCTGTATCACTGTCCAGATATATCTGTATCACTGTCCAGATCTACCTGTATCACTGTCCAGATCTACCTGTATCACTGTCCAGATATATCTGTATCACTGTCCAGATCTACCTGTATCACTGTCCAGATCTACCTGTATCACTGTCAGATCTATCTGTATCTCTATCCAGATTTCCTTGTATCTCTGGTTAGATCTACTTGTATCCCTGTCCAGATCTACCTGTATCACTGTTTATCTTTGCCTTCACAGCAAAACTCAGATCAGATACACCTCAACAGTCTGAGTGTCTGCATATGAATCTACACCTATAAATCTGCATGTTGGTGTGTCCACATCGATAACTCGATATGCTTTCGTTGTGATAGACACGAATATATCTTTAGAGTTTGCTAAACCGCAGTACTCAAAGGCACTTGACACAAAAGTATTTGTAATTTCTTGGAAGTTGACTCTACCTAACCTTCGATCAATTACCTCCACTTTTACCTGGATTGTTGCTTTTATAAAGTGCAGAGCTCTTAGCAACAAACATTTCAACAGACAAAATTCTAGTTGAAATGTGCATCGCAATTGATCCGGCAAATCAATCATCGTAATTTTACATTCTGAATCCTACTCTGCATATTTCAATCAGAAATCCCCAGATATCCACTGGCCATGCTACCACACCCTAGCCATCTGGCGGCCCTGTATTAATAATGAAGCCCTACACCATTGACTGTCCATCTTCATTTGGCTACCGGCAGTAGAGGTGGAGACCACTTCCTGGGTCTAGTCAGATTAACACCAACTTAATTAAGCTTCAACAATGGATTGTTTTCATATCAGTGGCCTGCCTTGGGTATAGAAGAGAGGTGCGAGGGTAGATAGAGTGGATGAGTGGGTTGGGGGTATTTCTAGTAGCCTTTTTCTGTAGGTGTGATAACGGAATGACTGGCACAGATCTAATGTGCGTTGTGGTGCTATATAGGCAGGCAGGGCCGGCGGGCGTGGTAGAGCAGACCTGCCGTGCACAACCCCATTATGGGAACACTAATTACATACGGGCATCAAGTTGTAATCAGGGCTGGACACCTACCGGCGCCCTGCCAGCAGTCGGGCGGCGGGGAAGGAGGGGCAGAGGGCGGCTGTGATATAGGTGGGGGTTGGGGAGGCTTTGGTACATAGATTAAGGTCACCACTCACACGGTGGCAGGAAAAAAGGGAAGGAGCCCTAGAAATAAAAACACTGTATCTGATCGTGTATAGATAAAGATATAATGCCTTACATGTGTCAGGGTATTTCTATGGATTTCGTTATAATAAACAGTAGGGTTGATAGAATGATGGTGGACAGGGTGGAAGGGTTCGTGCAATATAGTGGAACATGAGGTGGGTTTTAAACATGCTGCATATCCAGCTTATATATGTGAAATGTAATGTACTGTATAAAGGTACGTGCATCGGGTAAGCTCCGAGTTTGTGGATCTTTAGATTATGGCAGATGTTTAGAAATAGTGTCATGATATTCCAAACCTAAGTGTTAAAAAGAAAGTCGGGATAACTAAATATCTCATTCTGAGCACTACCTCTCATAAAACTACAAAGAAAATCTGCACCAGATGTTTTATGTAAAAACTCTTTATTGACTATACTCTACAAAGTGAAAGACGCCATGTGCACGTAAACACTTGGGCCATGATACAGAGATAGTGGGTCATAGGCCAAAAGGGTAGGCTTGGTTGAGGGCAGATGAAGATAAAACCCTTGAAAAGCTGTACAAATCGTATGATAGTGAGTGCACTATTCTCTACATAACATGTACTGTTAATGGTTGCTTACGCTTTATTCAATCGTATACAGATACATACTTTGGTGGCTGCACATTAGATGAATAAAGTCCAACGCCTCATCTCTTCCCCACTAACATTATGGAGAACTATGCTTAAATTTAGGGCCTCTTTACGGCCACATTGAGTTTTTAACCAACTCAACCAGCTCCTAAGAGCTTGTGGAACGTCGGACCCCTCAGCACTGGTTTGAATGTTGCCCCAACCTGCAGTGAATTCCTTCCCTTTTCTGGACTGCATTTATCTATTTAATTTTCGTTTTAGCGTCCAACAAACCTCTGTCTTATCCTTTCCGTTCAAGGCTACCTGCCCTGTCGACTTCCTAACTGTTATGCACGTATTTACCTAACACCATACAATTTTACTTGCAATCATACATATGTTATCAGAACAACTATTAATTCTTAAAATGCATTTCTGTGGGTAGGGATCTTGTTGGGTGTCCTGTAGTGTGTATACTTGTGATATCAATGACAGCAGATGTATGTCATGCATATGCAGAACCATCCGCATAACGTGGTCAAGCCCCACAGATTCCTACTTCTGTATCTGCCCCCCAGCTATTCTCTCCCACCGGTTTGAGGTGCTTTCTGGGTGCTCGCGCCGCGTAGTGGTCATCGCTAGACCCTCACCTGTCTCCAGTGTAAGTCACACAGGGTGGCGGTAATAGCATTAAGCCCTCCCGGCGGCCGCGGCCCCTCCATACTCATGCGAACTAATAACTTACTTTGAATGCGGGAAATCGGTTTAGACACGCCCGCCTCAGCCCCGGCAACAACACGCCGGTACCGGCCCCAAACTCGATAAGGTCCCGCCCCGCACAGGCCGGGCACCGGCGCCGGAACCACGCATGCGCAGTCGCCATGCTTTGTGAAGCAACATAGCGCCCTCTTCCGGAAATACGTAACCTAATTCCGCGCGCAAGCGCAGAGGCACAATCGTCACGGGATCGCGGACTGAAAGAGCTACGCGTGTTCTTGTGCTCTGTGTGTGTGTGTGTGGGGGGGGGGGGGGGGGTCTCCTTGCACCCACCCACCCACCCACCCACCCGCCCACTAGGACGATCCAACACTGACACATGGAAGGGGGGCGCATGAGAGGAGTGGGGTGGGAAAGATGGGGCAAGATGTCTGTCCAAAGGGACCCAGATGGTGCGAACCGAGCTGGGGCTAAAGAGGAAATGGACTATTGTTGTATGATAAGCCGCGACTGAATCCTGTTCATATTGCACAGAGTGGGGCACCATCAGGACGTATTCAGGCCACAAGGCCAACAGCTCTACCCGCCAGGCCAACCACACAGCCGCCGCCGTCGCTAACTTACTTTAGGTGCCGATATTCTGGAGCAATCTGCCGGGAGGTAAAGTTACTTTTACTGCACACCCATAGGAGGGAGGGTGGCATAATAGGCTGTAGCGCGGAGCAAAGTGAGTTACTGTCTACCTATGCCACAATTAACATGGTAAATTGTCCTTAATGATGATCGTAAACATGGGTAATGGTGGCGACCCTTGACTACCCGCAGCCAATGCCAGTCTTTGTTCTTAATCCGCGACTCAGCTTTCCCTTTTTTATAGCTATGTGCGGTTATTCTTGTATTATCCGAATCCCTGTGGCCTACCACTACAATAGACCCCGCCTCAGACGAAGGCTGAGCAAACAGCCATTGGCCTGATTAAAGTGGTAAAAGCATTTAGCTGCAACATTCTATCCTCTGCGAAGATAACTTAAATAAATATATGTGGAGAGTTTAATTACTCCTAGAGAAAGTGGGAATGTGGAATAGATTCAGCAGCCCCCGATCACTAGATCTTTGTAAAGTTCCGAACAAGCGTAGAACCATCTTTAACTAGGAATAAATGGTATATATTCATCATCGATGAATGACCAAGGAACTATGAATAAACAACAATTAAAAGGTTTGGGTTAAATCCAGTCTATGGGTCATTTTCTGTAACCCACTTGCACCCAGTCAACTTGCAATTTCTTCAATTGCCTGTCTAGAATTCAAATAAATCCAACACCTATGGGTTATATAATGAGGTGTTTTGGTCAGTTGGGCACGGCTGTAAGGGACTGACACACTGACCCTCTGTTACTTTCCCAATGTCACAGTGTTAGCACGCAGATAGTTTTGGGCAACAAGCCCAAAGTCCAGGTGACCACTGTTGCCTATAGGGAGCATATGTATGAGCGTGTACCGACACTAAGGTATTTTGGCTCCTAGTGTTTGGTCATGGTGAACTGGACATGCCTCTACGACACTGGCCTTCTACTCCTTTCCCAATGTCACAGTATTAGCACGCGGATTGTGAAGGGTTACTTTTCTGCACCAAGGCCAAAGGCTATGAGACCACTGGACCTTTAGGAAAAATATATAAGCTTGTGGCCCACGCTCAAAAAGCATAGCATACAAATTTGGGGTGGATATACTTTGGTGTTCAGGCAATTCAGAGACCTGACCTCTTTCTCCTGTTGGCTGATGGAGAAAGTTGAACTTTCACCAGAAACACTTCATCTGAACATAGGCATCATTGTTGTTATAGTTAGTGTTTAACTGTAACAGCGACACAAGTGACTCTTACCCAACGAACTAAACACGATTGAATGTGCTGGCTACATATAGGGTACAGAGTCATTGCTAGGCATCATCCGCCAGGAAATTGTAAGATAACGCCACTGTAGATGATGATGAGATGAGGCTAAAATTCCTCCATGACAAGCCCCAAAAACATTTTTGATAAAAATCATTGATAATTGGTCCCACCACCTGGTGTTTTGGATGGCATTGGGGAGCAAGATGGCCGCCTCTATAGCACACTAGCTATCTGCCCTACATATAAAAACGAGGGAAGGTGAAAATGTCGCTGGTAGCAACTTTTATGTTGGAAGCTCACTGAACATCCGACAATATGACAAGCGTTCCGGCACGTTTCCGACATATTACAAAACATAATTTTTAACTGTTCTACACGGCTCTAATGCGGGAATTTAGTGTCGTACTCTGACACAGTACAAAACAGAATTTATCAACTTTCAGACACTGTTATGATGCAGGAATTTTGTTTTTTAAGCCATGTCGGATGAGGTGGGTGCCCGGCTACAACAAACGTACAAAGTTATCGCGGACAAACTAAATCTCCATGGGTCAATCCCAGGACGAATTTTGTGTGATGAATATCTCATTAAGATGTTTCCATATGCATATATATCTATAAATATCAATAAAGGATTCTTTAATTGGACATTGTAGCCAGACATATGTAGGTGGACGATTGAATCCCTCCTTTTTTCAGATTGGCCGCCACCTTTGTCTTCACTCTGTTCCGACTAAGAGGTTAGTGTTGTTGAGTCCAGTTCTAGTCCATGGACATTAATCTCGAACCAAGTAATTTTATTCTATTTGGGTTCTGAAGGCAGAAATACTAAGAAATATTCATAGGTTAATAGATTGATGAACTAGTTTTGCTTTGTGATCATTTTCTTCAGAATACACTTAGAAGAAGATGAGAAAATGCAGAAATGGCATCTAGAGTACAAAATGATACACTCTCTAACAATAGGTCCAGGCGGTACGAAAGATCTGCAAGGAGATCGACAAACGCTTACAGCTTATGACGTGATTATAAAATGGCCGTAGATTTAACCCCACCAGAGCTGACGTCGTATGCTTTGGAGGCCAGTGTATCGTTTCTCATGAATTTGCTTCCAAAAGACATGGTCCGGAACCATGTTGACCAGGTAGGTCAAAAGGTGGCGCCACTTGGCACCCAACAAAATAGGTCAAGGAGGGTAAGTAGGTATCCTGAAGAAAACCCCGTGCGTTCAGGGAGCACACACATGCCGTTTTAGGAAGGCTGTCTGCCAGTCACCCATATTTACCGGCGGAAATAGACGGGGCAGGCCACTCATATAGGACGCTGTATGGACGCCGGTAGCCTCCTTCCGGTGGACGGGTCCGAGTGGGGGCGCCACTGGACCACAGGTCGAGGTTGTGTTTGGTGGCAGGCAATAAGGGCTTAGTCCGTCTCCGTATTGTGTTACGCCAAGCCTGTTCCTTAGGAAGACGATGCAGCCCTATAAGCTGTGTTTATTGATTCCAAGGTCAGGCTTATATATAACCCTCAGCTGGGTAGGGTAATAACGCTAGAAGACTAGAAAATATGTTCATCTACGCCATGAGTACAGTGTATGCTATGAACCAGTGTTAAGAGAAAATAGTTTCAGCTAAATAAGTGGATTTTAGACAAATGAACCGTGCTTTTCTGTCTATTAGGGGTATCAGTGTAGGACATTTGTTCACTATCCGACATTTCCAAGTTAATCTATCTGGGACTAGTAGGGAGCGCTGGACCCGTCAGTAGTCTATTAACTCACTTGTCAACATGCAAAAAGCGGGGCGCCCAGTTGCCATAAAGTGGCCGGAAATTCTACTCATAGCCAACTTTCCTGTCACGGCTATTAATTGAGTTCTGGCAGGATGAAATGTAATTTTCATTTAATGGGTGAAATATTGCTTTCCTTCCCCTTGCATTTGGAAATCATTCGCTCCTTTTCAATTCATAAATCATGAATAATCAATTTTCAATTTTTATTACACTATTCAGTCGGTGGCCGATTGGCTTTTGCCAAGGACCTGTTTTCCCATGTCCGTAAATTGCACAACTTACAGTCACTCAATTCAGAATTCCGACATAATAGCCGCTAACAAAGACACTATCAGAGATCGAGCGAGAGAGAGAGAGAGAGAGAGAGAGAAAGAGAGTGAAGGAAAGAGGGGAGGGAGAGACAGAGAGAGCGAAAGGGACAGACAGGGAGAGAGAGAGTGGGAGAGAAAGATAGATACTGTAAAAGGGGTAGACGAGAAAGTTAATGATGAAAACATGCACCTCTATTTTTCAACATGCAATGGAACTTTCAATAGTTCCCATTTTACAGGTCCCATACGACATTCATCATACATAACAGACGGTTCCAGGCAGTGCACTAACAGTACATTAAAATCAATCTTCATGACTATACAGCAGGGCCCACAAAGAGAATATAAGCCAGCCTTTCTTTTTACAGTGTCCTTTTAATAATCATGCCATGACCTGGTTTAGTGACAAATTACCACATTGTCCATTCACTTCCAACCTTGAATGTTTGCCTGATCTTATTTTTAAATGTATGTCATAACACACAGGCATATATAATATATAGGTCACGTCAGAAACAAAGCGATCACAGACAGACAGAGAGTACACATTTGGTTCACGATGGAGCTGATATATCAATCATGGAGTTTAATACCTCAAAAGCAATGATACAGCAAGATCGTATGCTCCACTGCAACTGAACCAACACTTGGTAAGTGGTTCATTTCTCATGATATGTCAAAAACAGCAACTGAATACCCATTTGTATCCCCATGTGTTATGAATGCTGTGATGTTTCCATACTTTCATAAGTTTCACTTTCGACAGCACCAATTGTCAACTAGATTTTACTTTGTCAGGCCAATTCTAGTATCCTGCTTGTGTAAAGAACTACACGTATTCATATGGACTCTATTATCTGAGTAATTTCTGTTGCCTTTAACACAAACTGGCTTTCTTAGGATTACAGCACAATGACACCTTTCTAGAACTCTGCCTATGTATCGACGGACTTACGGTTCAATGACTGCACATTTTATCAATTTCTAATCATTGGATCTGTATTATTTAGATTCTCGTATATATTCAGAGCTTGCAATAAACAAATATAAAAGGTTCAAGGACTATATTGATAGCCTATGCTTATTTGTTTAGCCATCCTACTCCTCAACCCATATCATATAAAATACATCTCATTACTGTATCATTTACTATGTTGTTATTGTATTAGCTCCGACGTGAGCGAAAATGCTTATAATGATTGTCCTTTTGGACTCCGACTTTGTGCATTCGTATTGGAATCTCTCACCAAGGTGAGAGGTACCGGATTTAGATAATAATAATAAAAATAAATTGGTGGAAAACAATAGAAATAATGAAGCTGCTTCCATTGGAACAACGCCCACACGATCTACCGAGGTCTTCGCCCGAACGAGCAGCGATTTCGGGCATTGGGTCCATCAGTGGGGCATGCATTTACCACCAACTCATTACGCATTGCTCCGACATCACTTATAATCCCCGTATTAGAGCCCGACGATCAGTCGCTCTGACCCCGGCCCCGACCCGTGCTGACGTCAGCAGATGTCACGTGTGTTGTGGTCGACGTGGAGGGAGGTTGGGAGGACAGTCACCTCGGCCGTCTTCGCCCGGTGTCTGATCGTGAATCACAAATATATGAATCTGGTGGCCTCGCTGCTGGAATCTGCGCGCCGAAAGGTCACGTCTGGATTTTGCTGGAGTTGCCGATTGAATGTTCGCATTTGTTGTTTTTGTTGCAGCGTCGTGGTTTATCGTCCATTGTGTCTATATTTACTAACGAATAAATCAAGACGTTTCGGGCTAACTCGTCATTCTCCACGAATTTGATGTGGAGTGACATGAACGAGGAGACAGCTGAGTGAATACCATGTAGCATTCAACCTTTTAAAGGCGAATGATGCTTTGAGGCATCATCCGGCCCATGGCGAATGATGCCTTGAGGCATCATTTCTCAGAAATATACAAATTCGTTTTTATCAAGGAAATAATTGAGCAATATTAATGAAATTTTCACAGAATGTAGGTCTAACACCAAAAATAGTATTTATATTTAGGAAAAAATGAAATATTCAAGATCATATATCGTATCACGTGATTAAACACTCGAATTATGGGTTTTGACGACTAAGTGCTCGTTCCCTAGCGGTATAAACTGCCACCAGCACCCGTCCTTAAGGGGGTACCTCGGCCGCAGCCACCCGTCCTTTAAAGGGTTAACGAGTTGGAGAACAATAAATTTGACCAAAACGAGTTGCCATCTGTATTTATATCTCTGTATTTATTTATCTGTAAACATTAAAAGATTGGGTGTTGCACGGGATATATACACCAAGGAAAACAGACTGCAATACAAGTATGGGCATGGAGAACGAGTTCTCAATGTTAAGTCTATAGGACAAAGATGCCAGGGGTGAGATAAATACCCTGTCCTCTCTCCCTATGTCTATCTTTCCCGACCCTACCTCTCTCTCTGATAAGGAATTCCCTGTATTTATAACATGATCATGCTTATGGTTGTGTGTATATACATATATGATAGAAATCGAAGGTGCCAACTAGCACACGTATCAACAGAGATTAGCACGACACATTTATTTCCAGTGTTGAGAATCTAGGCACCTCCATTCTAAACGGTCCTAAGATGATATATGATGAATCCCCCAGGCTTCTGAATATAATCCACTCGTGTTCACGGTTGCATTACATAGGCATACACTGCCTGGGGAAATATTTCAGACCCTAATCCCGACCAGGGAAACATGTCCTACCCTCTGATACGTAATGGCCCACCTTCTCAGTGTTGACCCATCTATTATGCGAGCCCCTTCAACACCCTCTCGGCGGCACCTACCCCACGCTTTCACCCCGTGTCAACAGGGAGCGTAATTGTAGTCGGTAAATTTCGCATGGCCGACGGCTGTTGGCTGCGCTCCTGGTACGAGCAGCCACAGCATTGTTTCAGCAGCTCAAACCCTCAGCACGCTACATTAAGGCGGGGTATCCCAAGCTACCCTGAGGCGGCAGCATACGTTGTAAGAAGGAACTGCACCGAGATCCATAACCACTGATAATAGGCTATGAGCTTTTATTGTGGAGAAATCTCACAAAGCAAAGCCTCGTGAGATTACCTAGCGAACCAAAATAAATGGTGTATTCAAGTTAAGTGGATAAGGATCAAGTATGGTTCAGATTTTATCTCACCCCTATCATTGAATGTTCGGCTAATGTTTGTGACATCACCCCCATTGCATATTTTCTTACAATACTCATTTTGCGTTCAGAACGAGTTCCCAATGTTTAGTCTGTGGTGAAAAAAGGGGGTGAGATAATAGGTAGTGTAGGGGTCGGGTCAGTCGTGTAGTGATGTGTATGCTCTTCACCCGATTCACTTGTGTTGTGTATCGGCTGAGCCTGTGCATGAAAGTGCCACAGGTCCACCCGGATTACGTAACTTGGTCTGTATATAAGGCCGAGTCTGTAGCAGGTCGACAGATTACTCTGTGTGTTCCTCTGTAGAGAGCAGACCCCTTGGAGCCTCACAACAGTCGTAGTAGATATTCCTGAACCCTTTCAGTGGTTGGATAGGGAAGCTTGCTTCGGCTTATGGCCATATTCCCTTGGCTTTACTTGACATCCTGGTGTCAAGGTACTGTAACAACTTGGCTTGTAAATGAAGGGTATTTCAATAAACATTGATTACCTAAGTTTTTGAGTCTGGTTTAATGTGATTATGGATATATATATATATATATATATATATATATATATATATATATATATAGTCATTCAGCTTATATACTGAATAAATCCAAACTGCTCTATGTGAGTTCTCAGGGGATAGGAACATAATATCGTTGGTCTAGATATGACCTAATCTGAAGGTGGAAAACCTGATGAGGCCAAAGGCAGTGACCGCTACAGTATTACTTCACCAACACCATTATTTATTATGTAGAAATGTAGAGGACATGGTGACTATGATGTGCCTCCAGTGCCCCAATTGCATTAGTTCCCTACAGTCTTATATTTTCATGTTTTGATCTGATTCTTTTGGTTCCTAAGTACGAAACATAATAACAAGTCTTATGTTTTCGTGTATTTATCTGATTCTTTGGGTTCTGAAGTACGGAACACAATAACAAATCTAAGCTATTACTATTGCGTTGATGTGTCCATATCGGCGAAATGTCTCTATTCAGTCTAGCTATCTCCGAAGTCACGTCTCCTCAAATGCCAGACATTGTGCCTCACATATGCCCCAATAAATCTCTTATGGTCCAGCAAAAAAAGAAATGGAACAAGTCACTATTACTCCCCACGCTGCCATTATAAAAATCCACAAATTGAGACTTCCCCCATCTTTGGCCTTTCCCCTTGCTGTCCGCCCGCCCGCCCATAGCTGACATGACCGCTGCGCCCCCTGTAGTCAGTGAGGGTAATTGTTCCACATGACCAAAAGCCTTGCGTGGCGCTGCACACTCTCCTAGCAGAGATTTTGCGCTCTACTTTATATCTCTGTCCTAATCTGCCTATTTCGGCCCAAATCTGGCCCATACGCCAGTTTTAAGATATCATTATATCTGGTCTCTTTGAGTAATTGTTTTTGTTTATTTTGGGTAATTGTTTTTGTTTATTTTACTGTGACAAAAGAACAAACATAGAATTAACAACAATTCTTTTAATTTGTGTATTGAAATCCTGCTTGATATCTAGAAATATTTTTCTGGGTGGTGGGCACCATATGTGACAGGTTAGAGTTTTGACAGGTGTTTGTAAACAAAGGCTTCAACTTTGGATGCCCACTATCCCAGTTTACTATACACCCATGCTGTATATATATATATATATATATATATATATATATATATATATATATATATATACTGTAAATACGCACCGTTTCGCCATATAACGTAAAAATAATGTACGGACCACTGGTCCATACAGGAAAATACAGACTACCTTCCCATACACGTTTATTAAAATATTGGTTGTTAAGCCAAATGACATTAATGACTTTTTTTTAATATATATATATTGTGCATATAACGTCCGACCATGCTTGTACAAGTCACAGAACTCGATGATAATTTACCGTTTGTACGGAACTCGCCGTAAACGCCTCATTCAGTTCAAACCGTAAATTGCCATCTCGTTCTGTGACTTGTACAGCTTGAGGCAGAGTTTAGCAAGCGCTAGCGCCGCGAAAGATCTGTTGGGAGAGTGGGCGCTCCCTGCCCTGCCTGCCTACCAGACCCCCCTGCTTGCCGACCAGACCCCACTGCCTGCGCCACACAATCCGCCTGGTGGGCAGATGAAAGCGTCTTTCATGATTAGACGCGATTCAGACTGCTTTCTGCGCGCGCACACCCTCCGCCAGGGCGCGCTACTCTCTGAGAGGTGCTCGAGCTGCTCTTCTTTTGACCATTGCTTATGCCGAGTCCCGGGCCAGGAGGTTTCAGATGGCGGCTGTATCGACACAGCAACCTGACGTGATATGTATAAGAAATTGGTCGTCTATACGTGCTGACAATCAGTTGTCTCCCTGATTGACAGACTCTGGCCACAGGGAAATCTAGGCATGTATTGCTCATGACACTTGACCCTTTTTGATTTCGATGTCGATTGTCGAGTGCAGCACTGCTGATGGGTGCAGTTCTGGGTGTGAACAGTGAAGGGTTGTACTACAAGCTTTGACTCCATATGACTAGAGCCTGAATGGAAATGTAATAAAGGTTTCCTTAGAACGCAACACATATTCAGCACTCAATATATCTTTAGGCAATATGATGATATTGTAACGATTCTGGAACTCTCAGATGCTGTCGATCAATTCCAAGATTCGAATTGAGTTTCAAATGAAACAGAAAACGGTATTAGAAATATTCCCATTCTTGTTAGCTGGGAACATGACACATTTTGACCGAAAGGCTTACATTTTGGAAAAATATATGCGTATATATACATGTTCTATTGAGATGCAGTAGTGACGGACAAAGTTAATGCACTGTAGCTGTTGTACAATAAATCCAGAAGGAGGTTGTGATTAGAAAGGATCTTTAAAGCTGATTGTATAATTCATGATAGTATCTCTAGCACGACTTCAGTTCATGACCTTGAACCGACCACAGAGTACAGGCATGACATAAAACTTTACATGAAAGATACAACACCAGTCTTCATGTTAACGATAAGACAAACATCTGCAAATCTCTGTCGGAGCAATGGCAGGAGACCCGTCATCATGGATATCAATTTGATAAGAAATCACCTTCTTTTAGGTGCTAAACCCTCTGGAATCGTCTAGATGAGGGGGTCAAAGGAATCGAGAGAAAGAATGCTTTAATTCAAGAAGGCGCTGAGGACGTCTCCAAACATAAGAGTCGATATCTGAGAAGATTAGGTATCTACACATTTCCATCTTTGATATTCTGGGTGAGGTAATGCACATAGAAATCGAAAATCAAGACACACTGAATCTCATCCAATTTCTTCCCATCGTTCATTAATAGGGATATGTACATGATATGTATATGGTACTTTTCTTTTTATTAAACAGAGAAATGAGTTATTAGTATAGTGTAAAATGTTTACATGTTTACTCATGTACGAGATATGATGAGAACGTCTGTATGAGTGTAAGCCATGATGTAAAACCGTTACTATGGGTAAATTATGAGCTCTAATAAATAATAATAATGATATTAATAATAATAATAACAATAATAATAATTTAAAAAAACAAACAAAAAAAACGTTATCATTTGAACGTACTAATCACGACCGTGTACAACATACAAAATCATGTTCCCAGAACTGAAGACCAGATCAGCATACAGCGAGAAAATGGAAATGAATGTAATAGCAGATCGCCTCACTATAAAGTAAAGACCACGTGAACAAGCATCCCTGCTTCCTCTCTGTCTATACTCACTCAAAGTCTCGCCGATTCACGTGCAAACGAGACTCCGCGAGTACATCGTTACGATCGACGTCGAAGCGCCGCAGCGGTAGCGACATTGATGGGGAACGCTTAGAAAGATTCGCACCCCATAGTCGAACTTACACTAGCCCTCAATGGCACAACCACACCCCTTTCCTCCAACCACCCACACGTCTACACCAAAAGACCACCCCACTACTCACTCCGAAACCCGTCAATATCGATGCGGGCATATTTTATTTGCGTAAGCGTGGGGCCGGCAATAAATGTATTCCATTTGGGGAGACATCGATAGTGAAATGAAGTGAATCGGGGCGGACTGGTCCCGGCAGCAGCCGACCAGAGAGAGACAACCGGGTCTTAGTTTGCCGTTGGGGAGTGGCCTTCCCGGAGGGCATGGCCATTGTGTACAGCCAGTGGGGGGTGGACTTGATGACGGGAAAAATCAAAATATTTCATTAAGACACATTTGACGAAATAATGTAGAAAATTCTAGAAAATTCAAAGAAATTACGATAGTATATGTATATAATTTATCTTTGAAGTTAAGACGATGAGGTAATAAGGTAGAAAATTCTAGAAAATTGAAAAAAATACGATAGTATTCACATCCGAAAATAGGGGTAATTTTCCGATTTTCTTATACCAGGAACCCTCTCTGACAATATATAATGACCACTCCCTTGGAGCGGGCGTTCCCAGGACTGTAGAAAGGATGAACGGGAAGCATTGGCGTCAGAGACATGGTGGAAAACTGGGAAGAACTGTACCCAAACCATGTGGGTTAGGTGACAGCTAGTCATTGCTATAAAGGCATTGGCATGTTGGCGCCAAGGGCTGGGGTTAGCGAACATCGTCAAGATGGGGCTGGTGTAAATGTGTTGGGCAAGGGGGGTGGGGGTAAATCTAGAGAGTCCGTGGGTATTATTGGGAGGTGAGAGGGTGACTGTAAAACCCCTACCCTTCTACTTCCCTTCCCCAAGTATGAGTGTTACTTGAAAAACAGGTTCATCCTGAGTTGCTCTTTACTGGGTAAATATGCTCAGTGTTGACTCGCCTGAGGTGGCGTGAGGCTGCAGCTGCTCTGCCAGCTAAAGTAAAGTAACAAAAGGCCACCCTACACGGAAACAGACTCAACGCTTAAAGCACACGGCCGCGCCAGATTTCTCCGCGTTTTTTTCTCGGAGAGTGAATTTGATTTTGAATGGGTCGAAATGCATTCAGTCCCACTGGGAGAGAACACAATCGATGGCTGTGAAGGGCCCATTCTCTTGTTCTCCAATTACACTAAGATGGTAGGACAGCTTCTATGTCTTCTCTTTTCCTATAATCAGCTCAAATTATCTCGGGTATTTTTAGATTGGAACCATATTTGTTCTATCTTGCAGGCCTTGAAACAGGACTTACCCATTTTAGAAGTTGTATATTATCAGAGCTAAAGTTGTATATTATCAGAGCTAAATGGGATAAAGCAATGACAGCTCTGCTATTAGTTCTTCAAACTTATATTGATCAGATAGACTTTATTTGATGCAAAAACACCTGCCAAAACAGAGAAAATGATTAGTGGCTGCCTATGTAGAATCTAGTTGAAGGCCAAAAATATACAGTGGTTTAAACGTGAATTTATCGAGGAACCACATATAGTAAAAAGCCTGATCTGTTATCTAACAAATAGATCAGCTTCAGACTCCTGTTTTACACACAATTTACCACAAAAGATAGATTTTCTGCATGAACGACGAAATTCAAGTATGACGGAAAATGATGGTTTACGGAATATATATTCTTTATCTTTATTTGTTGTGGGTACCTATTCAGTGTAATGAATAAAAGAAAGGCATCGCTCCACTCTGTATTGCATTCCCAGATGTCAACAAATAAGTTTGATGTCTGATTTTGCCTTCTTCCTCTGACCTTTCCCGGAGGACAGAGATGCGTAATTGTGAACTAATTGTAAAATTGGTATTAATTCTGCCCGGAATGCTGTTTCTCATTTTGTGTGGTGACACCTATCTTTCTTACCACCAGCTCACGTGACTTCACTTACCTGTCATTCTGCTGAAACTCTCAAACACGCAGGACGTGTCGAAAATTTACCCACCCACCACATCCCTTTTCTTAACTCAGTATCACTTTTGTATACTTCCTAAACATGTAATTTTATTACTTTTACCAACTTGTATTTATTACTCCATTACAATTTTATCATATGGCTGTATAAACAATCGTGACTGTACATCACTCGTATATATAAATTTTATCACTGTCTTATGTAATAAAACTTTTAACTGGCATTCCGGCTTGTCATAATTATATATTCCCCAACCCCGATGGGGGTTCAATCAACTGCTACAACGAAGAAAATATCTGAAGCTAGTTATATGCGGCGCTTCTCTTTGAAGCTCAGTAAAAAGCTATGTCGGGCCGACCTAGGCTCATGATAACGTTTTGATGGACATGTGAAGCTTGAAACTAAAAATGTAAGTTCCTCTTAAACGAGAAAGGGGAAAATATAAGCGAAACAAGATTGTTCCGTGTCGTGTAAAAAAAGTTGACGTGCCAAATAAAATTGACGTAGTGAACTTTTTCATTAAGGAATTGTCCATCACAATAAAAGAAGAGATTTCATTTTCAACTCAAGTCAGCCACCAAGGTCCAACTATTCAACCCCTGACTAGGTCCTCTAACATCATATTAAGGTTAATGATGAATATTTCCGTCATATTAAAAAAAAGGTTCGCGAGAATTCCCCCCTCAAGTGAGCCGCTAAGTTCAAACTCTCCAATCATTGACTTTAATATCATCATCAATGATGAATAATGTTAAATAAGTATATATGACCTAGGTAAATCTATAAAACCCACAGTAAGAGGGTTCATCTATAGACATTATTACCAACCCAATACGGAGTCCTGATACTAAACCTATGGAGCCTCCAGATCGCTACTGAGTAGAATACAGAAAGCCGGGCATTGTAGGAACTATTTATATAAACAATACAGGGCGCTTGGGTCGAATTTCTAATTATTTACAAGATATTTTCCTAATGATTAAACAAAAGATGAGTCCTAAATACAACATCACCATGGTTTCGATCTGTGGCCTTATTCTCCTTGTAGTTGACACTACGTAATATTCCTCGCTATCGCTCGGAGTTTTACTACGCGTCAGTTTCGCGGAAAATACGGTCACTCAGATCAAAATCATGGTAATATTGTGTATATATCGTGTTATGTGCACACAACTAGCACTTCAAACAGAGCACTTTTGGGTCACTAGATGAATCTTAGATCCATATGACAAACCATGGAGTGTCTTAATACATTGGTGCAGAAACCATGTTGAAGTGAAGGTCCACACACCGCCGCTGTCTCAACGTGGTGGCGTACCCAATTTTCACATTCAGTATTTTTAGGGAGTAGCAATGCTACTACGAGTACATAATAAATGCTTATCTATATCATACGTTTCACTTAAGGGTGCACATATAATATTTAAGATGTAAACTTAAAGTTTTCCAAGATATCAAAAACACTTTTGTATATTCATATACCTTGACAAACCAGCTTTCACACTCTCAATTCTCTTGACATTATTTTCAATCCAGGCTCACACTAAAATAACAACAATCCGGACCGCTGACTGCCCAGTAGTCGATGGATCTGAATCTAGAGATCTAAATATCTCATATGGGGACTGGATTCGTATTATAATCCATTTGGGGCGCAAAAATGAAGAGGAGGTTGTAGGGAAAAGGGGCGATTTTAGTACTCCCTTCTATGGGGGCACTGCGTGTATGCATTGAATGTCAGCCCCTAGACAAAGATGATGCATTTTTAATACTATTTAAACATCCGTCAGAAAGAATCCTATGTTATCGAGGCACTGTGGTCATGTCTCATACTAACATAGTTCATGTAATTATTTTTATTCAAAGAATGTCCATCTCTTATAAGGTGATCTCTGTTCTTGTGTATAGTGCTGAATAGAAGGGGGACGGCTTGTAATGAAAGGGCACCTTCCCTGTCATGTCTTCAATGTTTCGCCAATAATGAAAATTGCATAAAATGATATTAGCACGGAGATGAGTCCTATTCCAAATGAGAATGAATGAAAGACGCCCTTTCTCTATGCCCTGACTTTGAACAGTGCGGTTCTAATGAAACATCCGCCATCATTGGTAATATTAGTCCGTCGTTTGTATTTCAAATTCTGCCAGGGGACTGAAATATTTGATGTTATCTGTAAGATCTATAGAGCTTTGGCATGTAAAAAAAGAAAGTTTAGTGCAAATTGAAATGTCCAACATGGCTCATTTGCCATGTCAAAGGCATTCAAAGAATTCGGAATTTCTGCCTGTATTCATTATCAGCATGACTGTGATTGGGAAGAGCAACGAAGCTTTGTGAACCCATAGATAAATGAGCAGGAACATTCCCTTAATATCCATACGCTGATCTGGTAAAATTCGCAGAAACTAAATATGTATTGTAAATATGATAATTGCTCTAGCATTTTCTCTCACCCACTTTCTCCCTCCCCCTCCTTCCCTTCTTCCCACCCTCCCTTCCTCCCTCCCTCCCTCCACCCTCCCTCCCTCCTCCCTGTCACTGTGTGTGTGTGTGTATGTATGTATGTATGTATGTATGCATATATTTATATACAAATAACTATATATCATATATTCATATATACTCCAATATATATTGAATGTTAACCCACTTTTCAGCTAAATGTGGTAAAAAGTTAACAAACCTTCCAAAATTCTAGACAGAAGTAACCAAGTCCACGTACCCCCTTTGAAGATACTCGAAAAGTTGAGAGCTGAGGAAACGAGGCTTATATCGCTCTGGATCAGTCGCCTTTCCTCCGTACTAACCCGATCGGGTTCGCAGTGCTTCTAAAACACCCCTGTGAGTGAGGTGAAGAGGGATTACCCAGTATCATAGAACGTGCCCAAAAATGGGAGCCTGCCCTACATATGGTTTGACAATAGCCATTCTGCATAATCACCAAATTATCAGGATCCTGTGCTCGTGGTGATGGCTCGTTTTTTACCCCACTCTGACAGCAAACTACGGAGATGTTGCCTCCTAATATGCAGCATGTGGCATTTTTGGTACATTGTATTTAATTGTGTCATACTTTATAAAGCACAGGAGAGGTGGCTCATTTAGATCTGACCAGATAAGTAAATATCACATTTGCTAATATGTCATGATTAAATGGGATAATATTTATAGGTTTCGAATGCGCTGGAATATAGATTATAATCATGAATGCTATTTCTGTACATGGTCTTTATTCCAGAATTGTTATCGCATATTGGGAATTCAAATGTTGAATTGACAGCCTAAGGGTCATTAGAAATTCTGTCGACATCAAAACACATGGTTTATGAAGATGGGTTCCTGATCCATCATTGGTGTATTCCGGAAAAGGGGTACAATACTATTTGGCTGAAGCATCATTGGTGTATTCCAGAAAAGGGGTACAATACTATTTGGCTGAAGCATCATTGGTGCATTCCAGAAAAGGGGTACAATACTATTTGGCTGAAGCATCATTGGTGTGTTCCAGAAAAGGGGTACAAATAATACTATTTGGCTGAAAGTTCGACAGTCTGCCGTTCATGAACTATAGAGAATTTATCAGCGATATTAAAGTTGGATTATTACAAAGTTAACAATCACAGAAGTCACAATACTGATAGCAAGGTGACCGTATTGTGCGGAGTATTGCTACCGTTCGCTCAGCAAACCACATGCACTTGGAATCCTATAAGCACCACCATCACCTTAACAAGGGACAAAAGACTGAACTCTCATCCAATCATCAGAAACCAGCGACCACTGGCACTGAGCGACCCCACCTACAGCAGCTCACCTGGACAGTTTCTTTCAAAAGATTATTTATTGACACAATAATTCATTAGAGTACTGACGATCCT
This sequence comes from Alentia gelatinosa, assembly GCA_950022655.1. NCBI lineage: Eukaryota > Metazoa > Annelida > Polychaeta > Phyllodocida > Polynoidae > Alentia > Alentia gelatinosa. The sequence continues at coordinate 32,496,775 of OX465591.1, read as the reverse complement.
CCATTAAGGAGTCCTTAGAGCTAACAAAAAAGACATATATTACTATACACCTATGGCCGAACATGTATGAAATACTGCCCGCTGCTAGGGGTGTAGTATAAATTATGTTCTTGCCCGCTGTGAAACCGGGCCGTAGTGAATTGCAGTAGTCTTCATACTCTTTGTAAAGTTAGATAAAACAAATACGGCCCTCCCACCTGCGGTGTCGGGCCATATTTTTTATCATCAAATGACCTCGAACGGCTATCCGAACGGGCTCAGTAACCACGTTTTCTCATATTACACCACAAAGTAGCAAATACTACAGACTGGAAAACAATTGAAGAACATATAGGGGTCAAACCCAAATTCATGTATTGTAGCCGTGTCAGACTTTTACTGTTCATAGAAAATGTCTTTTAGCTTAAGTAATGCTGCTTTTCTCCAGGAGGGAATGAGTAAAGGGAATGGGTAAACCCTTTCCCTTATTTATGATATAATTGTAGGATGATGATGCAGCACTACCACCTTAATACATATATATCATTATATTGCCCCCCAAGAAACAAGAAAAAAATATACGGCAACAAGTTTCCCCATTGCTTATATGAATTTCATGTACCCCGCCTCATTTCCCTCAGATATACCATCTTAGTTACCCTACAGGTAAGATACACAGACAGTCAATATGATAAGTATACCCAATATAATATTTTACACTTTTTATGTCCCGGTAAATGTAAACGTCAATGTTTGACTTCCAATTTTTGTCGTTTCTCATAGAAATTTCCTAATTTCTAATTTCATGATAAACAATACACTAGGGACACAACCGAACGCCTTCAAACAATCGCTACGATATGCAGCTGACATGAGACCGGCCTTTCATAGTGCAGTCATCGTTTATAGATGCCTTCATGAAACGTCTCCTAAAATCCTGTCTATTTTCCTACTGAAAACTCAATACTCTTCATTTCCCATGCTTACTACCTCAGTTCCCTACAAATCCTGGCTTGTGTACAAGTACGCATGGACCAGTTACCTTACTCTTTCACCTATTGCATGGATCCATCATCACTCCAGTCTCACCCAGTTTAACACCTGTCCCTCTCAATTACAATGCCTCGGCCCAGACTGCCACATCTATCTGTGCTGATAATGCACTTACTACATTAACTCAATACAATTATTAGTACAACAGTTGAGAGCAACACCAATATGTATCCAGAGAGGTTTGTCATTACTAACGGTCTAGCAATCCCTCTTGCCGTCCAGTTTATTTCGGTGTTATCAACTGAAATTTGAAATCATGAATATTTGCATGATAGGCGCCTATAAAAGGGAAGCCATCATCAGCACACCACCATGTGATCACAGCCCAACACAACGCTATACCACCACACCAATATATGCCTTTATCTCAGCCCTGGTATTTTTTCCTCATAGACTTAATATTGAGAACTCGTACTCAACGCCCATGGAGTGTTTAGAAAAAAATACTGAATGGAGAATTATATCACGAATGTTTGCCAATTAGCCAATGATTGGGATGAGATTAAATCTAGATCACACTTGATCCATATCTACTGAAAATATGCCATTCATTTTGGTTTGCTACGTAAGCTCAATCGTCTTTGCCTCGTGAGATTACTCCGCAACCAAAAATCATGGCATATTTTCAGTATCTATAGATCTCGATGCAGTTTCTCCTTATTTCACCACTATACCACACCAGGTGCCACACCACAATCCCACCATCAAATATATCACCCGCGAGTTTATTATCACTGCACTGTATCACTCCAGCACAAACAATCAGAACGCCATATTACCATGTCGGCACACCATCAAACACTAGACCAGCAGACCACCACACCTCCTGGACCATGAGATCATCGGCTCGCAGCACCAGGTAATCTATCCACCTTTCAAGCTGGGAACCACGTCCATATCTCAATTCCATGATTTTCGGAGCTGCCCGCAGGCACGAGAAGCCGACGGCGCACGTGTGGACTACTTTAAACAGCTCTCTTCAGACCGGCGCCAATCTGCCCGAGCATAAAGCACGCCAAAGTGCCCTTATCTATGGATATCAGGGGTGCGTGTTTATATATATTATTCAGCTTTATAGAGAGTAGCTCGCATCTAACAGACCCACTCCGCCACTACACTATACCCCCCCCCCCTCCCCCGCACTTGGCTGCTGGTACAGGTCCATGCTCAGGGCGCGAAAATAAATGTATTGTAAATATTGCGTTGATTGCCGCCTGTCAGAAGCTGATTGATGGCATCTGCCGGCAACTAGCCATACCCCGGCTGGCCCTATCTGCGTGCGCACGCTGAGCAATACATTTGCTCAAATGCCGAGAATGTCCGAGCAACGCCGAGCAGATCCGAGCATCTGCGTGGACCATCGGGCATCCCGGAGACTAACGAACATCTCGAGAACACGAATTATGCTTTGAGCAGGTCCGAGCAGTTCAGAGCTGCTCCAGCTTGGGCGGAATCAGTCGGATGGCGGTGGCGTGCTCCTTGGCACCTGCTGAATATTCACTTATATGAGCAATGTTGTTTCGTTGGTGGTGTGCTAGCTGGTAGTTAGCTAGGGTAGATGAGGTTGGCTCATTCACTGGGACATTTTTGAAGACCGTTTTTATATGTTTTATGAGAGCACCAAGCAGAATGTCACTATAGATATGAGAGGTATGTAAGGATTGAAGCCACTTAAAATAACTGTGTTGAATCAGTTGATTAGGAACGATAAGGAGGTCCCCAGATTATGATTGTAGGGCAAAAGATTGCAAGCACTTTATTTATGATATTGAGGTGTCTCTATTGTAGATAGCATATGCAGAATTTGATAAAAAGATGTTAATAGCATAAAGTAGGTCATGCTAGGATAGATTTAACCGGAGGAATATTTGACAATGTATTTATGTTTGCATTCGAGCATACCTCTCACAATTCTGTGTGGGCCTATTCTGTAAGCCAAACTATACTCCCAAGACCGCCCTACATGGCATATGTAAATATCCGGCGTGGGGAAGGGCGGAGGCGACATTGTTTTCCCGCCACTTTCTGCGTGCTACCAGACGACATTGGCGACGACCGTTTTGGCGGGAAAAACTGCGGCCTTTATTCATGTCATGAAAACGACCCGGATATCACTGGCACAGCGTAGATGGCGGGAGCGGCCCCCGCCTATGAATATTAAGAAGTGCTTTCGTCGGCCGGCTGTAATCCCTAGGACCTTCATTGGCACTGCCATCATGGGCCGGGGGTTAGGGGTGGCAGTAATGTCAAAGGATGCCATGTATTATGTGGACGGACAGTAATATAGCTGATTGTCGCCGCTTGACGCGGCCCCTAGCGGCGCCAGCCCTAGTTATACCATCCCCAGTTTTGACCGGATTCCCGCCATTACGTATATAGCTCCATGGTCTCCTTTTTAGACTTTGTTTACACTTTGTTTCCATACCAGATGGAAATCGGCCAGAAGCCGGGCCCAATGATAGAAAAAGGGGAAAGTAAACAGTATCTTGGCTCCACTTGTTATTGTAGGCGTGCATATTAGGGGAATATCTGTGTTTGGTGTCCTCTTTATAGACCTGGGGAGTCGAGTGACTTTATGCATTGAAGCCAATGGGGGTAATATGGACGTCAACCACAACTGTGGGGTATTTATGCAATGCTCAAACTGATGAATATTTGATCGAGTACTCTGCACTGAGAGGGCATAGGCGAAGTGCGTAATAATTTCTATGTAAATATCCTCGTCGCCCCATACCTACATTAGAAAAAGAATGAGAATCATAAAACGAAGTGTATATAACATAATCTAAACATTGATATTATCAATTTTAAAGTTTGATATTATCAATTTTAAAGTTTGAATGATACATAGGATTCCATTTAATGTGGATAGGAGATTCCCCATATGTAACCAAAATGATCTTTCCTGAATAACAGTGCTAAGTTTGTATTCATGTACAAATTCATGTACTTAAAGATTCTTTATCAAGTATTGCTAATGGATTGGTACGAATTTCTTGTTCTGAAATCATTTCCTTGGTTATGATCCTTAGATATTTTCCTTATTTGGACAAATTAAGGAAGAATCATTCAGAAACACAATACAGTTTCTAATTCTTCTGAAACAAAATATGAGGCCATCCGAACAATGGAAAACATTGAAAAATGACCATGGTATTATAAACTGGAAGACGAAAACTTTTTTCCAGTGGTGACTAATATGACTTAAGGTATCGCTTCTCATCCACGGCATAAATATTTTCATTGTAGCACTCATAAGAGAATGGTAACATTGGTGACTAATACATGGTAGAATACCAAGTAGAGTAATGTGAGCCTTAAAGCGAAAATGAATTCGCAGAAACAAACATTGTCAGATAATAGTAGTTGATAGTGTTTTATGTCGGAGGAATGGCGAAGGTCACATTCGGGGAAAATTACTTCCATGAAATGAGATGAAAGGAATATATTGTGTCGCAGTGCCATGAATCAACCAGACACACTCACACTTGCTGGACTAAAACGAAAACAGGCAATTTGCCTTATTTTTGTCCAGCCAAAATAAAATGATCTAAAAAACCATCAGAGTCATATGAGTCCATTGGAGAGTGAGACATTGGCTTCCTAGTGGTAGATTATGATAAAGTACCGTTATATATATAAGGCCTATTGAAAGACGGGTGACACTGGAGTGTCATTTAAAGTTGTTGGAGGGTGACATTTTAGTATCAGAGTACTAGCAGAGAAGTATCATACATAATGGTTGGAGAGATACACAACGGCACCATACTGGTTGGAAAGAAACTTAGTAGTATCTTAGCCTGGAATAAACGTACATAGGCTTAGCATTACGAACTCGTACTCAACAGGCTTGCGAGAACGGTGACTCGTTCTTAACGGGTGGTAAAGAGATAGATATTTCCAGGCTTAGATAAAATCAGAAACATATTCGTACTTGGTCTGAGTCCCCGTTCAGCATCTTGTTTGTAGTGCTTCAGAATATTCACTCGGCTATCGCCTCGTTCATATTACTGCGCACTCCAAACTTGCTGGCGAACGAGGACACAGACCAAACACTCATCAAGTTCTTTCTTAGTACCATACATCGTGGTAGGAGTTATAAACAGCCTCAGCATACTTACTGGTCGGAGAGTGACATAGTAGTATCATATACAGTGGTAGTAGAAATAAAGTCCCACCATACTGTCATGAGGGTGACATAGTAGTATCATAGATGGTGGTAGGAGAAATAAACAGTCGCACCATACTGGCATGAGAGTGACATAGTAGTATCATAGATGGTGGTAGGAGAGGCTTCTGTTAAGACTAGTTCTGATGAATTTATTGTGGCATAAGTATTGTTAGCTGGACTACAACTCATCATTACCTCATACCCTTGTATATATTTTTGTAATTACGGAAGAGGGCTGTTTCTGTAGTGGATCTCTATCGGATATCAGAATGGCCAGAATACCCGCCATGGCAGAGGCCATTAATGTGCCATTTTGTTCAAATAAAAAAAAAAAAAATAAACAGTCGCACCATACTGGCATGAGAGTGACATAATACTATCTTATATCATGGCAGTAGCGTAGGTCAGTCGCACCATTCTGATCGGAGAGAGACAAGGTAGTATCATACTCTCTGGTAGGAGAGATACACAATCGCAACCATACTGGCATGCGAGTGACATTGTGGCACCACAGAGTGACAAAGTCGTATCATAGCTCTGATATAAAAGCCAAATTTGTTTCACTAACTTCAAAACACAAGGGGACAAAGATACTACTTCTCTGATGTAGAAACATCTTCTAACCTTTGAGTCGGGCCGTCCTGAAATACTTAAGTCACTCTACCGGACATAGAATGAAGCCCTGCGGAATTCTGCTTCCGGTTCATTGAGCCTGGTGGGGCGGCGAAGCGGTTGTAGGATGGGAGAGGAAAGGGGTGGTACTTCGACGAGGGAGGAGGAGCGGGTGGGGGCTGGCGGGCCTGGACCAGGTCCGCTGAGGGCATTGGACGCGTTAGACTATTACCCCCACTAGATGGAGCCCCCATTAGGTCGCTTATGGGAGGCTGCGTTATCATATGGCCCCTTCAGCCTCCTTTCCTCTTTACCCCCACCCCAGCACACACCTGCCACCTGCTTACCTCCCCCCCCGTCTCTCCTCCCTGCACCACCTCTATAGACCCCTCACCCCTGAGAGAACCAATTATCATATGCAATTTATTGGATTTCGAGTTTATATGCCTGGCAGCCGGTGTGGAGGTAGGCGCTGGTATGGTAGGCAGTGAGTGGATGCTAGCGGGGTTAGGGTAGAGATCAGGGCGCCGACCTTTAGCGGGTGAGCGGGTGGGGTGGTGCCGGGGGTGCCGGGGGGTGCAGGCGGTGGCCTACCACTACACTCCCCGCCGACCGCAGCAGGCTGTTCAGCTCGTCGGCGTGTCTGGGCTTCTGGCGGGCGAGTGGCCGGCGTATCTATCAAGCCGCGCCAATAGTCCGTCAATTACGCCAATTTGGCGTCGTCGTCTCCCGAGGATGCCGGGTGGCGGCCCGGGCGGCATGGACGTCCGTCCCGGGCTGCGGCCTCGACCCGCCCCGGGACGCCTCCCGCCCCCCGCCGCCCCACCACCCCGACACAGCCCCCCACTCCAGCCCCCTCCAGCGGGAAGCCACTATACAGTAACGAGAAGGGCTCCATCCAGCCAGGAAACACCAACAGGCTGTATGCCCACCTCGGGAACATTTCTCGACCGCGGGCCATGTGTTATCCAGTTAGCTAAGGCAATTGAAATGCTTAAACGTCCCTGCCCAAGCTAAAACGAACACACACCTTTTTACTACTACGAGGGTTTATCAACTATTACACTGTAAGCCGATTGTGAATTGGAAACATATATTAGAAACACATATGCGAACATATTAATGACGTTCTATCATATTGTACCCGGAGGGCATCCTTCATTAGACAATTACGTAGGACGAAACTAAGGAGTTCCACATGTGTTATCTCTATATAATCCCCAGCTCCCAATCGGTGCATGCTCTGATGAGGCCCACATTCTTGGGTTGCAGTCCACTGTGAATACTTCCAAGCATTTTAATTGTTTATTTATAGGTGTGTGTCGGTGTAGGTGGACCAAACAGTCTCAATCTTCACAGAGAGACACTTAAATACGTCTTCTTGTATGCGAACATAAACGACTACAACTTGCTTGATATAACAATTATCACCTTTTCCTCCATTATTCAGTCTCATACAATAAATGTACTACGAATAACACTCTCCTGACTCTACTGGAAGAACTTTCCCGGAAAGAAGTGAATAAAAGCCTTTAGAATAGAAGAAAATTGCTGTTTATTACTCTATACACCACTATTTGACACCAGTTTCATTATTTACTTGTACTCATTTTAGGTTTTTATATCAATCTTGTGCCACCTGCTCACGTAGGTGATATCAAGAGAAAAGGTGGTTACTGAGCCCGAAGGTCTTTTAATGATATAAATACGTCCCGACGCCGCAGGCGGAGGGACGTATTTATGGCATAAAAAGGCCGAGAATGGCATCGCTACGGGCTGAGTCACTACGTTTCCTTATTATTACATACCTAAATAAAAAAACATGCCATTTTAGATACTTATTAAAAGTACCAATTGACCCGATGGTCACAGTGCGCCCGAATATTCACTACGGGCGCAGTGCGCCCGAACATCATTAATACTGCACCCCTAGTCGCGGGAAGTATTTCATAGACGTTCAGCCATAGGTATGTAATAGTAGTCTGTCCCTTTCGAGATCTATCTGTTTCTTGATATATACTTAGATCATATGCATGTATATCTATTCGTCCTGAACACACACGCATACATGTAAATCAACGTCGTGTATGATCAATTTCAATTGTTGAATGCACTGGGAATGCATCCGACTATGGTTAATCATACATGTAGTTGGATACATTCCCAGTGCATTCAACAATTGAAATTAATCACACAAAAAGTCAAAATAATGTCACCACTTAAGAAAAACTATCCAGTTGATAGAAGTGGGAAGAAATCTCTTTTGGTGTGGCAAGGATGGCAGTAAGTAAGAATTACGAACTGTCCTTACTTTAACATCTTGCAGAAACGATATCATGGATATCTCATCGTAATTGAGCCTTCTTGTCCAAGTTGATGTCAATAAATGCTGCTGTTTAAGAAAAATACAAAAACAAACTACCGGAGTAAGAAAAACGTAGAAGTATTACCTGTCTGATATATAGTTGAGACTTGGATACCAGCGTCCTTTGGTCGGTTGATGCATGAGGGTAACCTGTGTGCCACGTAAGGCACGTTAGATACGTCACGTTACTCACGTCACGTTAGCTATATCACATCTTGCACATAGTATAATATACGTCATATGACGTCACACTCTGAATCTAGGACAGAGTGAATATCACGTCCATACGTCCATTGTGTCGCGTCATGTCGTAATATATCTCATTTATATTTTAGTGTCGATGACGTCACGTCATTGACGTCACATTTGTTACGTCACACTCGTAATCCATGTAGAAGAGGTACACGGTAAACTCAGGTCAGCATCTCCCTGTAAGACCTTTTCGGATCTGAAAGATAAATAAAGATGACAAAGTTAACACATTATTATTATTATCAAAATAACTATAACTCTGTTTCTTCTCCAATCAATCTGTAACATTTATAAACAGCTATACTTAGGCCACTCAAAAAAGAAATTGTTTCTCATCACCAAGCCATGAAAAATCTGACGAGGGCGTTTTTTGTTTGTTTTTTGTTTGTTTTTTTGCTAGATCAAAGATGGCTTTTGAAGTGTCATAAAATGGGCTTCAGACATCAACAGTAAAACCCCACATGAGCGGGGTCAAAGTGTACGCTTACACGGGGTGTCCACTCACGCGGGGTTTCCTGATTTTTACTGGCTATACGTTTAATGCATCCCTAACATCAGGAGCTTTAATTTAATACTAAATACACATACTTTTCATAATTTCTATCAAGGTTCATCTTATCTTACAAAAACAAAACAAAAAATCTCCTAAAATCGTTTTTTTCTGATGCGCGCGGTGATGAGAAACAAGTCTTTTTTTGAGTGGCCTTAATGATACTGTCAGAGATAGAATTCCAGAATAATGTCTTGGAGTCTAATGACTGGAAGTAGGACTTGATATCACCAGTATTGAATATGGATTTTAATAATGTGAATATAGAACTTGTAGAAAATGAATAAACATAGATTAACAGATCTAAATTTAAAACACTGATCATCCCACATGTAAACAAAGAGATATGCCACATATTGTCTGTTGCGTTTAGATTACTGTCTGTCCATGTACTATGTTTATATATACTATCTTGTATGTATCTCTGTCCTATATCGTCTTATTTGTATATATATATATTACTTTGGTCTTCGGAAAATAACACAACATTAAAGAAGGAAACTCAGAAATAAGAGAATTGATAGGACAGAGTCAAAAGACCTGCCCAATATATAAGTTGACACTGGAACAACCGCAATAATTGGCATAATGCTGTTAAATTCATGTGGTACACCTGTAACCTGTGTGTCTACAAAATGCAACATTCACTGTTGGACTCAATCATGGAAGAACGCTGAATCATTAGGCGAATGTATTTGTCCGAAAATTTCTTGAATAATTAAAGAAGAAAATCATCAAAATGATGGAAGGGTTACTTATTCTGGTGAACTGGCGTCAATGTAGACTTGCTCAAGTATTGAAATATAAACAATTGTTAGATGATTCAACAATATCAGCATAATCTTTTCCCTGGCCGACCCAGGAATAAATCTTCTATCGGCGAAGAGGACGGGGTAGAGTGAGTGAAGGCAGTCTAATGTCTATATATGTTACCTATGGTGGAGAAGTTAGATCCCAGGAAGGATTACCCTGGAAGAGGTGATGAATCTATCTTTTGTGAGATCAACACCGAACAACCACGAGTCCGTCCAGTGTGAATGCACGAGGTTTTATTAATGGTTTTATGGCTGATGTAATAATAGTGCACCACCGTGTAGATATACATCATACACCGTTCAGAAGTTGGGGTCTTTTAGACTTATCAAGCAGCAAATTGAAAAACTAATTCTAATCAAAGGCATAGGTTGTCAAATTACTGCCTTCTAGTTTACGACAAGTTTGATACATGTATGCTTTTAGATAGAATGGCGCTAATATCCTTATCAAGGTCAAATATAGGGTACTTAGGCACTGATGCAGATATGGGGAATTATCCTACCCCTAATAAAAAACGCCATAGGCTTAACATGGGATTTGTTTATTTCACGGGTGTGACATAAAGTGTTGTTTATGCCATTACTTTCTGATACTGAAAAAAAATGGAAACAGGGTAGGATAAAATCTAGACGCCACTCGTTTGAGTTTGAGCTTATTTATGCCATTCATTTTGTTAGCTCCGTAATGTCACTCGTCTTCGACTCGTGAAATTATGGAGCCAACAAAATGCGTAGCATAAATGAACTCAGACTCAAACTCGTGACATCTCTTGATAATATACATAAATGATTATATGTATCGATTCATCTGGTTTGTGCATTTAGATAATGCAGTATAAGGGAGCAACTGAATAGACCACCTTTTCTACAAATTGATTCTGAATTATGTAAAATAAAGTTGTAAAACTGTTACAGGTCTATCCCTCCGAACATTCTGGAAAAATACCATATCGCCATACAAAATTAGAATAGACCTGCTACCTTGTAAAACAAAGAGTGCCAATGACAAAATATAATATAAATGTGTAAGGCAATCATTTCCCACGTCCTCTATCCTCATGACCTTTGGGTGTGACCTTGCTTCTTAGGATCACTATGTCACTCCACTCCCACACCTCTCAACTACAAAAAATCGGGTAAATACCCCCGCCACCTTCCTTACACACGGCCATGAACAAGTAAATAGGAACTGGACAGCGTTGCCAACCCAAAACTATCAACTCACAAGCCGTAGGTCGTTTCATTTGACAGCCTGGTATTGAGTGTATATACAAGGAGCTGAGTTGTTTAGTGGAGTTCCTGGAATACTGAGGCTAATGACTTTCCTGCCTGGTTTAGAAGACTTCCTGGTCAGGTAGGGACTGTGGCGCACTGGGATTCCTCACATAGGTGGAGACGACAGCTGTGACGCGGGGAGTAGGGGGAACTTACGGTGAACACACGCATCTTGCTGGAGCTACTCCAACACCTGGACTAACTCACCCCTGAGCAGTTCCGAGCAGCTCACAGAACCCCCCCCCCCAATACCTCTCCCCTGGGTTCCCGTGTCAAGGGTAAGATTACACAAAGAAGGTTAGTCATTACATCAGTGAAACATCAATTAAACAAGACATCCCATCACGTGGCATACCGCTTCAGTTTCTCCGCAAAGATCCATTCTCCGCGGGCCCGTTGAATAATCTAGGATCATACATGAAGATCCTTTTCTGTACCCAGTACAAGGGTAGTTGTTTAATAATATTTCAGTCTGTTCGCTAAGACAGTATTAGCCATCCATAAGATCGTTCATATGTGTTGAATAAAGTTGACCAACATCGTCCCTGGGTCTCAATGTTATATAGAAAAGGGTCTACATATACGGTCCTAGATTATTAAACAGGCCCCAGACTGCTTTACCCAATATACTTGTGTCGGTATGTCTTATCACTACTGAACGTTGTCTGATGAACATTTGCAGCAATTTCCTAAATTGTTTCAAATTTCAAAACAATATCAGAATGTATGTCAGGCACCTGAAGTAAAATCTTATTTTATGTCTTCTCGTAATTGTTTGCCCTAGTTCATTGGCATATTTATTGCTTTCAGAAGATTATTTTCGCAAAAATGGCATTTGAAAATAATAGATGACAAGGCGATACAATATATGCTAAAATGGAGAGATTGCCGACTTTGCAGAATTTATCATCTATAATCAATTTACTTAATCTATTGTGCAGATAGTTGGAGTTATCATAAAGTTTTCATAACTTCCTTTTTCTGGTCCTGTTCTATTTCTGTTCAATGGGAAGAAGATTGGTCTATGTGGAAATCAGAATGCGGTCATGGGTGTTGGAAAATGATGTCAATTGATGTAAGAAAAATAAAAAGTCAACTTTTTCTTCTTTGCAGACTCTTCTTATCAACATTGGGCTTTGGTCCACCTTCCGTACAACGGTACATGGACCACTACTGAGACCTCACCATGAGCCCCCACTGCGTCATGGCTTCGGACGATGATATGTCTCTTCTAACACGTCAGTGTGTCAGTGTGAGGCCCACAAGCCACCCGTCAGTGCACCAGACCATAGGCTGTATCCCATCCAGTAGGATTAGAGCAGTTCATACATCATACCACACCCCACAGGAAGCAGGGCACTGGCCGAGTGCCTCTACCTGCAGTTAGTACTGAGTCGTCCACAGCCAAGACTAACACAGGGGCCAGGATGTCCTATCTCCGCGCCCGACACTGAGTTATCGACTCAGGAGCTGCTCACTTTGTTGTGGCGTGGTCTGACGTGTCTGGGCAGCTCCCTATCTGCTGACTCGTGACTGTTTTACAGGCGTGATGGGCACGGATAAAATCTCCGTCTGACACATGTATTTACCTCTGGGCTTTTCAGTGTGGACAATCAAAGGTTCAAGATGATATGATGCCATTTTGGCCCAATTAACCCTTCAAGAGCCACACATCATTCAATGTGTATCCATACTACTACAGCAGGCACCAGAACTAATTGTGATGTTTGTAATTCCGGCGTTTGTAGTTGTATGTTGTTAAAAGAATTTACAAATTTAAAATTTCCAGCAAATCTGTATTTTCATCAGAACTTTCCAATATTTTAAAGAATTACTGGCAACACTTAGCCAAATATGTCATGTAATTTTCCTAACACTGTTATAATTTTTCAAAAAGTTACTAAGGAACAAATACAGCATTGTTCTTCCATGCCCACGGGAATGCCGTATGGCATTGTCCTGACATGGCCAGGGGAATGTCATATGGCATTGCCCTGCCAGAAAGGGTTAAATCATCCTATTCTGTCTTTGCTTAGCCTTATATCGAAGATTAGTGAGCTGCATTAGCTATGGCCTATAGACGTGGGGCATAATTTTCATAGTGGTGAGAGCTCGGGCGCCAACTTAGTATTCCACTGGAGATGGGTGGGCTTTTTTCAGTATTCTCATGGGTGGCAACCTTTTTTGACCAATTTATGTGCCCCTCCCTGGCCATAATTAATTAAGGCTCCCTTAACAGAAACGCAGTTGGAAAATTGTTGAAGGCACTTCCTCTCTATATTTGCCTTAATGAAGAATTAACCATGGACAACAGGAGGGTGAAGATACTGCTCCCTGTCCCTGTCTCGCACCACGCATATGCATCAACTTAAATGATCATGAGAAGGCCCTGGTCATCGAGTCCTGCTGTGTAATTTGGCCTACTACGATAGAAATTTAGACCTACCGATTTGGCACCCATACAGAAAGCAAATATTGGAGATATATCGGAAGGTGCAAAATCATAGACATCTGTCTAGACACGCCGATCTACCACGCATCGGAATGGGTATTATCGGTGCCTAATCGCAGAAACGTGGTCAACTGCCCTGATATTAGGTGACCTTCCAACGCGATTTTAATTTTTTACCGGGAGGTACATTGTAGACAATTTCAAAAAAAGAATTGAAATATGGTTCGCCTGTAGCAATACATAGCGATCTAACACCATAACCATGCTATATATGGAAAAGAGGTACTATACATCGAGATGAATATGGAATAAAGTTGTCATGCAGAATATCGGAGCCATATCGTAGTAGGTGGACGCCGGGCCTTATGCTCTACCTCCATGCTCTGCCACAGACAATACCACTGCCTCTTCCAGTGCCACAACTGCCTTCATTGACTCCTGGAAGGAGTCTCCTAGGACTGTCATATTATTAAAAAAACGTTGATTGTGCTTTCAAAGGACAGAGAAATGTACGGGGACTAGAAATGTCCTTGCTGGGAGGTGTTTTTAGAACTAAGAATGATATTGCCTGAACGATACTACAATTAGCAGTAACTTCGGACCATAGTGACCACGATCGGAGTGTCAGTCCGTATTTTAAACATAGTCCTCAGAATTCGAGGATATCGTTTACAGTTCCTATTATTTACCTTTTTCTATTCTTAATGGAAAATGTTTTGATATGAAGGATCGAACCCACCTAGCAACGGACCTTAAAAAAGGTAAAACTTGTGACTTTTGAAAAACTTAAAGATAAAAGATATTTTCCCGATCGTTTTGTCAGACTTTTCTCAATAGAAATAGATCACAATTTTGATATTACAAAGATATAGGTCAACGGCCAACGGGCTGCTTTGACTGAATTATTTTCGCCTTGACACCTTTTTATCACAGTCGTTCTTTTCGTTTCACTCTTCAAAAAAAAGTTTGATTGCTTTACGACATTGCTTTGCTTGCAGATGCCTCTCTCTGGGCGATAATAGAAGGTACTCAAGGTCACAGGCAGGTGTTACTATTCCCCTCTAACAACCAACAGCTGATGAGCCGGGCGGTAAGTAAAGTAAGTAATTAGAAATGGCGAGTAAAAACTCCCACAAAGGCACAGGGAAAGAGCTGTTTATTGTACGACGCTTCAGACACACCATGTTTTAAGTAGCGGCTCCAGAGGAAGTTCCTGGTCGTACCAGGAGGACCCCGGGAAGTGTGTCATAACCTCCTCCAGCACCTGCAGACCTTGTCTCTCCTCCTTGCCACCAGGGGGACGCTGCAACCCACCACCTGGCGGAGATCCAGGTCAATGTCATCATTACTAGGTAATGGACCGGGTCGAAATCACCTCCTCACACCTACACTACGGTAGAGTGACATGCATAGAACTAGGGAGGTCAACTTTACCGTTGCTATAAATCTGTAGATACTCAACTTGATATAATCATTCTAATTAGTCTCACTTGGGATTGAGATCAGGTACTGAACATTCTCTATGACAGATCACGGGAGAGGAGGGTGACGTTTCTGAGAAAGAAACAGAAAAAAGGTAGATATAGATTGAGAAAAGAGATAATCTAGTAAAACCCTGAAAAATTGTTTTGATGACAGAATAGCTACTAGAAAAGCAGCATTGGAGATGACACATGGATGGCGTGAGGAAGGTAGGCGAGAAATACAGTTAGGTGGGATGTTGAAAGATGACTGGAGCTAAAGATGAAGGAGGTGTGCAAGTGTCAGCAAGAGTGTATTGAATGGAGGAAGGGTAGGGGATAGAAATGGACTGAGGAAAATCAACACGTTGGTAAGGAAGGAACACAACAGTATAGACCAGCAAGGGAGCGCGTCGCAAAGAGGTGGGCCGCACCTATAGGCCCGGAGCCTGACCACAAATAATCCAACTGAGGCAGGAGTGGTCCTAATCACAATTATAAACAACTCCGTATTCAATGGGCGCCCTGGCAGTTACTGCAGGCTGCCCGGCGCCCTGAAGGAGCGGACCGAGGACTTACACGGGCCGCCTCTCCCCGAGCACGGCCCGCCCGGCACACGTGGCGCCTTATCAACATGTGAGCAGCTCGCCATATGTTGTGAGCTGCTCGGCGCGCCATGCTCCGGCACGAGCCTGCTCCCCGCCCGGCCGACGCCGCTGCCGGCGCCCCACATTTTACCTGCCCGCTGACAGCTGGCTCAGTCCCCGCCCTCTCCTGCGACCTGCCCCGAGCCCCTCCGAACCACAGCTCCCGGGTGCCGCACACTCTCCAAGCAGATACCTTGGTTGACAATTCGGATGGTATGCAATCCAAGGCAGTTGTGCTTGGAGAGCGAGGGCTGTTGGGCAAACAACTCGGCCTCAGTGACCCTTAGGCACACGGTAAGCGTCTTTGCTAGCGCGTAAATATCTGTCCGTGTTTGCCTCCTGTCGGGCCGTCTGTCTCGTTTGCCTCCATGGCGGGTTGTCTCGTTATGCGGCGTTACCTATCCAGATCTATTACTGTGTGTAGGTGTGAATGTCTCCGCACCCTGTGTTTGATCTACTGCCCTTTCGTGCCTGTGTCCTTCCCAATGAAGGCTAGTGGCTTCCATCACTCAAGCGCAAGGAAGGTATTTCACTGTATTATATTATCAGGAAAAATGGTATGAGACAGAGTTATTGTGTACACATCAAAGACAACTAGAAGCTAGGGTCTAATACAAATCTTTTGTAAATGGAGGAAAGTCAACATCTATACAAGACGTTTTCGTGTCCAGAAAAAAATGAATTGCAGAAAATGATATGCTATGATGCAAAATGATATGACCTTAGACACTACAACGTAGGAATGCTAATTTCATTGAAGGTGGTTTTTGCCCAAGAAATTCAGGTCAACTATAAACTATAGAACCGTCCCAAAGCGCTATTAATGGTATGTTATGAGGTCAGGGTGAAGGTCCTGGCTTGCTATGAATGCAGTAATTGGCTACTGATCCAATCCATGCCTTCTATATTCCTTATATGGCAGTGAAGGCATAGGGACAACTCCATGCAGGAGGAGACAAGAAAACTATCGAGAAAAGAAATGTGACACTTCATTATAACTACTCGAGGATAGGGTAAATCAAGTGAAACCCTTTCCTTAACACTTGAAGATGAGCTTCCAGTCTCAGTCTATTCTTCTTCAGTTCAGAAACATACAGTTCACTATCAGATATAAGCTTAAGTTGCGATGGAGCAGGTTAAAAGGAAAGGGTTTTAGCGAAGCTACAAGAGGCTGTAGCAACTGGATTAAAGGGTATTAAGATACAAAGTATGCAAAGAATACTCCAATGGCGCCAGTTCATAGGAACTGTTGCGCCATTGGCTAACTTATAGGCTACCAAGTGGCAGTTGTTACCTGGTGAATAGATATACTCAGTCACTAGACAATATTCCTTAAATCTATATTACAATATGATAAATAACCTACAAAAAGGTAAGGCATAAATTAAACCATCACATGCAGATAGACTTTATTGCACATCAAGGGTGTTTTTGAATTATATAATAATAATAATAGTTTTAATGGGAAGGCGTTAATCACTCATTACTCTAGTATGTCGAAGGCTATCATTCATATATACCAGCCTCCGCAAGGTTTCAAAACCTTAGGAAAACCCAGGTGATGATAGGTAATGTGAGGAAAGGGTTAGGTGCGAATTACACAGCCGGCCAAAACATTGGGTAGATGGATGTGCGAGGCTTCAGCAACAACACTGAAGACGTCCATTTTTTTAATAGGTCATGCTTCATTATTAACACAGCATATGGCCCGTCCATCACCACCATCTTTAAGGATTTAAACTATAATCTAAGCCGGCGGCCTTTGATTAAATGTAAGCAAAGCCTTCAAGGAAACTATTATAGCCCGTGGAAATGATGTATCATCACATACGTTCTCAAGCAGGCAGCTTCAAAATGCGTCATTCATCATGCAGTGTGGGCACTCCCTCTCTGCGTCAATCTTCGCGATAGCCATTTTACTCCTAGTTAGAAATCGCTTTACCACTAACTTCATCTTTTATTTCTTGTATATTTTCACTATGTATCGTATAGATATACTTGTGGGATACCGTTCTTGCTGATAACGCTTCAGGCCGTGTGTCTCCTCACCTGGGAGGCTGTTCTTAACTACTGCTCTGTGCTGTCAGTGGAACGAGTCGCTCTGCCTACCCTCATGGGTGGTCCAACTCGCACTTCATCAAATTGACACCTTTAAAGGCATATCGTACAATTTGCCTTGATAATTACTATCCATGTCATTTTCTTGAAAATTAAAAATGGTATGCTCAAAGTATTGTAGAACACATATTAAGATTAAAAATCGGGATCACCATGCTAAATTTTGATTTCGAGATTGATATTGTGATAATAATATACAAGAATATATGGAAATTCTATGAAGTTTTCTTTTTACATAGTAAAATCTATGTCATTTTCGCAATATTTTCAGAGAACATAAAAAGATATATAGTACTAAACATTTCAATTTTTAAAAAACGTAGGTCACCGTCCTTGTTTTTGAGAGGATTGAGAAAGCCATATTTTTCAATACATTTCCTAAATAAATCAGTTATATGTAAACTGGCTTAATTTTCCTATTAGGATTGGATGAACTGAAAAAACTGAAGTTTAGGATTGGCCTTTAAAACACTATAGTTCATGTATCTTAACTAACAAAAATTCAACACAAGGCGAGAATTTCTGTGATATCTACTAAACATTCTTGTTCAATTTTGCTATCAGAGAGTGCATCGAGGTATATTTATATATATCTGTGTAAAGTATATATTTACAGTTCCCTTTAATGCATTTGTAAGTAGATTCATCATTTTAGGTTGACTACATATTATGGATTATTGTCTACAGCATACTTTTCGCTAGCCTGGTAGAATTGGAATGAATGGGATTGTAGCGGTGTCTGTTAATTAAAAGGTGGTGAATTCATTGAAAGGAAGAAAGCTGCTGGAGATACCTAAGGCATAGAACGAATGGAGAATTCCGTTCGTCACTGAGTGACGAAAAACTTCTCAGTACAAAGTGACCACTTTTATTCTTGAAAAAGTGAGTTGTAAAATTGAAAAATGGCGTTTTTAATGATTTCTAGGAATATAACAAGGAGGAGACATAGTGATTGTATCTGAATTCCATCTGTTCCTCGATATTTTGATCAGAAATGTTTACCTCGTTCTTCGAACTCGGTGAATATTTTCGACAAAATATCTCTGAACAGTTTCCATACAGGCACACTAACCATGTCTCCACATAATACCACACCATTTGGTCAGTATAGGAATTTCATTCTTCATATATCTGTTTCACGTTATAGACTGTCGTATCAGTGTGTGTGCAAACTGGTAAGGCAAACTGACGCCAGCCATCATTACTGTTATCAGTGAAAAACTATACTCCTTGTTCTATAGGAGATATGAGAGATTCTCCAATATGAGAGAGCAGAGAAACACCAAAGTGTGCACCTCAGACTGTACCACTCGCTCCATCTTTAATATTAGAGCAAGCTCATATATTTCCGAAATATGAAGAAGATTGCTACCTGGATTGGAATCTTAGTTTTCAGTATTAAATTTTTAAGCAGGTCTTAAGAACCTTAGCTATAATATAGATTTCAATATTTTCATCAAATCATAATTTGTACGAGTGCGAAGTTTAGGCACCTTCCAGATTTCCGAACATGAATCTATGAATGAGAAAGTAAATCTAGGAAAATACAATTTCGAATTTAGGATCATCATAGTTTAATGAAGAACTCTTTTACAGTTTTCAAAGACACACCGAACATAACTATTATGCAAGGGGCTGTTGAATAAGCGACAAACGACATCCTTGGCGATTTATTACCATTTAGTGTTGTATGATAAAACAGAAGATATTTGACAAATGAACGTATTTGTATGCAACACCTTGTAAGAGCTTTATGTTACTGTTATCGTCAAAACATCTTTTGCTTATGGCACATTATTTCATACAACACTGACCCCAAAGACAACTCTAAAATAATCTTTTTTCGTTGGTAGTTTATTCAACGGCCCCCTGTATCTCATTAATTTATAGGAATAAACCTGAATCCCTGGACAGGGAGTGATTAATAAAGACAGGCGCCACCTGTTGACAGTATAGGAAACCACCCTCTTGCAATGAGGACGGGTACCGATAACTGCTTAGAGCATCTACACGCCGCCACCCAGCGCGCCAACCAAAACAAGATATCACCCAAACTAAACATGGCGGCCAGCCGAGCCAGCCGGAACAAGTGGACTATATCGCGCATGCGCATATATTGAGACGCTGTGTTGCTGCTGGCGCCCGCGGCTGTATTCTCAGGAGAGTATTTATGCTTCTTCACGACTGGTACCAGAAGAAGACATGTTTATTTGCCTTGTAAGTATTTGCTAAGGTGGTATATGGTTCCTAGGTAGACGGTTCATTAGCAAAATATAAGCATCATTTACGTTTCACCAACCAGAGAGTTATTGTGTTGGAAGTACGAAATGTTAAAAGTATATATATGTATACAGTAGGTTATGAATGCAATGTTCTTGCATCTTGACAAAAAAACAAAACAAGCATAACATTTACCAAAGAGATATCGGCCCATCGCCATCGCAGGCATATTGAGTTACGGCGATCCTAAATATTTCCCCAATAAAACAAAGTCTATATTGTTTTGGAAGAACATCTGATTATACATATCATAGTGTTATGTTAAACGTTTTATGATTAAAAATGTACTTATAAATCAAGGGGTAGCAATCCTCTTCATATACAATGTAAGTGTCTACGGAGGACTCCTTTGTAGACATGACAAAGTAAAGTTTCTGATTACTAAGAAAACTTCCAACTGATTTCCCTTCCTGTCTGTGTTTATATCAACCGAGTCGGAGTGCAGGTGTACGCCCATGTATCACCCGGCAAGTGTATACAGCCATACAAATACTGGATGTAAAACAAATAGAGTGCCCATATTTTCCCCTCAATGCAATAAATAGCGTAGATAAGCCGCTATATTTAAGCATTAGAAAATATAGATCCACATTACAGAGTATGTTTTTAGCGCATTTCTTTTAGATATATTACCGTCGTTTTCTTTCTTCGCTAATCTATTATGACAAAAAACTTTGAAACTCAGGTCAGATTGTATACAACACACCAGTGCTGGTTATTTTTCTCATGGAGCTAAAACCATAAAACTATCACTGTGAATAGTTATTTTTCACAAGGCTCCTTAGTTCCACTTCTCCCCACTTAAGTTACACTTTATAGCCAACAAGAAAGAAGTATGTATCCTGTTATAACGTTTAGAAAAAAGTAACCCTTCAAATTTTGAATAATCTGATGAAAAACCAACACCGACACTTCCCTTTCGGTGTAGAAAACCACTGCCTGGCAGCTGTCATTAAGCTATTCCTCTTTGCGACGACTGTCCAGAAATGAAAAAAAGCTTACAGTTCCCTTTTCTCTTATAGGTTTATCACTGTTCTCATCACAAAAAAGGAGATTGCTTTAACCCTTTCACTACGCTACTTAGTACCAAATACCCACCCTGAAATACGCTGCTGTAGTAACATTCTCACCCCTGGAGTACGCTAGCACCTTTTAATATAAACAGCATGACGTCATTGCAATACTTCTCCATAAAAATCCAAACTAATTAGGACTTTACATGATAGTAATAATATTAACCACCATATAGTTTTACAAGGTTGGGTAAGTATTATGAAAATATCCATAGCATACTTGGTCTGGGAATGCCTTCAGGCATCAGAGCGCACTAGGCCCGTGGAATGCCTCCAATCATCATAGCGTAGCTAAAGGGTTAATGCATTAGATGGTGAGTAAGGCCTTGGGGTACTGCCCAACAGAGGTGAAGCGGGTGGTATAACGCTTTTTTAAAGACAGTAATACCCCGCAGCGCGCGCATTGCAGTTGGCGTGAAATAAAAAGCGTCATATCACCACCTGCAACTCCTGCATCCAACGACGCCCACATGCAATGTGAAAATAGCTTAAACCTTTACTAACCAATGATGCCTCAAGGCACTCCCAAGGCTAGTGGAAATGATGCCTCAGGGCACTCCCATAGTTAGCACAATTCCATTTCTTGTCATTTATCTCAGCTGATTCAACATGGATCTCTATGATTTTCCGGGATTATGTAAAACGCCTATATAGCGATTAATAAGAAATAATTCTATAGTTATCACCATGGAATCATTAACAGAATTTTTTTGATACGGTGGGAAAGAACCAATTTTATCTACACTTGTAACATTGGTCTGCACTCCAGAGGTGGTCTGGTGTCACATTCTTTGCACCAGCGACAAGGACGGGTAAGGAAAGGGTTAAGAGAAGAGAAGCATCACGAAGAGTCTCAGGTGACCTGTCCGATAAACGCCAGGCAGATTTCCCCTTACGACCTGCTTATGTTTACCACCGCACGCGCAGGATCCAGTGTACCCCTCTGAGCCACTCCACTCGGCCGCCCAAAACCCTGCATACCCCATTCCGGCCGGGAGCGCCACCCGATCTCTTCTCTTCTACGTCGTGTGTTGCCTGCAGCTAGGCGCTTATTCCGGAGGTTTTCGCTACGGTCATACTAAATGGGACAATAACAGGGTACACCCGCCGGGCATCAACAGCACAGAGCGGTATCAGGTCTCACAATCCTAAATTGAAAGGTTTGATGACTGCATGAAGGCACGATGTCAATTTAGCCATCAGAATTTTTGCCATCACGGGGTTTCGCGTAGAGCACAAGGGAACGAAAAAAATTCACTAAACTAGCCTTCATTAATGGTAGGAAAAAATCACAAAAATAGCCGTCATTAATTGTATTTTCTTAATAGTTCCTTCGTGGTAATACCGTGATATGAACATAACTTCATCTTTTATTGCACAAATGTACAAATTGTACATTGGGCTCTGACTGTAGAGCAGGTTATTGCGCCAACTTTGCAAACATTAAACTTCATCTCTAAGGTTGAGCAGCCACCGCTTGTCATACCCAACGTCGGGTTTGTGGGTTCCAAACGACACTAACAATGTTCTTCCAAATAGCACAATATCTACTGGTAGCTTTGACGAGATCAACGGTGGTGGATGAAGGTTAGAAAGCACCTACTGGTATCATATCCTACCACTGGAAACCCTTCAAATAGTTTTAGATTTAATGTGGATTTTAGCATAGAGCTCGTGTCTCATCCAGCCGCAGGTTATATATATATATATTTATATACATATATTTTCTGTATGCCAATCGTCATCATCTTAATGCTTTAATAAGAATGATTCTCATATGATATCCATATATGATCTTCTCCTAAATTTATAAATCTATGATGGATCTGACATGAACGCCTTCCAAAAATGTATTAGCAAGAATAGATCTATATTTCATGCAGCATTTGGTAAAGCAAATTATAATCCACACTAGAAATTAAGCGCAAAATCTAGGGAAAAAGAGGCAATTCCCCTAAAAGCCTCGGTTGGTGAAAGTGACAAGAAAAAAAGAACTTGAGACATATGGCTTATAATAAACCCGCCCGACTAACAAGATGTTTTCTGAAGACGCCGCCAGGGGCGATCTCCACCGATTCCCATCTAACCGGAAGTCTCTGAGGGGCGCCACCTGTTGAGGTCAACGGGGGTCACGATAAACCGGAAGCACTTAGCCCTGCCTTCCCATAGAGGCTTTTGGGCGAATAAGTAGGGCAATGGATTGGCGCACACGAGCCGATATAGTGGACAGTATTGTGACCACTCCTGAGACGAGAGGAGGTGGTCGGTGCTTTAGGTGTATGAGCTCTTGTGGTAGGTTCTTTATGTATTTCTGAATTTGCATGTAAATATGGTCTTCATACGATCCTAGAGACACAAATTGGGTGTGGTTATTCTATGAAACTCACAACATTTTGAGAAAGGGGTAGGATTTTTGATGTTGACAGGTATGTATCTCTGAGTTTCCATTTTAATATGGTCTTTATTTCGGTCTCACTGAGGATCCTGGCTACACAAATTAGGTATTTTTATTCTATGACTCCCTCACAATTTTGAGAAAGCGGCATGTATTTTGATGTTGACAGGTATTACAGTTCTCTTGAAACATATTGAAGAAGAAACCAACGAGTTTTGGTCAAAGTCGCCGTTCTTCACGAGTTTGATGCGGAGTGATATGAACGAGGCGACAGCCGAGTGAATATCACGTAGCATTCAAACGAGTTGGAGAATGACTTCTTTGACCAAAACGAATTGCTTTCTGTATTTATCTCACCCCTGTACACACTAAAAGAATGGACAACACACAGGATATTAACCGTGGAGAACGGACTGCAATACTTGTAGGGGCATGGAGAACGAGTTCCCAATGTTGAGCCTATGGACATTTATTCCAGGGGTGATATAAAGGCTCTGCCTGGATTTGCGCATGTTTTTGTATCGAAGGGCCTTAAGTATTCCTATCAGCCACTTGAACCTTGATAATGACAATTTCAGATGAAGGGTTTTGATCATAGTTTCTCATAGTTTTCTCAAGTATACATCTCAACATGTGTGGCATCATTTAATTACAATGTAGAGTTTTCTTAATCCTCATCCAGTACTGCCGATGTATTAATCAAATAATATATATGAATAAAACTAAAGCGATTCCCGTTGGGCTTTCGGAAGAAAGGAAATATATGCATCCATTCCGTCCTCTTCCATGTGACTAACATGTTAGGCAGATATTTTACCTATCTATATGAATACAGACAGAGTGTAACCACAAGTGAAATAATAACATATATGAAACGATGTAGCTGCAAATCTATGTTCTGAAGATATGTCGGCCGTTAGGGAAGGACGTCCGAAGAAGAAAAAAAATCCCTGCAAAGTAGATTACATGATAAGGAGACACCACCAATCTTAGAAGCCACACATTGCCTCTGTGGCTTCTGCGGTGGCTCTTTCTAAATGAATCAATGAGAGGGAGTCATGCAAACCTGTCATACGAGAGTCCCCGATAAACCAACTTCAGAAGCCACGCTGGAAAAGAAGCCGTGAAGCCCTTACAAAGATAGTAGCCCAGCGGGGGTTTATAAAAAAAGGACCCTTGGAGGTGGAGAGGGGGAGTCTAGACGCTGATAAAGAGGACTAGACATGGGGTGGGTAGGGCAGGTGGGGGTAGGAGAGGGGCAGGTGGGGGATGGTGGTCCATCTGGACGCCTGTCCATCCGTTCACTGCTATATGAGTAGGTGGGGCGGGCGCTCAGGGACCGTCGCCTCTGCCCTCAGTGCTCCTATTTCCTACTTGACCTTTCGGCCCGGCGTAGATACAAGAGGCTTTTAACCACTTTGAACTGCGTAATTGGTTTGAGACGAAAGCTAAGATTCCCGGGCGGGGTTGGGAAGCCGGCCCTATTACTAGTCTTTGGGCGGGGCCTACAAAGGGCCGACCAATGAGTACAAATGGAATGTCCCAGTCTGGCCCGCCCCGGCACCACTTTGCGGGACAACCTTCTTCCTCTTTCATTCAGCCAATCGATTTGCTGAGTGCATACAAACCACACACCGGGATCACGTGGTACGGAGTTCACGGAAGGCCTGCAGCGAGGCTGAGTAGTGATCTTAGGCTTAAACACCCGACCTAAACACACACATATGTTTACTGTTTAAAGGGGGATTTTCTGTGATGAGTGCCATCTTACAAGACTCTGATCTAGTTCGCATGACCTCTAAACATGACTTACTGGGACGTATGTCAGGGGCGCTGACACTTAAAACGGTTTATCCCTAGCCGCCTTGCAGTTAGGATCCTCCAATGATTTCATACTTCACGAAAATCGACCTTTATATGCCCTAGCAAGGAAACATCATACTAAACACAGCCCCCGCATCATATACACAATGCCGTTTATCTATTATTGGCTCACCACTGGTATTTTTTCTCCATAGACTTAACATTGGGAACTTGCATCCAACGCCCACTAGATATTTAGGGAAATATCCAATGGAGGATTATGTCACAAATGTAAGCCCATCAGTCAATGTGAAGGGTAAGATAGATTCAGGAACCAACTCAAGTTTAAGGTCAGGTATTAATCCCATCTAATTTCAATCGCTACGTAATTCCCATGGCTTCGCCTTGTGAAGTACTATGCGATTCAAAAACGATGGGATAAGGGCTCTAACCCTAAACCTTCATAGATTTCGTCTATATTGTCTTACCCCTGGTATTTTTTCTCCATAGACTAAAAATTGGGAAATCATATCTGATGCCCAGGAGATCTTTAGAGAAGGTATCCAATTGTGGATCATGTCATAAATGTTAGCCCATCAGTCAATGTGATAGGTGAGATACATTCAGGAACCCATTCAAGTTTAGGGTCAGAGCTCGATCCCATCTCATATCAATCGCTAGGTGATTCACGTGGCTTCATCTTCTGAAGTATTACGCGAATTACTATAGTATGCGAGCTCTGACCCTAAACGGTAATAGGTTTCCTCTATAGCAGCTTCGTATCCCCAGTCTGTACATACACAGCATCAACGGTGGAAGTCGGTGTCACATTTGTGATGATGTTTGTGATGGTGTTGATGTTAGTAGTAATGGAGATGGTCGTTTTCGCACAGACAATCGGACATTCATCATCGTTTTAGTGTACTTTGGAAGACGCATACATCTGCTTTGAGTTGTTATTTCCGGCCTCCATTATAATGCTATCAGATACGCTACTTTGGTTATTTAGAGACCAATCTATAGCCAATTGCACACTCATTGTGACCGTATTGAGTAGAGAGGATCGGATGTTCATATCAGTTCCACTTTGCACGGTGATCTAGTTTTTCAGGGGTTAGTCCTCGCGCCGTTCTTGTATAAATGAGGTCGTGAGTTTGAAACCCACACAGTTTTTCATACCTTATTACTGTACATGGTATTGGTGTTGGTAGCGATGATGGTGTTGTTTTCTGACCATTAAGCCGGATACCCACTGCTTGCGACAAGGCTCCAGCATGGCCACAACATGGATATGAATCATGTGAAATATTGTAGTCAATTCCCGCTTATTACCATGTCAGAATGTTGAAAGATTCAGTTTCATATATTGTAAATTTCTGCATCGTCGCTATGTGGGAAGAATGAATAATTTTGATTGGAGTGTGTCATAACACTTGTCACAGTGTGTTCGGAGCTCAGTGGGTTCCTGGCCCGGCATCAACTGACATCCAAATCGTCTACTCTGGGCCTTACGATATACATGAAAATCAATTACGATGCATGCCGACATTCCTAATCTATTTGTGTAAATGAATAGTCGCATTGTTCGCGCGCACAGATTCGCATGAAAATTCCGTCGCCTCAGTGGATTTCGTGCTCAACTCCTGAATGCCCAAAGGACATGGAGAGGTTAATTTCTAAATAGAGTCTCTTATTCTGATAATGTGTGTTACTAAAATGCTGCACTTGCTTTCCCAAGTGATTCAAGGTTCTGATGCTTGTTTGTGGACACACTCCAGGCACTGCAGGTGATAATCTCTCCGATACACTAGTAAATCTGCTCCCTGGAGTGAGCCTGCCTGTCTAATGCGCCCATCAAATAGAGTCTCCACCCCTTTGTCTCCTAATGCTTTGCCCATCACCATTATCAGATACTTGGCAAGGGATGCGCTGTTATTTATGAAATATTACATCAACAGAACTTTAGGCTGATCTTTATGAGCTGAATATGTTTGCCAACTGCTGTTAAAACCTTCCTTTTGCTAACAATTACACCATATACAAAGTATATTGTCTATCTGTTATCCTCGCATTTAAGGTATATCACACTACCACCAACTGACTGTTATTTAGAAAAAAAGGGCGAGTGTTTGGTCTGTATCAGCATTTGCCTTCGAGTTTGGAGGAATTTGAAAGAGGCGATAGCTGAGTGAGCATTCCGAACCCCACAAAACGTGATGGCCATCGGGGATACAGATCAGACAGAAATAGGTTTCTGGTTTTATCTTTGCCAGGACAAGGTTATCTGTCTAGTTCCCATTTAGTATGAGTTATCGTACTGGCAAGCCTGTTGGGTACGAGTTCCTAACGTTAAGCCTATGGACGTTTAAACCAGGCTAAGGTAATCCACAACTAACCATTACCTGCTGTACAGCACCTGCCCCGCCACCAAATAGGTGCCCGATACATATTTTTAATAAGCAAGTAGTTCACTTGGTGTAGGTGGTCTTCCATTACAGAGCTACAATAGTCAGACCATTATACAGTCAGGTTCTCACATATTCGTGTTTGTAGATTTACATAGTTGTCATGTGCATTTATATGTCATCCAATAAAATAAAGTTATACAGTACAGGTAAACCAGAAATCGAGAAGACCTTAGTCACCTAGAAAAGAATCCATTTATTATCTCACCCCGGTATTTTTCTCCATAGGCTTAATATAATGAACTCGTACTCCACGGCTGTGAGGTTCGTGTACCCAATACTCAATAGCTAATTGGGTTATTCATTTTATCAATAAATAATGTTATATGGGGTGAGATAAAGTCAGAAACCCACTCGATAACAATAATTTGGTTCGTACTCTACCCCGTTTGACCGCAGAGTAATTCACGAAGCGAAGCTTCGTGAATTACTCTGCAGTCAAACTCAGTGGAGTACGGACCAAGCTATTGTAATCTCGTGGGTTTCCTTCTAAATACTGTCTAGGAGGTCCTCCCAATGATCCTACAAGACATGTTGATTATTCGATGAGGTGAGATAAGATGTCTATGGTTTACAAAAATTGTAAAAATCAAAGCTCTTCCAGTCCCGCAATTGCGCGCTTAAAACAGGCCTTGCTGGGCGATTTCTGGTTTTCCACTGGTAACGAATTCCAAGCCTTTTCTCCACGATACTTGGGAGATTTTTTAAGGAATTCACACCTTGGTCTCACAAGTTTAAACATTAGTTTAGACTGTGACCGCAACATATTGCCTATCTTTTCACTGTATTTTATCCTTCTGAGTTGCAACGTTCTGATCTTTTATTGTCACTTCTTCTCCTGCAGGCACCTGCTAATCGCCCCTTGTCATCAGAGGCTTGTAACTCACCAGTCATCTCTTGGCACCCACATTCTACTCCCTGCCATCGATTACCCACTGACAAATAGCCACTATATTTTCTCATAGTATCTGATAGTTATCCTTTAAGATAGAAGTCAGTGGCCCAAAACCACTGCACTTTCCAATTAGCGGCTATTTTGGCGGAAAAAGACATTTACTAATTCCAGTATGGAAGTAGAAATAGCTACGTAATATTTCTTCCGTCTTTGCAACCATGTCCTATTCCCTGCAACACATTGCATATTGCCAACTACCTATGCCAAACTGAATGTCGTCTATTTATCGTCCACAGTTTATTGCCTTATAATGCCTATGACATGCTACCCGAGACACCTGCCACCCACATCATCTGCTGCCGATCGTCGACCACCCTACCCTGACGGTTTTCTCCTAGCCTTCCCTGACAGTTATCTCTTAGATACACAAGGTCCCCGGGCATAATCCGCAGTGTCTTTCCACCAGCGGCCGTCGCCACACCTGGAGTGATCCAATGAGGCCTGGATGCAGGTAGGGGCGGCTGAGCGATCTCCTCCTATTATCGCCCATGTCCCCTCGCGCATGCTCGCTAACGTCCACCGTGCCGCGCGCCTGCGCAGACTGTCAGAGGGTGGTGGAGGGGGCCAGCAGACGGGTCGTCAGAGTTACATATTATCGCTCACTCCAATTACGGCCGTCGCTGCGCGTTAGCCGACAGGGGGCTCTGCCCGTCCTCCAGGGAGTCCTTAGCTGGCGCCCCGCCCACTTCTGGCCGTCCTCCAGGCGGCGGATAATTAACACAGAACAATGGATTTGTTACAGGACACGCGGCCGGCTTGTCATCTTTACTCAGCCCCGTCAAGTGCTACTCCCACTTCTAATAATGCCGCAATCCGCAGTCGGCGGCAAGCCTTAGACGTGCAAGGCCGCGAAGAGAGGGGGTGAGATGGAGGGAGGGAGAGAGAAAGAGGGACTGGCGGAGGGAAAGGGAGGGAGAGGTTGGGGCAGGCGCAAGTAATCAACCTTAAGCCCCCTCCACTGCCGCCTAGTGGAGAGTACATCCACATACCAGCAAGGCCTGAGAGATGACTACAAACAATTTCCGTGCGAACGGCGGGCATTATTCTATTACCGACTTGCAGTCAGCACTATGTAAATTGACTGGAAGATGATCGTACATACGGGATCAGGAGTCGTTTGACTTGTACGGGCTCCGTTAGGGTTGCCTATGATTATATCGATACAATACAGCTATCACCTAAAACACTACCACCCCTTAGTTATTGTTATCTCTTTTATCTTAGCATAGATAAAGGTTTTTTTATTAATAGCTTCACCCTTTATTTTATCCAATCGTAGGATGAATATAACGCTGGCCACTTATTATCTTCTTGATATGAGTATACTTAAGGGACTATTGAAGGAATATATCACATATCAACGACTTCAATCTTTCATTTTTTTCATAAAGTACCTTCCCCTCCGCCTTTTAAGCGATCAGTCTGATAGCCAGTACCTCGGCGTTACGTTCAGGTTAATCATGTTTCAGAACGATCCCCCTATGTACCTAATACATTAATGACTCACTGACTGATCGTATGGGATCATGAGTCATTTGCCTTATACAGTTTCCGTTATGTTTGCCTATGATTATCGATACAATAGATCCATCGACTCAAGTACAACCCCTCTATAGTCATTGTTGTCGCCATTATGATAGCAAAGATGACGGTTTGTTCAATGTTTTCACTCTTTATGTTATCCAATTGTAGGATGGATATAACACTTGGTCGTTATTACCTACCTGAGACGGATATTCTTACTCCTTTGCAGCTGGGCAATGCCTTAGGAAATTCTCATAGATATGGCTGGAGAATGACTTTGGGCATCTGAGAACAATGCTGTATTTCTTCATTTGCAATATTTCTGAAATTATCGCAGAATTATAAATATTACATAAATTGCTGCCTACAATCCTGTAAAATATCGGAAACTTCAGATAATGCCTTATGAATCACTGGAGGTTTTAAATTTGTTTATTTTTTAATATCATAGACCACAGAAGTCTGCGACACAAGTAACGTCACACTAAGTTATGCTGTCAGCTATAATGTATGTGCATGGTGAATAATATGCGGCTCTTAAAGGGTTAAGGGATTATTGAAGGAATATATCAGCTATCAACGACTCCAATCTATCATTTGTGTTTTTGGTATTAATAATAAAGTACCTCCCCCCTCCGCCTCCTACGCGATCAGTTTGATAGCCGGGACCTCGGCGTTATTTCCAGGCTAATCGTGTTTCAGAACGGTCCTTCTACGCGCCTAATACATTAATTGCCGGGTGAGTCGCTGACTGATATGATTTATGTGATCACGTGTATCGTGCGGATATGGGATTTTAATCAAATATCGCCCACACGTGTACGTGTCGCCCGGAGGTGATCCCAGCGAATTAGTCGTCTTTTTACCGTCAACAGTTTGTCCCTCACCTTGTCAACAAATGTAGACGTCGAGCAAAAGGCATGATCTACTCTATATATAGACTAGATTTCTTATATCTTGTGAATAGATAATCAGATTTCTTTTTTATAAATTGAATGCAGCGTGATTATTGTGATATTCTGCTTGGAAATAAAATGGTCATTGTTGTCTCATTTGTAACTGTCGGTTTCCCAGCAATGTAACTAAACAGTGTTGATTTTTACTAGATTCATATTAATCAGTCAATCATAGCGCTCATCATCCGCAACCTTGTACTTTGGGCAGGAACATGTCATTTCCAAGAACACGTAACAGAGTACAGATTTATTTGAGGACCACCAATTGTATGCTTTCTTCCATTAACCGTACCGATATATATCTTTCCGCGGAGAAGTATTCCACTGCCCTTTTAATCTGAAGAGCACAAATAGGGTTTGCAGATTTGGAAGGGTTTGTGTTAATACTAGTGGTTTGTTTGGTTGTTTAAATTCTAAAAGTGCATGCACGATATGCTGGTTGTTTATATGCTGTAGACCGTGGCTGGGAACCAGCGATCCGCCATGACCCCATGCTGGGATACAGGTAGGAATTTCAACCTAAATTGGCAGCCTTTAATAGTCCCATTTTGAGCTGAGCGGCTCGGGACCTTACTACAGTCTAAACCACTGGTTGCATTCAGTTTCGAATATATGGACTTGAAGAAGATTTATATGATCACTCATACCATTAGGAAATATCAAACAAATCCCTATTGCCAAAATAGGGGTGTTCTCTTGATTTTTCAAACAGGGATATCCATAACACTTGGGTTTTTTTGTCTCAGAAATTTTCGATGCGGCAAAGAAATTCATGATGAGAGTTGGACACCTATCTATTTGATTCTTGAGGACTCATGACTAGGAGAACGTGGCTACACCTGTGATGAAACGAATCAGAAAGGACTGTTTCAGAGATCGATAATGAGTCATTAATGAATGATGCATACATCTACCTCTGAATTATAAAGGTATGGTGCAGAAAGTGGGCCTTGTCACGGCTAGGGTTGATGACCGCTATCTCCTGACCAACCAGACCATTATCAGTTAGATGAATCACCAAATGACGATCGGTTAAAGCATGCCAAGCACCTCCCAAACCCCACCCCATCTCACCACCTCACCCCCTCCTCCTCCCCCGAAAAAGGCGCCAGGTAAAACATGCATTCTGGGCCTCCTCCCAGCTCAGCCACCCACGTTGCCCGTTACAGCCATCTGAGACGTCACAAGCCTGCCAAGCCAAACTGCAACGACAGGTTTGATTGGCCAGCAAATACACTCTGACTGCCCACTCCCAGTGATTACGTGGCGCGGGCGACCGAGGCGCGCCCGGAATGAAGCCCCGGAGGCGTTGCGCGCGGGGCCCGCTGGATGGCGCCACCTAACAGGCTCGCTATTACCACGTGATCACGCCCACTGATGGCGGGAAGGAGTCACGCCGAGGTGGGGCTTTCACAGGGAATTTGAGGATTGTCACATTCAGATATGATCACTTTCCGTGGTCGCACTTCGTTCTAGCACGTCTTCTTTTCGAGAGGGGGAGAGATTCTTGTGGGGGAGGTGAAACTTCTCAAGTGTCAGCTTTGATATGAACTCCTCTCTTCTTACTTCTCCAGCCTGATTTTAGTGATCTCTATGGTCTATTTCAGGTTCACTCTGTTTCCTCACAGGTAGGCCTATGTTCTATGTTATAGACAGCTGATATTGTAGATGTTAGATTTTTTATGAACTAATAAGAGGTAAGTATTTAATGCCACACATGGATATTGTAAAACCTGAAAATGTAGTTGAGAGTACATTCCATGTAAAAATATAATGGATATAAGGGGCGGGCATGACACAACTTGAAAGAGAACATGCCTTTATTTTATAGTTTGATTTCATGTAGTATTCCCTTGATCTCTAGTTGACCACATCTCAATTAGCCTTTTATGAAGAGTATACTCCCCTTGAGACATTGAATTGTAAACGAGTCAGATATACTAGTGTTTTAAAGTGGCGTTACTGTAAGTAGCCTAGGATAAACTTAAATTTTATCTCATAAATATCTATACATATACATACCCCTTCTTTTCTCGGCTGACCTTTAGCACACCTTTAGCACAGGTAACACTCACCATATATGCCCCATAGCCCCCCCCCCCCATACTTTTAGTAGCTTACTATTCTAGTAACCCTCCTCTCCATCCCATAATCTCCCCTTGTCACTCATTCATGCCGGACCCTAGCTTGAGATTACCTCTAGCTTTAGTCGCCAGGTGGCCTCCTTTCTAAGGTAAACAGTAGGCATTTTGTATGCGGGGCAGCTGGTCATCCATCACGTTTTGACACCAGGGAAATGTTATACTTTCAGTCTCTTTGAAGTGGTGGCCCCTTTCCTAACTCCGCCGCAGCTCGCTGGACCTGCCTTCCACCGCTCGCTTCGGCACCGGAAGCCACGACACATTGAAACGCGTCGGCACTTCCGCTCGGCCCGCTTCAGTCATCAAAGGTCAAGGCCACTACAGGTCCTTCCGGGTCAGGGCGTGTGAAGGGCGTCAGAGGGAATAGGTCAAGTCTGGGGCCGTGTGATGGGCGTGCGGGGGTGAGGGTTACACCCACCGACGCATCCTACCGCGCATTTGTGAGCTGGCACTGCCTGAGGTGTCGAGAGTAGGATATACAACCACATATTTTCTTCATTTCTCTGCCTCTTTTTTTTATCCTATTGGTATTTAGGTAGAATTGTTTTTGTAATCTATCTATTGCTTCTTGAAAAAGATTAAAGGTAACCTTTAAGTAAAATCTGAAAAATGCAAGACAACAGGTTATTTTTTATGATTTGCGGCATTTAATGTTGATATGAGTCTAGGTTAGAGATATCTGTCTGGCATAGGTACTACAGATACTGCTATAGATTAATTCTTAAAATAATAGATAAAATAAATGTGTAAAACTGGCGCAAAATAAGAATCAAAACCGGCAAAAAAAGAAAAAATCTAAACCGCTGCTGAAATGGTTGCGCCTATCAATAAAAGGGAAGAAATAGATCTCTGTTCGGTGTAGACGAATCTGAGGAAATGCTGCCATCATACAGGAGAGACGATCAAAGATCCATAATAGATAGGCACTATATAACCCCAGGTAGGCAGTGAAACAACTATTCCTAAATGCTAAATCGTGCAATTTGTTGATTATCATGAACTTGTTGGTGCCTCTGAAAATATTTCTAAAACATTTTAATACCTAGTTATGCCTTCAGCTGTTCTCCAGAACCAACGTCTTGTCGACATCTGCTTCAGAGGATGCAATGGATCATGCTTCTTTGGTATCGTCATATTGAAGAAAATGTACAATAATTACAAATAGATCCCTAAAGACTGAAAATATTACAATATTGGACAAGCAAATGATTACTATTGAGACGCTAACACTACTTTACAGTTCACAAGCGCAGGGAATTTCTATTTCAAAGCTATATGCCTCTTTTTGTGGTTTTCGATTCAAGACACAGACAATAGCGATACATTTAGATGTGAAGTAAGTTCAGGGCAACATGATATTGGTTGTTGCATTGACAACCACCTGATTCATTGCAACGTTGTTCATTGGCTGTTGTTCCAAATATTCAAGGAGTGTTTGGCAACTCATAAATAGTGGCCTGTGCGTTCGGTAAAATTTGCCTACAAAGCGTGGAGAATTCATTGAGAAATGTACTGATTTAAAAACCACACCTTCTTAGGCTTTTCCCTCAAACAATTGTACTTGAAAATTCTTTATCGATTTGGAAATATTTCATTACAGACGCATTAGAACCTTTGCAATAAAGGTTTTCGAGGCTTCAATGATTCGAGGGACTTGTTTCATTTTGAATTTAACAGTGTTTATGAATCGTATGGCAATGGACTAGGATTGTTACAATTCTTCCTGAGTCAAATATCTAATAGCATTCGAGGCTCTTTATCTGTCTTTCTTTTGCACGAGGGATTATAACTGAAGGTAATATTCTCCTATGATATCTCACGACGGAAATATTTATAAGGATCGTCATATTTAAAGCAGATATTCATTTTACACCAACGATAGTAAAAACATAATTACTACAAGATCAACAAATATAGCAGTACAGCCCTTTCATTAAAAAAGTTGAAAACTTATAAATATGTCAAATGGATGTGTTTTCTGCCGACGAATATGAGGGGTTGAGTCTCTGAGCTGCTCTCCAATAGGAGGTCAGTGCTGTAGATTACAGGACGTTTCCTCCCAATATTCTAGTCTTGCAGCCGCCATATTAGTCTACAGGGCAGGGGCCAAATCACATCTTGCCACAATCTGGGAGTCACGTGAGTGGCGTGGGGAGATGCGTGACGGGCCGGACCTCCCCGTACCCCGGCCGCTCCGAGCGGGGCCGCCATCAGATACCCCGGACATAGAGGGCGGGGTGCCGGGTCTATAACCGACACGCCCCGCTCCTACATCTCACACCACACGTCCCACACCCTCCCAGGCAAATCCGGTGGATCCGACGTGTCCTGTTCCCCGGCCGTCCCCCGTGCCTCGCCCGCCATTGACCACTCTCGTGACCCGGGCCGGCGGATTTTCCCAGTGGCTGACCCAGCGCGTAGTGATCTCCCCACCGATCAAAGTACGTCTTACACGGTGTCTGCGCGCGGAGAAAGTAGTTCCCCTCAGTGGGGACGCAGGAGGAGTGGTGGGTGGGGTTTATGGGTTGGGAGGACTCCAGCTATAAAGGCTGCTGGGTATGGGGTGGGGAG
This sequence comes from Alentia gelatinosa, assembly GCA_950022655.1. NCBI lineage: Eukaryota > Metazoa > Annelida > Polychaeta > Phyllodocida > Polynoidae > Alentia > Alentia gelatinosa. Next base: position 32,460,863 of record OX465591.1, on the reverse strand, counting down.
GACGGGGTGTGTGTTGGAGAGGTGTACCGTGGCAGACGTAGTAGGAGGGGGTGGGGGTAGGGCATCTAAAGAACCCTGAGCACAAGAATGCTGATGCCGGCTTATGACGTCGAAACCGGCAGAGGTTGTCAATAGATCTGAGAGTCACGCTATCCTCGTGACAAATAAATCCCTACAAGCCATTTGCCCGCTCGCCGTCGTAGCACAGGTCGACTGCTACATGGAGGTTGCATACTTTGTCGTGTTCCCTTTTTAACACTCAAAGATGTCGGTGGTCCTTTGATGAATAACCTGTAGACATTCTGGACAATGCCGCCACTGACCTGTTAAAACTCACATGCACTATTTCAGCCTCTCTAGGAGATACATCCCCCCGTTATCGCCCAACGTGTCAGTTTCTACTTTAATGTACTACCATGGCTTTACTTCCGGTACATGACCGCTTTTCCCAAAATAGATTTTCTATGAGTATGTATTGCCTTTCATCACATCGACTTGACATGATACTTATTTCTATATGTGGTTCACCATCCGAACAATTTGATTCTAATGTTGATACAAATCAACACGATGTTGAAATAAGCATGCCAAATGAAATTCAGTGTGAATTTTTTTAGTTAGCCATTCCTTAATCGGACAACATGAATAGTTAATTTTACTTGGAGTTTTTTAACACAGTATACATAATATATACTTTAAAAAAAATATATATATATATATATATACTTTCACTTTATAAACACCGGCTTTAGGTTAATATCATGCTGAAATTTCCCAAACATACTCTAAGAGTTTTGGTGAAGTATATTTATTGACAGAGCATAGTAGTATATTCAGATTATGTTGTTTTTCATAGAAAGAGTCAGAATAATTACATTTCCATTCGTCTTCCAGTCTAAGCAATTACTACTTTCGCAAATGCACTTTTAACTTGTAACAGTTAACACACATAATATCAAACACGCGCAATAGAATAACATGATTCCTGCTAGTCTGTTAACATCATGTGTGTCATCACTGATAACGAATGAAAGTATCTTTGAAAAACACCTTCTACATTGAAGGTTTCCTCCTGGGAACTCCTGCAGGTAAACATCAATCCATCATTACGCTGTAAACCTCTGCCCAGACGACGCCTGGATAACGGTCTATTCCACCCTGACCCTCCCCGGTGTGGGAGCAGCTCAGTTTGAGTTGCTCATTGACGTGACGCTGTCTAACCTGACGTGAGCAGGGCAGCGTGGAGAAAGAGACCTGCCCGCCGCCTGCCTCACTCCTCCACGTCAATGGTCGTCTCAGTAGCCCCGGCCACCTGGTCGCTGAATATCTGTCTGTGAAACCAAAGCCAGGGCGTCGGGAAATAACCTAAAACAGTCTCAGAACGCCAGACGTAGCCCACAGAGAGGTCCATGACTAGAAGAAGGAGGAATGTTACCTACGTCAAAGAACGTGGATTCACCCGACTGTCCGACTGACTATATGTCATGGACCAACGAAGCCACTGCTAAAGTTTGGCTTCGTGAATCCGATACAAAATCAAAGTGTGTGATGGCTCCTTGTATTAAATCTATCTCGTGATAAATGTCTTATCTTGCCGAACACTTTCTCGTGTGTTATCGTAGTATGCAAGCCCGGGAATCCAGTCAAATTATAACCTCACCCCTTCAATAAATGTCCATAGGCTTAACATTGGGGCCCATTCTCCATGCCCGTACAAATATTGCAGTCCGTTCTCCCTGGTATGTATCATGTGTGTTGTTCATTCTTTTAGTGTGTACAGGGGTGAGATAAATACAGACAGCAACTCATTTTGGTTGAAGAAGTCATTCTCCAAATCGTTTGAATGCTCTGTGATATTCACTCCGCTGTCGCCTCGTCAATATCCCTCCGCGTCAGACTCGTGGAGAACGACGACTTTAACCAAAACTTGTTGGTTTCTTCCTTGATATTCTTTACCTGGTCTTTGGACGATTATGTATCTGAATAATCGTCAGTTTGGATCAGTAAAACTGTCAGAGTAGCAATAATTAAATCTCACAGTAAATGTCTGTCCAGCCTCCGAATAATGATGATTTGGTAAGTTCACTGACATTTAATTGTTATTGACCAAGCTACAATATTGGGACTGCAGCCAGTGGAGACTTGGCTTATGAGACCACCTTGCCCACAGTGTCTACACCTCAGGGGTATTGGTATTGTAACGCTACCTTTCCATAGAGATGTGACGCAACGTGTCCTGTCATGCAGAATTCAATATTGGATGGCAGCTGGGAGCCAATTAAGGAAGGCTTAGTGAAGCCACTCTCTGATTCAATCATAAGGAATGAAGAGGATTGGCCACGAGAAGCCACTTTCTCATGGTAGCATGGAACCAACGAGCATCGAATTATGAAGCCATAATCCTTCTATAACAATATAATGAAACTATCAATGGCTTGCATTTCCGTAGCCAAATTATTATCTGGCATATTGGTGTAAAGCCAAGGAGGTCTGACATCTTTAGCCACATAGCAGCATAACGCTGGGAAAAGGCTTAATGAAGCCAATTGCTGATTTCGAAGCCCTGGATTCAATATTTTCCGATGGAGAGATAAAGTTAATGATGAATGATTTTTGAGAATATTTTCGGAAAAATGTGAAAATCTGACGCCAATCCTAAATTGTAGCCAACGAAAAATTGTATCTCAAATCAAGTTTCCAGTAGTGGAGGAGGAGGACGTGAGACAGTTTTCTTCATCCGTGCCTATGTTAATTCATATCTACATTCTTGAAATAGAAATTCGTAACAAAAGATTTTATTGAACCATATAATGTTAAACGGTTCACATTACTGTTTTTGTCTTAACTGTTTTCCTGATGACTTCAGGTGACAAGTAATAACTACCTGCCTCAAGCCACTAACAGATGATTCTTTTGAATGAATTCCCGCAAATTATTCTGCAAGTGTTTCATTAGGCTCGTTCAATTATGTCTACGTTAACGTAAAAGGAGTTACCGGAATCGGGCATAATTAACTTCATTAAAAAGGGATGGCTTTCCTAGTTTACATTATGTACTGGGCCCGAACGTAATGGTTCGAATAATCTTATTAAGGCATTCTGTGAGGAAGTCTTTATTCCATAATAAAGTGACAAGAGCAGGTATGACTAGAGAAAGAACCACTTATTGACTTATTCAATTTACCAAAGTATTCCTGACTTTCCCAGACTGTCAGGAAATAATCTTGATAGAAATAAGCCTCTAACATCCCTCGATCTCGGATAGAGTAATGCTAACATAAGCAGTTGGTATGACAAGCAATTATTAGATTAGTTTATACACTTGGATTGATTTCTATCAGAAAGAAAAGATTGCTAAAATATATCCATCATCGAATTCACAACGGTATCATAACGTCTCAAAAAACGTTTAGGAACGAATGAAGAAGAAATACTCACGCATTCATTCATGTTTAACGCAGTATGGCTTACCTACAGACTATCGTACATTCTACCTTTTCATTAGGGCATTGGAGAAATGACAGATATTCCTGGTGATATTCAGAGCATATGATGAAGGATTGGCGTGGCATGGCCATATTCGGATGAGAATCCTAGCTCAGCTCCAGAACAACCCACCCGCAGCCACAGGATGCTACTGAGTGAGGGTTGAGATGTCACTGGAGGCTGAATATGGAACCCTCCTGGCCAGGGGGTAAGGAAAGGAAGCATCCAAACGCGAGGAAACACAACTCCAAAGTCGGGTCGCGTGCGCCCGCCCTATCTGTAGGTCCGAGGAGGTCACCCTTTATCACTCTCCACAAGCACAACAAAGGACCGGCCCGGGGAAGGTCCGGGAAGGCCCGACGAAGGCGGCCCGGCCCAGGGGCTGATAGAATCAGCGGTCAGGGGGAGAGATAAGAGCGACGCTCGATGCACACAGATGGAAAGAAAATGTGGCCAGCGTGAAGGTATTGACTGCGGGACTGGATGGTGGTAGTGTGGGGTAGGCTGGGGGTATGGTGGTGGTGGTGGTGGAGGAGGAGGAGGAGGAGGAGGAGGAGGAGGAGGAAGAGGAGGAAGAAGAGGAGGAGGCAGTGGAGGAAGAGGAGGAGAAGGCAGAGTAGGAGGAAAAAGAAGAGGAGGAGGCAGAGAAGGAGGGAGAGGAGGCAGAGGAAGAGGAGGAGGAGGAAGAGGAGGAGGCGGAGGAGTAGGAAGAGGAGGAGTACGCCGAGGAGGAGGGGGGAGGAAGAGGGAGAGGGGGGAGGACGAGGAGGAGGAAGAGGAGGGAGGTGATGAGTTTCTATGTTTGTGGGTTATTCTGCAGGCAGTGTCAAAATAACTGTTATCTCTTAAAAGTGCAGGGGGCTCTACTGAGATGTGGGGGTGGGGGTTCCGTACGCACCCACACCTCATACAGGAGTGGATGATCTCGGAACGAGGCCTCGGGCTGACGATGAGTACGGTACTAGTGAACCGGAAATGGCAGTGCGCGCGCACACCAATGTTTAGTGGTGTGGAGGCGCAGTGTACGTACGCTGGCGCCCTGTGCTAGTCGTCTCTGGAGTTTCTTCCATAGCTAAACAATACAATAAGACCAGCATTGTGACCCAGCAAGCTTCATGTACAAAACAGCAAGAGAACGACCAGAACTGACCCATATCTCATGACAATAAATATTCAGAGATCCTTAATGTTTTCAGTTCAGAGGGAGTCAAACCATAGACAGTGTTCAGATTGCAATATCTGAAGTAGACGCACGGATATTCAATAAACATTCAAGAAATTGCATGATCAGTTCCACTGAAGACATTATGAAATGTTTATTCTTGATTTCAGTCTGTTTTAAGACAGATTTAGTTTTGATATACAAGAGGAGGAATCTGAGATGCAGGGAAGCAAACCAAATGGAAGCAGGATTAATATGCTTTGCCTTAGCGCGTTCCCGTCGTGACATATAATTAGAACATTGAAAATGGGTGGCGACTACTCAACACATATCATATCAGGTGTATTATCGTTTCCGTTGATTTATATTTCACTATTTAATAAATAGCCTGCACCGGACGGCTTTCAAATGCAGGGATACAATAAGGTATCTATTCAATAGAAATAACAAGAAAATGTATCTTGTTAATCATCGGGTAGTGAAATCAGATAGAGTCAAGTCTGCCATCTGTCTTTTCCGATTGGATGACACGGTTATACAATCCATAGTACTGCTATGAAGTAACGCAATGTAGATTATACTATAAGTAACAGAATACAGGACACCTAGAGTTAACATTGACGGAATAGTGGTATGATGATTATTATAATGGTGAGATTAAGGGTCACAGGGTGCAAGTTGCAAGGCCACGGGCAGGCTTGAGAAAGCCTTGGGCGATAGTAAGGGGACGGGGAATAGAGAGAACCCGAGGGAGCGTGGTAAGTGGCGCCACTTAAGCTCTCACACGACCCCTGGTGGCCATTACTCACACTAAGCGTATGCTTCACTGACGTCATAAACTTGGCGGGCCAATAAGAGAGCCTGATAAAATGGCTATCTGGAAAATGAAACCAGGTTAAATCGCCATCGGTCCACACACACATGCCCACGATGTGAGTACGTGTTTATCACTGTCCTGCCACTGCTCACGCCTCAGGCCCAGCAAGTAGATCGCATTTTCCCTCCACCCCTCCCTCAGGGAATCAATCACTCCCACCTTGGTAAACACAGCGATGATGTAGACCCTACAATATCAGCACACTGTGCTATTCAGTCTTTACACTCAGGATAATATGCGTATAATGAAACACAACCATTGTTTGTGTGATTTTTTTTTCTTAGCACCCACACACCACATCCTCTGTATACACATGGATCTATTCGCAGGGACCCCTTGAACTCTTATAGAGCGATACGCTCGATAATAACTCGTATTTATTGCTCACCTCTCGCTCGCTCTTTGCCTTGAAGCAGGTCACCACGCCAAGTTTAAGCGACCAATGATGTGTCCCGGCACCGAGACGAGGCCGGGGCATTAAGTGTGCGCATGCGTGGAGCTGTTAATAGGCGTCTTCCGGCTCGGCCGCGCCATCTAGATGACATTTCCGCCCGTGTGAAGCAATGCATAATGTGTCAAGGGGACGCCGCCAAAGCATGATGTAAATTCATAGCACCTCGCAAAGCGGCTTATCGGCCGCCCCACCCCGCATTTATTACCGGCCGAGCTGTTATCGAGCCGGCGGGGGTATCGGGCTATCTGATGGGGCCGGGGCATGCGGCGTGAGCAGCGGCGTACGCCGAGGCACGCCGGGGTGCGCCGGGGTGCGCCACCCGGCGTGCAGGAGAGCGGGAGGCACAGCGGGTGGGTTATTGTAGGTTATGGTCCAGCGCTATGAACACATGTACCTCATATCAACAAAATCACACATTACACGCCGTCTACACGAACGCATCGCACTGATATATAGCACATATGCGCTCACCCATCAAACTACTAAAGTAGCACTAGGCATGCCATGTGTACATCTGACTACAGCCATGTCTACGAATTGACTTTTTACTCAATTATACTGGGATGTATATAATCGCCTTTTTATGATTCGTACCTGACTACTTCATCGACCATTACCCAAGGGGTATGACAGATATTAGATGTGAATAACCAATTTGCAATAAACTGAATATAAGTAACGTCAGCGGTGCGAAATTCCTATCAAATATGATATACTCTCCTACTCCCATCTCGGCAGTCTAAAAATAATTTCTGTCAACTAAGATTTCTTGAAGTCTGTACCAATACATAACTGCGCCAAATTTTTAAAGTATCGCTGAACACCCATCCTCAGCACTACACACGTGGGCCGTTTGTTGAGCAGATGTGAGCTGCTCGACATGTCACTGTGAGTTGCTCCAGGTGTTACACCTTCATCCCCTCCTGTACACATGCTACTCCTCACCTCACCCCTCTCTAATCACCACCCCACCCCCACCCCCATCCCCCGCCGCCTTGCAAACTTACCCCAGGCCACATGATTAGAGTTAACTATTTTAGCTCCTGAATTCAAGTGATTGATTTGTCTGCACCAGTTTGGCCCCTGAGGTTAACTTGGTGGACACGTATATTGGTGAAAGCTAAGGAGTGTATCGCATGCTGGTACGCAGGTAGCGAGCTTTAGGTCGTCCCTAACGTGTCAGCGCTAGCATGTATACCTGGAATACATCGTTTTTAATCTGCTTGCCTGGTAATCAGTCCGCGTCTTATCGCACACTTCCCAGGAACTTGCCAAAGAGCCAGGTGTCTCCTCCCGACAGATAAAATTGACTTTGTGATATGGTAAGGTAATCATGTAGTGGCAACAGCTGAAACAAGTCTAGATAAAAGGACATCCTCCGTAAAGCTCACCGTCCCAGGGAGAACACGCAGATGTATGTGGTTCATCATGATACCTGGCATGAGTATGGAATCAAAAAGCATTAGGGAGTATCAGTAAGTAGGTATTAGCACTTAGAAGTTGGTGTTCTCATAACTTTAGTGTTGTATGCAGGGGAAATGTGTCAATTATGACGAGGCTACACCTGACTTTGATATTGAGTAATTATATATGATAAAAATAGGTATATAACTTCTTTTAAGAGAAGGCACGACCAGGGACAAAGAAATAAAGTAGGAGTGATTGGTGATGTTTATTTACTTATAGAATATAATCTTTTGGATTTTTTATAACCATTCTTCAGGTAACTATATAACAATTATTTGGCTCTGTATCACTCTGATATTCACTGGATCCACCTGTGTAATTCCGTTCCCGTTGTTGATAGCATTTAGATGAAGCTACTTCGCATAAAATAATCATTTTACTATTTCGCATTTTGATAATTACGTGTAGAGTAAAAGTATTCAGACAAGTTAACCATACCGACGCAGATATTTTCACACTGTCCCAACTTCTTAAACATACAGACTGCAGGAAATGGAAAGAGTCTAATATTTTAAATCTTAATATTTTTTGTGTGTGGAAAAGTAGACATTTGGAAAGTACTATCTCTGGGTACACATCTCCCGCATAAAAAGGAACGTGGTTCTTCTATCATCTTTGGTCTGTATGCCACCTCATGGATTTATCTCTGATGCAGTCAGCATAAAATGGGCATCAGCCGACTTTGTATTGGTGATTGACCTTGACATATAAAAAGTTAATAGCATTTTTGCCGAAGAATATCTTTAAATTTTATGAACCAGTTCCTGAATACTATTTCTTCCTAAGAAGAGAGCAACGGGATGTTGAGGGTGACGTACGTAGTCGGCACGGGCCGTCCACTCAGTCTGACGTGGTATCCTACCACTAATAAAAAATGCCATAGGTTTAACATTGACTCAGTGTATTTGACATAGCGTTGGATAAAGTGTTATTTATGCACCGAGGTGAATAAAAAAACGGACCAATCAGGGACGAGATAATGAAAGTAGATCCGGCAGCATTGATAACTACTAACATGGATAATTACAAATATTCTCTGTATATCAGTGAGATGGGGTAGGATAAATACGAAACCGAACTCGAGTTAGCCTTGTCAATGTTCATACCACTCTGGTCAGGTCTGCTACTCACTAAACTCGGCTAACGCCTCGTGTAGTAATACACAACCTGCCCATCGTGGCATAAACATTGACAAGGCTAACTCTCGTTTGGTTTCTACTAAGTATCTTTCACCTCCTGTAGGCTGGGAGTCAGGCGGGTTATGCCCCGTTCACACTATGAGTTCACACTCGATACGCCCAATCGGCGACTAGCGGTACATGCCAGCGACTAGCGCGTCAAACCGCACAGTGTGAACAGCACGCTTCTTACTACTCGGCGGCTTTGAGTACCCAGTTCACTCAGTCATCCAATAGCAATACCTAAAAGGTGGGATTCACGTGCCTCATAGGGTTAAAAATGTCATGGGATTCTGTTCCTTTTTAGGGGTAAATGTCGCCAACAATTGAAGGGGAAAAACATGGCTCAGGGAAATGGAACCCTACAATTAAGACAAGCAGATTGAGATCCAGTAAAGAATCTCAGCTGCAGGTTTTGTCTCAGAAAAACGCCCTGTGAAGAACATGAATCATACCGGGTGAATCCCACTTGAGGAACCTCTACCTCGCCAGTCGCAGGCCTTCTAGTCACAAAGGCAGTGATTCACACACATAATCGTATTTACTTGCGACTAGAGGTACCGGAGGTACGCCCTTTCGCAAACAATAAGATACGGCCAGGCTCAAGCTAAAGTGGGATTCACACGGTGGGATTCATGTACCTCACAGGTCGTTTGTCTGAGACAAATCCTGTTGAGATTCGGTACTGGAACACAATCTCCTCATGTGAATGACAGGGTTCCATTTTGTTGAGACAACTTTTCCCCTTGCAATTGTCGGCTAAAATCAGAACAGAATCTCATGAGATTTTGACTTTAAAGAGGTTTAAAATTTAAAGGGACATTTTGGTGAAAATACGAAATTTAATTCACATATTCTCCCCCAATCTGTGAGTCTCAGTGGTCCCAAATAGCACCTTTTCACATGGGGAAGTACCCTGGGTCGGCAACTGTGTACCCTGTGTACCCTTTGTACCCTATGTAGGGCTGTAGGGGTGAGACTATGTACCTGTTAAGTCTTCCCATGTGAATTGAATCCGCCATGTTTCCCTGAGATTATAGAACACCCCAATATGTGAAACTTTGTACCCAGCTGGAAATAGTAGCCGACTGGTGCAAAGTTGTTAAGTACACCAGTCTCAGGTACATTTGTCCCACCGTGTGAATCCCACTTAACTGCCGCTAGTCGGCGACTAGAGGTACCAAACTGCAAGCCCGATAGTCGGACAGTGTGAATGGGTCTGAAGACCGAGCCATGTTTAAGGGGCGTGATGCTCCTTCATAACACGGTCTCAAACAGACACACAGTCTAGACGTGAATCTCGAAACTTCTTCCTCCGAGATCCAGTTTCCCAAGAACTCCAGTTCTTCAGAGAAATTATAAAAAGAAAGTAGGTTAAATAAGATGGATACAAACATCTACAAACATGTGACATGTGAATACAGGTAAACATAATACAGTCACACAGAAACGCTCCTCAAAATGCATCAAGGTCGTCTAAAATGTGTGTGGATACTTAAATGGCTTGGAATGTCATCTTCTAGTTTACAGTATCCATGGAGCCATATTTTCCAAGGGCGTTTTCCTCAGAAGTTCGTCATGGTGAGACTTTTTTTCAACCTCAGCGCTGAGGTAAACACACCTGGGGTGCAGAGTCAGAGTCGCGGTGCCTCTACAAGCTGCTGATAACAGTGATAAGTTATCAACACCCCACTCGGCTTCTAGCCGCCGAGTAGGGGTCCGGAAACCTCCTGTGCATCTCCCGTGCCCGACTGATACTGAGATACTTTACCGACATTATCATGTTAAAATATTCCACCAGATTTACTTGTCGTCAGTTTAGAGTAGTTCTCACGGCCCCTTGGGGTATGGCTGCTCTCAACTGAGATTTCTTCTTTGATATTTTGGTCATAACCTGATTTATATCAGTGTTCACCACATGCATAGGGAGACCGATGATAAACTACATTCCTAGATGTTAAGATGAAAGCGTATGTTGTTACGGAGAAACATATATCAATGTTAAAAATAAAATGTGATTATCTTTTAAGAATCAAATTCTTAAGCAACTTTATTTGATTGAAGATTTTTCGATATTTCAAAATTATTATAAATCGCTTCCGCGCCCCCTTTTTTTCATTCAAGTATGTTTACTAGATACATACTTATGGCAGAACAGTCTTTGCTTACATGCCGCTCCTGGGGATGCAGTAACTACAACAACGTGTTCAATTCTCTCATACCCTTTACCACATCCCTCTGCTAAACCAAATACAGTTGTAGAACTCCAACTGCTATCATTAAAAGGTAAGCATTGCACAACCGACTGTTTCATATGCGGTCCCGATCCCGCGTCCTTGTACCCGTCAGATATGACCCCAATACCACTAATACATACACAATATTACCATGATTTCTATCTGAGTGGCCGTATTCTCCCCATAAATGACGCGTAGTAATACTCCGAACGATAGCGAGCAGTACTACGTAGTGTCAACTACAAGGAGAATGCGGCCACACAGATCGAAATCATGGTATGTTGTGTTTATTACTCACCTTTTGAGTAATTATCAGGAAAAAAATCTATTATACTATTAAAAATTCGACCCTACCGCCGTGCTTTGTTTATATAAATTAGTTCCTATAACGCCGTCACATGGCTGAAAAAGCCGTATTCTCCTAGGAGATTCCGGAGGTCCGTATTCTACTCAGTAGCGATCTGTAGGCTCCATAAACTTAGCATGGAGACTCTGTACTAGGTGGGTAATAATGCAGTTAAAACTCACCCTATCACCACTACTATTTGGCTTATGTGGCTTCACAAGTGGCTTCTGATTGTGTTTGGTACAATAAATGATTTTCCGGAAATCATATCAAAAGTGAGCCTGACCTCTTTTTTCCCTTATCGATATTAGCATCGTGTTCATCTCGTTCCAATGTCAGACCGTAGACACCTTTCACTCCATGCTGTTTCAGAGATTAAGGTTCGTACCCAGCGGGACGTATAGTATTGAAGTAATACTGTACCATTAACCTTTTTGGCTCCGACATTTATCGATGGATACTGAAGAGTTTGACGTTTGTGTTCCCAGTTACTACCCTAAAGGGTTAATACTAGTTAACATTATCAATAGTTTATATCGCTTTGATAATACATTGGTTGTTATATGCTGGGCAGTGATGTTTATTATATACCCGTGCACGAAACTGACGCCTATACTGTATGTAAGTATTATTTAGATATTATATGTATGTGCACGAAATTCAGTGTACGGGCACCGGGTGCGCGAAACAGGAAGCTGTTAACTTGTTCCCGACCGTTTATTACACATACGAACCAGCGAAAAAATATGGAAGGCTATGTCTAAGTATCGACAATAAATATACACAATTAAATCCTCAAAGTTGTACATAAATATATTAATATATATAAAACACCAAGATACAAGGTTAAAAATATAAATGAAATCGGCACACCATAGCGCCAGACACGATCGGCATACCATAGCTCGCAAAATGAAAACAAACCGCTGGCGTCACAACGTCGTCAAGGAGAGTGATAGCGGTGGGTTGAAGCAGAGATTAGACAGCACAAGCACCATGAAAGATCTGCTGGGAGAGTGAGCGGTAACTATGACGTCACACAGCAACTTTTAGACAGGCTCCAGCCTTGCTATCATATCGATAGCAACATTGTCGCGAAAACCACGATTCGAGTACACGATGCTCTGCCCAGCAATTTTGATAATGGTGTTTAGGTAAATATTTAACTAAGTATAACGATTTGAGGGTATATAATAAATAGAATACAGTCTAGGCTACGATTGACATCGTTTTGTACTTGGTCCTAGGTCCAGTTTTACGTCCTTCGCTCTACGAGCTCAGGAAGTAAAACTGGACCTAGGACCACGTACAAAACGACGTCCACGTAGCCTAAGCCTGTATTCTCTAATTACTCCCTTTGATCATAGTGATAGACTAGCGGTGATAAAGTGTATCTGGGCAGAGGCTGGTCTTCATACAAGCTGATGGCGGCGGGACCACACTGGCTGCACGTGGCGGACGTATGACTACTCCCCTGACCAGGCTGAGAATCAAGCCTGATTGAACTACTGGTCACTGACACCAGCCACAGAATGAACGACAGCTACGCCCTCTACTGATTGGTCTGCTTGCCGAGAGTGACGTTAGGTCAGGGCCCTGTTGACCCTGGAGGGCGTCGCTAAGGTATGGAGGAGATGACAGGTGAGATGTGGGCAGGCAGGTGGGCAGCGGGCAGGTGGGTGGGCAGGGGGGTGGGCAGTGAGGCCATTGCCTCGGTGAGTGTCCCAACCTACTGATGTAACAACCCCCCCAGCCCACTACACCCCACCCCCTCCTCCCATCAAGCAAACGTGTGGCCAATCCCAATACGGACTATCTCCTGGCCAGCACCCGGGCCACCGCCCTGCTATATTGGCTAATCATTTGATTAATCCGCCGAGCAGAGAGTCGTTGTCGGCAGGCGGGCTGTCAGTGGGCTCTATACGTGACCTTTTCTTGGTCACGCCGCGTCGAGTCGGTCACACGTACGGCAGAAATGTGCTGATCATGCATCCACGTTGACACACAAATGAATGGTCTCCAACTGGAGATCTGGACCGGTAAAATGATCATAGTAACACATGCTTACACGGTTTATGTTATTATAGAATCATTTTATATATCCATGCAAATATGGTTAGTCATTTAATGCCAATAAAATATATCTGTGTAGGTGGATGAGCTATAAAATGGCAAGTGGGCGATGTTTAACCCCATTTTGGTGCACCTAGTAATGTAAAGTGACATAAAGAATGTCCTTATTTGTGTTTCTGCTGTGTCAGCATTGGAATTACAAGAGCATGCTTCAACTAATTTGATATAGTAATGCTTTTTATTATATAATATGTTTACTTTGTATGGGAAGAACCTACAAGTCGTAAATAACTATCCAAGTTTGTCAATCAAGCAAAAGTAATTTAACCATGTCCCCGGAGAAACTCTCCAGTCTAGAGCGAACATATTTTTGATGGTCAGCTTATAGTCAAATAAAATTGAAAATTGGGAAAACAGATCAAATCAACTAAGACATAGCAATTACTATCTCGTTACTATCTCGATATATAGTTAACCTAGCTACTAATGAAATTGTAGATAGTATAAAGGCAGGTCTAGAAATTGAATATCATTGAATGTACTATGTTTATATATTTGTTTTTTTATTGTATTCTTTTAACTTCCTACCTCATCCAACCTAGCCACCTAGATAGAGCAAAGTCATTCGAAGTTGTAACTACCTGTCTAGTCCTACAACTGGCGTGAACAAAAAAAGGCATTTGTTGATACCAAACAATGTGCAGATTGTAAATATTTTGTCATATTTCAGTGGATTAAAAAGCAATAGGATAATATTTTGGTGTACATTTAGTACAATGAACTTTCAGATAACGAAGCAGAGCCATGGTCACTGACAGCACACGACGTAGGTTCATTTACGTCTTACTGGCGCATCAACATGACATGTGCACAAGTCTGTGATTTTACCCAAGTATATCATAATACAATGTACTGAAAGGATTGAAATTTAACTGTTTCGCTGATTAATGCTCACATAATATTGATCAAATAGAAAAAAAACAGGCATATTTACCGAATTCAAACATTACTTCAGCTACAGCTTCTAGATATTTTTATAATTATAAAATGTTAATTAGGATTCCAATTAAATGGATTCTGGCTAATAGGACCCACGTATACCGTGTTACTCTCCCCAAGGAGCCTTGTTAAATGTGCCAATTAGACAGGAGATGATGTTGTCGATCACCCTCGTCCACCAGTACCTCTTGGGGTTATTCCTAATGTGTGTAACCACCCCATGTACCACCCACAGCCCACCACAGGTATCTCATCATCGGAGGAAGGTGATGGGCATTAGGAATTAAAAGCATGTGTCGGAATGATGGGTGATTAACATCAGGTAGTAACAGTAAGCTGCGGCCAATGAATAGTAAGGACAGGTGAAGGACGGGTGTGGTAGAATAAGGTGTTACTTCCTCTCGTGGTGGCCAACTCTAAACTATTGTCTCACTTTGTACATATATGCACAAATGTTCGTAGGTTGTACAGATGATATCATTAGATACGAGTGCACATACTATTTCGATTGTTGAATAAACATATCTTGATAAAAAAAAGTTATAGGTGAGTACTCGGGGTGTTTTATGGATACTTGCTGATAGAGGCATATCCTCATGGCCAGTCTACAAGGCTAATTTATCTTATCCTTTATCCTACTTACCTTTTGATGCCCAGTCTATTGCTTTTAAAACATACTGGAGATGCAATGTGTTCCACAATACTATGCAGCAAATTACAAAGTTACCTAAGTATTTAGACACAGGTATAAATTGCTCAATGTTAATAGACGGTTCTCAGGTCTGAATATTCACTTATAAATGTGCAGGTATTTCCACGACTGGAAGCAACATAATAGAGCAACTCCAAAGGTGAAGAAGGGTAGTGCTGATACTCATCCAAAATCCGGGGACCGGTGAAAAATTTAGGACTATTTGCAGCAGCAGATATTGGCTTGGGTTGGACCTGGCTCTGGTATAAACTTATCCTGAAATAATAGTTCAAAGTAGCTGAAACTTTGGCTACAATAAGGGGATATGACAAACGAGCAGTAGAAAGGCATTAGGGGGAGGAGGATATAAACCAATGATATCTACTGCACGATTTCCACTTTGCTATTCTTACCCCAGAGACTGGAGCCCGGCATAGTCGCTCTGAAACCCCAGTCTCACAGCGGGTGCGGGGAATAAATGGCCACTAGCAGCCCGAAAATTCCAAAGATATTTGAAATCTAATCGCAAGAGACTAGAGCCTTTTGGGGACAGATTCTAGTCTGTGACTGCATGCACCACGGATGGTGGGTTAACAGTTGCTAACCATTCTGTATTTTGCGTTCACACTGGGCGGTATGGCAGATTCCTAGAAATGTGTGTTTATAGCCGCCAACTGAAGCATCGCACATACCCCAAAATTATTGAGTGGGAATAGGGCCTAAAAGATTCACAGTTAGATGATGGGAAAGATGAGGGATATTTTGTCAAGATTTGCTCTTTAGATCATTGGCTAAGTGGTAGGGGTGTTTGCCTCGAGCATGGGAGATCAGGGGTTCAAACCCCAGTCGGGTTATACCACAAACTTACACAAAAATGGTAAATACTGCCCATTCGGCTTAACACTGGCCATTAGAATGAGGAGTAACGGGCTAGGACCCACGTGGAAGAATGGCATATAGCCGAATTCGGTGTTTGTGTACACACAATATTCCCTTAATAGAAATTGCTTTATTTTCAAAAAGGATCAGAGCTGCTCATTGGCCGACCGCTCTGTGAAGAACTGCTCTTTACGCCTCTCTACATTGGGCTGGGCTGCTCACAGGGTTCTCGCTACACACATTTGAGCTGCTCTACACTTAAGCCAGCCGCTGCTATCTCACTTCAGTTTATCCTATATCTGGAGCAAGTCTACTTAGTGTTATCAGCTTGCCGCCTCTCTACCGGCGATACAACTCAAGTGGTGTGAAGAACCTCCAACTCGCCACCTACGGCGCCCAGCGGTCACTGGGTCTGTTGCGGCATCGCCGGGTAATATCTGTAGAAAGGTTTGTCCTTTCAGCGCGGTGTGTAACCACTCCAAGTCTCAGCGGGTGTAAACATCGCTCGTAACAGAGCTCTCACCTCCAGTAGCCCTTAAGTATATTATGATTGCCACAGAAACTGTTTATATACACATGGACTCGCACTACCGGGATATGTAGGTATATATACTGACTGTTTCTTATGGCACGGCGAAAGATATGAGGACAGCTCTGATTTACTGATATCATTATCCTTAGGCTTTGCTGGTTTTGCCTCACAGAGAATGTGGTGGGGGATGTACTCACTTTGTAGCTCTCGGGTGGTTTACTATATAGAGAGAAAACCTACTGCTATAAGTATATATCATCCACCTAATACAAAACGTCTTTAGCAAACATATAGGAGCTCTAGACGGAAATATCCGGGGCATACGAATATGTTGTATTCTCCGGGCCGCAAAAAGAGACGCATACGGAATATTAGTACGTGTGAAAAAATAATGCATTTATAACTAAAGTGAATTAAGATCGGCACGAAACTAATTGGATAAAGGTGGTGATAAATACAATGTAGACAGGTTTCAGGTGGAAATCGCCTTATGCTCCTCGGGTTTGACGCTACGCAATATCCGCGGATGCTCTCGGATATTACCACGCGTCAATTCCTCAGAGCATACGGCCGCTTGTATCTGAAAACAATCAATATTGTGTGTATGTACAAAGCTTAGACTATAATACAGGGCCTCTGCAAGCAAGAATACAAATGAGATATTGACGTTGCCGTATTGTGTTAGGTTTTCATACGAACACGCATTATGACAGTTCCATACATAGTCCTATCAATTAACCATAAATATCACTCCCTATATTTCCCCATTCAACCCTCTTCCTTCACCTAAAACTAGAGCTCTCTCTGTTCTCAACGAGATGCCAACGAGTGGTGTTAGAACACAACATCGTGTTTTCGTGCAGTAGAAACGACGCCTTTGTGCGGCCGCTCCCAGAAGATTGCATTTTGATGGAAATACAATTGTTTTGTTATGACCGGGAAGGGTTCTCATAGATTATTCAATCCCTATGCTGAATGCGTTTATCATATAAACTGCCCATTGCCGACCGGTCGTAAATCAATTCATCATATTGTCGTGCGACAGAATACAAATATACATACCATTCACTTTGGCGGGGATAAAAACAATGTACGGCTCACCCAACTATGGATAGGAAAATTGAGCTTCTTCTTTTACTCTCCATGTATATGTCAGGACTGTTTAGCAACAGTAGTTGTAGATGAATGTGAATGGTGCATCGTCTGTTGTATCGAAAGCAATTCATAATGAAAATGCTTACTATAGTACTGTACAAAAGACCGATGAAAGAGGAGCAATAAATAGACCGCAGGAAGAAATATGCTTGTCTTGACTGATGCACAAATGCATGGTTCTTCTCTTGTTTCGATCACTTGAACGTAATTGCGAAAATACCACCTGGTATGTATGATATTTTGAATCATGCCAATCTATGTACACTTTGATCTACCATTAAGTTAGGATTTCTTATTTCGGAGAGAATGTTTAAATGCGACGTTTTTCCTGCTACCCTCCCGTTCTGTCTATGTTATAGCTAAAATAGTTTCAGATCAATCCCGAACATCGAAAGTAAGAAACTCATCCCAAACATAAAGAATATGAAAGACTGGTGGGTGCTGATTACCATGTTTGTATCAGCATCATATATCTAACATGAGACATCCGAAAGGTGACTATATGAGTTATTTACTGTTGTGAGTCTATTTTTTATGTCCT
Organism: Alentia gelatinosa; assembly: GCA_950022655.1. Taxonomy (NCBI): domain Eukaryota; kingdom Metazoa; phylum Annelida; class Polychaeta; order Phyllodocida; family Polynoidae; genus Alentia; species Alentia gelatinosa. The sequence goes on along the minus strand of OX465591.1, from coordinate 32,442,787 downwards.
GATGCGTACTAGCTTCCTTGAGACGGTCTTATATCAATTTAATAGAACACCTCGGGGTAATAGGTTACAGCGCTGGCCGCGTAAAGTTCTCCACTAGAGTGCCTCCACGGCGCCCCCCTCCCACCCCCGCCTCGTCAACATTCACACCACGACGCCCACGTGCATGCCGAGTGGATACATCTGGGGCGACGTTATAAAAATACAAGGCCGCCGCCGCTCCATCGTCGCCCCTGCCCGCCCCCTCCCCCGGCGCGTGGCTCCAGAGCAACAGGCCGCGCCCAATCCCCTATACTATGCAGCCGCATACTTGTCTACGGTTGCTTTCAGCAAATAAGACATCGATTTCGTCAGCGACTTCAAATTAAGCCGCCGGGTTTTTTCTCGCACACCACGTGCTTCTTCTCACTTGGCAGAAGCCACTCAAGTAGCCAGAAGCCACTTGAGAAGCCAGTGGGTTCAGGGAGGGAGGGAGGGAGGGAGGGGGTGGATGTCCGTCACTAGGATACTGGTTTAACTAGATCCACATGTTGTGTGAGGTTGGATCATGCCCACCTCCCCTCTCTCCCTTACTCCAGACCACACTCACCTACACCCCAGACACACACAGACACAAACAACATCCCTATCCTTAACCCTTTAACTGCTGCATGGTGCCTCCAGGCATTCCCCTGGCTATGGTAGCATGGTGCCTCCAGGCATTCCCTTGGCTATGACAGCGTGATGCCTCCAGGCATTCCCCTTGGCTATTGCAGCATGATGCCTCAAGGCATTCCCCTTGGTATGGTAAGAAGATGTCTCCAGACATCTTGGAGGCATCGTTGATACTTATATCCAAATTCAATGAATAAAAAGAAAATTGTTTGAATTGAAAGACATTTTGACAAAGTATCATGTTGACCATTGATCTGGTATAACATAACATCATCAGTTACCAAGGTAATTTACTCAAATCACTAAGCTCCAAGGTTAACATTTACTCAAATCATATGACACATCATGTGATATTGCTATCTCCCCCAAAAAAGGTGCCTGCTGGAGGAAGGCTGTTTCTGCAGGAAAGGCCTATCGTGTGATGCTGAGCAGGGACATTATGGGTGCTGCATGGACAGGGTTAACTCACACCCCCATTCTCTACCGTCTCCTCCGTCACTACCCTATCCCTAAACTCCACACACACATATACGTTCACCACCCTCCCCTTTCTTACACATCCCAACAGATCCCCTCCACTCTACTTCATTCCACGCCCGCAGTACGCTCTAAGCATCCGCAGAATACCGTACATACATATATTGACGTAATAAAAAGCGCGGAGGGTTGGTGAAGTCATAGCCGCCGGCTATGAGGCATGTTTTCCGCATGTCACATGCTCGAGTACATCACGTGAGAAGGGATTTCAGCTGTCTTTCATCTTAAATGTGAAAAAATTAGAAAGAAAAACCAGAAAAATAAACATAGAGTTTACTGCACTGCCTTTTTTTCGCCCATCTCTTTTTCTTTTCTAAACCACGAGCCGGTGTGTTGATTCCCCGCGTTGCTAGATGTAGTTCCCGATAAATATAACCATAGTGTGTGATGTATGCGTGCCATTTGACACTATGTTGCAGCTCCTACAAGTTCTCTCTTTTTTTGCGACGTCATTCAATTGAGCTGGAATCCCGATACTAGGCAAACTGTAAAACTATGTGTCTGTTTCTATCGTAGTCACTCCACCACCGCTTTTATACGCACCACACTTAAATGTGCTCCGGGTGGTTTAGCTGATACAGATAAATGCTATTGATGGGAATACATCTCTCCAGTGTTTATGTCTTTAAATGGAAGATGGTATATTTTCCTTGAACTGAAACTTAGCGCTCTTTTCCCATGTGATTTTAGGGACTTACAGCTACAGAAAAACATAGTGAAAAAAAAAACGAAAAGAAAATACGAATTGCTGATCAAATTATACTGACCAGACTATTGAATGCGCTATAAGCAATGAGAGTAACAATAAAGAGAGAACAACGAAGGTAATAACGATACTTTTATTTAGAAATAACCAATAGAATCTGTCTCGAAGCTTGTGATAATCCTATCATAAATTACCGAGTAATTCTATTTATGGCCCTCAATAATTCTGGCTCACCGGTATGACTGTCAAATATACCAACGACAATCTTGAAGCTGATGATTCGACCTTATTAGCCATAGTATACAATGTACACATTGAGAATGTATGGAGACTCAGTAAACTACTACCTATTATCTAAAAACTGTCGGATACCATAACCATGGTATACGGATTTCAGATCCGTGGCATACGAGCTTCAAAACCATGTTATATGGAAAATACACTCATTAATCAGACATCTAGTCTATTTGGTTGTATTTACAGCGCTATTTCCGTGGTTGGATAGCACGAAAATAATCCTACGTAATGGACCCTATAATATGTCAATTTCTGAGTTTAATTTGTTCTCAGATATGGATAATAAGATATATATTATCAATACAACAAACATTGGACAGCTGATGATTAGACTAAGATGAGTGTCCCAGAAAGAGGATAAAGCCAGTCAGGAATATGCGTATTTTCTATGTGACGGCGCCAGTGTATCGCACCTCAATATGCTACAGTGATTGTAGAACAGAGGTTTACATATAGTCAAAATATTAAATTCAGAGATTTTGGAGTAGACCATCTACAAAACTCAGATAAACTAATATTGTGTGATAAGGGTTCACGGAGTGATGACATGATAAAACTTGAAGAAGTTCAGAACAACGGGATACACCGGTTTTTATGAATTGATAAAATAATGAACCGGTTCTGTAAAGATAAATGCTTGACGATATCACATCGTAACCTCGGTAGTTGTACTATTTCCTATTCATTAATTGTAAACATGTAATATTTAACCTGCAATACATACATGTTGTGTAAGTGCAAATATACCATATGGGAGCCAAGTTGGAATATCCACTGGCTTCAAAAGAAACGTTCCTACTTCCTACTTGCTGAACTGGGAAATAATGTATTCTGCTATTGTATCTCAGGTACTCGCTGTCTAATCATAGGCATATACAATACAAGTGTACGATACAACATGGCCATGTCTCATGGTCCTTCATATAAAAATATAAAAGGAAAGGGTGGACAAACCTTCTTCACTAAGCTCCGAGGTTAACATCTTTTATTCACCCAAAATTAACGTCATGCCCATTCTCCCGAGTATTCAGACGTTCTTCCATGAATATGCCACATGAAATATTGAATGGTCAATACAATTCTCGTCCCAGGACAGACAACAGAAATGTCCGATTGCATATCATTCTCGGTATATCATTCCAGATGCAGAAGGTCTGGAAGATCCCACGGCGGCTCTCTGTTAAAGGTGTGTTCCACCAGGGGGGAGTTCAACAATGTTGTCCTAGGAGAGTTATGTCTGTAAGAGAGGGTCTAGGACAGTTTGTGGTTAACTATAAAGAGAATCTCAGCGAGGGATTGTCTTAGCCAAGTATCTTAGTCAGGGGGCTGTTGAATAAAGTTCGTTCGTTTCTGGTGCTGGTCTGAACGATACGATAACTCCAACGATAAATGACATCCTGGTCAATGTTTTTCATTCAGTGTTGTATGACAAAAGAGAAGATATTCTATAAATGAAAGTATTTGTATATAGCACCTCATAAGACCTTTAGGTTATGTTTATGATCGATACATCTTATGCTTACAGCACATTAATTATTTTATACAACACCATGGCCCCAAAGACAATCCTATGATACATTTTTGTGGTTCGTAGTTTATTCAACGGCCCTTGCAGATTGTCCAAAAGTATTTAACAAGATTGACCCACATCTTAAAAACTGTCCTCCACATACCTTAAGGGATCCTAGATGGGGGATACGTGTCTTAGATGGTTCAAATGCACAAAGAACAACCTTATTCATCAATTTTACAAGAGAAAATATGTATATTATGGTATGTGATACAAAATGGCAGTGTTGGAGAGGAAATATCTTAAATACTCAGTTAGATTACAAATTATGATATTAGTTACCACAACCCCCACTATGTGGCACTACCTGCAGTTCACTGAATTCACCTACATAGGGATCCCACAGCTGTCTTACAGCCTGTTCTTGTCCTAGCCTGGGATCGAATTAAGTCCTAGGAGACTAATTTTGCAGGATTTTCCTCTCTACGGGGACACCATTTGTTAAACATGAAAGGTCTTTTGTCCTAAAATATGTCTTGGATTGCTGGCATGATCCTAGGAGGATTCTTCTGCTAGGACCAAAACTTGTTAAACGCCGCCCAGGCATCTTCCAAGCATCTTTCTTATAAGGCCCAATCCACGGCAGCGCCCGTATGGCGGCCGTACGGGTGCCGCAGGCGGGGAATAGAGGGAAACTATGTCACGGTGAAAATATGTCAAAGTTACGAGGTCAGGATCGAAAAAATTACTGCTTGAGGCCTTAGCCGAGGGTAGCAATTTTTTCGATCCTTACCTCGTAACTTTGACATATTTTCTCTATGACATGGTTTCCTATTCCTATATGCTTTCAATTATCGGTATAAATGAAGATTTCTTTGCCTGCGAAGGTCCAAGGAGCCATGGCCAGCCTTATAAGGTAACTGCACCCGCTTCGTTTTCGTTCTAACGGTTTCTCTCCGGTTTCCTAGCAACAACGAGTGTTGCAATACGTGTTGCTATGCGACAACATCACGGTGACATCATGGCAGCATCGATTTAAGATGTTTACATTCTGCAGGCTTTACAATCGCCGCGATTGCATTCCAATAATTATTCCTATTCCTATTCCTTTATTCTTAGACATCATGTTTGCTTTGAACTAGTGATTGAAGGGCAAGGCCATCGTTAATACAGTGCGTTAGTTAATCATATCGTCCATAAAAATTATGTGGTCAGCGAGGGACGAAAACTTCAGCCCGGGACAAAATCTTCAGCCTGGGACGAAAACGTCAGCTTTGGTACAAAACTCATACATAATTACTATACCCCTAGAAGCAGCATGTATCTAGAGATTGTTCGCCAATGGGTATATAGGAATAGGCAGAACAATTTTGTTATTTCTTATTCTATATGGCGGTTGTACAGCCGCTACCATGGAGTACTTGGCCTGCTCCACTACACCTATTCCTAAATCCGCCGGACACTCGTAAATACGGTGTACTTGTGCTGCCCGTGCGGTTCACGTACACGCCCTAAAGGGTTTCGCTTCAATGCCTATTCTACTCCTGGACATAGTGGATGATGAGCCCTTTCAGCTGTTATCCAAACCCTATCATGTCGTCCTTCTCAGTGAAACACTTTATATCACGGTTGATTCGGCTAATATTGCTCACTCACTTTCTCTATCTAATACCGCCCATTTCGACGAATACATCCGTACGCTGTGTTCTTACTGTCCTATATATAATACCCCCTTTTCTGGAGTGTTGTTACCACTATAAGACCTGGCGTCCACCTACAACGATAGAAATTTAGACCTACCGATATGGCACCGATACGAAAAGCAAATAACGGAGACATATCAGGAAGGTGCAAAATCGTAGACATATGTCTAGACATACCAATCCACCATGCATCAGAAGGTTTTTTTTCAGCGCCTAATTGCAGAAACGTGGTCAACTTAGGTGACCTTCTGACGCGATTTAGATTTTGTAGCGGGAGGTGTATCGTAGACCATATCCGAGCCATATCGTATTAGTGGACGTAGGTGGACCCGGCGTCCACCTACCACGATATGGCTCCGATGCACATGGTCTATAATGGAACTCCCGATAAGATATAAAAATCGCGTCGGAAGTTTACCTATAATCGGGGCAGTTGATAACCTCTCTGCGATTAGACTCCATTGTAAAAGGGCGTCTACGATTTGGTCCCAATGGGAAAACTATATCGTAGGGTTCTACGATTTTGACTTTTTGTATCGGAGCCATATCGAGAGGTCTTAATTTTTATTGTAGTAGGTGGACGCCGGGCCTTAGTCACCTAGCCGCTCTCTCCTCGTCCACAATTTCCCCAGCACATTGTATCACCGACTAGTGTGCAGATTCGCCAGTAGGGGACGAGTGAGAAGGTGAATGATGCGTCTGGTTCCCGTATGCGAAGAGGACTTGACGGGCGAACCCGGCGTGCTGAAGTATTCATGATATAACAAGGCTGTGTTTATACACCCATGGTCTTTGTTGTGAGCCTGCAAATATATTGGAACTTATACACGATGATAGATGTTTATATAGCCGCGGCATGAACTGCTTAAATTATTTCAAGTCACAAATATCCGAGACAATGACTTCGCATGTAAAACACCAAGCTCAATACAGATTGAAAGGACGACATTTGTTTATCGGCTGCATCATTTGCTACCCAATTTGCATGGCGTCCGCTATTGAATTGTTGATTATTGTTGCTGGTTTAACCCAATTGTTCTGCCATTATCATTACCCTAATTGATGATTTCATGGAAGTGTTTCTTTGCCGGATGCCCTCTGCATGGTTCACCATGTCTAGATATGGTCGCCACTTATCATCCATGTCGTCTCTAATACAGAAACAGATATTCGTATTCATCATGGAAACATGGGCATGGAAGTCTAACATTCCATAACCCGAAGTGATGTGTGGTTCCATAGAAGTCACTTCGAGATAATGTATCCCGTCACCTTCATCACAGTGATGCTTTGTGGATTGGCTTGATGCAAGTGCATACTAGGCAGTAAGCATGTTATCAATAAGCCGCAGGGAATATAAAAATGTCTGATTTTTAGGGGCACTGTATAGAGGGAGTTTCCATGACTGCCGAAGTACTTCCTATTCAACGACATGCTTTTATCCTATCCTTTATCTTAGCCCTTCGAACAATGACCTACCACTCGAAATGAACTTTCTTTTTCGCATGTGGAAATTTTCACTTATCATACTGTTTTTCTCTTTCAGCCTACTTATAACACATCATCCTATTTTGACTTATTTCAGAGTTCTTGGTGTACCAAGTCACACGCAGTAAATTACGACAAAAAAACGTTTTATCCTAACACCGCTTGTTACAAATGATGACACTGCAGCAACTCCAGTCTTCCAATCCAGGATCGATCCCCTTACAGTGTCGTAATTCATTAAAGGTTAAAGAATTTGCCATTACGAACTTATATAAAAAAGATTGTATGACCTGGGAATCCAGAATTCTTCGATCCCTTACCTATACATTTTACACTTACACTTACCTCAGCCAAACCATTTCTCATTTGCCAGGAATACATAAAAAAGAGCCAATCTACACACCGTTGCTGTAAAGTTAGCTTAAGGCTCGAGCCAATAAGATGCCAAGTTGACAGCTACCATCTTTGCACGCGTTATCCAATCTATGCCTCGTTGTGGGGTGACTTTTGCCTGAATGCCCATATTTGGTAGATGAAAGCCCGATAAGTGATTAGGGCGCCCAACAAAGCCTTCTTGGGCGAACACGCGTCATTAAATTCAATCTGCCTCTAACGTTTAAAAGCAAACAGCGGTAGAGAGGAGCACAGGGAGGGGGTGGTTAGAAGGGGGCGGGATCCCTGTATGAGGCTAACGTCTCACTTCTGTAATTAAAGTGTTGTATTATCGGATTAATCTCTGAGAAACTGAGCAAGCCCACCTACGCTCTTGATGATGGGCTCTGGCTCATGTTGGTTTACGTCGCGTCAATCTCAGCAGTCTACTCTCAGCCTTTCTAACTCTCAGTATGTATACACGTGTGCAATGGGTAGGCCTATTCTCTAGCAAATGTTGGACCCTTTCATAAGGGAGGACATAAGCCGCTCAGTAAAGATTTCAAGGATAAATTCGAAAAGTGTAATCCCAAAGATTTCCAATAATGTGGGACTAAAAGTAATTTTAAAGCTAATATCAATGCCCGTTTCAGTAGTGTGTGCTCAGTACATTAGAGGTAATTTCTAATGACAAAACATTAGCGATTGCCCTTACGAATAATCCTTACCTCTCAAACAATAGGGAATTTTCAGGTTTAGATTCTCTTTGCACACCATCAAACTATGATCTCCTCACGTTCGTCATCTTGTATCAGCTCCACTATATTATCGTAATTCCCTTTCGTACCCTTTCGTACCCTTTACTAACCTTCCTTCCTATTAGACTATACCTTCGGTTTTTCCTGTCTCTGTTTTATTGTGACATCCATATCATTCCATCTTCACCCCATACCTCCTTCTTGTTTGCCAAGCATCAACCGATCCTTTATCTATTTCGTTCATCATTCCTTAGCTCCTAGGTCCAACATCACACTATTCTCAATGGGAACACATACCAACAATAAAAGCCTCAATAGGTATTACCTTCTTTCCTCACCAGGAAAAGGCTCACTATCCATGATTTCATTGAAAAGAACATTTATACCTAAACCAGCAAGCCTAGGCCTCCATCTCAAATCTACTCGCTTTATATTCTTTTTTATTTGGTTCGATTCGCTAGTACATACAATCAATCTGCCAGCTTTTCAGTTCTCTCACTTTGGAACTCAAACATTTTTAAGCGTGACTATAGCATGTGGGGTGAATAGCTCCTATACACATTTGTACATGTACAAGTACGATTCTAGATTATTAAATGGGCTCCAAGAGGCCAGGCTTAAAAGAAAAATCATCATTTTACGTGGAGCCTGTGACCCAGCGTTTATAGCACACCCTCTGGTCAGTTCGTGTTCAAGTTTAAGTGTGAGGGTATAGCCTTGTAGTGTTCAGCTGAGTGGTGATTGGGCGCTCCACTTACCTCCAGGCTCGGGTTGGGGGAGAAGCCGAACAGACCCCATCCCTCTCTGTGTACACTGGCCCGCGGAGGCTGCAAAATGGGTAAACAAGCTGAGTTTCACTATTGATTTTTCTGTTGTATCCAGACAAGCACGAAACAGTTGTGTTAGGGACAATGAGACACCCAGACACTCGTCTCTTGCACCCTATACTCTCCCGATACAACAAAGGACATGTTTTAGTCTGGACGCATGCTCCTGTGTATAGGAGGGGGGAAGGGTTCATTTAAGTCGGGTATAACTAGTTTCACGGAATACAAACAACTTCTGAGCAGTTATGGGGATATAGTGCTTCATATCAGCTTGAGTACTGTATTCGATAATGTGATGTGTACTTTATCCTAATATTCTCCTTTTTATGTATTGTGTAATCATTTGATGCACCTCTCTTGATTTAATTCACTTCTCTTAATGAAAATCCTACTGAATGTTACAATGCATAGTTAGACTACATATGTGGCATGTGAGATACTACCACTTTCCACTTCTGATAGTTACATAGTGGCGGTTCATAGACCACAGACAATAAGGAACTTAACATAGAAACTACAATAAAAAATAAATCATATATAGTTTAGAATTGTTATAGGTAATGGTTATATTTTTGACCATGTTGAACGAAAACCCAGGTAAAATAACCACAGGAATCGTTTTAGACTGGACGCGAAGTCAAACCGGTAATCGCCTTTTGGACTGCAGGGTAAATCTAAAAAAATTAAAAGTTACTAGTCGTTGATGATGATTACATGTAGAGTATCATATTTATATTGATACGGGAAATAAACACCAACGCAACTTGATAAACATGATAGATTTCCATGTTTAAACACTGTTCTGATACATAAACAAATAATTTAAGAACCCTCTCGGTCGGCCAAATATATACTTCTGATGTTGATGCCATGAAAACTATCAAGGTAATATCATATTGAAACAGTGTATTGGTTGGGCCTCGAACCCGTGACCTTCCGATATGTGGGCATGCACCCTGCAAACTGCGCCACGCTCCTCCCCGATTGGTTGAAATTGAGGACAATATGCCCAAAATCATCTACGATGGGCCTTAAGATGTACCTAAAATCTGATTGTGATGCAGGGTAATATTCCCTGTCTACGCGTTTGCGTAAGATTATATGACTTTTTGACTTATGACATTATGCATTGTAGTGTATGGGGAGTTCTTAAATTTTCTATCGTATAAGGTGGACGCCAGGCCTGATGCTTTAATTACAGGTGTCATTCATGGGGAGTAATTTTAGAACGGAGGTCTAGAATAGATTCGTAGTATTTCTTTTTTGTGATTCTCTTCCTACTTGACGTTCTATTCACATTTCTCCGTGGCTTATCCTATGACCCACTTTCTGCTCTCTGGCAGTCCTTTCAGGTGCTTAGCCTCATCCCTCATCACTGAGTAGGGGAGCCACCTTTGTCGTCAGTTCTTGAAAGGCCTCAGCATTGCTATTGTTCTCCATCCGAACACCCCTTTCCTTTCACATGATCGCTTTTTCTTAGGTCATCACAATTTCCCACTACATTTCTCCCTCTTTTCTGCAGCCAGTATTGCTCTCATGTCCACTCGATCTCCCTTCTATTTTCTTTGGTCTTTTCCTTTTACTCTCGTGCGTTAAGTCCCTGATTTTCCCTCTGCAGATTGCCTGGCTTCTCCAGACTTGCTGACCCTCCTTTCACAGCATTCAGCACACGACTGCCGTGTTAATGGGCTATAGAGAGGCAGAGCTGGCATTAATCTCTATCGATACAAAGAAGTCTAATCCTTCAATGTGAGCTGCTCTCAACGAGCAACTCAACTCATGCTGAAAAGCATGTCGTTAACCGCCCTGTAAAGAACTCAAGTATGCAATCCTCGATTCTGGACGAGAGGAATAGAGAAAGGTATGTTGGTTATGCCTAAATAAGTTCCTCATAGTCTTTCAAAACGGTAATATTGTTATCATTGTATCTTTGATTGCCGAGCGAAACTCTACATATTCTTGTGATACTATTTTGAAAAATGTATGGAACTTCTGTAAAAACTGAACTGTAAGCACACGGAAAACGGCCATCCACAGGCTGAATGTTCCTACAGTATGAATAAACGATTTAAAAATCATATACTTGATCGAGCATAGATTTTCATATTTTTACAAAGCTCTGCTAATTTTTTTACAAATCTCTGCTAATTTTTCGACTTTCACTCAGCTTTCGAAGAAAATGCCCATTGGTATAGAGCGCAAAATACTCGAGATTTGTCTTCATGATATCACGAAATATTAACGAATCAATTTCTAGAAGTTGGAAGTAGATCCGTCATTCATCATCAACAAGCGTTGTTAACCACATGAAGAACATCTAGTTGAAGCATCACAAGAGGGTATGAGTGAATATTTCAAAGAAGCGCCCACCGAAATGGTCTTTTTTTGTCATTTCAGTGGATGGTATACATTCAGAACCACACTTAAATCGGATAATCAAATAAAATGTGTAAGAATGATGAATGAGTCAGTTGAAGGAAAGAGCTGATTATCATAAAAAAAAAATTGTGAAATAACCTTCTCGTTCGTGATGATAGCAAACTGAGTGCCATTTTATTGAAGTAAAAAAGATAGAATGAGGAAGGAATATCCACGATGTGGTTGGCCGACATTGGACACAACGTGAGGGATCCTTCATTTGAGCAAGATAAGGCCCGTTTCCATTGGCCGATTTCCCATCATCGATCTACAGTCAGGAACCACCGACGGACTTTTAGCAGTACTGACTCAAAATCAGTCAATGGAAACGACCCAGCTCATGAAATGACTGACAACCTTCTTCTGCTTAGATTATGCAATGTGCCACCACCCACCAGTGAGTGAAAGCTCAGTTACTGAGTGAAATCTACTACCCTCACCAATTTTCGATACCGACGCACAGTCGGTGGCACCACTGACAGACTTTCTGGGTAGCTCAAAAAATCTCTGCCGTTTTTGACGGCCAATGGAAACGGGCCTATATTGGGAAAAACATTACGGCAACACAGCAGTCTGGCGCGCTGCCCTCTCAGAGGTCTGTGGTTTGGATGCGCAGAGGAGGGCTGGTTCGGCGCAGGGTTGAAGGCTATTATTAGTTAATCCATAAGTGTGAGTCGGTTATCTGTTTGTCATCCATCACTCAGTTAAGGCAGTCAATCTCAGGCTCCCTGTTTATATCGGAATCAGTCATAGATCAATTGGCGGCCGCCTGGTGGCGGGGCAGTCTGTCTTAACTGGGATTTTAGTGGTGTGAGACCTAACAATATCAGCGTCTTCCGGATGGCACTCCATTCAAGGAGATTCATGAGGCTTTTTTAATGTTTAAAATATTCAATGATACTTTAATATATTCATTCAGATTTTGGCGTAGTTGATAACAGCATATATCAGTGTAATATGAGTGAATGTATATTTTGTGTCATTGATTGAATCAATTGATATATCGACGACGCTATCCTTGCCCCAGAACAGCAAACTGCATGATCATTTGTGAAGAAAAAATGAGAGGCAGAATATCTAATATAATTTACTATTGTCCTCAAAGAAATGTAAATAAAAGGAGTACCATTGCCGTAACCAAACCAGAATAGTGTGACATCTATATAAAAGATATAAATCAGAAATTACTGGGTAGGTGGGAAAATTCTGTGTGCCTTCTTCCGAAAAAGGGAAATGTGGAAAACGCAGTGTATAACGGGAAGAAAAGTAGGTTACTATCTTTCCCGCTAGGGGTCGGGATGGATAAGTACATGTGTAATGATCGTCTCAGCACACCAAAGTTGATTACTAATCAGCCGCAAAGACGCGGGGTTCATCTTCAAAGATTAATTCCCATATATCATGGAAGCGTCAGTAATAGATGTCTGTGTGGCGTAGACTGCATGGAAATATCAGTTCATTTTCTTCTCTTCAGGTGATCTTAACACCATCACGTAGACTCTCGTGTAGGCTGTATTTAAACATTCAGTAAATCTGACGTCTAGATACACGCGCACGTAATGGCTGCATTGGGGGTCAGGCGTGATTATAGATAAATAAATGTACGTCTGCATCAGAAAAAATCCAGGTGTGTAGTGAGTGACCTGTCCTGAGTGCACGCGCAGGTGCCAGGTATTTAGTTCCTGGAATCGACGTTAGGTGGCGTCCCAGTATTTATATATAAATACACTGTCATTGTATTTACTAAATATATTCATACATACCTATATTTATGATGCTAACGAGTAGCTATGTACGCGGGTGTATATATGTATATAGATTAAAAAAAACCAAAAAAACCGCTTACCCCCAAACAAAATACACATTATCAGATAACGCACTCCTTACACCTACGCAGCCGCCGCAACTAACGCCGTGGTTTATATGACGGTAAACACACCGTGCGCTAACCAGACGACGTAGTGGGTTACGTTCCACGTGGGCGTATCACTGAAGTCTACGTCTGTCTGGAGTACGGGGCGTATCTGTTGACGGGCCGCTCTGACGGACACCTAGACAACCCGACGCCAGTCTGCAGTCGCCGAACCCATTACTTCACACCCACCTTCAGGTACCTACCAGGAGGCACATGTCACAGATTAGGAAACGTAGAGTGCAGGTCGTGTAAGCATGTGATAAGCTTAGCATGTACTTATGGTAACATGCCAGTGGTAAATCGAATTTTACAGTTTGTAGATCCTTTTCACTTACTATCTGCATCTCGGTCGGGAATGATGCTGAGTTTACGGGCGTTGGAAATGGGAAATATCTTGGCGCCCTTCCTGGTTTAATTTACAAAGCTGGTGATCAAACTGCATCTTTTCCGTAACATTAAAAAGCTTTTTGAATAGGAAAAATGTCCTACTTCGTTGAGAATGATGGTTAATAGTGATATGCGGTGCAGGTATGTATATATGAGAAAATATTCTTGTAACTGTGGGTATGACCTAATACACCGAAACCCCTCCCCCCCCCCCCAAGACTGCCCTCCGAGTTATTTGTTGTGCTTTGATGGCCCAGATATTGGTATACCTTCATTAGTTTTAATCATTCATTTGATCTATCAATGGCAGAATTTTCTATATTGCTAAGATAACATAAACACTAACGATGTATGGTTGACTTTTTATTGTTAATTGTTGTCGTCGTCTAAACTTTTTACTGAATACCTAGAACGTTCTTCTTCCTTAGCTTGTTATTAATTAATCAGTATTTTTATCCAAAAACCTTTCATCGAACGCATTAATGTGAGGCTCAATACCGTATACCAGAGTAACATCTAAGTATTTTTTTTCTCACAAATTTCTTTGTTGAGGATATATTCATTACCTTACATCGATTTTCACATCCAACATTTCACTCAATAAAGAGGCATTGGACCTCAGCCCATACATAGGACAGGTTTCCATGGTCCTGCCACTCCCTAAGGCCCGGTGTCCACCAACTACGATATGGCTCCGATATGGTCTACGATGCACCTCCCTATAAAAAGTCAAAATCGCGTCGGAAGGTTACCTAATATCGGGGCAGTTGACCACGTTTCTGCGATTAGACACCGATCAAAACCCCATATAATGCGTGATGGATTGGCATGTCTAGACATATGTCTACGATTTTGCACCTTCCTGATATGTCTCCGATACTTGCTTTCTGTATCGGTGCCATATTGGTAGGTCTAAATTTCTATCGTAGTAGGTGGACGCCAGGTCTTATTATACACAATACATAAAACTTATTTTCTCTATAATTCTAAGAATAAACAGTCGTCGTTCAAAATGACTAATGATAGTCACTAAATTAGTGATATGCTTTTCATGTCGGATTTGACACACCACTCTTTCCAAGTGAACATGATCTGTACGAGATAAGGATTCCTCTATGAGTCGAATAAATAACATCTGCAGGTTGTTAGAATATTTTCATCCACTACAAATTTTGACAAAAATACATTGTATCTGGCGCGGCTGATTTTTCACTGTGTTGAACTCGTAGCAGTTCGTATGAATGTTATAGACACCTGCAGTTTTGCTCACCTCTTCAGGTCTGATGGTCTGATAAGTAGAGACGAGTTACTGACAAGTGTGAAGAGAATGCATCCAAGTGGCTGACAGCGAAACAACGATCACAGAAGACCGTCTTTCCTAAATCAAGCTGCCAATAAAGCGGATATCATGCCGACCTGTAAACCGTGAATTTCAGATTTGTAGAACTTTCTGCTATAAATAATTTCGGTTGAGATAAGGCACAACCAGAAACACACAAAAAATAATGTAGGAATACCAGGTGATGTTTATTTGCTGTTAGAATACAACGTTTCGGATTTTTGATGATCCTTCCTCAGGCATCATTCTTCTACAGAAACTAATTTTATTTTTTGTCTAGTTCTTTTACATTTTGAAATCCCTGATGAATTTCTCAGAATGTTGACTTTTGATTGTAGCGATTTAACATAGGGATGACAGAGCACGAATAGTAAAGGAAAGGGGAAAAACAAACTGAGAAAACAACACGCCAAAAGTATAGTGTTTCCAAAGGTTTTCTTAAAGTACACAGAGTAACGCTGACTTTTGTGATTACATTAGTCGCAAAAAAAGAACTAATTAAATAAGCAGTAGGTGGGGCGGAACTCGACACTTCTTTTGATTCAGTCTGAAATCTTCATCCCAGGAGTTTGTAAATTACGTATTGGCATCATCTTTCGCCGCCCTCCCCCACCCCCGAGCCTCAAAACACGTCCAACACGTATTTATGCGTCCGGGCGGCCAGGAGATGTCTCCTCCTATCAGCACACACTGCGTCACTCCGCCTTCCCCTCCTGAGCCGCTCTGTAAAGCCAGATTCAAACGTAGAGACTAATGCACCTGAGATGGGTGTACTTCACACCTTTTCCTGAGTCTCAGACAATTCTCCTTTAAAGCTGAAATACGGGAACTAATCTTAATAATAATTTCAAAAAATATAACACCATGTTGTGGTCACTGCCGTGCATATAATGCTTGTCATAGTCGGTGATCATGGATGTGTGTGCACTGCTGAGTGTCGGGCCTGTCTGACTGCCCTCAGGGACCTGTTTTAGTAGTCTTGTGACATTAGGCCTAGACAGACATCAACAGCAGCACCAACAGTGCAAGCAACAGCGGAAAAAGACAAGCCAATATCAGAAGATCGAAGTGGCCAATCTTCTTCATATTTGGAACGATTATAGATTATATGTATCCCCTACTTATGTTAAAGTTTCATTGCTTAATTCCTAGGGGAAGTGAGTAAAACTCTGTGTGTCATCGACTGCAATCTTGTGGTCTGTCCGTATGGTGTCACAGACGCCATCTAGACATGTCACGAAACTACTGAAACAGGTCCCTGGTATCTAGCTGTCTGACAGGTAGCTCAGGTAGTGATGCCCTGACACTGCACCCATACTTTACCGTTGGAGCAGAGCCCTCATGTCGTGACTGCCTCAAACTCTCCAGGTATAAATTAGTACAAGGTCCCAGAATAACGCTTGGAGAGTTTCTAAACAGATTGGTCCCGTTTTGGTAATCACCCACAACTCTCCCAGTGGGTCCATCCGTCACAGCAAAATGCCCCTGTAACTTTCAAACGTGTTTAAAGTCAAAATATCATGAGATTATGTACTTTATTAGGGGTAATTCTCGCCGACAATTGCATGGGAAAATACTTGTCTCAAGGAAATGAAAACCTACAATTCAGACAAGAAGATTTTGTTCCAGCAGAAAATCTCAGAGGGAATAGTCTTAGACAAAAGCCCTGTGAGGTACACGAATACCATTGTGTGAATCCCACTCTAGCAATGTCTTCACAGGCCAGACACTATTTGAATCCTGTTAATAAACATCTTTGAATGGCAACAACAGGGCTACTGTTTCTCCGCCCGTAGAGTATGACATTTAAAGGGTTGCGTTTACGCGAGGTCGAGAAAACGTTGAAAAAGGTCCGATAGTAGGCGACCGGTAATGACATTTAGAGAGGTCTTATTTCATGTTAAGAAAATCCACGTTAAGAAAATGTTTCTCTGAAGGAGAAGCAGACACAACGAAGTCTGTTTGGAATGAGTCTGATCTGTTATAGAATAGATTTCCCTGGACTTAGCATTCTTTAATTAATTGTTAGCTGAGGTACCTTCATCTGCTGCTTTGTTACTGACTCTGCTCGTGAATTCTTTCTCTATTTGATAGCACTAATGTTTCCTTAAGAGTACACTAGTATACATTTTTTTGATACATCATTTTTTCATACTCTATTAGATTTCGTACATTTCCCTCATTTTGGGTGAATGGATGTACGGGGGATGTTGTGTGTTAAAAAAGACATAAAAGGAATTATTGGTCGTGTGTGTAAAAAGACGAGTCATTTTCTTAAGTAACATATATCAAACTGGAAATCAGATAGTGCATGCAAGAAAATATAAAATATAAGAACATGAACGTTCAGGTGGTTCCCAGTGATGATTATAAAATGTTAAAAGTTTCAGTGGAGAAACTAACATGAGCAGGATCCGGTGACGCGAATAGAAGACTGGGAGTCGGAGTTTGCTACAAGACAAGATCCTTCCCTGGTATCTCTACTGACTCGGTACTAAACATGTGGTTGGTGGTTTGTATCTACACGGCTAGGGTGCGGGGTACGGAGAAGTAGAGGCATTGCTGAGGTGTGGATAGTGCTCATGCATTCTATTTGTTGTTTTTACTGTACTTTTCCCACTTTTCCCACGCTGAACGTTTTTGCAGAAGGCGGCTGGGTTGGGGTGAGAATTGATGTCATGTGTAGTGTGTGAAACATCTGTGCTGCCTGCTTCTCCGATGTTTTCTGTGGCGTAAAGATTTAACGTCTGCACATGAATCCCTACAATCAGTTTATAAATATACCAGCAGGATGCATTAAGTTCCACCTGCCACCAATTTGGGCAGCCTTAAAACAGATTGAAATAACACAGCATATAGTCGTAATCAGTACAAGGTTCTCACTGCGCTCTATGGGAGAAATATTCTTAACGAACTAGGCTTAGAGCCTTGAGAATCTACTGGCACACAGTATTCCCTCTAGTTGGCATCATTGAGATTATAGGAATTTTTGGTTGCATTAATGTACTTCTTTAGCACGGGAGGCAGGCCAGTTGATTCTCAAGGCTCTAAGCCTAGTCCGTTAAGAATTTTTCTCCATAGAGCGTAGTGAGTGTACAGAATACGACTTAGAGAGGGTGAGCTGTTTTGAGAGGGGCGCACCCAGAATGCAATCCCGCTTTGGTGATTAAACCTGCTTGTAAAAACTGTTTCTTCTTGGTGCTCACCTGACTGGGATTTTATTCCAATGTACATTATTGTGTGGATAACACATAGACCCTGGTTGAGGAGACAGTAATCTACCTGGATCCTGATCCTATTTTGTATATTGCTTTGGCACATGCCACCAACACAGACTAGCTTTAAATTCCCCCGCGACTGGTCCATATAATACCCTGTGTGTTAGGCTTGGATGGAGAGGTAGGGGAAAGGCTGAAGGCTGCTCTGACAGTGTATGGCGTACACAGATAGGGCAAATATACAAGAGGCTCACAGACGAAACAAACCAGGGACAGGCAGAACCAGGACCACATTGGATATCCGGGCCCGGTAAGTGGCAGGGATCAGTGTGTAAGCAAAGCTGAAGGATGCCCCGACACAAGTAAGTTTGCCCGAAAGGTTTTTTTTAATCCAACGTCAAGAGCTGAGAGTATTCTGGTGACTCATAGTCAATATTCTTCCAAACTTGAGGGACTGACGAGTCAAGGGAGGGGCGGATTTTATGTTAACAAACACATATCAGCTATCAACTAATTTGTGAACTGCGTAATGTAATGCCTATACTGTATTTTGATTGTAAGATTTATATTCATTTTCTATGCTTATGCCATTTCATTACCTCATGACCCGGAAGTGGCGTCAAGGTTTTGTAGAAAGTAAGGAACCGTTTCAGATCTCCCAATTAATGAAAAAAGTGATGAAAAAAAGATGATAAGGAAATCATTTAGGAATACCACAGCAGGGTGTCATTTTTATTGAATATTCCACTTTCAGCCTTGGCGTTGCCATAGTAGTGTTTATCCAACAATCTCGGTCGGCCACCAGGTGGCTACCACTCGCCCCGGCGTCCCACACACCTGTGGGGTGGCGCCACCATGCGGCAAGACGGGCGGAGTCTGCGTATGACTCTCAGGTGTGGGCTCCAGGGTCGTGCTGAATCGGCTCGCATCGTCCGAGGCCGAGGTCCGCCTACGTGCGTGTAAAAGTGACGGGAAATCACTCAAGACGGCAATTTCCTGTGTCAATTTCCCTACCAACGTCCGTCTCTTAATCCAACTTTGGTTGTACCGTGTGGTGAGCGTTTTATTCCCATATCCGCATTTGGCCATGTCCGATAAGGGGTGTTCTTAAGATACATGGCAGATTCAACTTTACTTATGGAAATTCTGCTGGTTTGCATATTTATGTACTTGAGCGCGGGACACTCAGATACGCTGCATGGGCATGATATAGAGGAGTTCCCAACTGACCAATCACAACAGACCGAACTACGTCATTAGTCCACTGGTGCTTGACATATGTGGGCCCTACAAAGGCAGTTGTAGATGGGACCGGTTGGCTGATTGCCAAATCATCCTATGACTGGAGGAAACCACAAACTATCAAATGCTCACTTTTTTACAATTCAATGCTCATTCATCTATGATGAACATACCATTTGTTGCTCGTTTGAAGGAGACGGGGCAGATTAGGCTTTATTACCCACCGAATACAGAGTCTCCATACTAAGCCTATGGAGCCTACAGATCGCTACTGAGTAGAATACGGACCTCTGGAATCTCCTAGGAGAATACGGCTTTTTCGGCCACCTGACGGGCATAATAGGAACTAATTCATACAAACAAAGCATGGCGCTAGGGTCTCGAAAGGCGAGTAATAAATACAACATTACCATGATTTTGATCTCTTAGGCCGTATTCTCCTTGTAGTTGACACTACGTAATACTCCTCGCTATCGCTCGGAGTTTTACTGCGCGTCAACTACGTGGAGAATACGGCCACTTAGATCGAAATCATGGTAATATTGTGTATGTAACTGGGGTATCATGGTAGGGTACCAGCAGAGCAGGCAGGTGATGTGAAAGGTGGAGTATACAGTTGGACTGTCAGGTGACCCGAGAGGGATTTGCCAATGGATTTGGCAGATGAGTAGGTGGAACCAGCAAGCATGGCAGGTGATGTACTGGTGGTATCGATGGACTTACTAAGTGACATGAGGGGTGTGTGTATGTGTGTACCAGAAGAGTTCTGGAACCAGAAGAGTTTTTTTTCCAATCATGCCTACATTATAGACTTACAAACATGTTTGTGGATGTTAATGGGAGGTACCCATGGACCTGTCAGGTTTTGTGAGGGGTGGACCCCCATGGACGTGGCAGGTGATGTGACTAGGAGGTGTAACGACCCTGGCAGGTGATGTGAGGGGTGGACCCCCATGGATGTGGCAGATGATGTGAGTAGGTGTAAGGGACCTAGCAGGTGATGTGAGGGGGTGGTTCCCCATGGAGGTGGCAGGTGATGTGAGAAGGTGGTGTGACTGTACTAACAAAAAAAACAAGGAGAGATACCAGAGACTTAAAAGCCAATGTGAGGGGTAAGTACCAATCATCCTGACAAGGCACATGGAGGCTGAGGTGGAAATGAACTTTGCTGAAAAAAAACAAAAAAAAACCAGAAAGACAAACTTCAACGAAGAGGCGCAGATTGACTTTGATGAGTACACGAGAAGATGTGCAAAACAAAATAAATAATAAAAAACAAATTGAATGGGAAAATCCAGATGAGTTTCCCGGGGCAAAGAGAAAGTAAATGCAAAATGTCTTGACATTACACATCGTGGGGTGCTCAGACAGACCTGTCAGGCCAAGTGCAAATGGACTTTGCAGGGGATGTAAGACAAGTTGCAAATCCGTGAACTCTGCAGAGGGGAGGTTGAAGTGAGGTACTCCTTCTGACAGTAGCGTGAGGCTTACACGGAGTCTCTGCGGACTGCTCTGACCACCCGAGGGCGCCACCTGTAAGAGCTACTCGGAGCCGACAAGCTGCGGATTACGCCGCTGCACTTTGACAACACTTGACCTTTCGGAGATTCTCAGCAGGCTCTGTTACCACTACGCTGTCTAAATATTAGAACTATGCCTTGGAGTGTAGCTGTCTTGTTTTATCAACACCGTGTAAGATTGTGCTGTGTTCCCCTAACATTGTAACCTTTACTTTTTTGGGGTTGATCCTAGAACGATGCAGAGATCTGTTATTGCAAATTGAGTTAGTGTGTCTTAATAATGTGTTTGTTGTTTTAAAAGGCAAGTATGACGTCACAGAAACATGACATAATATGACTCAGATTTGAAAATATCCTTCTCTTTTTTTTCGAAAATGCTCGCGTACATTAATCTCGCGGTCTATCACCATCCCTTTTATCATACCTTGTTTGACACTAGCTCAAAAAGCTTTTTGCTTTCACATTTGGTAAGCTCGGTATGCTATAGCTATTACAATAACGATATTAAGAAATCAATAGTAATTCATGATTATTTATGACTGGAGAATGGGAAATGCTGAATGTTAATAAACTTGTTGAAAGGTAAAAATATGAATATATCGCTTCAGAAATAAAAGTACAAAGTAAAAAGCGCCACAATAGGATAAACTTGTGATCGTACGAGCCAACCTTTGTGCATCATTTGACTACGCCAGGCCACTAGAATGATAATCGATTTGATTAAGCTGGACGATTGTTGGTACCACGTGACGCGGATGGAATTATTCCATCAGATATGAGCGGAGACCAGTGGCGACACCTGTGAGGTTAAAAACCACAGTTGCACTATGTTTTGTGGCGGAGCTCGCCGAGTGGCCATGTAACAATGTACCGCCGACCTATTGTGTATCAGTGCGCGCGTGCGGCTGAATATGTCTGCGACCGGCATTGACAGGAGGTGATAGTCCATGCCAGTGTCAAATAGCAGGAAATTGCATTTCGGCGTTCCCTTTTTTTCCCTTCGCCATCATCCCATGTTGTTCCACCTTTCGCCTATGGGCGTTTATTATTTTTTTGCTTTTCCCTTTTTTGTCGATACCAAAAATGAATAGCATTCGATGATCTCGTATCCGAATATTGATTCTCCTCTTCACCGGTGGCGGCGCTGCGCGGTGTGGGTTTTACGTTGCAGTCCCTTTAGGTGTCTCCTTTTTTTCTAATTGTTTTTGTGTCCCTTGATGATTTTTTCCCCCTGTATGTACCCCGCCGGCGTCTCAGTGAGCTGGTACTCGGCGTACCGCGCAGTGCTATCATGTTTAGACACCCGGAAACCTCTTGGACTATTTTTCTGCCGACACGTGTGTAAGTTTGGTGCGGCAAACATTCCCGGAATCAATGCAAAAACCTGCGCAGAGAGCTAAAGTGAAGGAGGGTGTTGGCCGGGCGGGGAGGGAGCGGGGAGGGAGCGGGGATCGGGGGGATGGCGCCGGACGGCGGGCTGGTCGGCCCCGGCACGAGGGGCCCTCTCTTGCCCCGTGTTTGCTGTTTCTGCCCGTCGGCTGTGAGCTCAGGTTCTGCCTATCGACCAGTGTTCAATTTGCTGAACAACTCGGCCCGCCTAGAGGTTGGAGATGGGGCGGTGCTCTCTGTACTTTATACCGTTGTGGAGCCGCCAGCACCGCCCTCTGCCCGCCTGCTGGAGTGACCAATACCTGCCGCCCACCTGGCCAATGACCTCCCACCTGACCAATGGCTGCCCACCTGACGAATGACTGCCCACCTGACCAATAACTGCCCACCTGAACAATGACTGCCCAACTGACCAATGACTGCCCACCTGACCTATGACCACCCACCTGACCAATGACTGCCCACCTGGCCAATGACCTCCCACCTGACCAATGACTGCCCACCTGTCAAATGACTGCCCATCTGACCAATGACTGCCCACCTGACCAATGACAACCTACCTGAGCAATGACCACCCACATAACCAATGACCAGCTACTTACTTGACTTATGACCACCCATCTGACAAATGACCGCCCACTACACCAATGATCACCAACCTGACCAATGACTGCCCAACCTGAGCAATGACTGACCACCTGACCAATAACTGCCCACCTGGCCAATGACCTCCCACCTGACCAATAACTGCCCACCTGGCCAATGACCTCCCACCTGACCAATGACTGCCCAACCTGAGCAATGACCTCCCACCTGACCAATGCCTACCCACCTGACCAATGACTGCCCACCTGACCAATAACTGCTCAACTGACCAATGACTGCCCATCTGACCAATGACTGCTCAACTGACCAATGACCAGCAAACAGCCACTACACACTGCATACTATCCACACCCCCCCCCCCCCCCATTATCTATAACAACAACCCACAACCCACCACCCACTACCTACATACTGTCCAACACCCATCACCTATAACAACCCACAACCCACCCCCAGTACACACTGCATACTGTCCTCCACCCACCACCCATAACAACAACCCCACAATCCACAACCTACTACACAATGCATACTGTCCACCACCTGGCCCACTACATATTGCACAACACTAACCAACAATGACCCAGCCCACCGCTCATGACAATTCGCATGCTGCCTACCGCCCAGTTACCAACATGAGGGTCTTTGCTGGTCACCTTCTACCTCTCAATGTATTCCACTTATCACCCTCAGTCTGACTCCCATCAGTGAATGAGCAAGGTGCAGACTCTGCCGGGAGATGGAAGCTCAGTGAGATTTGCCTCTCGTGTAATTTGCCAGCAGACGATTCTTGTTCCTTTGCATGTATTTTTTAAGTTCTTCATCCTGAACGTGCATGACAATTAGTCGTAATTACAATTCTGAGAATCCGAGATATTGAAGGAATCAGAAAATACGCAATCATCATTTATTTTCAAAATAATGAGGCCTCCACATGACAATCAACAAATCATAAATGTTTGTTGGCCATTAACTCACATTCTCTATTTCCTGTCTCAGTCTAGCATGATGGTATCCAGTATTCGTTATTATTTTCACCAGGTAGAAACTACAGCTTCTGTGTTTTTATGCCACAAAACACGTTTCATAATGTCATTCCCTACTGAATAGAGCGCACCGCCTACTGGTATAACACAACCCTTCTTTCCATTAGCCCAAAGGATATAGTTTACGAAATATGATGCCGTCCCACATGGGGTGAATATCGGTGTCTGGGAAGCGGCTAGAGGGAGGTGGTGCTGTGAGCAGCTGGCGTTTTTAGGTCATGTTGTGATGAGCCAGCAATGAGCAGCCATCATTTAGAGGTAAGTGGACACCGTGAGGCTGTGCCCCCTTCCATTTATTCACTCACCCGTCATCCCTCACTCGTCTTTCACCTGCCCACGCTCAAGGCTCCACAGTCTGCCACTCGTACAAGAGGGGAGGATAGAGAAGGGGGTGGAGGGCTTCCATAACACAACGTGACTACAAACCTAATTCTAAACTGGGTTTCTGGGAACAGTATTCATATAGAACATCCTGACCATGCTGTACAAGCTGCAAAACGAGATGATAATTTCAGATTTGTACGGAACGAGGCGTTTTCTGTACAAATCATAAATTATCATCGAGTTTTGTGGTTTGTACAAGCATGGTAGGTCGTTCTATATTTACTATATACCCAAAATTAGGAAAAATCATAAATTCATTTTGGCCTAACAACTAATATTCTAGTCAACGTGTATGGGAGTACAATTGTATATGGGAGTATACTTGGTACAATTGACAATAAAATGAACCTCTGCCTGCGGCATCGTTTCGTTTTATCGCCAATTTGTACGCGTATTTATCACGTACTACCACAGTAACCCTTTTCCCGTATAATACTTAAGGTCGTTCGTTAAGATAGTATTAGCCGTCAATGAGGTCGTCCATAAGTGATGAATTAATTTGACCCACATCGTCCCTGGGTATCCTTGGCGTACAGAAAAGGGTTTTCATGTAGGATCCTCGATTATTAAACAGGCCCCTGTATCGTAGACAAAGGTCTAGACTCGGGACAACGACGTGCATCGTAATCGGCTTTTAGGTACTAAAAATGTGATCATGCATCCCAATACATCTCAGGATGCAACCAGTGCATTGATGCCGAGCACGAGGTAGCATTATTTGTAAACATATAATGCACTATAAATCAGGATATTTAGTTATTTTTCCAGACAATAAGAACTCAGTTCCGAGTCAAACTATGAAATAATTTATTTGAGACAGTTAAACTTAAGCACCATATTTACAGGATACAATTGTCTGTATGTAGTCCACCCAATTCTGAAATTTCTTAATTATCTGTTTATTATTGCATATGTGAGAGAACGTTTCTCAGCAGAATAAACTCTATGATGCGCACATATTTGTCTGCGACAAAGCATGTCTCAATGTCGTAGACAAATATAGTGTAGGGAGCAAATCGTAGACCAGAGGTGTGCATCGTAGAGTCATCGTAGACCTCTGATCAACTGACCTTTCGACACGATTTCTATTTTTTAGTCGGGATGTGGATCGTAAGGTCAATCGTAGACGTTTTGGATCTCAGTGGACGCCAGGCCTTAGTTTGTCTATAAATAGCCGTTAGAAACTAACGGAATCGAGGCTAAAATCCATACTCCTCTAAATCTTAAACCCACATCTGGCAAATATGTTTTGCATGTTGGTTTAGAAACATCCCTCTGCCATATCAATTTCACGTTTCCCATTCATTGCAAGGCTCCATGTCCATTTTTTCATACACACCGTATAAAGTATCTGAGCACTACCAACAAGAGTTTTCTTCACTATAATTTTACTTGACCAATTTCTCCAATTCTCATTTTCAATCATTTCTTTCTCTCCAATCCTGCTATAGCAATGTGATTTAATGTTGTAGTAATTCGCCTTCGTCTGCTCAGTCCACTTAGCTTTTTTTTTTATCAAGATGAGTTTATTGAAACAACCCAACTAGTATATGCACTCATGCCTGACGACATGATCTTCCGCACATCATACGAACAAGCGTGCTGATATGTAGCATGCATCTATGTACATCTTCTATTCGGTCATGATATCATTCCGTCTCCTTTCATGAATCGCATATTCATATCCCACTTCCCTGATTTAAGTACTTCAATATCCGACATACAACAGAGGAGCATTTACCCTCTTCCAGCTGTTGAGAAATAAAATCTCTATAAAGATTGAGCTGCTTGTATGTTCTCTCTCCGAGCCCTACCTGACACTGTCGTTCCTGCCACACTCTAATATTTGTTTACGGAGGCTTCCAGGAAGTAGGTAAGTAGCTCAGAGCTACTCATCGAGACGCATGTATAGCCATACCGCTCTGAACTGAACCCTACTTGTCTACACGAATCTTTATTGGTTGAAGAAGAAATGTCCATGCCTGACTGCGAAACTTGATATAATGCTATCTATATGCTTGGTGGTTGAACACAAATAACCACTCGTCCACCGTATGGTTTTGGTTAGGGTTTAATTGATCTTAAACCTACAGTGCACGTATAACCAACGTTCCGACACTTATATATAATGTGAACTCATATAGTTCACTACCTGTTTCCAGGACAGAACTTGCATATTACATACCTGCTTTTTAAGGATCCTACGAAGTTCGTGACAATAGGGAAATACACCACTTGGGCAGAACAGGGGGGCCATATAAGTGGCAGGCAGCAGGCCATGAATTGATAGGCGTGGAAAGAATATTTTGGGCCCCTGGCTGCAGGATGGCAGGCAGGGTGGCAGGCAGGGTGGCAGGCAGGGTGGCAGGCAGGGTGGCAGGCAGGGTGGCAGGCAGGGTGGCAGGCAGGGTGGCAGGCAGGGTGACAGGCAGGGTGGCAGGAAGGGTGGCAGGAAGGGTGGCAGGAAGGGTGGCAGGAAGGGTGGTAGGCAGGGAAGTATGTGGCGGGTGTTGACAGGCATTGAGGTAAAGAGGATGATGGGCGGATGGCAGGCATCAGGCAGTGGGCGTGTAGCAGGCGATGGGTGGTGAGTGGCTGGCGGGCAGTGGGCGGTTAGTAGACGGTTGGGGTTGATGGGTGGGAAGGTAGGAGTGGCAGGTGCGAGGTCGGTGTCAGATGACTGACAGTGATCAATATGAAGATGTTGGCATAATGAGTGGGTGGTGGTGGGCGGCAGGTAGTAGGTTGGCTATGAGCAATCCATGGTAAATACTGAAGTGAGGATGAAAAACAGTTGTGAAGAGTGAAAGATTTGGGCAGTGGTGGGTGTTACTGAGGAGGGTAATGGGCAGCTAGTGGGTGGTTGGTGGTAGGTGATGGTGAACAGCTGGTGGGTGGAGGATGATGGGTGGTGGGTGGCAGTTAATGGTTGTCAGTTAGTGTTTAGCAGTTGGTGGTTGGTAGTTGACGGTTGGTGGGTGGCAGGTTGTGGGTGGCAGGTGGTGGGTGACAGGTCGGTGGCAGGTGGTGGGTGGCGGGTGGTGAGGGCTGGGAGCCGGGAGCCAGGAGGCTGGTGGCTGGTTGCTGGTTGCTGGTGGCGGATGGCGGGAGGTGGGAAGCAGCAGGCGGGAGGCGGGTGACGGGTGGCAGGAGGCAGGTGGCAGGTGGCAGGTGGCGAGTAGCGGGTGGCGGGTGGTGGGTGCTGGGTGGCGGGTGGTGGGTGCTGGGTGGCGGGTGGCGAGTGGCGGGTGGCGGGTGGCGGGTGGTGGGTGGCGGGTGGCGGGTGGCGGGTGGCGGGTGGCGGGTGGCGGGTGGCGGGTGCAGTTGGCGGGAGACATGTAGATGTGCATTTTACCGCCGCCCACCAGCACTGATGGATGGGAGTCGGACAGCGTTTGAATTCCATTTGCCACGGAAGAGACTGGGTAGAAATTTAAACGCTAGAGGGGACTAGAGCGACAGCGATTGAGAGGACTTGACAGAGGAAAAACATGAGACGGGAGACGGATTTTTTACGCTGAGAGTCACACTTAGAACTCCACTCGTGGTGATGCAAATGTCGATCCAGGGATTCTCCAACCCGAGGCACAAATACATCTGTAATACGTTTACTCTCAAAGGCACTGCAAAAGTAGGAAAATCTTGTCTTTACTTGGATGCCTATTACACTGTTAATGTAGGGCGTATATATATAGTTCCCTTAAATGAAAAGAAAATGTAGTGATGACCTTTAAACTAAACTAACGATATTTCCCTCTTAGGCCCGCCATCTATAGGGAAAAGAAAAACATTAACTTCTCAACTTTGGAACTTTATCTTAAGAACTTCAATTTCTGAGCTGTCTGAGAGGTATATGATAAAAAATCTCTTAACAGTTAGGGAGAAAGGCGACAAACTGACCTATCAAGTGACTAATATCTGCCGGCACCACTTTTTCAGTGGAACCTCTTTAATGGGCAGGACACTCATTCTCAGGGCCTGTTGTGCTCTAATAGTCACCTATAGCACCCCTCCTATCCTTCCACAGGTTCCAATCTATCACTAACATAATGTAGAAGATTATGTCAAATGTCACTGCCACGAAGTCCCTCTGAGAATGGGTCGGCTTCATTGATATGACATAGCATATGCTCCTATGCTTTCATGCCGTAACTTACAGTACAGGACAAATCTTGTGCTGTATAAAGTGTAAATACTTGAGGAAATTATTTGATGACGATTGATATTGACTCGTGTAGTATGATTAATCTAGGCTATCAAAGGGACGGCGGTAGACCGATAATGGAGGTAGGACAGGCCTATGGACGATGTGGATCACGATTAAGATTTTTCTTAAGAACTCAAAATAAAGATATTTTCCTGATAGTCTTGCAAGACAGTCTTCCATGAAGACTGATCATATTAGGTAACGAGAATGCAACAAATACCACGATACGATCAATGTTTGTATCGCTCCTAGTTTTGAAGACACCTCCCAGTCTAGCAAGCCTGGTGTGGGCATATAACTAGTCGGTGTTTCTTACGTTACACGGCTGGAAGTAGGACGGCGACCTCTGGCCGACTGCTTGACCCTGTCATTATGACTTCATCAATCAGACGTCGGGGTTAATTAAGGTCAGACTGAGGGTGGGAAGCGGGGACTGGGCTTGTCACCGTCTGCCCACACACAGGTTCTTCTTACTCCAGGTGTCCGACTTCCTCCTCACTTCTCTTATTTTTCTTCTAATCGGTTCCAAACTCACTCATATAATCTGTACTGGTATGCGGCTAAATCAGTCATTATAACGCCTGTATCCATCATTGTGCTCATTTACCAATTTTGATTAACTATATATCTTGTCATGTAGAGGTCAGTGGAAATCAATGATGGTCTTCCTCATATTAGGCCTGGCGTCCACCTACTACGATATGGCACCGATATGGTCTTTGATTGACCTACCGATAAAAAATAAAAATCGTGTCGGAAGGTCACCTCATATCGGGGCAGTTGACCACGTCTCTACGATTAGGCACCGATACAAAATGGGGATCTACGATTTCTTTCCGATGCAAAATCTGTATCGTAGGGTCTCTACGTATGTTAAAATGTCGGTGACTAATCGGGAGAAATGCAGCGCATTCTGCAGGTAAAATTGCTTTCACGTGTGAGATACTGATCAGAAAATTATGAAATTTTGGAATTGGATAACCAATACATATGTCCTTGTACTCTGCAAATTTGGTGATTTTTGAATAGGTCCAAGTGTCTAAAATCAATACTTACTTGTTTTGACTTGGAACAGAGCTTTTAGATCCAGAAAAAATACATTGTTGTTCTATGTGTAGTGGGATATATTATTGATGCAATATTTCATGAATCATACTGTATCATATATCTAAAAATGAAACAATTACATGTACTTCAAGATATATGCACTTGTGCCCTGGTTGTATCGTGGGGCATATCGGAACCGTGGTCACCTATTTTTAAAGTAGAACCCATTACAACATGTGGTGAATTGGCATGTCTAGACATATGTCCACGATTTTGCACCTTCCCGATATGTCTCCGATATTTGCTTTTTGCATCGGTGCCATATCGGTAGGTCTATATTTCTATCGTAGTAGGTGGACGCCGGGCCTTAGTGTGTGTCTTGTCCTCACCTAGGCAGTCATGCATAACATGCTTTATCTTAACCTGATGTAAATGTCCACAGGCCTAACATAAGGAACTCGTTCTCAACAGGCATGCGAGTACGGCAACTCGTACTCAATGGGTGATAAGAAGATAATTATATCCAAGCTAAGATAAGGTCAGAAACATCTTCGTGTTTGATCTGAGCTCCTGTTCGCCATCTCGTTTGAAGCGCTTCAGAATATTCACTCGGCGATCGCCTCGTTCATATTACTGCGCGCTCCAAACTCGATGGGATACGGAGACACAGACCAGACTCTCATCAGTTTCTTTCTTAGTACTGCTCCATCAGGTATCTACAAGGTCAGATGTAAATATATCATTTATCCTCATGTATACATAGACACCAATAATTGCTTAGTGGTGGTATTTTCATTCTAGGTTTTATAATTTCACACCCTGGTAACTGCCATAGTCAGATATATGAGAGAGATTACATCTATTGGATACAAGTATAGCATTCAAGCATTCAAGCTACGCCTCTCGTCGTATCTTATTTCTCAGTTGAAAATAGCAGTCGGTGTTTAGAAGTGGGGATGGAGCGGTAATGTTACGATGGGGTGAGGATTGGGAAATGTAAAATTAAGCGCACAGTTATGGCCTCTAATGCTCATCGTAAAATGATATCTTAGCTCAACAAAATCATTCTGAAGCCAATATAAACCATTTCGTAATGCGAGTCCTAATGCATTTTTATAATCAAATTATCCGATTGAAGGTTGGAATACAGCTATTCTTATTAGTGATTAACATTAAGCTCTAGGAATATACATATATATATATATATATATATAACCTATGTATATAGCCCTTATGTACATATATACGTCACTTTACAACCATCGTCACTTCAACACAGACGCACATAACGGTGCGTCACAGCGATGCCGGCCGCGCATACGTTTAGTGTCTTTACCCGGATAACTTCGTGGGTTTGGGTTATCCCGTCCACACACAAACACACACACACACACACACACACACACATATATATATATATATATATATATATATATATATATATATATATATATACATATATATATATACATATATATATATATATATATATATATACACAAAAACACATAGATATGTGTATCAGATTTAATGAAAATGGCTCGTCTCAGAGTGCTATCTCGTTACCTAAGCTCTACTAAGGGCTCCTCACAGTAATTGCCCGTTCTTCGTAATATGATACACGTTTTTATACTAAATATGTTGTGATGCGCAATATTTCAGGGTCACTATTTGCATCAGAGTCGTTGTCAGATAGCATTCATAGTGACAGTACCGTTTTTAATTAAGTATCTCTCGACCCTTAATTGGCTTTTGAAATATACTGCCTTGTTTTTCAATATGTGTTAGTAGTTATCATTGTGTGCATAGTGCTTTGAAGAAGATCCTATTGACGTCATTTTCCATTACTTTCTGCCATATTCACAGCAATTCAGTAAATTAGGACTACATCTGGGGCCTGTTTCACTAGTTTCGTGACATGTCTCGGTGGTGTCTGTGACACCATACAGACATATTGGGGTTGACTAGTTTTGTGACAACACAAGTCGCGCTGGCGCAAGTGGCGCTGTAGTGTCACTGTTCGCAACACCAACATTGTGATCATTCTTAAGCCGGGGACACACCAGGCGAGAAACTCAGCCATTTCGGGAATCACCAACACAAACTGGAGTAAATGTGCAAAATTATTTCATAATAATATCTCCCGTCGCTAATTTAGCGTCTCTGAAGCGATAATCAGGTGAAATAGTGCTACACTTGTTATAATCACATGGCATCCTTCAATCGATGATCACAGTGCCACAGACAAATTCTAATTTGTATATACTACTCACACATCAGTTCCTGCAAAAGGAAATCAATCTGGTAGTCATATGAAGAATGGCTATATTCTAATTTAGGAGTTTCAGATGTGTATTGTGCAGAGAGGGTAAGGAGCCACTCTTGTGATTGGGGGGGGGGGCTGTTCTGTGCTTCTCCATTATCTGATGCATGGGAGAGCAAAGATCCAGGATTTGAGAATGACAACATGGGGCCCGTTTGATAATTTAGGATCGCACATGAAGACCCTATTACTCGTGAAAGGGTTATCATTAGAAATATCTAAGTCTGTTCGCTAAGACGATATCATCTATCCATAAGGTCTTCCCTAAGTGTTAAATAAAGTTGACCCACATATTTCCTGGGTCTCTATGGCATACAGAAAAGGGTCTGCGTGTAGGATCCTAGATTATTAAACGGGCCCCTGGAGTTCTGAAGTCAAACATTCATCATTGTTACATATTTTTATCAGGGGAAACGTATCCTGCCTGCAGTTGTTTATTGCTGGTCTCCTTTATTGAAACCTACAACTGATCGCACCTTTATTGTTCTATCCCTGCGCTATTGTCATTTTTCCCTATCATTGGTTCTCTCGAATTCCTTTCTTGTCTCATATACGCACTGAACCTCCTCGTGAATTTATCCAATATTACCAGAGAAGGTCTAATCTTTGTAAAGAATCCGTGTCAAGATACAGAGTCATAACAACTGAAAAGAATGTCGATGGTTCGATATAATCTTGCCCTTTGAAGAACTGACATCATCCTAAACTGTAAAGGATCGTTTCTGTACGTATTGAGAAGGCCAATGCATGTGAGATGATATCAAGATGGGTTTTAAAAATGCAAAGCAAAGGTGCGCCTATTCATTCAGTAAATAACAGAGGTATCAGATATTGGTCTATACTTGCTAAATCATGCATTCCTCTGCTAAGGCATAGTACTCTGCGGGCTCGGTCAAAACCGTTACTGGATTTGGTGGAGAAATATGAATCAATATCCCTTTTCCCCTATGTGGACGATCCTTCTTATTACAAAACCTCCTACGAGGTGATTCGTGTTCACGGGCCATACAAAATCCCGTTACCAGCACACGGCTACTGCTGTAGAACCAGACTTTGGCCAATTAATTATGATGCTTTTCAAAAATTGGCCATCGGGATACTGCCTTTTATTTCTGTTAGCGGGCCTAAATTGGTAATTCGCTTTTTATTCCTAAAATCCTCAATGCATCAATGTCCGGTTTTTTAAGGTGTAAGATTGATTCTGTTTGTGGTTGGTTGACACGGTGCTTGTCCGTTATGCCTAAACTGACCGTTATTAGACAGGCAAAAGGGCTGAAACCCTCCCAGAAATAATGCTATTATTAGACACCGATTGTCTCACAGGGTAGATGCCTGTTACTCACAGAACCATACAACATGCGTACATTCATATCAGCTCGCTTTTTATCCCTAAAATCGTCAATACATCAATGTCTGCCTTTTTATGGTGTAAGATTGATGCGGGTTTTTGTCGATTCACACGGCGCCAAATCATAACAATACTGACACAAAGCCATACGTTTACCGACCACTATCTTCTCAGACCCTGTCTTTGACCAGTAAGGGCGGCCCATCCATAATAGATGGCATGCTCTATAGAGCCAATGTGCGCGGTGGTTTGTCTTGGTTATGAAACACCAGCTTCTAGACACCCCCGTCAACCCTTTCCCTGTTGGGAGACGTTTTATGTTGGTCTAACACCTCGATCCTTCAATGTGGTAATGACAAGCACGCCACGTTTAGGGCTCCTTAACTAGCGCTGACCATGTTTGGGTGAATTCAGGGGGCGGACAACGTGGGATTGCATCAGGGGCCCGTTTGATAATCTCGGATCGTACAAGGAGACCTTTTCTGTATGCCATGGAGAACAAGGGACGATGTGGGTCAATTTTATTTAACACTCATGTACGACCATATGAACAGCTTATACTGTCTTAGCGAACAGACGCAAATATTATTAAACGATATTCTTAAACGAATATCAGTAGAGAGAAGGCACAAATCAAATAAACTCTGATATGCTATGAACAAGCTAGCTTGGTGTTAAACCTAATGCTAAATATGTTGAACGGGAAAGCCATCACAGGACAATTTGAACTTGATTACAATGACTGGTAGATGATACACTGGACAATACAATACAGAATAATATACAAAGATTACATCAAAGATCTAGGTCTAGGATTAAAGAAATGGTCATTACCTTTACATCATATTTTCTAGAAAGTTCTCCCATTTGGTTAATGTATGATCTTAGATTATTAAACGGGCCGCTGGATCGTCATAAGTAAAAGGCAGACAGTGATACCTCATGTTTTCTGGAGAAACGTGGGCTAGTTCGCCGAGGATTCTTGACAGAACAGGGGACAGCAGTACGTAATATCTATTTGATATATCAAATTTACATTATTTGAAAACATAGAGATATGATGAAGAAGAGCGACCACAGGTTTAGGAATTTCTACGAAAGACTACGATAGATGCTTTGTGTGCGATCATTGAACATCCGCAGCAAACCTGCCCTTAATTAGCACATTATCCACCCTAAATAATATTTATTTGTTACAACACTATTCTGTGGGATTTTGCTTAGAGAATGAGACATATCCTGAAATAAAGAAGATACGATGATATAACAGCAACCACATGATATGAATAAACAGTACTCGATCTTTTGTTGTATTGTTATTCATTTTTACCGATAAATTCAACCCAGGAAATGTCATATTAATGTTTATAACAATAGGGACTATATTTTTTTACTGTATATCACAAAAGGGCTATTTTCCCGTCTACAATGGCTTTGGAGCTGTATACCACGGATTTGAATCCGTAAACAATGGTTATGGTATCTGACAGATTTTGTATAATGGGTGGTAGTCCCCATACATTCTCGATGGGTACTTAGTAGTGAATAATAAAATGGAAGGTGGGGTTTCGGTGTTCTGAAAGCAGGCCATGTGTGGGCGTGCTGAGTGGAGTAGACAGTGCGTGTGTGTGGGGGCAGGGGTCCGTCTGAAGGATGCCGGAGACACAGTGTAAAAACGACCGGTGATTGAGAGCCCCACATGCAGTGTTACAGAGATATTGGACGTCAATAACATGCTCCGTCCACAAGACGGGAGCAAGACCCAGGACGGTGTTGTTAGGATGACCCGATTTCAGCGATGGAAAATAAACACCCAGTCTTTACAAGCGACCAGCGGACTCTCCGTGGGGACTGTGTATGACATTTTCTTGGCATTTCTCATTAGCCGAAGGTGAATCGGTGACTTCTGATTGAACGGTCGTGTGATGGTTGCGTTACATATCCACTTTTATGTCTCTGTCCTCCACTCTCCGCTCTTTCCCTCCGCTCAGTCCCTCTCCGCTCTCTTTGTTCTCTCTCTGCTGTTTCTCTCCGACATCTCTCTCTCCGCTCTCTCTCTCCACTCTTTCTCTCTGCTCTCTCTCCGCTCTCTCCGCTCTCTTTGTTCTCTCTCTCTGTGCTGTCTCTCTCCGACATCCCTCTCTCCGCTCTCTCTCTCCGCTCAGTCTCTCTCCGCTCTCTTTGTTCTCTCTCTCTCTGCTGTCTCTCTCCGATATCTCTCTCTCCGCTCTCTCTCTCTGCTGTCTCTCTCCGACATCTCTCTCTCCGCTCTCTCTCTCTGCTGTCTCTCTCCGACATCTCTCTCTCCGCTCTCTCTCTGCTCTCTTTGTTCTCTCTCTCTGCTGTCTCTCTCCGACATCTCTCTCTCCGCTCTCTCCGCTCTCTTTGTTCTCTCTCTCTCTGCTGTCTCTCTCCGACATCCCTCTCTCCGCTCTCTCTCTCCGCTCAGTCTCTCTCCGCTCTCTTTGTTCTCTCTCTCTCTGCTGTCTCTCTCCGATATCTCTCTCTCCGCTCTCTCTCTCTGCTGTCTCTCTCCGACATCTCTCTCTCCGCTCTCTCTCTCTGCTGTCTCTCTCCGACATCTCTCTCTCTCCGCTCTCTCCGCTCTCTTTATTCTCTCTCTCTCTGTCTGCTGTCTCTCTCCGACATCTCTCTCTCTCTCCGCTCTTTCTCTCTGCTGTCTCTCTCCGCTCTCTTTGTTCTCTCTGCTGTCTGTCTCCGACATCTCTCTCTCCGCTCTCTCTCTCTCCGCTCTTTCTCTCCACTCTCTCTCTTTCTCTCTCCGCTCTCTTTGTTCTCTCTCTCTCTGCTATCTCTCTCTCTTCATCTCTCTTTCTGCAGGCCATTTTCTATTAGCCGATGAAAATGACACTGATTAGTTGAGTTTCTCTAAAGGTCTGCTGATGGTGCCACCGACTATGCGTCGGTATCAAATAATCGGGGAGGGTACGGTGTATACCTTATTTCTCCTGCATTACCGATTTATACATAGGCTTGGACTTATACGGGAATATTCTCCACATTCTGAGGTTTATTGATATAGATGTTTTGTCCAGTTTGAACGGGTAGAAACGAAGAAATCGAAATCAGAACTTGAGCTTTTCGCAGCATATAATTTGGCTCGGTTCGCCGTGGTGTCTACTGTGGAGATGGAGGCTCTAATAGAGTCGTTGTGGTAAAATATAATTTACAAAATTAATTTGTAAAGGCTTTAAACATGAAATACAGAAAAACCCCGCTTTCGGGAAACCCCGTTTAAAGGGGTTTACTCTAAATGAAAACTGTGATGGCCAAGGGTAAATGTGTCACTGCTATGGGGAGAGCCATGATGGTCATGGAGAAATGTGTCACTGCTATGGGGAAAGCTGTGATGGTCATGGAGAAATGTGTCACTGCTATGGAGAATACCATGATGGTCATGGAGAAATGTGCCACTGCTATGGAGAAAGCTGTGATGGTCATGGAGAAATGTGTCACTGCTATGGAGAATACCATGATGGTCATGGAGAAATGTGTCACTGCTATGGAGAATACCATGATGGTCATGGAGAAATGTGTCACTGCTATGGAGAAAACCATGATGGTCATGGAGAAATGTGTCACTGCTATGGAGAATACCATGATGGTCATGGAGAAATGTGTCACTGCTATGGAGAAAACCTTGATGGTCATGAAGAAATGTGTCACTGCTATGGAGAATACCATGATGGCCAAACAGAAATGCGTTACCCCTTAACCACTGAAACGTCACTAGTGTTATAAATTGCAAGCTTAAGGTTCCTTGCAGCCCAGACTAAAAACAGAAACTGAGTACGTTAG
This sequence comes from Alentia gelatinosa, assembly GCA_950022655.1. Classification (NCBI taxonomy): domain Eukaryota; kingdom Metazoa; phylum Annelida; class Polychaeta; order Phyllodocida; family Polynoidae; genus Alentia; species Alentia gelatinosa. Next base: position 32,405,730 of record OX465591.1, on the reverse strand, counting down.
AGAATCTACCTAAATAGAGTTGATATTGAGTAGAGGACCTATATCCTCCAAAGCCCTCTCCTACTTCTCAATCTGATTACCTTGTCGTCTAACAAAAATGGCATAATGAGGCAGAACAAGCTAATCTAATATTCATAGAAACTGTGGGATTGCCCTTTTTCTCCAGGAACGAAAAAGAGAGAAGTAAAAAAGTACTCTCTCCGCGTTAGTCTACGCTGACTGAAGATTCCAATTAAATCAGAATGAAATGGGACACAACTGTAGCGGAATGAGCTGCAATGAAGGAAAACATCGGCCGAGAAGCGGAAAAATAAGGCGGGAGAAGAAACGCAATGTTTTTGCCGTCGGTCGACTTCCCACGTCAGTTGTTCTCTGTGTCGTCCAAGTGGTTCCCTTGGTGAGGATAAGGGTAACTAGTGTTAATACTGTTCCCCAATTCCGCAGCGGTTGTGCTAGAGAAATAGTCGGTTGATGGTGATGCGTACCTATTGGATTGGGTATGCTATAATTCTAGAGTATACGAAAACAGGGCTACTGTGTCTGTACCTGATGAATATACTGTAAAATTGACGATTAAATTAACCAATGCCGAGGGCACAGCTTATTATAATTGCATAATTCACCAAGTATTTAGCATGAACAGACAAAATATACCTGTTTTCATATACCTAAATAAATCTATTTTTTACCAATGATTTTTGACTATTTGTTTTGTTTTTGCCGCCGCATACCTAATGCCTTACTTTGGAGAAAAGAAGCTTGTTCTGAAACCCAATGTTCCTGCACTAGATAATAAATACAAAAGAAAACAATTAGCAGGCCAGAATAGAGACGATGGGGATTCAATCAATCATTTTACTTGCCCAGAAAAAAACTTTTGTATTGAGAGAGGACAATGAATACACTACACAAAAATAATCATATCGTTGACTATTAGAGTTTGATATTCTGTCAATTGTTGCAGATAGATGTATCAGATTGAAACATAACTAACCTACCATTAAAGTTGCTTACCCATTTAGTACATGCTTCGGAATATATGCGCCAGGGTCTGCCTCAGTTTGCTAACATCAAAACGTCCCACAGACAATTGGGAGCTGTTCTGAATAGACATTATTACATTTCTGCTGACACCAAATCATATGGAATAATACATTTGTAAAACTTGTAAATATTGCATGGCTCTTTGATGCATCATGACGTGGAGACATAACTATTAAAATAGTTGATAGAATTCTCCTCTATCCTTTCATTCTGGAACACCATGAGAAATAAAACAATACCAAACAATTTCCATGAAACTTTTAATGGGTTTAACAGTTTGTCCATTTGACTGTAAACTCCTTAAAATCATGGCCTAACTTTACTTTTTGAAACAAATAGTTATTGATTTGTAAAACTACTTGATTGAGTAACTATGATGGTTCTTCCATACGAATGCTTCAAATCTTAAGGACATTGGCGTTGGAAGGGAATTTGTTTTCCGAACATTACATCTCAGATGACAAGACACACATCGGTGCATAAATAGATGCAACTTAATCTCTCTAATGATATGAATACTTCCTGGTATTGGGATTTGATCAATTCACCAAATAGTACCTGCAGTTGCATTGTTTATAAAGTTGTACCAAGACATTAACGTTGTCTTTTGTCTACTCTTCATGTTCGTTACCAGCATTTTATTTCTGTTTAACAAGACTTTTATTTGTGTCACTTCCTTATACAATGTAGAGCATGTTTTCTTCACGGGAGTCTCACAAGGCTTGAATTGATAAGTATTAGTACAACATTTGTATTCCTTTACCGTGTGGTTCCTGGAAAACCTTGTTCGTTTTAAAAAGAAAATTGTATTCAAATAATTGAGAGAGAACTGTCATATCAAAGAAAACCTTAATAACTATCAACCTATTCAATTAGACTGTCATTCCTTCTAAGTATCTATAGACATAGTCTGCGACAGGAATTTGTTTATTTTTGCTTAGAATAATGCTTAATCTCTTCTTTAATTTTCTTTGATTTTGGTTTATTATAGTCCTCCACATAGTGTTCATATCTAAACGTCTGCTTCTGTGGGGTGTTGAGAAGGCAAATGAAATAAGAGTGCCACACTTTAATTGCTCCCTACCTCCCAGTATTCCAGCGAAAGCTTCTGTATAATTTTAATCCAAAGTATATCTAATCAATCAGCCATTTATAATTCATTGATCTAAACAATCATGTAGTCATGCATATCTAATCATCATGTTTCTAGCCTAGTGAGTCATTTTTCAAAAGTATGACTAATCACTTCCCTCTTCCGCTGTATCCCTCCGCTTCCCTCTACGATACCCCCTCCCCCTCGTCCTCCCCCCTCCCCTCCCCGATCCCCCGCCCTCCCACCCCACCCCACCCCAGCGCCATCAGACTTCACGCACACGACGAGTGTAGCTCATCTACTCTCCAGGCATGAACAGCGCATCCTACAGCACAGAAGGGAATGCCAGTATGACGTGCCCAGACTTAAGGAGGATGTTGTATGTAGGATGCACAGACTATAGAGCACGGCATTAATCAAGGAGGTCAATAAAACTTCATCATCACGTATCCACATACTTACAGGTCTGAGTCATGCGTATTTAACCACACGCTGAGTAGGCCTGTATCTATAGGCCCATCAGTTCATAATAACAGATGTGAACATAGAACTACGCATATACTGACGTAATATCCCAATACAGTCATTAGGTTCTTCTCTTGATACTGAATATGTTCATCAAATAGAACCTCTTGAGAGTGGTATTTGGTAATTTCTGGAGATTATCATGAACATTGATGTCGGTAAGTGTCGCCCCAAGCGCGTGAGGCGACGGCAGCGCACCCTGAAGTTTTACCCGGCGTTTACACTAGACGATTCTGGCCGGCGATTCGGCCAGGGGCTTGTTTAATAAACTAGGATCGTACATGTGGACCCTTTTCGGTGCCTCATACAAGGGTTATTGTTTGATAATATTTGTGTCTCTTCGCTAAGACAGTCTTAGCCGTCAATAAGGTCGTCAATAAGTGTTGAATGAAAGTGACCCACATTGGGTCTACATGTACGATCCTAGATTATTCAACGGGCCCCAGGTATTTTGCACCTCCTGAAGACATTCAGTAGCAAAATGATAGAAATCGTCTAATGTAAATGCCAAGTTTGTGGCGACTGCAGATCGTCTGGTTACATCAGATTACAGAACTATTGGACATGTTCTGATGCTTACGACTATTTCAAGCCAGTTTGAATTAGTCATCTAATGGGAGGCGAATCTGAAAAATTAGTCATCATTGTAAACGCTCAGGTACATTTTGGGGTTGATGAATTTTGCAGTGGGAACTGCCACCACCTGACAACTACTGGTTCGACGATATACAGTCACCACTTATTTAGTCATCTAATGTAAACGCTAGGCTAGTTCACGTTACCCGGTATAACCACGTGACCACACTTTAGCCTTCTGCCTCCCACATTCAGACGAAAAGTCTTTTATTCCCACCCACCCTACATAAAAAAGGGGATAGGCTTATTTTTATGCACTTTCCTAAGTTTCATGTCAAACTCTATCTTTCATACTCAATTGTACAATCGATATTACATTTTATAATTCAAATTTATGAAATACTAGAAGTGTAAACTATTATCATGTAATACCTTTAATACTTTATTTTATGAAATGTTCAATCTCTACAAAGACTCTTTGTATGTAAATATCACTAAATCTTTTCAATTCTTGATTTCCGGGTATTGACTATGCAGGGTCTGGATATAGATCGACTTACTACTACTAACAAAAAGTCCGCTAAAAACTTCTGTCATAAGTGTTCTTTCCAATAAGTGCTACATTTTGTAATGAATTGATTCAAGGCGAAAAACATGAAAATAAACGAATTTGGTAAAATATTAAAATCTAACAAATGCTGAGGCAGGCTGGGATTCTTACCCGTTCCACACTTTTAATGAATATGTTGTGTAAAACCTGCGAATTTTCAATTAAATTGTTAAAAAATGCAAAACTTAATTGAAAGAATAAATGAAGTTTAAGAGCATGTTGAACAGCATGATTTTGTTTATTGGAATTCTGAACGCGATGTGTCGGTAAGTGGGTAAAGAAACTCTCTTCTGAGACGAATTTTAATGGCAGCACAAGGGCGAATCAGACGGTAACAACTGGGGCTGTTCCTAAAATCAGGGTATTCGCTACACTTGCTCTCAGAGTAGACTTGCGTGTGATTGCTAAAGCCTGACCTGTAAACGATGCAAGTGGATGCCACTCCTCAACGATGAGTATGGCGGAACATAATTTCCCACTAGGATGCAGACGAAAGTGGTGTTAAATTCAGCAATCGAGGCCAATAATCGCCTGATGCAAATGCAGTGAATTCATAAGGTGGGATTCATGCACTACACAGGGTATTTGTCTGGGACAAATCCCAAGGAAATTTTCAACTCATTTTTCCTTGAGACCGGGAAAAGCTAGAGCGTGGCATCCTGTCATGATATTTTTATACCAGGAGTATATTGTCTGGGACAGTGAAAGAGGTTAGGTATACTCCAGTCTCATGTATGCTAATCCCTAAGTGTGAATCCCACTTAAGATTTATAGGGGCACTTTCGTGAGACAGATAGACCCACTCCTCCACCATGGAGTTGTCCCATTACCTTAATTCCATATAAAGAATACAGTAGACCGAGTAGCCAATGACTGCATTCGCAACAAACCCCGACCTTCACCCTGACCTCCTTACATAATATTTTCTCGCGCCTTGGGACGGCTCTGCAGTCGAGAGTTGACCTCGAATCTTAGGGGCCACAACCACCCTCGCTGAGTCGCCGACTAGTACTCAACCTAGCCAACAGAAAAACAGCAAGCTGGATCATTTGTTTTTACACCCCTCACCTCAAGAGTACTCGAGTGAATGTTCACTGGAACCATGTCTGCGCTGAGATCTTTTAACCAAAGGAAAATTGCCTCAGACGGGGGTGAAAGTATGAAGTGCACCTGTCTCAGGTAAACTAGTCCCTACTTTTGAAGCCCGTTTAAACTTCTCAGATGATAGGTTACGGAATCCTGGAAATGTTCAGATCTTTCTGATCTTTGTGAATATCTTACCTTGTGAGTAGTCTTATGATATTTTGGCAAGACACGACCAATTATGAACAAATATCTCTAATTCAAGAAGATCAGTTTATGCATATCGATAAAGCCGCAAACCCACCTGGCTTCTGATGCACACCTAGGCGCCTTGCGACGCGCTCTACGACGCGCAATAACATCGAATTGAATGGGCGACGGAGAGAGAGAGAGATAATGGGCGACGGGCGAGAGAGAGAGATAGAGAGAGAGGCAGATAAACAACGGGACAGACAAAGACAAAGACAAAACGGACAGACAAAGACAAAAAAATATTCATTTAAGGCATTAGCATATGGGCGAATTGTAAAACAGCATTATTCGATATGGGTATAAGGGAGAAAGATTGAAAGGGGGAAGAGAGAAAATACCTCACCCTACATTTTTTTGTTATTTATTTGGCAAGTTCGTATACTTCGTGTCGCAGTCTCCCACCATTCTCTAATTGGTTCATTAAGTGCAGCAACGCAGGTAGATTCCAAATCAGTGGTTTCAGGTTAAAAAGCACTGGACCCTGGGAGACCACACTCACTGGGTATGCAGATGAGGGCGGGCTTGTGGTGTTCTGCTTGTCAATAAATACGTAATCACGAAGTAAGCAACCTACCACTCGCATCGGCCTCATACCCCCCACGAGGCAATGACTCAGACCTCCATTGTGGGCTGTGGATCACGCAGCTTACTCCTTACATATCCCTCTAACAAGAAATCTTTAATTATAAAACAACCAAACGTCTGCGGCTCGCAGGACGAGTGCCCCCCCATTGGTGCAATGTGGTTCACTTACTTAGATGCTGCACTTTCGTCTGGGAAGTAGCAAACTAATAATAATGCTCTTTTTTTTAAACTAATTTCAACTAGTTCACCTTTGATAACCACGGATTCTGAGTTGAGTCGATCTAATCGGAATTTATGCAAATGTAATCAAGATACTGCTGAAATATGTATTGTTTCCAACATAAAATAACATCGGACCTGGGCCCCGTTTAAAAAGTTTTGGTGCAAGAGAAAGAATCCCCCTAGGATCACGCCAGCAATCCAAGACATATCTTAGAATGAATGTATCCTGCATAATTAGCCTCCTAGGAGTCAATGTGGTCCTGGCCTAGGACAAATAGGCTGCCAGGTTTGGGTGTCCCTTTGGAGGAGAGTTCCTAAGGACTACAGGTAATGCCACATAGTGGGGATTTTGGTAACTAATTCCATCATTTTTAGTTATCAACGAATCGAACTAAATATCTGAGACATTTCCCCTCTAACACAGCCTTTTTGTATTACATACCATAATATACATATTTCCTGTATTCAAATTGATAGATAAGTCTGTCCTTTGTGAATTTGAATCATTTAGGAGACCTCAGAGGGTATCCCCCTTTAGTGAAGGTAAGTATGTAGGATATAGGTCCCTTTCATTAAACACCATAAATAATTTAGGATCGTACACGAAAGACCGTTTTCTGTACCTGTACAAGGGTTATCGTTCGCTAAGACAGTCTTAGCCCTCCATAAGATCGTCCATATTTGTTAGATAAAGTTGACCCATACTCTCCCTGGGTCTCCTTCGCGTACAGAAGAGGATGTACATGTAGGATCCTAGATAGACTGGCCTCAGTCCCTTTATCCCACCCCTAATATAAAATCCCATAGGCTTAACATTGAGATTCCGTATGCCACGCTGACTGGCACACGGAGTTAGTGGCATACAAAATTATTATCACGTAATATTCCAAAATCGAGGAGACAGGGTAGGATAAAATCAAAACCTGATATCTAGATGACAGGGTGTAAAGATTAGAATTAACCACAGGAAAGTAGGGCCTATTTATATTAACATTCTATAGACTTCAAGGTTTGTTCCAGTACATATTTTGTCAGATTTAGACGAGAAGAGTCCAAAATATTAAAATATTTCCATGCGAGTTACGCCATTGAATTCTGGCCTAGCTCGATAGGTTTGTTTCTATGTAAATATTGTCCAGGTTTGACGAGTTCAGATTTAATAATCGAACAAAGCAAATAGGCCTTACGCAGTTTTGTGGTTTAGCTAACACAATCAGCTCTTTCGGGATTTATATCTTAGATAAATGGATTTCCGTATATTCTAAGGTAAACTAAACACTCTCAACTTCATTATACTAAAATATTGTCAATTTTGGTTGATTTGAGACCAAGTAATCGAAATATTAATATGCGCCATACACACCCTCTATACGTTACTATAGGTTCGGTAGGGGAGTGCAGATCTGGGCCAGACACGACTACGAAAATCATTTATTATGAGGATTTAACTTAAAATATGCTTTCTCCTGATATATAATTTGTGTATTTCTGACAATGTGGGACTTCGTTATCGAATTTAGAAGATTAAAAGTACTCAGTGGATAAAATGGCTAATCGTGCCATAGCTAGGTGCTGAAACATGGACGGGGACTTATATCAGGGCAATCTACACTGTCTCAGGTTTGTTTATGCGAAATATAATTCACTTTGATCCAGCAGAGAATTTAGAATCAAATTAACAGAAATGGCTACCGAGCTGAACCTTTACTATGGGAGCGGTAGCGGAGTTAGGCGCTGGGCAAGACACGATTTAGAAAATCATTTATTATGAGAATTTAACTTGAATTCACTGGAGACATTAATATTCGTAAACTATGGATTCTCAACTTTCTTCTAATATAAATTTTGTGTATTTCGGACGAGTTGGGACTTAGATATTGATTTCTGAAAATTAGATTTGAGCAGTGACTATATTGGCTTATTTCGCCATTGCTTCTACTTTGGACAATCGACCACAGAATTACAGTGGTCTCTTCAAATTAATTTGCCTAAGGATTCTAATGGAGTTTGATCATTGCAAGTCTACCTGTGGTTATCTCCCACACTCTAAGGATCATCTACATATAAATAATGTCCAGGATGATATATTGAATTCGGAAAATTCAACTTGTGCCTATTCAGCATTGACATCTCCAGGAGGAGTTAACTTTTAAATCGATTGCTGGAGAATGATTGACTATTTCTACAGCCGAATATTTCTGAAAAGCGGAAAAGAAGACAAGGTAGGTGAAGTAAGGTTTATAATATCTTTTAATATTGTGTATGTATTTTTTTCAGATCGATTATTCAGCAATATCGTTCAATATATTACACAGGTTGACAAGGCTTGATACATTTCCAGGTGAAGCACTCGTCATCGTATTCACAATATGTACATAGGTTAGCTTTACACTGATAGACATGTTTTATTTCAGATTCAACAAGGTATATGATCCATTTTTACAGTTCTGAGGTTGATCTGAGACTGATTCAATGCTATATATATAGTTACACAGGCAGGAATGAATTTTGTTTCAGATTGAAATACTCGACAAGGTATACATTGACCTAACAGCGGCGTCAGAACAGAGGGAGGGGGGGGGGGGGGCGGGGGCCATAAAATCATCAACTTCAATCAAGTGTAAAACCTGTGAAAGTCAGAACCAAAAGTACTGATCTTTTTTCATTTGAAACCGTCAAAGTCTGATTTTGTAGTAGTCTGGTCTGCAGACCAGGAAGGAATGTTTTTTGTTTTGTTTTACTTTTCAGCATAAAAGACTGGCAAAGTCTGACTTTTTAGTGTGTGGCAGTGAGGGTTTTTACTTTTTAACATGGAAAAATGTCAAAATCTGACCCTTTATCGTGCAAAAATGGTTACGCCTTGACCTTTTTAGCATGGAAAATGTCGAAGTCCGAGTTTTTAGTAAAAATGGCTAAGCCTTGACTTTTCGCCATGAAAAAAAAGTCTAAATCTGACATTTTAGTATATAGCAATGGTTAAGCCTTGACTTATCACTATGGAAAAAAGTCAATGACTGACACCAGTGGCCTGTGACGGGCAAAAAGAATCTAATCAGGTTCTGTCAGCCCTTGGCTTTGAAGCTGCTGTACGGTCGCTCCCGGTAAGCTGTGACCTGCTCCACCACAATTATTTTAAAAAACCTGTCCTGTCAGTGGTTGACAAAAAGTCAGCAGTTTTTCAGCCCCCACCCCTTACTTTCAAAATGTCGTGACGCCCCTGTATAATGATAAGTAAATGGAGAGAACACTTATATAGGGCAGCCACTGAGGAAGTCACTGAGGAATTACATCTCACATTAATCAAAAAGCGCAATATGCAATATGTGGAGATAGTAAAAGTGTGGTTTAGACAGAATATATCTATCTCAGTTAAATACCCGTCGTATATCTTAACCAAATGCTCTTAGAAGAAGGGTAGAACTGTATATAATGTAATGTGTAACTAAGGCGTGTACGCATAGTAATATAGTTGGCTTCCGGTACGCAATGTGATGCTAATTTACACGTCCGTAAACAAATATGATCACTGGAGTTCGTCTCCCATTAAGTCTATTATATCCTAGTCCTGGTCAGATGGACATTCTTTGGAGATTGAATCTCGTTGTTATATTGCCATAGCAGCTGCTATGTCGTAATCCCACTATCCATGAATTCCAAGTGATCTGACATCTGACATTCCGCATCGAGTGCAGGCCGTACATTAGCATGGTTGAGTCAGATAAATAGAACATATGGCCCCAACGGAATTTCAAATAAAATGTTAGCCCGCGTTACTCAAGAGCGATACCAGAAAGTCAATCTCTACAACATCATGATCGCCAATGCATCGCCTTCAAACCGAACTAAATATTCAAATTAGATTTACCTGTCGTACATTCTGAATTAGACATGTTATCTCCGCCCGATGAATCACACTGTCCAAATAGGTTTAGTGTTGAGATAATAACAGAGATTATCCTACCCCTAATAAAAAACGCCATAGGCTTAACATGGGATTTGTTTATGTCACTGGGTGTGACATAAAGTGTTGTTTATGCCACTACTTTCTAATACTGAAAAAATGTAGAAACGGGGTAGGATAAAATCTAGACGCCCCTCGTTTGAGTTTGAGTTTACTTATGTCACTCATTTTGTTGGCTCCATAATTTCACGAGTCGAAGACGAGTGAAATTATGGAGCCAACAAAATGCGTGGCATAAATAAACTCATACTCAAACTCGTGACGTCTCTTTATAATATTGTAATATATCTTTAGATGAATTTGGTATGCTTTATAGGTCTTAGACAGGTGCGCACGATGCGCTACCCTTAATATCTGATTGGACAGACCTAGCTTTATGGTAATAGAATTATCATATCTGATAGAACAAACCTATATGATATTGAAATTGTTATATCTGATAGCACAGATGTCCCTCTATGATATTGAAATTACCATATATGACAGATGTTGCTAGTGACTATAATTATGTCATAGAAACTGTCATATCCGATGAGACAGTCATAATCATATGGTATTTAATCAAAAAGTCATAGCTGATGGGACAAATAGGACCACGGTCTTGCAAGTTGCATTTACGATAGTTGCAGACCCTGCGTGATAGATTAGGAGAATCATAGCAATAGCCTGACACAGCATGGCTTTCAGAGATATGATGTTTTCTAATAAGAACTAAATGTCTTCTTAATTAGGCATCCCCGAAACTGAGGTAATACCAGGATCGACAGCTTTCATTTAATTTTGAGATACCGTGGTCTTTCATTAAAGATGAAAATAACATGTGTAGCTAGCTTTCCAATATATACACCCTGTATATTTGGAATAATTAGCAATTGAACTTTCCCGAACTCAATTCATTGAAATCCATTACTATAAGATAAAACACTTACATTTAGAGTCTAAAAGTCGTACGGTACTTTAGCCAAGGAAAACATTCAATGATCAAATAGGAACCCTGAGCATGGATTAACGGATAGTAAAGTTTGTTCTATGCCATCAATTAATCCCATACTTCACTGATTAGACGCTATCACTATCTCCTAAAGAACATCACAAATAATCAGCAAAGTGTATCACTGCCTTTCATCAATTTAATGGATTGGCAATCTCTTACACAGAGATATACCTAGTTGCTGCATGATATTGCCTGTACCATAGGTTCTTCACGGATATAATGCTTTACTGGAGATACTTTAATGACCTGTAGACATGGTAGAAGCGATATGCTCATTTACCTCCTCATTAGGCTAAATACGTCCCTACATTAAGTAGACGTCAAGTATCTTATCGACAGTCAGTCAGTACCAACCCTTGATTATGTAATTGGCAGTAGGGAACAGCTAAGTAATCAGATGTCCGGACTTCCATCCACCTGTCATCAATCACAACCTGGCATGTCAAATTCCAGGACTGGGAAGGGCTAATATCTTATATTGATGGAAAAGATGGCGCGAATGAATGGGAAGTACTTCTGTTAATTCAGGAAGTCTTCGGATTATATCTTTTCAGTATGGGCTAGGTAATGAACAAGGCATTCCATATTCTTTACGGAGGTTTCTCCTAATCCCATCGTAGAGTGCTAGCTCGTAAAAACCAGATGGCTACAGGAATCCATATTATATTGGCAGATATTGGCCGTGAATGACGTTTATGAATATGGCATACATAAACTCTTCTCTTGTATCGATGCTGTGTTTGCGGGCATAACTTATGTTATTAGATATAAATGTCGTTACTGAATGTAAAAAATGGTAAAACAAATAAAAGCAACAAAGAAGGAAACAAAAATCCCACAAAAAACAAACACTAAGCCATCATTTTTCAACCTATCATTAATGAAGAGGAGTAGTAGATGATCTCTTCACGCGCACTTGTCATTTCTATAATTAGCATTCAAGAACCACAGTCTGTGTATCGCCATCATTTTCTGCATAGTTATAAAATATTCTGAGTTAGAAAACCAATCTTTGCCATAAGCACGGGGTCATTTATGATTAGAAATTTCACGCATTGTTAATTATGACGAAGAATGACAGGACTGAATGATATTAATCAACATTGCCGTAGTAGGAAGGCAATTATTGATGTCAATCTCCTAGCCTATATGTTTAGGTCTTGTACACATACTGTTGCCTTGTTCGCACTGTGCGACTGGAGGTACCTGGAGGTGTGACCAGTCTGAGACTGGACATACCTGTGAGTGCGTAGGGCGGCAAAATCCGTCCTGCAAGTCTCAGACTGGAGGTACCTCAGGTACACCCAGTCGCTAGCATATTTGAATATCAAACATGATTGATATTTGATACCGCTAGTTGCCGACTGGGCATACCGAAGTACCTTCAGTCGCAAGCTTTACTGTCGTAAGTTGGGTGGTTCACACACAAATCTGAGCGTAGCTTGCGATTTTGCGCCCAAATTTGGAACGTCCTTTTGCAAGCGCGGTACCTCAAGTCTCATACATATACGATATTGACTGGTTTCAGATACAAGCGGCCGTATGCTCCGAGGAGTTGACGCGTAGTAATATCCGAGCGTGTGCGAGGATATTGCGTAGAGTCAACTCCGAGGAGCATACGATCGCTATCATCTGAAACTGGTCTATATTGTATTTATTATCAACCTTTTCTGGACAAGTGGCATGTCAATATCAGTTCTTTTAGTTATGCACTATCTTTTCCTTAGGCACTATTTTTTCGTATGCGCCATCCGGAGCATACAACATCCGTATGTGGCGGGTATGTCCATACACACTCCATTCAATGTGTTTTCTACGCACACTTTGTATCAGGTGGATAATAAAAGGGGTATCCGCTTGCAAGCCCCCCAGTCGCACAGTGTGAACTGGCCTTTAATAATGGTCAAATAGAGACGACTGTAGCGACATAGCTTTGATGGGAAACCTCACAGAACGGGATGATGAGGTCAGTCTCGTCTGTTCACATTAAGAAGAACATTTGTAGGTCTCGTCTAAAACCATCCACCATAATCCCGGTACGAATATGAGTAAGGAATGGAAAGACAGGGTCTTAGGAAGAGGAGGTGGGGTTACTCCACTAATTGGCCGCTTGCTGTGACTCTGAAAACGGCGGGAGTCCTTGGCTGACTCCCATCATGCTTTATTAGGCACTAGGCAGAGTAGGAGTGGGGCAACTAGGATATTAATTAAAAGCTGCAGGGCTAGGATACACTCCATGAGGAGAGCTGGATCTCAGAGCGCGGTCTGTATTGACAAAGTGAGCTACTCACCGCCTATTTTTACATATTACAAGGAGACTGGGCGAAGGGTCTTTAGCACCGGATGAAGAAACAACTCCATCGATCATCTCCCACCAGCAGCCGGGGGAAAATCCAGCCGGGGCTCTAATCCTTCTGGTTCAATTTACAATAATTGTCTTTCAACATAAACCGCGCCCGGTCTAATTACTGGTTGGGGCGCGGACGTTACCATGTTAGGGCCGTTAGCTATAAGTGGCGCACTGAGCTGCTCACACACCAGCAATCACTGTCAACCCGGCTCACCGACCGGGCTGCGCTGAGCACATTACGAGCAGTAAAAAGAAGTCACACAAACAGGTCAAGCACTACCGGCCATTACTGGAGGAGCAATTACAAGAAACCCTGAGATAAGGCAGGGACTGGGAACAGGGAAGCCCGGACTCTGATCAATCCGCCACGCAGGCAGATAACACTTAGATTACATTAGGTTTATCTCATTCCCATATTGAGGGCCCCACTCAATCGCCACCGTTCAGGGTTTGGATGCTCCTCGCTGTGGCCCAACGAAGGGGTACTGCAGACATTGATTCAGACTACCGCCTAGATTGCAGAGGTAATGGGTTCAATTATCTAATGGTATTTGTTGGTAGGGCACTATATGATGTATCTTATAACGTTTAACTTTGATAAGGAGGTAATTTTCTAATACCAAGGTGATATATAGAATGATATATAGGATGTCATATATCTATATATTTATTTAATCATACGTATAAACGCGAGTGAGAGAGGCACATACATTATCTATCTGTCAGATACCATAAACATGGTTTACACACATGGCATATACATTCACCATGTCAGAAAATATAAGTGTGTAGCAAATTATTCCTACAAAACTGTCATAAATCAAGCAGTTTGACTTCATCACTTTGTTGTATAGGTATATATGTTGATGTATATCATCCAAAACACATGCACTACTATAGTATGTTACGCTGGCTGACAATGAAAATCAGAACTTAATTGTCGAGCTTGACTAGATTAAATAAGAGATATTTTTTAATCAAATCGCGGATACACGACAGCAGGCGGAATTGGCGGGAAATTTGAAATTTGTATCTTTTGCCTGGAAAAAATATGAAGCGTTGCAGACAGGGATGTGGGGCCTTTTGTAGGCAGATATTTTCTGTCAGAAATCAGAACAAATCGTCAACCTATTATGACTGTTGGAGGAGGGATTTTGGGGTTTTCAATTCTTTCTGATTTTTTTCCCGACATGTTGAGTTGACTTTTGAGAGCCCATATAGACCAGCATGTTCAGCACCGATCTAATCCGTCACTATTTTGGTGCTCCAGGTAGACACATAATCGTATCCTAATACGATTTTTCAGTTTCTCAAAATATCTTCAATTTTTTTTTTTTTTTTTTATTACCCACAAATTATCACGAGGATGGTCTTCCTTTGTGGTTTGTCTCGCAAGTACAGAAAATTGTAGTACATTCGGGAGAGCATTGCTCCCTCTGGCAGGCATGATTTACAACATATAGGCAGGTCCATAGTGGACAACAGGTAATAACAGCAATTATAGTATCAATAGTAGTAGGTTACGTTATAAATTACCTCCACCTAATAACATAAGAATAATAGGGCTGACCGAAAGATGAAGATGATATGGAACATATTAATAATGTTATTGGTATTATTATTATTACTATTATTCTATGATATTACATAACCCGGTCCAAATATATATACATATATATTTTTTTTTTTTTCAAGCAGCTTTTATTTCCAAGAAAATCGTCCATTCATTTTACGTTAGGTATACATCCAGACTTCCTCTACAGTAAGCAATCAAAGTACAGGAAAGTATAACATGAGATATAATCTGTCTAAAGAAAACTTATTGAGTACTGTCCATTAATAGGGTGCCGCTTGTAGTTTTTTGGGGGGAATTCCAGTTCCCTTCAGGCATATGTGAAATTATAGGAATAAAGAGAAAGGCTCTTCCTAAGATGCCAGTCTTTCCATTTAACTCAGACATTTCGAGA
The DNA here is from genome assembly GCA_950022655.1 of Alentia gelatinosa. Lineage (NCBI taxonomy): Eukaryota > Metazoa > Annelida > Polychaeta > Phyllodocida > Polynoidae > Alentia > Alentia gelatinosa. The sequence goes on along the minus strand of OX465591.1, from coordinate 32,390,468 downwards.
TATCATGTGCGATTTCGAGCACTCAGGACCACTCAGGTCCATATATCTTACACAGAAATAAATGAAGAGAAACATAACACAGCACATTGAGCACACATGAGACCTACTACATGTAACACATCACATTAGACATTCCTACATGACACTTGTACAAAGAAAAAGGAATACACATACAAAACAGAACAAAAGGACTTCACAGTAACATTAAAACATGTATTGGTGAGACGGGTGAGACATGCTTCCTACTAGTACACCCTCAGGACGGTCCCTTTCAGTTACCAGTTATTCAACCCATGCAGCGCTGAATCGTTTACGTCATCCTTCTGTATAATACCAAATATATATTCTTGGTTCATGGGACTCCAAATCAAGACCAAGAAAAGGGTAGATCATGTTAACTCAGTACAAGGGAATCTAAATTTAAATTTCATCAAGCTTTTTTAAACGTGCTTTAAAACTATCCTTGGACGGAGCTGATTTAACATCAGTGTTCAATTGATTCCACAATTTCTTTCCACGATATCCGGGTGACTTCTTACAAAATTCAGTCCTGGGCCTTTCTATTGCCTAATCGGGCTTGTTTCGGCTAAAGTCGGGTCTATGGTGGAATACTCATTTAAATCCAAATTTCTAGAACCATGAATGTTTGGGCTCTGTTATCAAGACTTGTTTATTTCTGGTCTATTAAATTTGTTTGTGGAATACTAGCTCAAACCTGGAGTGTCTGTTTTTGGCGTGCATTATATACCCGAATATCTATTACAAGAATAAATACCTTTGCGGAGCTGGCCTATGGGGAGCGGAGCAGATTGACATTATTAACACAATGTCAATGGGACTCGGCGGGAGCTCCATTACATGCGAGCTGCTCGTCAATTGACGCTGCTTTAGTATAATAGCAGACTGCTCCAACCTCCCACCAAGGATGCATACCGCAGCTATCTCACTATCAATTCCCAGGGTCTTGCAGGCTTTTTCCCTCTACTTCCCTATCCTGGTGATGTATGAATGGGGCAAATGGGCGGCCTCGGGGCTTGGTTGTTTTCCCGTTACGCCAGCCGTATTTACGGGACACCATCCGTGTTTATTATGGCGGCAATTTGCTCGCAGAAACTCGAGGAGGAATCGGGTGCTATCGTACTGCTCACTGAGAGGGTAAACAGCTTGGCGCCACGCGGCCCGGTCACACCGGAGACGTGACCGGGTCCTCCGCCGGCCTGACCCGCAACAGCCCCCGGCAAGAGGATGTGCGCCTCAATGCAAAGCGTGGGCAGTGGGAAGTACATCTCCATCCTCAGGGTGTGTTTATTAGTGGATGTCTGTGAGCTGCACCGTCTGGTAGTCTAGTTAAGACCATAGGTAGGCCGCCGGGGGGCTTAATAGCGGTATTATGTGAACAGCAACCCGCATAGACTGCTATTTCTTCTTCACAGCGGTGTTTGTTTCATATTGTTATATGTATGCACCCATGGTTAAACGTCTATGAGATACTGCCCGCTCCTAGGGGTACAGTATCGATGAAGTTCGGGCTCACTGTGACGTAATGAATGAGCTATGAATCGATGAATTAAAGGCATATCGGAAAATATGGTTTCAAAATTAAAACCCATGTCTTTTTCCTGAATATTGAACATAATGACTTCTAAGTGTTATAGAACACATATCTCATTTAAAAATCTGTGTTAGTTATCTTTTTAGAGATCGATATTATGACATGTATATGACATTATATAGAAGACATTCTTAAAGATCGTTTTTAATGTAGTAAAACCCATGTCATTTTCCTCAAACGTTCATAGAATGTATATATAGTAGATGTGTAGTACCACACATTTATGATTAAGAACTCATAGTTCACCTCCCTTGTTTTTGAAAGAATTGAAGAAAACCATATTTCTCAGTACAAAGAACCAGATTTGGCTGGTAATAGACAATGTTTGAAAATAACCAAATGGCACAATTGTAAATTGTAGGATATGCCCTTAAGCCGCGAACCCAACGCGCTCCCAATGCACAACGACGGGCCTTACGACGCAAAATCCAAGTTTACGTCAGGCAAGGGTGCGTCGGGGTGGTGCGACATGGTTTACGTTGCGTTATACGATGCAAACCGACGCGCTCTACGAGCGTCACATCGGTCTGCATCGTAGACCCTCCAGACGCAATCAAACCTGTTCAATTTTTGCCACGACGGAAAGTGTGTCGGTGTGCATCGGGAGCATTCTCTGTTATATATGAGCTATCCTACCATCCCAAATAACTCCTAAATATGTGAAAAAAGGTATATACATCACCAAACGGTAATTATGGTTTTATATATCATTGCCCTCCCAGACCAGCCCCTTATCTACGGGGCACTCACTAGGTCCATAAAACGTTTACTTATCCAGACTGTCAAGTCAATATGTGCTTAGAATTTTATGTATCGTTTTTCTCATGATAGGTAATACCATGTGTCTTATTTGAAAATGTCTGTGGGGTTCTAACCAAGAAATTGCGTTCTTGTTCCGCACAATTATATCAGAGATGGACTATCATATTACTCCATAACGTCATGCGTAAGTATTTCTTTGATAGCCAGGTGAGACAATATGAAAATATCCCAGCTTTTCATGATCAACTGTATGTGTTTAATGGTTTACTAACGTTTGCAGTTAGAGGAAGGGCCCTGAAGCATTATTTTTTTGCCATCCACAACAAAACGCCGAAACCTTAATCACGAAATCGCATTTTCCTATTCCCATCGCGAATAAAAGTTGTAAATTTATACATACATAGGTACTTGAGAAGCACATCAACACTTTCGTTCGCATTCTGGCGCAGATACGCTGATGTATTAAGATTATTGTCAACGTAAAGTGAAGTCTGCATTTCTGGGCCTTTTGTGAATTCCTCCCCATGTTATTGTGAGGATGAAGGACAGTAAAGGATCCCACCTGGCATGGCATTAAAGGATATCTGCACTCAGCCGAACCGTCGCCGCCCGCCACCCAATGGATGCAGGACGGCACGAGGCACGCCAGCGACTTACTAATCCGCATCCTTCAGCTAATAGCGAGAGCGGATGGAGAGAAGCTCACCGCCAAAGTGAGCAGCTCTCAGGCGCTCATCCCTTTATCCCCCTGTGGGCTGACAGCTCGGACCACCCCGAGCCTCGTCCCGCACCATCAGGCAGACCAGCTGCACCCCATTCTTATATTTATATATTTTTTGTAAAATTAGGAAACATTCTTACTGTGGACGAAACGGTTCTTGTTCGAGGTCAGTCATCGATTTTATACCACCTGAGATCATAGGTGGAAGGCAGTATGAAATTGACAACTGACCAAGAACGAGAAGCGTTTCATCCACAGATAGGACGTTTGCTTAGGGTTATCATTATATAACTCAAATTGATGGAAAAACGCCATTTCAGTGAGTCACAGTCACAGCGGGCACGAACATTATTATCATGACTGCACCCCTAGCAGCAGGCAGTATTTGATAGACATTCGCACACGTTTAGGTATATAATTTATTTTTTTACCCTCGAAGTAAGTCACGGTCTGCGGAGAACCAACGCCCCCTGCCGGCATTGCGTAACGAGCTCGCCCATTACTACGGCGCCTGGAGGTCAGGGAGGTCACGAGACTGTAGAGATGGTTGGGCCCCGTGTTTACGTGTACCCGTGCGGGGGCGGGGGCGGGAAGCAGAGGAGGGGAGAAAAATGGGAAACATATTTCTCGGTGTCAGCCACAAGGGCAACGTCCGCGAGCAGTATTCACCCTCTGGGAATGGATCCTTATCTTTGCCCACTCCAGCTCACCCCTCCCCCGCCCTTCTCACGCTTTCTCCATCCACTGGTTTCCTTATCAGCTGACCAAGCTCGATGGCCAGTACTGCAGCTGTGCCTCTCCCGTGATACGCACACCGCCACCCTCCCCCTCTACCCCCTCCCTCCTCCCTCCTCCCTCCTCCTCCCCAGCCTCCACGCCACTTTGTGCCGTGAAAGCAGGCAATGATTATCACTATCATGACGGTGATAATACATTAGAAGGACGAGCACGCGAGATATTCGATATACATGTTGCCGGGCCCCGTGCAATAGCCATTGATGCGCCTAATGCTCTTTGAGATGTATAACCGAGCCACTCATGGCCCCGAGGCACTGATCGTGTGCGCCACACTTCCCGCTACATCACGTTTTTCATTGAGCGACCTAGCATTGCAAGGTATAATAGGGAGCACGTGGGTGGACAACACTGCCTATGTGGAGTATGATAGTAGAGGTAGATGTAAATAGACAATACGAATACCACTGTCAGTGCACAGTATGAGATTGTAGACATAGGTGGACAAAGTGAATGCCACCCAAAATGAAGATTTGATTGTGTGTTTTGATACATCCTTTGAGGGATATTTCATCGTGTGCCAAGTGAAAATGCATTTCAGCATTGCAAAGGGAACATTTTATTACTTGAGTTGTTTTAGATTTTTCTCACCATGTTACAGTTTTCCGTTCTGGTTCATTTGTCTCATGCTATTGTGAGAACTTTTTTTTTTTGCCGAAAAGCAACGTCTACCAAACATTTGATTACTTACCCAAATTGTCAAATCGGTGAATTGCAGCAATAATATTATATGCAAACTCTATGATTACCTTTTTGTTAGCAAAACAACATCTGATTACAATCAGTTCTTCCTGCTGCCGAAGCTCATATATTCAACAAAATACGCTATCATTTACACAAAGTCTGATATGCTTCTTACGTCAAATGGTGAATAAACTTCATAGCGACTCTTGATTTTAAATGCAATACTTCCAGGCTTTAATTTGCCTTGTTATCAGCTTGAAACGCCTGCTGTATGTTTCGGTTTCAAGAGTGTCAATCTCCCTAAAGCTGAAGACACACCAAGCGCGTATTGCAGCGATTTCCGGAATCGCCAACAAAAAATGGACTATATGTGAGCTATTATTTCATATTTCACCTGATTATTGCTTCTGAGATGCTAAATCATGGGCGGGAAATATTCCTATGAAATAAAATCTCATATACATGCTATTTTGTGTTGGCGATTCCAGAGATCGCCGCCTTGACTCGCTTGGTGTGTCCCCGGTATTACCCAAGACCGCTTTTTACAACCACCACTTGTTCATGACGTCACGGAGTCATCTGACCCTGTGAGATGACTTTCATTGGTTAAATGCTATTAAAACCACTTTTATTCATTGCGGACATGTGAGTCGGCTCCAATGGACTCAAAATGGTGTTCTCACATCTTCCAACGCAATAATACATGAGCGCCGTGTCAGTTAATATCATTACCTCAGTGATATGGCCTTTTACTTATTAATAATAACCAACTCGGCCGACCCTGAGCGTCTCACGTGGGCCCCGGATGACGTCATGGTGGCGTCAAGATGGCGCCCGTAGCTAAAGGCCATAACACACAGTACGATTTCGGAACATGAATGTTCCTTTCTCGGCGACCTAAGAACAATCGTAAGCTCAGGCGATGCCTAGAATTTGAGTCGCTCAGTGTGGCACCCCCTCCAGAACTTTGCCTAATTAAGGCCATAACACACTCTATGATTTCGGAAAATGAATGTTCCTTTCTCGGTGACATAAGAAGAATCGTAATTTCAGGCGAGGCCAAGCAATTGAGTCGGTCAGTCTGGCACCCCCCTCCAGAACTTTGCCTATGATTTGAAAATGCCCTAATGTGGACATGTGCCTTTGGCCCCGATAAATTGAAGTCCAATTATCCGAAATCGGGAACGATGAATTAAGGAACCTTTTCCTTCCCGTTGTCGGCGACAACAGAGTTTCAGAAATACTTCCCATGGTGCCTACCGATTTTGGCCAATAATTAGTAGCTGGGTGAGGAGATATGCCCCTGCCACACACAGACTGAGCCCTGCTCACCGATTAATCCCCAATATTCTAATATTTATTGCTTGTTCTTTTATCGGCGGCCTCAAATCTCTGAGAAAATCGTCAGTCAGTCGTCCAGTGTAAACAGAATTTGCTTAGGATTAATACCCACTAATACGCACCAGCCCCATCCATAAATCCTGCTGTGATGGTCGACATCCTGCGCAAATTCGCCTGAGACACATTAAGACGGTATAAATCGATGGGAACGAAATCGTACATTGTGCTTCCCACTTAGGCGCATGCCATTACTTCCCGGTACGTGTTCAGGAGATCTGTGCATGTTGGGAGGTGTGTCTGTCTGTGGGTAGCCGCCATGCTAGCCACATATCCCCCATGTCTCTCACCTTGTCATGCCCTGGAGGTCTTCCCAGGGAGTGGGAGTGGTCCATTAACCTCACCTGGCCGCCATAGGTGAACCTCCCCCCATCCTGCTATGACCCGCCCAGAGGGCAGTCAGAAGACAGATATGGCGAGGATAATAGTCACTAAACATCACTCATGTTATGATCTAGTACGATCCATAGCCGGAGTCCTATGACTGATCCCAGTGTGTGGGTGGGAGTGAGTCGGTGGGAGGGTGCCTTCGAAATAAAGGGTATCAGAGGGTGAGGCTGACGTATCCGTGTATTATGGAGTGTCAGGTGTATGGTATATGTGTAGGGGGTGAGTGTGGGTAAAGGCGGGGTTACAAACGGCTATGTTGAATAATCTAATCACTGATAGTAGTGCCTGAGGTACGGGGATGTGAACGTATAGAGGGAGGAGCGTAGAACATATTAGAGCTTATTGGAAAATTGCTATAGACCTGTACTTTGTGTGGTCTGAAAAACTCATCTAATTGAGGGACACTCTTTACCTAATAATGATAATAAAAAAAAGATTGAAAAGACATATCTTACAATACACAGTGGCGCCACCTGGTGATTTCTAGATATTTACGATTATCAATTCAAATCGGTTCCTTTGACGTTTTCTAATATTAGATAATCAAAGTGAGAGATGTATTACATGATATAATTTGACTGAACTCAATCGGTATATACATGTCATTTTACATTTGACTGATCTAAATAGGAAATGTACTGACAAATATAGTTTTCTTCAATTCTTTGAAAAGACCGGAAAAAATACTGCTCGCGGCCGACGCCTTGGGCAGTAATTTTTCCGGTCCTCACCTCGTAACTTTGAACATTTGCTCACTGTAACACTGTTTCCCTCTATTTTTCCATAGGCACTATTTTTCCGTATCTGCTTTTTGTTTGCAGCCCGGAGCATAGAACGTGCCGATCGAGTATGTCCATACATAGTTAGTGTAGATTCACTATGGACTTTTTTAATTAGACGGATTATAAATTACTATACCTACAGGCGAATGTCTCACTTTTACTGACCAGTAATAAAAATTCCGTTCATCACTGAGTGACGAAAGAATATCCATACGTCCCTCTGTACCACGTGACCACTTATCCTACTGTTTAGTGAGTTGTTGAATGGCATTTTTAATGATTTCTAGGTATATAATAACAAAGAGACACAGTGCGTGTGACTGAATTCCTTCTGTTCCTCGATATTTTGGCCAGAAAAACTCACTTCGTTCTTCGAACTCGGTGAGTATTTCTGATCAAAATATCTCTTAACAGATTTCATTTAGTCAGACAAACTATGTCTCCATATATTACTTTACATGTACTACATTCTTTCAAAGTTTGAAGAAAATAACATTGGTTTTTTTTTTCTGGTTTTAAATCAATATATTCATCCAGGAAATCCAAAAGTCAAGGGCCATGCCTATTTTATTCAATCGTAACTCGTAGTACTTGCTGTCAGTGTATAATGACACCCGTCAGCTAGCTAACAACCTTATCCTACAGTGGTATTTACAACAGCACAGGATTCCACATGTTATAAGTGTTGAACATCATAACTACTAGATACAACATTCTATAAATGCAATAAATACTTTCGAACATCTTTAGGTGGATAACAGAGATGAATACATCAATGTTGCAATATCAACATTTATTCACGATTAAAATATTATAGTAAAATGGTAGATCTGATACACAAATTCAAAATATCTGACACTGAACATGCTGCTAGACAATATACGTATATGTATTATTGATTAAGTCTCTTTAATGTTGATCGTAAGCGGGTTTTTATTGACCCAGACTGAGAGTTCTTTGAGGTTTTGTTGGACTACTAAAGTTGCCCTTTCAATATTTTTATCTGCGCCGAAAATAACGGTGTCGTCTGTATACAAATTCATCCTAGGCGAGGTAAATGCAATCTTCAGAATATTGTCGTAGATTAAAAATAAAATTGGTCTAAAAATGGAGCCCTGGGGGACCCCAAAGGACATTACCCTTACGGGATGCTGTTTGCTCGCGTTCAGTGCGATCTGCCATTCAGATAATCCGTTAACTATGCTGTAGTTTTCGCACCCACCCCATGAAGCATGCATTTTTTTTAGTAGAATAGAATGAGAGACAGTATCAACGGCTTTTGAGAGGTCTATAAAGGTTGTTATTGTAGAGAGATTGTTGTTAAGGTCAATAAAAATTCCATCAGTAAAAGCCGAGACAGTAAAGATAGTATAATGACCTTTCTGGAAACCCCCTTGGTTTCGATCTAGTATTTCATTTACTTCCAGGAATTTTGAGATGTTTTTATGAATATTTGTTCTAATAGTTTACCCGGCGCAGGGAGCAGTGAAAAAGGTCCTAAATTGTGAAAAACTACATTACAGAATGCTAGTAATGCCCGACCCGATAATAATTGGGTCTGTGAAGTGCGTACAGCGACATAAAATTCACCGATTTTGACCGACCGAACGTATCCGTCGGGCAAAGGTGTGATGGGGAAGAATCGAAGTGCCACTGTCTTATAGGCTTTATGGATAATAGTGGAGAAGAGCAGCTCGTCAAAGCCGTCACGACGAAGCCGTCACCGGCGTGACGAGGTAAGACCTCTCTGTGCAACGTGGAGCTCACAGCAGGATAACATCCCATCAGTATTATAAATTACACTTTTCAGTGATATGAGACACCAATGATATATTCCAAGCATCATTGCTTGACACTTTATCTAGGACACAATTTGAGTTTTACTCCCATTGAAAAATGTCTCCAAAACATTTGACTCCAACAGCATTTTGCCATTTTTGGATATTGCATAAAACCTGACGTCATATTTGAATTTAGCATATCTGATGATATTGTGATGATCAACCCATACCATTGTTGAATTTCATATTTTTGGGTTCTCACTTTGACAATCCATCTACAACCTTCTGGAATCTTCAGATACAAATGAGCTGGGCATCGCGCAATCACCCCCCCCCCCCCCCCGATTTCCAGGATGATAAACTAGATATAGGGAAAAGTCAGATCTTTCTGTCTCACTTTTAAATTACAAACTGATTCATCCGGAGTTTCCTCCTAGACACATGACCTAGATATCGTGCGAGGTATACTGTCCCCTTCAACGTGCTACTGTTGTGCACATGCCTGCCTTCCAAGTGATCTCTCTCCAATGGTCACAAAACAGTGAGCGATAAAACCAATACTCACCCGCCCCACACTAACGTCAGTCGGGTCGCTATCTGGTGTAAGGATTGGTCAGGCCACAGGGTATAACCAGGCTGTCAGGGTAAGGTTTGGTACTCCACGTCGTCATCAAGAGATCAGGCAAACTTTTCTCCGGCGGGAAGCGTCCACGAGTGGCACCTTCCCGGGAGTCTTTACCAGGTACCGGGGTTAAGGGGCGGGGGTGGCGGCGGGGGAGGGGCCGGGGGAACGACTCTGCCCCCACCGGCGGGGTCGGAGTCGCGGCATCGGTCTGGGTGTTGTGGGTATGGTAGGGCGTGAGGAGGGAGGGGGTGATTTTGAACCATGGATCAAAAACGAAAGATGATCCAATTACTCATATAATTGTAATCATTCTGAGGAGAATCTTGGTATGCTCTCCTGGGATTTTCAGTGGATGTATATATAGAAGGCAGGAACCAATGGGACTTTTATTTGGCACGGCGGTTTGCTTTGAGGTGCTTCCTCCGCCGTCTACAGCATGACAACCTGGCCGACCTACATACATACACACCCACAAGCACGGTGAGCATTTCAGAGCTGGAGCCCGTCAGTAAGAGCTGCTCATGTCCAGAGAGACTGAGGCAGGGGTTGAGCTGACGGTATGAAGTGTGGCAGCAACCGCGGGGCTAATGTACGGTATGTTTGTCCTGGCCTTCTGCAACTGTTCATCCTGTGTTTAGGCATCACTGACAGGCTGTGTAGTATATGAGGTGGGAGGGAGGAAGGGAGGGAGGGAGGGAGGGGGGTCACTGCGGGTACATGGATCCAGGTGGGACTTGGTGCCGTGGAGACCGCCCGGCTGTCAGGTGAGAGGCGGGCATCCCCCTCCCGGATCCCGTCAACATGGACAACCTGGTGCATCCCCACGTCATGCCGTACGTGGATACAGGGCCACCACAATCACTCCACAAACATATGACTCAGGTAGACTAACAAACCATGTTATCTTTTAGAAATTTAAAACCACAATTGGTTTATATCAGTCAGCATTATAAGTGTGGTAAACACGATCAACGACCCAGGAAATGTTAGGGCTTCAACACTTGGTTATATACATTACACACATGCCTAATGATAGCAAATAGTGAGATGTCTTGGACATCAATTTCTGGCTGCTTTTTAGAAATCATCTATAAAAAGTTAGTAAAATAGGATTCAATGCACCTTTACTGCAAGTTGTATTTCCTTCTTCGCTTGGCAAAGGCAGGCATACACAAGTAATAAACTGGTCCCGAGTAAGCCTATCTGCACACACCCTGGACCCTTCGTTGGATTCTATTTTGTATAGGAAATGCATGCGTTGATTCATTCTACATTTATACATATTTTTTGAGAAGTGACTTCAAGGGTCCTATTTCTACCTACGAAATGATATGACGGATTATCTCACCCAGTATCTTTCTCCATAGGATTAACGTTAGGAACTCATACTCCACGGCCGTGAATGTAGTGAACCCAATACTCAATGGCTAATTGGGTGGTTTATTTCATTAATTGACAATGTTATAAGGGGTGAGATAAAATCAGAAACCCACTCAATGAAAATAACTTAGTCCGCACTCCGCATCGTTTAACCGCTACGTAAGTCACTCAGCTTAGCTTCGTGAATTTCGTGAATTACTCTACGGTAAATCTCGGTGGAGACGGCCAAGTTATTCTCATCTCGTGAGTTTCCTTATAATTATTTGTCATACTTCAGAGGAGCGAATCCCTAGTACAAATGAGATTATATTTCTACGCTTGCAGTTGTTGCAGATCTTTAGAGTTGTTTGCCTCTAGGGTTTGCTTTGGAGTTGTGTTTACTAACATGTGTACTCGTTGACATGGATAAGCAGATCAACAATCTGGAATTACCTGAAACTACTTTTTACAGACGCAAACCTGACTAATCAACAAGACCCTGGACCCTACGCCCTGCTGTTTGTAAATATCTGTGCGTGTTTCAGAATCAATGGATCTGCCTGCTTGGACTTTCTGAGTATAAGAAAACACCTTTTTGTGATCCAACTTCAGCAGCCAATTTAAATTGCTAATGCATGTTAGTTAAGACAAGAAAACACACGAAACCGAACCTTCAAGACCAGATGCTGCATAGGAGAATGGCCTGATAAAAGGCCATACGTATAAATCAACTTCAAACTATTATTCACTCCCTTCCTCACATTGATCCTATGGACATTATCAAAACGATCATAACCACAACTATGTTCACAACAGACATTAGCACCATGATTCCAATTCCTTTAGTGGGATATCTGACATGATGATGTTGACTTCATATTGTAGCAATCCCTGAAATTCTTTACACATAAAATATCAATCTGAATTATTTGATTGATTGCACATTATTGAGTTCACATAGCGAAAGTAATGAAAGACTCTTCCGAAGATAATAGTATGGTATAATTTCGTTCTGTAGAATAACTGTCGTAAGTCGAAAATGACCTGCCCTAGTTTGATGACTACTTTTTAGTTTTAATGTCTCACTTCCAGTCGTTAGCCTACCTCAAAGGAAATCTGGGTAATGAAAATCAATTTTAAATTAGCTACCGACTTCATTTAACGAAGAAAAGAGACCAGTCAATGTTGGTCTCAACAAATTTGAGCTTTTAAGCAAAAGCAAAGATTCGTTAATCGTTATTTTGTGTGTGATATTACCAATTTACCGGAGGCTATTATCAGTCAATAAGTGATTAAGATGCTATGTAACTGTTCTCACAGAACTACAGTATTTATGATATAATGAAATGCATTTAAACATAGGGAATGGATATTGTAGTGAAGAACAACTTGACTATTTAAAAGCAAGCGATGGTGAATCGAGTATAGACCTTTAATATCAATTCAGTATTAAGAAATGACGACAGAACTATACGTAAACTGCTTGACTCATTGGCTCAAAGTTGCCGCAATGTATTAATTTTAATACCATGTTCTTAAATATGGGACTCAGAGATCAATTTCGTTCACTCTCTAGTTAAGTAGATAGGGTATTTCTTCCATTCATATTTAAGTTGGCATTTGTCAAGAAACGCGTCAATGGACTTTTCTGGTTACGCAGGGTCGTTCTCTACTAATTGCTGTTTACCCCTTCACAGTTGCCTATAATCCCTAAGAGTTCTCCTTCCAGTTTAATCAGACCAATAGACTTTGATTTTCTTCATATCTATAAGCAAATAGTGGTGGTTCTAGCATAGAAGTCACATTTAATCCACTCAACTTAGCCACGTTTAAATACTCAATAGATGACATTTTGCACTTAAGTGAGACTGATATGAATTGTTCTAGTAAGCACCAGCATGAAAATAGCAATTGATAACACTCAATCAAAAGTATAAGATGACTTAGCACAAATGGAAAATCCTGCTCCCTCCGTAACTGTTTTAGGACAGAAAGGGCCACACTTGCTTTCCTCAGTCGGAGTATTGCTAGACGTTTACCACAAAGAAGCCAAGCAATTGGATGGGACACGGGCCATTGGTATGTATTCATAGAAAATAATTCAAAGTTTCATAATTTAGGATGTAATCAAAATATCGGGAAACGGTCTACAGATTTAGCACCGCGTATATATAAGGCTAAGGAGGCCTGGCCATCTGGGCTGCCATGTTTTTTTTTGTTTTTTTTTAATACGTTTATTAGGGTATGACCATTACATCGTCTCCAGGTTCGGCCGAGGCCGTTCTGCCACCTGGTCCCTCCAGGAACGTATGGGAAAAAACATTCATTTCTTACATAGGAGTATTACATCGAAAGGCATAGACACGTTGGTATTTATGTAAACTACAGGGTCATTTTCTATGAATGATTACATGGGATTGACCATAAAACAAGATCAATCCCTCCCCCAATCGTCCATTCAAAAATAATAATAAGTAAATGATGAAATGAATTGTTTCAGTTGTGCGGTTTCTGAGTAATTTGCTCATAATAAAATGGTTAACAGTAAGTCAGAGCGATACGTTGAATATAACTCTATACGTCCTAAGAATATCAAAGTACTGTAGCCACGCTTACAGGGTTCTATGCCTTAAGTCACCGTTGCAATCACAAACTGATGAGGGGTCAGGCTAGAGACAGTAGACAGGCTAGTTATAATGTTGGTGGCTTATATGCGCCAGATCCACTAAGGCAACTGAATTCTCCTGCGATGCCATGAGACTATGCGACATTGCGGAGATGGGAATATGTGCGAATATGAGAAATACATGCGACAATGTTAAAAAATTCCAATATTGTCGCATGCCAGTCGCATGTTCATGAGAATTCCCATGAGACCTGCAACTCCCTAGCGAATGGCATGAAAATACCAAACGAATGCATGATGCACAAAAGCAATTTTTGCTGCGACGGTTCATGAGACCAGCCTGGGTCTCATGGAATAATTCAGGGTCGTACATGAAGACCCTTTTCTGTAATCCAACGAGACCCATGGAAGATGTGGGTCAACTTTAGTCAACAGACGACCTTTGATCAGGTAGGATAGTATTAGCTGACCGAGCTTGAACATTATTGAACAATTACCCTGCTATGAGGTCTCCTTGTACCCTGTCCCTTCGCTGGCAGAATTAATTCAACGACCCCTAGAAGGACGTATGGTAACGCACACTCACTAGAGTGTCGCCTTAGTGGATCTGGCGCTTCATACCTGCTGGTAGACATCACATTATAAAACACCTTTGTTAATTGAGTCAGACCTCATTTATATCTGGCCTATCTTTATATACCTGTGCATCCTGACGTTACCCTCTGTTATTCTAGTACAGCATATTGTTGATTTGAAATATAATCCATCGTCTGCTCACAGGAACTTTTAACCATATAGTGTATAAGACACTATTGTATAGTCATGTTGATGTAGCTAAACTGTGAGTCTTCTTGTGATCCCGTGTCAAGTAAGCTTGATATATATAAGGATATCTTGTATTATGACTGTAAACCATTCAGGTCATCTGGGGCCTGACAAAGAAAACCAGCTACCATAATAGTAGCTGATGCCATATGCCTTCTGAGTTGTCGATTGTGTATAACCTGGAAAAACAAACGGTGAGAACTGTAACCAAGAATTTCGACAATAAAGAAATCATGAAAAAAATAGGAAAGAAGCAGAATTCACTGTGCTTACATTAAACTCTTGCGCTTTAACCCAGCATTAATAACAAGCTACCCTAGAGTGATGTAAGTGGTTTCTATTGTCAAAAGGTTCCAACTCTCAGATGTAAACAATGTCCCACTCATAACACCCTGGCGTTTCTGCAGAAATGCCACGCAGACTCACGTAGAGAATGCTAACCACGACACTGAGCAGCTCAGCTTTAACCGTATCCGTGCCTAATATAAGCATTTTCTACACTTTATTCTAAAACCAGCCCCTGTAGATAGATCTCATATTGGTGGTGCCATCTCCAAGTGTCAGCAGAGATGGCACCACCTGTCGGCTATTGTGTGTGGCGCTCACATCCGCATACTCCTCAGTCGTCTGCGGAATGTCGGGGGGGAGGGCTGACAATGCCAGCACTTAGACCGCTCCCCCACCCCCAGCCTGCCACTGAGTCGCTCAGGGATGGGACCGGAGATCGTCGAGCAGCTCGGCCCGCCGGCGCCACCGGTAGCGCGGCCCCGCCTCACCCCCTGTTTGTCTAAGCGTCCTCCCTGACATCCGGCACTGGGCCTTGTTGGCACAGCACATGCGCGAATCACTCCTCGCGAGACCTCGACAGCAGCGATAGTTAGCCGAGATTTCCGAGCCGAGCGGCCAATTATCCGCCGACACTCTTTGCGACTGGAGGCGCGAAAACGGTGTTGATAAAATGGTGCCAGAAGAAACAAGCGAATCTCGAGTAATGTTCTTATTAGCTACAGGGCAGAGGTCGGTTATTCCCATGTGGCCACCCAGAAAAAGGTCTTGACATACCTACATACCTATCCGAAAAGAGGCGATGTAAATGGCGCCCTGACTGACATTCTATCTTAGCATGGGGCCTGTTTAATCTAGGATTGTACATGTAGACCCTTTTATCCTACCCCTAATAAAAACGGTCCAAAGACATAACATAGGCAAATTTTATGCGGCATGCCATGACATAATGTGTGATTTATGCCTCTAGTGGCATAAAAAAATCAACCAATCAGCGACCAGATTGTGAAAAAAGTTCCGGTTGGATTTTGGTTGGTCATTCAATCGATATTTATATTTTAGTAATCCAAAAGCGTAGAGACGGGGTAGGATAAATACGAAACCGAACTCGAGTTAGACTTGTCAGTGTCTATGCCACTCTGGTCAGGTCTGTTCCTCACTACGCTCAGCTAACGCTTCGCGTTGTAATACACCACCTTCCCGTCGTGGCATAAACACTGACAAGTCTAACTCTCGTTCAGTTTCTACTAATTCTGTATGCTATAGAGACCCAGGGATGATTTGGGTCAATTTTATTCAACACTCATGAACGTCCTTATGGACGACTCACACTGTCTTAGCGAACAGACTTGAATATTTTGTACGAGGTACAAAAAGAGTCTTCATGTACTATCCTAGATTATTAAACGGGCCCCTGGTATAAAGGTACATAGACTGAACATTCGGAAGTCGTACCCAACAGGCTTGGGAGTAGGAAATCACAAACATTAGTGTTTGGTCTGCGTCCCTGTTTGACATCTCATTTGGAGCAATTCGGAATATTCCCTGAGCTATCACCTACTTCATATTACTACGCACTCAAAACTCGATGACGAATTCGAGACATCGACCAAACACTAATCAATTTCTTCCTTAGTGGAAAAAAGGATACATTGAGTAGAGTGATAAGGAACCAAGGAATCAATTTCTTACTTAGTATCAGACATACCCTGACATAACCATATATTTTCTTGTTATAAAATTTCCTATATTGCTAGCAAGTACGATATTTTGGTATCGATGACAATAAAAACTTTATAATATTTAAAAAACTGAGAAGAATTTATTTGCACTGTTGACAGGGCTTGAATGAGCTAAGCCGTAGTGATGGGAGGAGGCTTTCCAGAGAGCAGACTGTAGATAAATATAGGCTGGTGAAGGTGTTGTCAAGACTGACAGCCTCCAGGAGATGTCCACCTGTCTCGTCAGATATGTTTCTTGTAACAGCTGCTAGTCAGTCGTTCCACTTCGCTGCCTGCTATACAAGAAGGTGTGGTGCATATACTGATATCTTATCTGGATTGCGAATATCCATTAACATTGCATCAAACATTGTGCTGCTTTGAAACCAACCTTCAGGAGCTCTTTATAAAATTGTTTTTGAATTGAATAAATCTTATCTGATCTGAAGTCGTATGATTTCGCAGCAACCTCTAAGTAAATATTCTCTTTCTTTCTCTCGTTCAGCTCTTGATACCGGCAGCTATGTGGCTGGCCGCGGCAAAATAGTGCTTCGTATGTGACCCTCATGCGATGTGAACAAAAGTTAGGGTCTAGGAAGATAATTTTTCCAGATTTTCTTTATAATTATAGCTTGCGTCAAGTGTAACAGCACTGTTGTATTAAGTAAATTACATAATTATAGCAGAAGTAATGAGTGTTTTGAGATAGTATACTGGACTAAAAAAATCTCGTTGCATTTTATACCAAAACCTGAAAATATGTTTTATGAAATTTGGTAACTTTCCCAAGCTCATTTTGTTTGCATTTGCTGATGTAAATAATCTGCCAGCCCTTCCATGAAGTCGTCGGAGTGTAATAGATGAGAATCCGAAGCGACACTGAAACGGTGAGATAACATGTGAAGCTCCCCCAAGACATGATAGGAATGAGGTCCCTGCATTATCAACAATCCAGGAAGTCTTAAGAGTCACCAATGGTATTCTCTTAGCAGGTGTTGGGCAGGCATCTAGAACAGCATACGGGAGGTTACATACCAGCCATGGAGGCAGTTATGGGAGATGTGACCTTTAGTCATTTGTGCATACCTTTTCCAGACAATACAATTTTCGCAATTCGTATTCGTTTTATAGAATCCTCTCTTGGGGGAAACTCTGAAGATGTCTACCATATGATCTACCTAATGTTGGCGCCCACTTTAAACATCCATAAGGCTTCGTAGTTAGGAGAAGCATAGTGTGTAAAACAGCATGGGTAGTGTCTGTCCCCTATGATTCAAGAAAAAGGAAATCTGACATTCAGTAACAATCCCCTTATATTTGCTACAGGTACCTGCGGCGATGCAAGTATGTTCAAAGAAAGGATAAGAGACAGTGTACTGACGTTACTAACACAAGGGTAATTATAGACATGCCCACATGCCCACTTTGTGACAGAATCTTAGTCTTGTCAACGAGACGTCATAGCATACCATAGGGCACATAGATATCGTGTTATGGAGACAGCCATCTTGCCCCCCCCCCCCCGACGCCATCCAAAACACCAGGTGGCAGGACCAGTTGTAAATGGAATTTATCAAAAATATGTTTTGGGGCCTGCCATGGATGAATTCTAGCCTCGTCTCAATATTATCTATGGATTATAGCAACTGATAACAGTGGTTGCTCCCCGACTACAGTGGTGCTATCTTACATGGCGGTTGATGGCAGAACTAGCAATCACTCTGTCCCCTATACCAAGAAGACCATAAGATTTCATCATTTTAATTTCCATTATTTGTCATTACAGTATTCAATTGCTTCCACCTGGTTGGTGGACGTTATCAAAGGAAATTTCTGCATGTACATGTGTAAAATAATATACAATAGATTCAAGAGAGATCAAATCTAACATTTATTTCTATTTATGAACCTGTGGTGTTAAATTTCATTCTTCTTTTTGACTCATTCCCATGGGGATTTATTGGTTTTAACCAGGATTTCATGTAAAAGAAAGATTTTTATTCATGAACTGGAAAAGATGTTTTTGGTAAGTAATTGTCTTGTTGGGTGAATGTGTTGTCTATGTACCTTCATGTTTACTGTCCGCAAGGAAGAATGTCGTTAAGTTTATGATATGAAAGAAAACAATGGTTTCCTTATTCATGTTGATAAACGTCTACCTATCTCGTCTCGTATGTTGTACGACCAGGACAAGAATATTTCACATACGCAATCTCCTCAATACTGAAGACGAAACCTGTATTTTCTCCAAGAAGTAGATATTCGGTCACGAGGCGATTCGTGAACGGACTTCTCATTATTGCGGACATAACTGCCCTCATTTTCACCTGTCTCATTACCATGGTAACCATCCTATAATTGCGTTAGTAATAACTGGGCCATAGTTAATACCTTCCGCTCTCCGAACGGATGTTCGGTCGAGTGGTGCACATCTATATTGAAGTGCCAACTATACGGAACGAGGAAAACTAGTTTCCTGGGATCATCGACTTCTGCTTCCTTCTTGGCGGAATAACAGGGGGGTTGGGATACTAAGTGGAGGTCATGGAACAAACAAGTGGCACATGCTAATGATGCTTCGAGGCTGATTGTGTATTATGAGCCTGACCAACTATGTAAAAGGACATACTTGTGTATTCTCAGGGACTTTATCATGAATAGCCAAAGTACTATACATATTCTGCTTCGCGGCAGTGTAATTCACAAACTTTTTATTTTCCATACTGCAAATATTATCATAATCAAGCACAAAGGAATACTTTCTGATTCATATCCTGCCATCAACCATCAAGTGTCTAGGTCTATAGTTTGGAAATTATAATTGCTTTTTGTTAGATTTTTTAACAAAGTTAATTAACACGAGCTGCCTTTGGCAGCCCGATACTATTGGTACTTCATTCCAATCTATTAATGGTTTACACTCACAAATCCATTATTGGATTACACCCACACAATTTATGTATCTGGGGTTTTCAGGCATACGAAAACATTTCTTTTCGTACGTGCCTCAGTGAAAATGCAGCTTCAACTCCAAATGTTTGTGAATGCGTGTATAACAGCAGTCAAACCTGAGAACTTGAACAATGAATATTCTGCTTTACGTCGTAAAACTACTATCTGATGACCCTGTGTGCGATATTTACTATGACACCAAGAGAAGAAATAAAGCGTAGTTAGGTACGCCTTGTATTCAACAGTCCTGGTTGATGCACTCTATTAGCCAAGGCAGGGTAGCATTTATTTCGTCTCACTCCTACTCCTCCCTCTCCGCTCCAGCACTGCAATGCCCCACCAAGTACTAACAAGGAAATCGTCGATTTAAGTCCCTAACAGCCTGTTGGCCGGACCGCCCTCTCGAGTACACTCTCCAGACTGACTGGCACCGGAAGCGCTAACCGTTGTAAGCCGTTTTCTGATTGGTCGCCACTCTGTAACCCGTGTCCTGATTGGCGGAAATAATAATGGAGTCATTAGCGACGGTGGCGCCGCGGTGCGGTCACCCGGCGACAAGGAGACGCTGCCATGGGCGGCATTTCTCTCGACGATCTCTCATCCCGTCAATTTCCGGCCGGGGTCATTGAGTGCAACCCTCAGTCAGCCCCCTACGCGCCTTTTTGCGCCTGGAGGCTGGGGACCCGCGTCCAAGCAGTGTCCTCCGTCTCCAGGGGGTTTCTGGAGGACTCTGGAGTAGTGTGAACGTCACTGGCATTCATCCTGGGAACCCTCCGTAGTTAGGGCGTTGTGTATAGAGTTGGGGCATTGGCCGTTTAATGGGAAATTCAATACAGCTCTCGTCCTAACTACGCCCTTGAGTATTGATCATTCTTCAACATAATTGCACCTTGAACAAGTACACCCGTTAATCACTATTACTGATATACAACAATAAAGATCCATTACAAATGTACCTGTTTATGAACCACAAAGTAATGAATGATATAGGCGACGTGTCAGATTAATGTTGGTATTGCTGATTCTACCTAACGCGATTTGATTCTGTATAAGGAATTATTCCTTGATTGAAATGACCTTTTAGTCTGAGAGGTATATCGGTATCATACTTTGATGGTAGTCACTTGGCATGCTTGTGGTATGTGTATATGTATAGACATATATATTTCTATATACATTTATATATGTATGCATCTATATATATATATATATATATATATATATATATATATATATATATATGTATGTATACATCAGTTTATAGTTCACATATAGATATACAATAGGTAAATACAAATAGCCACAAGATTGTCTTTAAGACCAGCGAAAATGGACCATGAGCCAATTATCAGGAATGTTTCCTATTATTTTTTTTGCAATCCCTTTCAAATGATACATACCATAAAGAAACATTTCAAAAGTAGAATTAAGGTGAATAAAGCATATATTTGCTTAAAATGGCATGACACTTTTATCTTTCCAACATAAGTGTTAAGTATGTAGTATTCATCGGGTATTTAGTCCATTAAATGGATGTGTTCTGTAGGGATTGCGCGGTGGCCCTATACATCAACCCCCTACACACACACCGTCCCTGCTACACATGACCCACGTTACATACCGCTCTCAGAAAACAATTGGCCTGAATACAACCAAGTCGTATAAATGACAGATGTCTACTGAGCTGTAACTGTACCCATTGAATACAGAAGGCGGCTCCACAATAAACTGGTCGTTTCATCGCTCCCTAACCGCTGCAGGCTGCTCATCCGTTTGTTCCACTCATTTGTTTGTGTTTCATTGCGATTGTGAGTTGCTCTTTCCCCATACACAGTAGACCGAGCTGCTCCACGCTCTATTGTATTGACCGCCGTGATATGAGTTATCTGTCCTGACGTTTTTTATGCTGCTGCTGTGATCGTATTATGACGCCCCTCATAGAACCCGTGTCTTTATGTACAGATATCATGCATAAAGCCTGTCAACAGGGGTGTATTCAGAAATACATTTAATGTATACATTATTTCAATCATTTTAGGATGATTAATAAGTGATACAATTGTGCAGTATACTCAAATGTAAATCGTTTCCATTCAAAACACCCAGAAAGATATATCTAGCAACAAGTCAAACAATCTATGCCATTAATGACAATGTTTTCAACTATGAACATAGCTTAGCTGTAGAATTTGAAGGGCAGCAAAGGAATGCAATATGTTCTTCCTATCGGTATTTGTTTTATCTACCATACTCATATCACCCTGGTCTATAGTATCTTCTATTTAACTGCTTTTCTATGCCCGAGAGTGGTCTTGAGCCAATCATTTAAGGTCAGAGACCGAGTTAAGAGCTATGTGAGGCCACACAGGGAGGTTCAGTGGTAGAGGGAGAGTTAGCTGCTGAGTTATGTATTATACAGCGACTTATTGCTCAGACGAACATTATTATAAAGGATATAGCAATACAATAAGCAAGGTTTTCATTCATACTATCTACGTATACTGGTAGAGCCACCACCCTCTCCCTGCCTCCCGCCCACCTGCTTTCTTCATATCTATTCCTGTTATTTATTTATTTATTTTATTTAGAAAGTCATAAATTGAACTGATTCAGTTGGTTTTCAATTTGATTATGCAAATTCAGACATCATCAGTTAGAGAGTATCCTGTCTCTATATTATTCTTGGGTAGCTATATACCAATTATATATATATATATATATATATATATATATATATATATATATATATATATATATATATATATATATATATATGGATCAAATACAACCGCAGTGTATTTAGCTATAAATATACACTAGCGACACGTGTAGGTATTACACGAACTATGACGTACTAGTGGCTCCGCCACGGCCAGGTGAGGTACTTAGACCATACCTCGGTCCCACACACCTGATTATATATATATATATATATATATATATATATATATATATATATATATATATATATATATGTTTCTCTGTCTCTCTGCACTTCATTCATCAGATGACTTCTAACTACAATATTCACCATGGACATTTTCTGTTATTTCTTCTTTTCTCCGCCTTTTCCTACTTTCATTCTCCTTGTATCTACCTCCTTCTGTCCTTCACGAGTTCCTCATCTGCTACTCCGTTTACCCTCCCTTTATCCTCTTCCCAGCCCACTACTTCCCTCCCTTTCCCTGTGACACTTGGAGATCCTGCACCTAGTCAGTTGTCATAACCATCTCTCACTGCTTCCCCCCACAGGCCCCGATAGAAGATCGATCTCATATCACGCTATTTTTTCCAGCCATCAGGACATTTTTAGGGCGGGCTGAGGACCGTCCCCGGGGCCTCACCCCGGTCCTCCCCGCCTCCCCCGCCCGGCGACGGCGGGGTCGATGCGGCCGGACACGCCAAGCCCAGAGGCCCACCCAAAGGGACTCGATACTAGCCCGAGGCTGAACGAGAGAAGGCCTCGGTGGAAGTCGGAATAAAAATGCCAACCGTGCAGATTTTCTTGCTAATCTTATCCTTAATTTGACAGGCGATATATCAGGAGGGGGGTACGATGGAGTCACACCCTGGTGATTTGTGTGTGAGGAGAGAAAAAGAGGGAACAGGATGACATGTTTGTTGTCGGCTACCTTGTTCACATCCCTGACAGGCTGGTTTATACTTACACATATTACGTTCCCGGCAACTGATATGCAGCATCTGCATTTCTTAGGTTTCATTCAGGACATTATCTATGGTCTAATATATTGCTGAACCAAAGATAACTTTGGCGTGCAACTTGGCCGATTTAAGTATCATTAACACTTACCTTTCTTACATATACGGACCTGTTGCTCGATTAGGTGATTGAAAATGATAAATCGATGAAAATTGTTCACTTTAAATGTATGTAAGTATGCCAGTTACCAGCATTGAAGCATACGTGACACCACCTGGTGAGAGTTTGCTGCACTACAGGATATTCTAATAGTAAAAAGAGACATAGAAAACGTGTCTCAGGTGAAATTACTCAAGAGAAAATTATGAAATTTTGGAATGTGGTATACCTGACTTGGAAAAACCATCGCTGTGAATATTATCAATCTCATATGAGTTTTGATACCTGAAAAACAACACGTTAGACCACTTTTTTTTAGCTGAATGACTACCCTAACCTTGTCACAGTCTTGGTGATCGTTATGGGGAAATTCTCTAACGATCATTAGGGCTATGCAATGCGAAATATAGTAACCAAACCATCAGTCACAACTATGACTGATCACTCATTACTGTTCATAATGACGATGCGATGCAATGATTTCGAAACGGTCACTATTGGCGATTGTCACGACTTTAAAACAGTGTGTCATCCGTGGCCAGTCAAACCTGCGAGAACCTGTTAAAGGCTTAAGACCTGTTCAACATCATAAAGCTCTAAGATGACATCAGAAAATCGTCCACTCTCTTTTTATCACTTAAACCGGAGACATACCAAGCGAGTGACGCGGCGATTTCCGCAAGCGCCAATAGAAGATGATGTACATGTCAGCTATTATTTCATGTTTCACCTCATTATTGCGTCAGGGATGCTAAATTATTGGTGGGAGATATTATCATGAAATAATATCGCACATACACGCCAATTTTTGTTGGCGATTCTGGACACTCGCTTGGTGTGTCCCCGGCATCACACGGAAAAAAACATGTTTCCATTATTAGAAATGTCCTGTTATGTCTAGGTAATTAGCACGCTGTTACACGTACGTTACAAATAACGATGAATATGTTGCCCTGGATTCTGTGTAACAGTTGTTAAGTATCTAGTGAAGTCAAGGATTAAATTTTGCAAACTAATTCAAGTGAAAAAAAACCTTGTTTCTTCAACAGGCGTTTTATCTTCATCTGTATATATTGTACAAAAATCATCACCAATAATTCTAGCGATTACTACAGTATTTCTAACGCGAGAGTTTGGCACATTTACATTTAGAGAATGAACGGGCAAAATGAACGATTGCAAAAGAAGAAAAGTATATATCCATCTTGTCCATCAGAACTATAGATCCATAATAATAACATTCCCCACAACCATTAACTAGCCTTGTTCAGAGAGAATCCTCTGAATGAACGTCTAAAAATAAGTCCCGACTCAAGAAGACTCATGACATTACTTTTTCCTCAACACCTACCACCACGATGAAGAATATATTCTTAAGGTAACTTACCTCTTCGTGGCCGTATCTGTAAGTATACTGCTGGCTGACAGTGCGAGCAATGATAGTAAACTGAGTCATGCATGTCTCTGTACATCTTTATCTCCAGGTGAGGTATTGTCCGCGTGGCCTGGAGGAACCTCGACAGCCCACAACATGGGACGGGAGGGTGTGGTGTGGGAGGAGGGGAACGGTGCTGATGAGCGGTACCTCCAGCAAGGACATATTTGCCTGGCGGCTAGGATCATATTTTAAGGACTAATTAAATGTCAGTGACTGGGTTGCTGTATACCATAAGCAGCCTGTTGTAGCTGGGGTTAGTTACTCCCTCAAAAAGGTCGCACAACCCTGAGAGAAGGGTGGTGATCCTAGTGGCGCATTATCTGGATTCTATCCTGATCGTTGGATTCTCGTAATTTCCTTGACATTTTGGACAGATTACGGAAGTCTTCGAGCAGGTTCTAATGACTGTGTGTGGCCAAGAAGTGCTGTGTTAAACAAAGGCTGACTTCCCTGAGGGTAGGTTCACTGGCAAAAAAACATCTACTAGATGCCTTGGAAAATTGTCGTCTGCCATCCCTTGAGGACACATTTTTCTCCGAGATTCACTGAGGAACCCAGGGTCACGTCATTCTGACGTACTTGTGACGTACTTGTGACGTTCACATGACGTATGGTCAGTCGAATTAAGTCTTGTCCTTTAAGGGCGGCATCGGGAAATCGTTCCAATTTAGATCAAATTGACCCTGGTTCAAAGAGGCAGGAAAACTGCTGACTCTGTACAAAGAGGTCTGCGTTGTTGCAGTCAGAGAGCTTGGTAGAAAGACAGGTCTGCAATCACAAGATCGAAGACTGCCCAGAATTATCTTGAGTTTATTCATGGACCGCTCCTGTATTAGAGATAAGTGTGCACTTTTGATAAATGGTGTTTATCTAACATCACTTTAAAAATGATTAACGTAATAAATCATTAACGAATAGGTTTTTTTAGTTGGGGTGGGAATAAGTTTGGTGGGCCCCTAACCCAATATGGCTCTTTCTGAAGGATCTTTATTATCTCATCATTAAGTTTATTAATAACGCAATTATGCTTGTATATGGTACACGCTTGTAGTTAAGCCAAGAGTTTTGGACCACTAGCTATTAATAGAGACACCTCTTTCGAAAATTAGTCATGAAATACTACGATCTAAGATGTGAACATCAGGGAAAAGATGAAGAAACAGAGATGAGTTCCTCAGTCATAGAAACCGGATCTATAGTACATTGTATTTTTTAAAAACTAACAAGTTTTGGTCAAAGTCGTCATTCTCCATGAGTTTGACCCGGAGTAATATGAATGAGGCGACAGCCGAGAGAATATCATATGGCGTTCAAATGAGTTGGAGAACAACTACTTTGATAAACGCAAGGAACTTTCTGAATTTATCTCATACCTATACACACTAAAAGAACAGACAATACACAGATATAGACCATGGAGAACGGACTGCAATATTCGTAGGGGGATGGGGAACGAGTTCCCAATGTTAAAAATACCAGGGGTGAGATAATGCACATTCTGCTGGAATCAGCCCAATGTAGTATTGTACACCTGACTTTCTTGTTCCATGGGGGAACGTAATGTGGGGGCGTGATGGTTCCTCCACGTGCTGAACCCACGTGTAGCCGCCCTGGAGAAGGCGTTAGATGTCTCCACCATGCACGTCATTCCTGCCTGGTGCTATAAATCTGTTAATGCTGACTGCTTGTACTGGAAACAGACCACGCCTACTTCCATATAAACAGGCAGTAAATGCAATAACCTCCACGAGGCCTCAGCCAGCCATCCCTCCATTCCACCGAGCCTCGCCACACCTTACTCGCCTGATATTTACTTAACGAATACGAAAATGCACATACATTTCAACATCAGATGCAGACGGTATTTTTTTGGTCATCCCCTTTTACCATATATACACGATTGTTGCTGCATCTGCATACTATGCACATTTTATACTCGCAGTCTAGGCGTCAGATAAGCGTTGCCCATTTCACACAGACGGCTTCTATTGTGAATATGCAGATGTGGCTAGGTGTCTGACAGAGGTAGGCCAGTGGGGGTAGGGTGGATTCATTCTCCCCTGGACGGGCGCCAGTGTCAGGTGCCTTCCACAAAAGCCGAGCGCTTTAACCCTGGCGCATTTGTGACTTTATGTTCAAACAGCTGGGGCTATAACGTAGTCCTTTGGGCAAATGGGATATGATTGTGGTCCCTAATTATAGATTTATCACTGTGCCATTTCCTGGCTGCCCCCAAAGTGCATCAGTCTCACCAGGTCAAAGGCCTGGCATCAGTTTCACCTGAAAGGTGACTGACTCGGTTTGGCAGACACAACAACAACATCAACAATAAATAGAAATTCACATACGGCCTTCTACACAGATGCAACTTTCAACCTGCCCCCACTTTCTGTGATCGTCGTCTCTGTTGTTTATCTCTCTATGGTTTGTCAGGGATTTACCTTCATTATTAAGTATGTTTCTGACGCTCGTCTCTACGCCATGTAACTTCTTTACACTGATGTCTGGTCTTTTTGATCAACAGTATCTGCTTCAGATGCTCTCATGAGTTTCAATAAGAGAAATCTCTCTCTAATATTACACACACACACAATCTGATAACATTAGCACTCTGTTCACAACTCATATACACTTAACCGAATGTAGAGTTTAAACTTTGATCGGTTATCAAACAAAACCACATCTTATACGAGACTACAACTAGTTTACCTATGAAGGTACCCATAATTCTCCAAGAAAAGCTGAGGCCTAAAGATATGATAGAATTATAGGAATATTTAGATCCCATAAGATCCCATCAACTCTTGGTGTATACGCACCATTATGTCAAGTTCTTGGTATACATATCACTCTCATAATTCTCTCTGTTTCTATTCAGTTGTTCGCTGTTGTTTTCAGTAAATCCAGTTCTCGTTCTTTTTATTGATGCCCTCGTATTTACCGCAGAGCGGGTGTTCTAATGCACTCCAGGCGCCATCCACTTACAAGTGAGTGCTCAGCGTTACTGACACGTATGTGAGCTACTCAATGCGCCACGGGAGCAGCTCCAATTGTCGCGCAACACGGAACATCCAGCCCCATCTAGTCCATTACCTGGGCACTACCATGGCCAGCTTAAACCATCCCACCGCCGGCTCTGTGCTGCAACTATCCAAACTGCATGAGCGTACCCACCAGGAATTACGTATCATTCGAGTGCTTCTTGAACATCGTGCAGTAGGGTTCAGATTTCGGGAGAAAGTCGTAGATTGTGTATGGTGGCCCTCTTTTGGAATATTACGTGGTAACAATGCTGTATGCCACTAGTGGCATATAAAACTCTGTATGCCAATCAGCGTGGCCCAATGTTAAGCCTATTGGATTTTATATCAGGGGTAGGATAAACCATTCTCCGGTCAGAATTTTGACTTTTGGTATAGGATACATTTTCATATATAAGCCAAGCCCCCACCTACAACGACGGTCTACGACATACTTACCGACGGCTACGATTTGAAATGCCCAAATCGTTGCCTATCGGGAGGTCCCCGATAGCTCCAAATCGTAGACATGGTTTGAAATGGTAGAGCTGTGAATCATACTCGCTGACCGACGATGCCAGCGCCACGTTAACTGCCACCCTCGTCACCACCATCCGTCGCTACCCCCAGTTGCCACCTAGGTACCCTCAACGCCAGTCCCTGTCTATCAGCCTCTCCCTGTGCGTCTACACCAACCTTGAAGCCCGGAGCCGTCGGCAAAGTCGGCCGCACAGCCGTCGGCAAAGTCGGCCGCACAGCCGTCCGCCTACCCATACACAATCTTCCGACAGCTTGTGCTAAGGGTATACAGAGCTACATTTAACAACACAGAACAATTGTGTTTTGAAAGTAAAAACTCGAAAATAACACTGGGACCGAGTCATATAAAAACAAAATAATGATAGGTTTATATTTTATTATTCAAACAATAACCAGCCGCTTTTAGAGAGATTTGAAGATAGAAATTGATATTTTTAGATTGTATTTTCCATACACCTCAGACTTGGATGGTTAATGGCAAAAGAAATAGAAACAACAGTGGTGTTCCCAAAGTGGAGTGATCGGAAAAAATCATTAAGTGGAGAAGATTTGCATGAATATGACTACAAATGTTTACCCACAGGATTAATAAATACATAGATGTGGACGTAGATATAACCCAAACATGAGGGATTTGTTAACACCCGAGAAGACATATACATAGGTGTATATAGGCGTCTCTGAAACATAAGTTAACACATTCCCTCGTGCAGTACCGAGAATTTATAAGCGTTAACTTCACCACAACCATCAACAACACCATTAGCATTTGAACACCACCATCATCCTTGCCAGTATGTACATTGCGCCATAACAGTCCACACCACAATCACCACACCATCAAACCCCCACTTTGCAAATTGCCGGGCACTGCGTGCGATTCGGTGGAGGTTTAGACCCACGTGTGCACGTTAAGCACGCACGTGCACGTATAGTGGCTCGTGTCGTGCTCAGTTAATGGTCATACACTGCATGCACCATCCACATGGTTTATCGACACGCAGTCAAAGGAGGGTAATGGTATTTGAATGCTGGCTTACACGAACCCCATCAAGGTGTTCATTAAGAAGGCACACATAATGCCCGGGTTATCCCTCTTCTATCTTATGAACAGAATTATATAAAAATTCAAGATGATGTCAATCTTAATTAAGAAATCTATGAAATATTACTAAAAATATTTCATTCAGGGGAGTGACTTGAACCAGGTTACAAGTCTGGTGACAGATTTAACAATTTACGGTAAATCTGAGATCTAAAATCCAACTACAGCTGAACTATCGTGTTTTCGGGAATTCACTTTCAATGGATTATGCCAGTGTACTGTTTGGTCTAGTCTACCATTCAAGCATTATCTAGAAAGCAGGCAAATCACTACTTGCAGTACCTCTATACTTAGAAAAAACAATTACCACAATAAGTATTGTCAGATAAGATAAGGAAAAATAATTCCAATGATTCCACTTTAGCTTGCTATCTTGGATATTTTCTGTCGCTCCACTTCCCACCCTTTTCCGTGGGGGCGGCAGTGGATTCTCCCCTGTCGTGGTGTCCACTACCACAGCCTCATTAGACTCTTTCTTGATGCACATCTTCACTTCGCTACTGCAGCCTTTACATGTATGACTATTTAAGCGACACTCGACGCTGTTGTTATGGGCGGACCTGGGACCTGTTCCAGTAGTTTCGTGACATTAGGCCTAGACAGACATCAACAGCAGCACAAACAGTGCAAGCAACAGCGGAAATTTTTTTGTCGGGTTTCAAAACTCATGTCACAGTTGATGTCAAATATCAGTGGATAAGAGTTGTCAATTTTCTTCATATTTGGTACGATTATAGGTTATATGTATCCCTTACTCGTGTTAAATGTTCATTGCTTAATTCTTAAGGAAAGTGAGTGAAATTATCTAATTCTTTTGAAACCGCACACACCATGTTTGGGGTCTGTCTTATCCTAAGTACCGCAACTTGTGATGATCTGTCCGTATGGTGTCACAGACGCCATCTAGACATGTCACGAAACTACTGAAACAGGTCCCTGGTCATCGTAGTTGAAAAGGCAACAGGCCCGCTGCCTCCCTTATGGCCTGACTGGCATGTTTGTTGACACTGTCCAGTCTGTCACTGTGCCTGCTTGGCCTGCCTTCCTGCCTTGCTGCGAATTGCCTTTTTATGAACTCTAAAGGCTTCTGTGATGAAGATTTTTGTGGTCGGCTTTTGTACCATATATACAGGTGTTGCATGCAAGCTCTCAGGTTCAGCATGGATAGGTTACTGGCCTGGACACCCCACTGAAGCAACCCAAATATTAACTCCTTAAAAGACAGTGTACCTTTATCTTTTGCATTTGAAATCATATCTTAGAAGTAAAACTTACTCCAGCTTCTTTTCTGATCCACACTATTGTATACATCATCAATATGTTGGTTTTCATCGGCCTTATTGCTGCCATAGGGCCCGTCAGGGGTTTAGCCGATGAATCGTCCTGTCCGTTTCTTCCGCTGGCCCAGTGGTGGCGCTATTCATCTTCAGTTCTTCATTTTGTAGTTTCAAGGCTTGAGTCCTCGATCAGAGTTTGATCTTGCATTAATTATGTTCATGTTCCCAGACTTGCTACAGGAGCTCTTGCTCCTCTTTGTCCACCTCACCTTACTGGGCCACCTTTTCATCAGGTTGACTCGCTGAGACAATATTTCCTCCCCACACTCCTTGCCTCCCAGTGGGTTATGTTTCACAGCTCACTTTCAACAGAACACGGACAGAACACGGACATTTCCTAGCCCTAGAGAGAGAAACATTAGACAAAAAATCTATCCCACAGGTACAAGAGATACATGCTCTGCACCCAGTAAGCTGAAGAGGATTTAGGTCTGTGAGGGGAAGGCTTGTAGTAATTTCCATGAGTTCTGCGGGAGATGGCAGTATACATGGTGTGAATGGGTCATTAGGACATTTACCCTGACCCGCCCTGTACATACGGCTATAAGTAATGGGAACCGATTGAAACCAGCATTACTGAATATGCTGACGGCTAATCCCACTTTATTGACATCATTTGTAATCAAACTGAATGTATAGTTATCTGAACATATTACCAATAAAGAAATTCTGAAGAAAAAAAAAATATAAAAAAAATGGGTGCTTGTTGGGCGCGAAATCTGTACTAAATCCTAATGACTAACCCAGAGCACGGGTATGGACATACAATTTGTTAAATAGACTTGAGATATAAGATAATAATTTTATAAGTCCATTATAATATAATTAAGGTAGAAAAGAAAGTTCAGGAGCTATAAAGAAGCCCTACGAAGTAGTAGAAGTTGAGGAGATGAGATTGAAGAGTTTTTTGTAGGGAGGGTGGTTGGTTCCTTCTCGTTGGCGTCCCAGGGTTGAAGTAGGCGCGGGCGGTGAAATGGAGTGGTCACGTGACCGGGACCACGTGACCGGAACCACGTGAGTGAGAGTCCTTAGCGACGGTAAGCGTCCTAGACAACCGTGCTCTGCTCGCATTACAGCCAACTCTCCAGTTAGCCCCAATGCTACCATAATTACACATCATTAACGTTAAATTTTAGTCTTAGCATAATTTCAGATTTTTCCTGATATCGAATCTCACCTCATCTGTCTTTAGAATTATGATAGTAACCAGAAAGTTACATATCGTGCAAAATACACCTAAAGAAAACCCAACCAAATCTCACCTAACCTCATTCTAATCACTGCTGCACTCATTGTATTAAGTTACATATTATGACTATGACTAGCCATTGTTTTTCTGAACACTTTATTTATAACTTCAGCGTGACCGGGTGGAAGAATGGTACTATACCGAACGTGTCTACATAGAATAAAATATTTACCCTAACAAACTCACACTTAGCATTGCTTTCCAATGGTCTAGCTAAATGGCTGAGATGGCACCTGCCCCATTATTGACAACACACTCTTGGAATGGCGTGGCACAATAAAGTCGCATATCCACGGGAGTACCATGAAACCTGGCAAGATAACGGCTACATCCCAGGGTTACCCTCCTGGGGGTTGTATGCTGGGTGTGTGAATACCCCATACACAGCCTCATATAAGGCAGACAAAGGGAATCAATATGATAGAACTGGACGATACAATAGCAGTACTAAATTGGAGGGTTTATGGAGTGATAGGACGTATATAAGTTGAGCTGAACCCAAAAGGTCTCCATCACTCAGCGATCATATCAATTATTGAACGTATCTCTTATCATGATTAGGTGCTGCTTGAATCCACACCACATCTCCCTTGCCATTCTTTGTGGCAGGATCAGCCTTCGCTGTAGATTAGATTTTATATAAGGCAAAAGATTAGCACCAGTATTACACCATCTGGGGCGAGACAAGGCCACTATACATACACCCTGAAGCCATAGAGCAATCCACACAATCAACTCACCCCAATTGTGAATGGTGGCCGCCTGTCACTATGTCCCTCACCAGGGGGCGTGGGGCCGTCACGGATCGATGCCCCCGGGTACGGAGAGGGAGGTCCCATGCCGAGTGCCTCGCCCGCCTGCCTCACCTGGTCGGCCGCACTCCGCTACACTCGATTGAACTCTGATCAGCTCGGCACACCCGGCCAATTGGTCTGGCCAGGGAAAGGTCGATGGGGGAGTGTATTGACACACTGCTGATTGTCAGCCAAGACGAAACGGGAGGCTGGACGGGCCTCAAGAAGGCAGGACGTATGTAGGACGAAGCCTTGGTCCTAGGCCTGTGACACTAGAGGATCTATTTATAGCCAATGCTATTATCATTGATTATTTCGTCCGGAATCAAGGTTTTATTTTCAATCATGACGCAGAGGTATTCGTGAATGTTAAGCGCCAGATCCAATAAGGAGACCAAGCGAATGCGTCTGCGATCCATGCGACTGTGCAAACCCCATGCGATGATATTCAAAATATTGAATATTGTCGCAAGGCATTCACATGTCCATGCGAACGTCTGCGAACCCAAATTAGCATGGAAAATCGCCTTAGTGGGTTTGGCGCTTTACAAAGCAAGCCTTTAACGAAAAATAAGGGATATATATTATGCAGATATACCGATACGAAGTTTTTAAATCGATAGACAAAAATGTATCTATAGCGTACGTAGTAGATGCCAAATGTGTAGTTTTTTGCCGACAGAATTGACTCACCCACATCTACAACTCCAAACAGATTGACCTGTTTCAACAGAAATACAGATTATTATTTCAGCAAATGCAGCAGCTATTTCAGCTTTCCAAGCTGGGAAACGTCACTATAGTCGGTCCTGTCATGCAAACGAGAAATTAAAGTCAATTTCAGGGTCGGTAATTACTGTAGGGATTTTACAGCACCCACCAAACTGCACACTGGAGAAGTAATCGGTGCACTTCACTCCAAGGTGTAATTAAGGGAAATCATGAACTTTCTTTGCGACCAACTGCTGAATCATGTATTAATGTGGGGCACTGATTCGGCTGCACTTGCAATATACACCGGATTTCAAATATTTATATTAAACTTTTGATATTCAATTGCCCTTCCATTTGCTGAAAGAAAGGGATATGTTCCCTTTACCTGAGATATGTAGGTCACCCAGGTAGGAGAAGAAAAACGAAAGATAAGTATATGTCTTAGTAGCAGATTCTCGGATTTGTGCTTCTGGATGAGTGATGGCTGGATTTCTGAAATTCTTTCCAAAGCTAGATATACTTGGAGATGAAATAGTCCTACCGACCGTTGGGTAGTCAGGCGTTATACACTTACTTTTCTACATGAGATATTCCGGCGTTATTTCCCTCAGGTAGTATGCTGTTCAGAGAATGTTATATTTTCGGGAAGGCTAGTACGAGGAGTTTCTCAGGGGTAGGTGCGTAATAAGCAAGTCTTTGTTTAATGATGCTTTGGATCACGTTAAATGTTCATTAAAAAACAGAAAACGGACTAACTTCTCTGTTAATATACCTCATTATCATGTACATAAATGACCTATGCTGTAATCACCCTAAAAATAAAAGTTAAGCTTATATTGATCGGTTCTTATAAGAGCTTTTATTAAAGATGACAATTAGTTGGTGCTATTCTTATAGGCAGGGTGACAATTGAGAATATTCTTTTCTACAGTCCTATGTGTCATAGACGGCTTGCGTATCCTACACTTTGAAACAGTAAGTGGTACACCTAATAATGCTAATTTATATTGATGATACCCATTATAAGTTCCATGAGTTCACTTCATTACAATGACATGTAGATTTGTTATAGATCTATATATAAAGCCAGATACACACCAAGCGAGAAATGCCTCGCTTTCCGGAATACGTAATAGCTCCCACCGATGATTTTGTATTTCAGAAGCATTAATCAGGTGAAATAAAAATTATAATTCACATACACACCATAGCGTTTCTCGCTCGATGTGTTCCCAGCTCTTGAGGTTTCAGTTATAAGAATAATGTAGATGGTGTAGAGACTGGAGGGTAAGCAAACGTGTAGTGTCTCATAACAAAAGAAAATTTTCTAATTAAATTAACTGACGGTCCAGGGACCTGTTTTACTAGTTTCATGACATGTCTAGATGGCGTCTAGATGGCATGTCCGGTTTCATTAGAACTAGACATTAGACTTTGTTTTGTCCGTTCTTGCTTGCACTGTTGGTGCCACTTTTCATGTCTGTCTAACAGTTTTGTCACGAAACTAGTGAAACAGGTCCATGATGTGTAGATTTGTCTAATTCTTATGTTTGGGGTCTGTCTTTACCTAAGTGCAACTACTTGTGTTGTCAAGAAACTAGACAACCCCAATGTCTATATGGTGTCACAGACATGTCACGAAACTAGTGAAACAGGTCCCAGGTGTAGGTTTCTGGTTCATGGTTCAACCCTAGTGTATGTATTTTCATGTTCCACTCCATATAGGACATTGCTCTGCGTTAAACGTTTGGTGGTAAGAAAGAGCCTATTTCATTCATCGTTATCTACTGTAGCATATCATTTATCAAACTCCAGGACTAATCGATTATTAATACAATATAAGTTTGATTGGATTCCATATAGCTGGTTTCACTGCCGATTCGGTAAAACGTGTACTTCAGTTTCGGTCCTGCCACAAAAACTGGCTTATGTATTGCCTCAAAAGCATGTGGTTTTATAAAGGTTTGAAGCCAAAGGAATTTAAAAGTGTTACTATATTTATTGGATGTTTGATCCAGGTCTATGTATTTCCTGTACTTTATGCTACGGAGAAAAACAAGTGAAATTTGATTTGCATCATTAATGAACTTAAAGATAATTTGATTTTTGGGGGATTGATGTTTTTCATTATGTTGATGTTTTTTTCGAACCAGACAAATGGTACTGGATACAGATGAGTGTATTATGATGCAATCGAATAAACTATCTGGTCTACATTCTGAAAATAAAAAAGCTCAGCCCATTTAAAAAAACAACAACCCTGGCCTACATGTCTGGTCTCTGTCTGGGGTCCATTATCACAATGGAATATGGTAGGTGAGCGTCAGGACCAAAACTGGACACATCGGGAGTGAAATCGGCTGAAACAGTCACATATATATGATTTGTGAATAAACTTGTAACTTGTGTTTGCTTGTAAGGTAACACGGTATGTGATATATATAATGTACTATATACCCATGCCGTATACTGTAAATACGCACCGTTTCGGCATATGACGTAAAAATACGGCTGGTCCGTACATTAAAATACAGACCACCTTGCCATACACATTTATTAAAAAATTGGTTGTTAAGCCAAAAGAAATTGATTTCGGGTATATAGTAAATATATAACGTCCAACCATGCTTGTACAAGTCACTGAACTCGATGATAATTTACCGTTTGTATGGAACTCGGCATAAATTCCTTGGTCCGTACAAACCGTAAATAACCATCTCGTTCTGTGAATTGTACAGCATGGTCAGGACGTTCTATATAAATATTATCATTATATATGTATACACATGTATACATGTACATACATGTAGGACGCGTGCACATGTTTCTGCGCATCATTAATTGTACAGTTTTCAAATATCTGAGTTTTTATATAATAGGCGATATTTGCAAAGTATTTCTTCTTGAATGGGAAGGGGATTAACCGCACTTTGTCGGGCTACATAGCCATAGGGGCGGGGTCATCTCTGTATCAGCTGTATCGGCGATATACCTACCTGCTGCCAATTCACACCCTATCCGGTGTAAACCCTGGAGAGGCGTCGATGGTACCCGCGGGGAGGGGTGGGGCAACAGGAGGGGTGGGGCTTTGTTGTGTACCCGTCCAGTTTGTATTGCAAAGCTCACCTGACCATTTGCCCTGATCAGTGGGCACCGCTGCAGCACACCGTGAGATCGGGTCTGGTCGGGCACACCTCAGTACGGTATCCGAGACACGCCACCTGGCGTCGGCCACTTCCTGCCACCAGGGGGCACATGTACTCCGCGAAGGACCCCTGGGAACGTCCGGCCGCGCATCCTTAGTCCGGTGGGTGTCGCTGGACCGTGCCATTCACTCCGAGTACAGGTCGTACAGGTAGTAATAATATCCATCCTAGCCGTTCTCGTCATCCACTGTTAGTCACGGGTTTAGCACAGAAGATACGTGTTCCCATGTTGCCCCCGTTATTATCGGGATGATTAACATTAGATACAATGTAGAAAGTAATCTCCAAAGTTTCATGAAATCAGCGACAGTGGTTTAAGGGAAGATCCGTGCATATTCTGAATCCCTGTTGAAGTTTGTGACCTAATTCAGTGTCATGTATCCGATCCCGACCGAAATCAATGTGGATGTTGCTGTTGTCGTGCTTGCTGTTGTTGTTGTTGTATTTTTGTGCGTAGCGTTAAAAACATCGATATTGCTTTCTGACGGCCGTGCATTAAAGCCCGTGATATATAGGATGTCACCCCCGGTGCCCTCATAACGAGGCTGTGTCGTCGTTGTTGCGCATCTTGTGTACGTGTGCACGCATGCGCAGCACGTGTGTATGCACGCTGGTGCGCGTGCGCCGAATCCGGGGAACGCCTGCACGTGCATCACACTGCGTCTGATCCACCGCCACACGGACACACATATAGGCAGCGTGCAGGCGTGCTGCCCGGCCGCCCCCACCTGACCGCGCCGCCGACAAAAAAACACCTCCATCCTGCCCCACCCGGCCCGGGGTGGACAGGCCACGGGGTAGACTGGGGCCCGTTGAATAACTTAGGCCTACAATAGTACAGCGAGTACAGGGTGTTTTTTTGGTGGTTTTTTTTTGTTTATTGAACAAAATTCGCCAAATTTGGCGGTTTTACATTTCGCTCAGTACACTCCCTAGGATTACTATCATTCAAACTTTATCGAGCATAACTATACATGAGAATGATAAGAATTTTGTGACAATAGTTGAAGTGTAAATTGAATGATGGTATTGTAGACAAGTACACATGGGACACACAATTGAGAGACATACATTAAATAGTTCCTGTGTTGGTTATGGTTAGAGTGTAACAGTACAACAATAAACAACCATCCTGTCAGTGGACTCATTACTTCGGGATGATATCAAGTTCTCTTACTTTCTTTTTAAAGATATTTTTAGTTTCAGCTGCTATCAAGTCTCCACTTTACAGGGTACAAGGAGACCTCGGACGAGGATTATCGTTTAATAATATTCAAGTTCATTGGCAAAGACGGTCCTAGCCATTGGAAAATCGCCCATTAGTGTTGAATAACACTGATCCACATCGTCCCTGGGTCTCGTCGGTGTACAGAAAAGGGTATTCATGTTCGAATCTTGATTATTGAACAGGCCCCTGGCTTCAGTCCCTGTGAACCTAGCCCATCCCTTCTCACTGGGATGCAGGTTGATTCCTGGGCCTATGAGGCGTTAGAGAAGTCCACATGTTGCAAAATAATGTTATTTCGGAATTATGTCCATAATCAAAGACTTCGGCAAGTCTAGCAAGGGGTCTGTTTAATAACTTATACCTGTGAAAGTACAGCATACAAGGAGAACTCGTACTAGGGTTATTGTTTAACATTTTTGTTATTATTCAGGAAAAACAGACATACATATCACCCTGTCGAGGGTCGTTCTCACATGTTTTCCATGTTAAATAACGATGGACAATACAAATCAAGTTCTCCGGGGTAAAAAGGGTGGATACATTAGCAGTAAGAGAAAATCAAATGATGACTAAGTGTCATCACAGTCATCACATATTGACTATTCTATAATATATTGTGGGTTTTCGATCATTAATCACGCTATTTATCTAAGTTGTTTAAAGTTGATCCACGTTGTCCCTCGGTCTTGTTGGCGTACAGAAAAGGGTCCTCAGGTTAGAGTCCAAATTATTCAACAGTTACAGCATTGTATAGCGACGTAGGACGGGTGGTAGATGATGGGTGGCTGACGCACAATGTGGGTGGCTAGTGCTGGACAGTGGGCAGCAGTAGGTGTATTCTGGGTGGCGCATTGCGGCGTACAGCAGTGTATAGCGGCGTAGGGCGGGTTGCAGGCAGTGGGTGGCTGGCAGCGTAATGTGGGTGGACAGTGCTGGACAGTGGGTGGCAGTATGTGTATTCTGGGTGGCACAGGGCGGCGTAGAGCAGTGTATAACGGCGTAGGGCGGGTGGCAGATGATGGGTGGCTGATGGCACAATGTGGGTGGCTAGTGCTGGACAGTGGGCGGCAGTAGGTGTATCCTGTGTGGCATACAGCGGCGTACAGCATTGTATAGCGACGTAGGACGGGTGGTAGATGATGGGTGGCTGATGGCACAATGTGGGTGGCTAGTGCTGGACAGTGGGTGGCAGTAGGTGTATCCTGTGTGGCATACAGCGGCGTACAGCAGTGTATAGCGACGTAGGACGGGTGGTAGATGATGGGTGGCTGACGCACAATGTGGGTGGCCAGTGCTGGACAGTTGGCGGCAGTAGATGTATTATGGGTGGCACAGAGCGGCGTACAGCAGTGTATAGCGGCGTAGGGCGGGTGTCACACATTGGGTGGCTGACGGCATAATGTGGATGGCTAGTGCTGGACAGTGCGCAGCAGTAGGTGTATTCTGGGTGGCGCATTGCGGCGTACAGCAGTGTATAGCGGCGTAGGGCGGGTTGCAGGCAGTGGGTGGCTGGCAGCGTAATGTGGGTGGACAGTGCTGGACAGTGCGTGGCAGTATGTGTATTCTGGGTGGCACAGAGCGGCGTACAGCAGTGTATAAAAGCGTAGGGCGGGTGGCAGATGATGGGTGGCTGACGGCGCAATGTGGGTGGCTAGTGCTGGACAGTGGGCGGCAGTAGGTGTATCCTGTGTGGCATACGGCGGCGTACAGCATTGTATAGCGACGTAGGGCGGGTGGCAGATGATAGGTGGCTGACGGCGCAATGTGGGTGGCCAGTGCTGGACAGTGGGTTGCAGTATGTGTATTCTGGGTGGCACAGTGCGGCATACAGCATTGTAAAGCGGCGTAGGGCGGGTTGCAGATGATGGGTGGCTGACAGCGTAATGTGGGTGGCCAGTGCTAGACAGTGGGTGGCAGTAGTTGTATCCTGGGTGGCACAGTGCGGCGTACAGCCGTGTATAGCGGCGTAGGGCGGGTGGCGGGCGGCGCGGGGGGTGACTTCCCTCCGGCGCCTCCGGCGAGGATGATTAGGTTTAAGTAGGCTGACTGGGTGGCAGCGCGTGATGGCCAGCCATAGACACACGCACTGCCGCCCCAGGCTGCCCTCAGTGTCCGTCATACCTCTGACCATATAACAGTGTACCCTGGTCAATGATCACTGACTCCCCAATTGTTCACTCCCTGAATACTGAATCCCTGACTTGAAAAAAAGTGCATTTATTTACCCTGGTTGACACTCAACTCGAGAAAGGGGTTCTAACGTGCCTCCTGTTATAAGTACAAGTAAATGATGTCTTATTTAGTTCTCTTGGCATGTGCTATATGCAACATTTGCACAGCAAGTGTGATATGCAATTCAAGTATTCCAGTCTGAATGTCTGAATGCATCATACGTACATTTTCTTGTAAAATGGTTATGTTTACAAATATTATGAAAAAGTGCCAAAAGTCTGTTGATGGTTCCTGACTCTAGATCGGTGACGGGAAATCGGCCAATGGAAACGGGCCTTATGGCCTGACCGCCTGCTCCACCGTTACTGACTCCCGTACTGGTGATTTTCACAAATACCGACCTCGTGAACACAAATTCCCCAGACCACTGACTGCCTTACCACAGACTTAAACATACCTCACTTTATAACTGATAACTCACTGACTTGAGAACTCCGTAAATGTATCCCCCCCCCCCCTGACTGCTGACCGCTTCTATACAAATATTTCCTGACTAATTACTTCCTCTCTACTGACATCCCGAGCACTTATATAGGTCCGTGCTGTGTAATGACTCAGTCAGTGCCGATACCCCAATTAGTAACTGCCCGATTCATGCTACTCATGTGGCATTTCCTCCTGGCGATTATGGTCATCGATTATGGGTTTTGAGACGACCCGCCGACTCTTCGCCGCTTCGCGTGCACATAATCGTCAGGTGGGAACGGGAATAAAACCTTAAGGCCGACAACAACTGAATATATCCGCACATCAAACAATCTCATACCATCTGACAACTATCTCACCGATCACAGTTATATTATAGGCGGCGATTCAAATATTGTCATATGAAGCCTAAAAGGCAGTGCAAAAAATGAAGAATAACAATGAACATCAGGTTGTCTACTTTCAAGGTAAGAAAGAGATGTTTGTAAACTCTCAATGGTTATACAGGAACTGTCTTATCTTCACCAAGGACTCTTGTCTAAATGCTTTTTTATGTCGGCTTTGGGTTTCTGCCTGAGTTGATTTGCTTAACATGTTCCAGACTGTTGTTCCTACGAACAATGAAGATCTAGAGAATTTTTCTTTTTTAGGGCGGGGCAAAATAATATCAAATTTGGAAGCTGATCTAGTACTCATTCCTTCTCGAATTGTTTTCATTTTCATTAAATCAAGATTTACTAGGTTTCAGATTATACCAAGTAATAGCATTAATTGTCGTTCCCTGAATTTCATAATGCCTGCCTTCTCTCTAAGTTTGTTATTGCTAATCAGCATTCCATCTTTATATGCTCCTTTACCGAGCGCTGACCTGATATAGGTATTGATACATATTTCCACATTCTTTTGTATTTTTACAGGAGTATTCTCTAAAAGAAACGAGCAGTGGTCAGCTATTGGGATAATGGTTGTTCGTACTATCTTTAAGGCTATTGATTCATTTACAAACTTCTTAAGTTTTCTAAAAGTAGTCATTTTGTCATTCATCTTTCGAATTAGCGAATAG
Source organism: Alentia gelatinosa (assembly GCA_950022655.1). Taxonomy (NCBI): domain Eukaryota; kingdom Metazoa; phylum Annelida; class Polychaeta; order Phyllodocida; family Polynoidae; genus Alentia; species Alentia gelatinosa. The sequence continues at coordinate 32,348,978 of OX465591.1, read as the reverse complement.
AATGTTTTTCAAAGGAAAGTGATTCATCTATAATCGCACCGAGGTAGTTCATATTGGTAACCCATGGCCGTTGGTCAGGGGTGGTCATTGCTCCCCCTGACACGCCCCCTCGCGCACCCTGCGCATTCCCCCCTGGTGTCGGTCACGTGAACCCCGCGGTCACATGGCCCACCGCGTCTCTGACCTCCACCTCATTCTGCTCCTGTACTCCACTACGTTCACACGTATTTTTCTTTACTCCCACATTTTGGCCTACTCTCCACGCCGTCTTCGATACTCCCCGAGTATCTGACCGTGCAGAGACAGTGTCTGAATACGGGTAAAGTTCACGTGAATTACAGGGCAGATAGGATGGCACCACCAACGACACGCGCGCAAGCGAGCGCCTCCACGACCACGGACCAGGCCTCGGAGTCAACCGTGAGGGAGAGCGATCAGGTGGAGTCCGCGTCTCAGGCTGGAAGCCTCCGGTCGGCCCGCCTGGTGGCCGTAGAGACCGGACTCTCGGACATGAGTAAGAAGTTGGACGCACTAATTCAACTACAGACCCAACGGTCGACGGGACGAGCATCGCCCCCTACGGTTCGCTCAGTCGCCGAAGTAAGGACTCGGGACTGGGCCGAGGATCAAGCCGGCCGCGCCATGCCTCCACCCCACCAGCTACGAGATCGCTACGCAGGGGACCCGTATATCCAACGTGAGCTCGACCGTGAGGCCATTCGCCACGACAAGACGGCTGGTAAGCTGCAATCAGATATTCATGTTACCCGTTTGATCAGTAAACCGTACATGTTCGTGGATAGGGAGGGGGTTTACACGTTGTCCCAGAAGCTTGAACTGAGGGGAACCCTGGGCCCCCTCGAGTACCTGAGTGCGTTTATTGGCTTGCTCGGGGATGACCGTGCGGTCGACCCCGTGGACCGTGAGGCCATGTTCCGGCACTTACACCAAGTTTCAATCGACGCCCAGAGCCGGCCGTGGGCCGGAGTCAGGAGATGGTCTAACCACGTGTTCGACCAGATCGAGGCCGGGAGGTTGTCGTGGTGCGATTACTCGCGGATCCAGGAGGAGCGAGTCCGACTCGCGATGACGACCGGGACCCTCACCAGCGGGGCCGACACCGGGAAGGCCCGAGGACGGGAGTTGCCATGCCGGCAATTTAATTCTGAGAGGGGGTGCCGCCATAGGAGCGGCCACGATGACGGACCCGTGAGATGGCTGCACGTGTGCTCGTATTGCGACTCCGTGGGGAGGCAATGCGGGCATTCGTTACACGCGTGTAACCGGAAACTCGGATATACAATGGGGTATGAGAACGGTCAGGCTGCGCCCACACCGGCACCCCGGCGAGCACCCCAGGCCGGACACGCACCCCAGGCCGGACACACGCCCCGGGCGGTCAACCCGAGAGCGGATGTGCTCCCCCAACACGGACACGGGGCAAAAAACGGCTACGGTGCGCCCCGCGAGTGAGCGGAGCGCACCCGCACACAGTCACAACACGTGCCCCCCTCCCCGGGCCCGGGGTCGTGGGGTGCAATCCACGTGATGTAACACCAGCGGGCCCTGTGATCTCCACCACCGCCAACAGGATTTCCGGTGACCGGACGTGGGCGGGGGTCGTAAAAGGAGGCGGCCCGGTGACCACTCCGGGCCCCCACCCCCTCACGTGGAGGGGGGACCACACGGGGGGTCCACGTGACCACAAGACGAAGGCCGCCGGCCCACGTGGTCGGGCCCCGAACATAAACAACAACAACGAAGGGGGCGGGACCCGCCACGTGGAGGACAGGCTCACCGCGCGGCCACCGCCAGCCCACTGCGCTAGCCATGTGTTAGTGTTACCGCGCCGACTGAAGACACAACTAACACTCCGGATTTCGGCGGACTAAAGGAAGTCTGCCGGACCGGAATTCCGTCGCCCGGACTCCGGACGGACCCGGAGGCCTTCATGGAACACAGGCGGGCCGAGTGGCCCCGCTTCACCGAGGCCGGCCCCCCGGCGCACGGCCACATCTACGAGGCGGTCTGGGCCTCGGGCCTGCCCAACGCCCTGTGCACAAAGATAACCCTGCCGACGGACCTCAAACTACGGGCGTGGGAGCACTACCTGACGGGCATGGAGGGGAAAGGGGAACTCCTCGGTTTCATAAGATACGGATTCCCCCTCGGCTACCTCGGGCCGGCCAGCGACACTCGGGACGTCCCCAACCATCCGAGCGCCACCGGATTCCCGAAGCAAGTCGGGGATTTTATCAGAAAGGAGAGTGGATTCTCGAACCTCATGGGACCGTTCTCGGAGGCTCCCTTCGAGCCGTGGTGCCACGTTTCGCGGTTGATGTCCCGGGAGAAGCGCGGGTCCGAGGCCCGCCGCATCATAACGGATATGACCTTCCCCCGGGACCGTAGCGTCAACGCCTACGTGATGAAAAACGCGGTATACGGAGAAGAGCGCGAGCACAGCCTCCCTACGGTCGATGGTTTCGTCACCCGCCTCGTGGCCTCGGGGCCAGGGAGCTACATGGCGACCATCGACATCTCGCGCGCCTATAAGAACTTTAGGTGCGACCCCCTCGACTGGCCTCTGCTGTGTTTCCTGTGGGACGGCGGGTATTATTGTGATACGGCCATGCCGTTCGGCGCCCGCGCGTCCTCGTATCACATGCAGTGTGTGGCCGAGGCCATCGTGGGGATACTCGCCGGTAAGGGTGTCGAGGCCGCCATGTATCTGGACGACCTCATCATACTGTCGCCTTCTCGGGAGAAAGCTGCCTCGGACTTTGCCATAGCCCGAGACCTGTTCGCCGAGCTCGGCCTCCCCGAGGCCCGGGAAAAGGCGCAGGCCCCTAGTCAGACCGTGCGCTGGCTGGGCATCGACATCAATGCCGCCGAGATGTCCCTCACCATCCCTCAGGACAAGTTGGAGGACGTGCGGGAACACGTTGGGGCGGTCGCCAGGAAGCGGTCGCTGACGAAGCGACAGCTTCAATCCGTCCTCGGCAAAATCCTGCACGTCGCCAAATGTATCCGCCCGGCGAGGCCGTTCGTCAGCAAACTACTGGAGGCCCTACGGTCGATGGACGGGTTCTACATCAACGTAAGCTCGGACATGCGACAGGACCTCCAGTGGTTCCTACGGTTTGCCGCCGGGTGGAATGGGCACGCCCTCATCCCTCGAGGGCCGGCGACAAAGTGTATCACGGTCGACGCCTGCCTCTCGGGCGGGGGGGGTACAGACGGCCGTGCGGCCTACGCGTGCCAGGTTTGTCCCATCAATGACCCCGTGGACTGCATTTCTGAGCTCGAGGCCCTGAACACAATCTATGCTCTCCACACGTTCCTCGGGGACCGTGATCGTGGGACCAGGATCGAGGTCTTCTGTGACAACATGGGGACCGTCCAGGCACTCACGTCGGGGCGGGCACGCAACCGCGTTCTCGCCGAGTGTGCCCGACAGGCCTGGATGGTCCAGGCCAAACTGCAAGTCGACCTGGTCTACACGCACGTCCCCGGGGTCCTCAATACGGTCGCCGACGCACTCAGTAGGGCCCACCTGTCCTCGAGGGATTTTAACAATGCTGCATGCCTGATGAGATATCATGATCTGTGGTCGGTGGTGCCTTGTAATCATGCTTCATTCGTGCCTGTGCTTCGCCTGTCCTGCAGATCCGGCGCTACGCTCTCTCCAACGGAAGGCATCTGCGCGGCAGGCCGAGGCACGTGCCCCAGGCACGGTCGCGAACCAGAAGAGCGCCGTGTCCACCTACCTCGCCTTCTGCCGACGGACGAGAACCGACCCGCAGCCACCGTCCATGAGTTTCATCACGGCCTTCCTAGAGTACCTCGCGGACAACGCCCCCTCGCCGGCGACCGTGGCCAACCAGCTCTCGCACGTGAGGACACACCTACGGCTCTCGGGCGGGGACGTTACGGCTACAGAGGACGTGAGGGTCAGGAGGGCCCTCGACGCCATGAGGAGGAACAAGGCCTACACACTTATTTACCCTGGTTGACACTCAACTCGAGAAAGGGGTTCTAACGTGCCTCCTGTTATAAGTACAAGTAAATGATGTCTTATTTAGTTCTCTTGGCATGTGCTATATGCAACATTTGCACAGCAAGTGTGATATGCAATTCAAGTATTCCAGTCTGAATGTCTGAATGCATCATACGTACATTTTCTTGTAAAATGGTTATGTTTACAAATATTATGAAAAAGTGCCAAAAGTCTGTTGATGGTTCCTGACTCTAGATCGGTGACGGGAAATCGGCCAATGGAAACGGGCCTTATGGCCTGACCGCCTGCTCCACCGTTACTGACTCCCGTACTGGTGATTTTCACAAATACCGACCTCGTGAACACAAATTCCCCAGACCACTGACTGCCTTACCACAGACTTAAACATACCTCACTTTATAACTGATAACTCACTGACTTGAGAACTCCGTAAATGTATCCCCCCCCCCCCCTGACTGCTGACCGCTTCTATACAAATATTTCCTGACTAATTACTTCCTCTCTACTGACATCCCGAGCACTTATATAGGTCCGTGCTGTGTAATGACTCAGTCAGTGCCGATACCCCAATTAGTAACTGCCCGATTCATGCTACTCATGTGGCATTTCCTCCTGGCGATTATGGTCATCGATTATGGGTTTTGAGACGACCCGCCGACTCTTCGCCGCTTCGCGTGCACATAATCGTCAGGTGGGAACGGGAATAAAACCTTAAGGCCGACAACAACTGAATATATCCGCACATCAAACAATCTCATACCATCTGACAACTATCTCACCGATCACAGTTATATTATAGGCGGCGATTCAAATATTGTCATATGAAGCCTAAAAGGCAGTGCAAAAAATGAAGAATAACAATGAACATCAGGTTGTCTACTTTCAAGGTAAGAAAGAGATGTTTGTAAACTCTCAATGGTTATACAGGAACTGTCTTATCTTCACCAAGGACTCTTGTCTAAATGCTTTTTTATGTCGGCTTTGGGTTTCTGCCTGAGTTGATTTGCTTAACATGTTCCAGACTGTTGTTCCTACGAACAATGAAGATCTAGAGAATTTTTCTTTTTTAGGGCGGGGCAAAATAATATCAAATTTGGAAGCTGATCTAGTACTCATTCCTTCTCGAATTGTTTTCATTTTCATTAAATCAAGATTTACTAGGTTTCAGATTATACCAAGTAATAGCATTAATTGTCGTTCCCTGAATTTCATAATGCCTGCCTTCTCTCTAAGTTTGTTATTGCTAATCAGCATTCCATCTTTATATGCTCCTTTACCGAGCGCTGACCTGATATAGGTATTGATACATATTTCCACATTCTTTTGTATTTTTACAGGAGTATTCTCTAAAAGAAACGAGCAGTGGTCAGCTATTGGGATAATGGTTGTTCGTACTATCTTTAAGGCTATTGATTCATTTACAAACTTCTTAAGTTTTCTAAAAGTAGTCATTTTGTCATTCATCTTTCGAATTAGCGAATAGAATGTTTTTCAAAGGAAAGTGATTCATCTATAATCGCACCGAGGTAGTTCATATTGGTAACCCATGGCCGTTGGTCAGGGGTGGTCATTGCTCCCCCTGACACGCCCCCTCGCGCACCCTGCGCATTCCCCCCTGGTGTCGGTCACGTGAACCCCGCGGTCACATGGCCCACCGCGTCTCTGACCTCCACCTCATTCTGCTCCTGTACTCCACTACGTTCACACGTATTTTTCTTTACTCCCACATTTTGGCCTACTCTCCACGCCGTCTTCGATACTCCCCGAGTATCTGACCGTGCAGAGACAGTGTCTGAATACGGGTAAAGTTCACGTGAATTACAGGGCAGATAGGATGGCACCACCAACGACACGCGCGCAAGCGAGCGCCTCCACGACCACGGACCAGGCCTCGGAGTCAACCGTGAGGGAGAGCGATCAGGTGGAGTCCGCGTCTCAGGCCGGAAGCCTCCGGTCGGCCCGCCTGGTGGCCGTAGAGACCGGACTCTCGGACATGAGTAAGAAGTTGGACGCACTAATTCAACTACAGACCCAACGGTCGACGGGACGAGCATCGCCCCCTACGGTTCGCTCAGTCGCCGAAGTAAGGACTCGGGACTGGGCCGAGGATCAAGCCGGCCGCGCCATGCCTCCACCCCACCAGCTACGAGATCGCTACGCAGGGGACCCGTATATCCAACGTGAGCTCGACCGTGAGGCCATTCGCCACGACAAGACGGCTGGTAAGCTGCAATCAGATATTCATGTTACCCGTTTGATCAGTAAACCGTACATGTTCGTGGATAGGGAGGGGGTTTACACGTTGTCCCAGAAGCTTGAACTGAGGGGAACCCTGGGCCCCCTCGAGTACCTGAGTGCGTTTATTGGCTTGCTCGGGGATGACCGTGCGGTCGACCCCGTGGACCGTGAGGCCATGTTCCGGCACTTACACCAAGTTTCAATCGACGCCCAGAGCCGGCCGTAGGGCCGGAGTCAGGAGATGGTCTAACCACGTGTTCGACCAGATCGAGGCCGGGAGGTTGTCGTGGTGCGATTACTCGCGGATCCAGGAGGAGCGAGTCCGACTCGCGATGACGACCGGGACCCTCACCAGCGGGGCCGACACCGGGAAGGCCCGAGGACGGGAGTTGCCATGCCGGCAATTTAATTCTGAGAGGGGGTGCCGCCATAGGAGCGGCCACGATGACGGACCCGTGAGATGGCTGCACGTGTGCTCGTATTGCGACTCCGTGGGGAGGCAATGCGGGCATTCGTTACACGCGTGTAACCGGAAACTCGGATATACAATGGGGTATGAGAACGGTCAGGCTGCGCCCACACCGGCACCCCGGCGAGCACCCCAGGCCGGACACGCACCCCAGGCCGGACACACGCCCCGGGCGGTCAACCCGAGAGCGGATGTGCTCCCCCAACACGGACACGGGGCAAAAAACGGCTACGGTGCGCCCCGCGAGTGAGCGGAGCGCACCCGCACACAGTCACAACACGTGCCCCCCTCCCCGGGCCCGGGGTCGTGGGGTGCAATCCACGTGATGTAACACCAGCGGGCCCTGTGATCTCCACCACCGCCAACAGGATTTCCGGTGACCGGACGTGGGCGGGGGTCGTAAAAGGAGGCGGCCCGGTGACCACTCCGGGCCCCCACCCCCTCACGTGGAGGGGGGACCACACGGGGGGTCCACGTGACCACAAGACGAAGGCCGCCGGCCCACGTGGTCGGGCCCCGAACATAAACAACAACAACGAAGGGGGCGGGACCCGCCACGTGGAGGACAGGCTCACCGCGCGGCCAACCGCCAGCCCACTGCGCTAGCCATGTGTTAGTGTTACCGCGCCGACTGAAGACACAACTAACACTCCGGATTTCGGCGGACTAAAGGAAGTCTGCCGGACCGGAATTCCGTCGCCCGGACTCCGGACGGACCCGGAGGCCTTCATGGAACACAGGCGGGCCGAGTGGCCCCGCTTCACCGAGGCCGGCCCCCCGGCGCACGGCCACATCTACGAGGCGGTCTGGGCCTCGGGCCTGCCCAACGCCCTGTGCACAAAGATAACCCTGCCGACGGACCTCAAACTACGGGCGTGGGAGCACTACCTGACGGGCATGGAGGGGAAAGGGGAACTCCTCGGTTTCATAAGATACGGATTCCCCCTCGGCTACCTCGGGCCGGCCAGCGACACTCGGGACGTCCCCAACCATCCGAGCGCCACCGGATTCCCGAAGCAAGTCGGGGATTTTATCAGAAAGGAGAGTGGATTCTCGAACCTCATGGGACCGTTCTCGGAGGCTCCCTTCGAGCCGTGGTGCCACGTTTCGCGGTTGATGTCCCGGGAGAAGCGCGGGTCCGAGGCCCGCCGCATCATAACGGATATGACCTTCCCCCGGGACCGTAGCGTCAACGCCTACGTGATGAAAAACGCGGTATACGGAGAAGAGCGCGAGCACAGCCTCCCTACGGTCGACGGTTTCGTCACCCGCCTCGTGGCCTCGGGGCCAGGGAGCTACATGGCGACCATCGACATCTCGCGCGCCTATAAGAACTTTAGGTGCGACCCCCTCGACTGGCCTCTGCTGTGTTTCCTGTGGGACGGCGGGTATTATTGTGATACGGCCATGCCGTTCGGCGCCCGCGCGTCCTCGTATCACATGCAGTGTGTGGCCGAGGCCATCGTGGGGATACTCGCCGGTAAGGGTGTCGAGGCCGCCATGTATCTGGACGACCTCATCATACTGTCGCCTTCTCGGGAGAAAGCTGCCTCGGACTTTGCCATAGCCCGAGACCTGTTCGCCGAGCTCGGCCTCCCCGAGGCCCGGGAAAAGGCGCAGGCCCCTAGTCAGACCGTGCGCTGGCTGGGCATCGACATCAATGCCGCCGAGATGTCCCTCACCATCCCTCAGGACAAGTTGGAGGACGTGCAGGAACACGTTGGGGCGGTCGCCAGGAAGCGGTCGCTGACGAAGCGACAGCTTCAATCCGTCCTCGGCAAAATCCTGCACGTCGCCAAATGTATCCGCCCGGCGAGGCCGTTCGTCAGCAAACTACTGGAGGCCCTACGGTCGATGGACGGGTTCTACATCAACGTAAGCTCGGACATGCGACAGGACCTCCAGTGGTTCCTACGGTTTGCCGCCGGGTGGAATGGGCACGCCCTCATCCCTCGAGGGCCGGCGACAAAGTGTATCACGGTCGACGCCTGCCTCTCGGGCGGGGGGGGTACAGACGGCCGTGCGGCCTACGCGTGCCAGGTTTGTCCCATCAATGACCCCGTGGACTGCATTTCTGAGCTCGAGGCCCTGAACACAATCTATGCTCTCCACACGTTCCTCGGGGACCGTGATCGTGGGACCAGGATCGAGGTCTTCTGTGACAACATGGGGACCGTCCAGGCACTCACGTCGGGGCGGGCACGCAACCGCGTTCTCGCCGAGTGTGCCCGACAGGCCTGGATGGTCCAGGCCAAACTGCAAGTCGACCTGGTCTACACGCACGTCCCCGGGGTCCTCAATACGGTCGCCGACGCACTCAGTAGGGCCCACCTGTCCTCGAGGGATTTTAACAATGCTGCATGCCTGATGAGATATCATGATCTGTGGTCGGTGGTGCCTTGTAATCATGCTTCATTCGTGCCTGTGCTTCGCCTGTCCTGCAGATCCGGCGCTACGCTCTCTCCAACGGAAGGCATCTGCGCGGCAGGCCGAGGCACGTGCCCCAGGCACGGTCGCGAACCAGAAGAGCGCCGTGTCCACCTACCTCGCCTTCTGCCGACGGACGAGAACCGACCCGCAGCCACCGTCCATGAGTTTCATCACGGCCTTCCTAGAGTACCTCGCGGACAACGCCCCCTCGCCGGCGACCGTGGCCAACCAGCTCTCGCACGTGAGGACACACCTACGGCTCTCGGGCGGGGACGTTACGGCTACAGAGGACGTGAGGGTCAGGAGGGCCCTCGACGCCATGAGGAGGAACAAGGCCTACACACCGAATGTCAAGCCTCCGATCCCCATGGCCGCCCTCCAGGGGATCCTCGAGCTACTGTCGGACACGCCCCTCGACCTGACCCTACGGGCCGCGTTCCTCCTCCTGTATTACGCCGCACTGCGGCAGAGCGAGGTCGCCCCCCCCTACGGCCAGGGCATTCGATCCGGTGCACCACCTCTCACGTGGGGACGTGGTGCTCACGGCAGATCACGTGGCGGTCCGCATCAAGGCCGCCAAGAACCTCCAGTGCGTGGGGGAGGAAAAACACGTGAGGCTCCAATCCTCCCCGGACCCGAGGTCGTGCCCGGTGACGGCCGTGAGGAATATGCTCGCCGCGGTCCCCACGCTGATACCGACGGATCCGTTCCTGCTCAACGCTGACAGGTCGCTAATAACGACGCGGTCGCTGTCAAAGGAGTGGGAGCGGCTCAACACCACAGCAGGCCACCCCCCTAAGACCTATACTCTACACAGCCTGAGAAAGGCCGCCGCCACTCAGGCCTTCCAGGCCGGGGTCGCTGAATTCTCCATTCAACGCTACGGGGGGTGGCGCTCAAATGCACACAGGGGATACATTAGGGACTCGAACGCACACGAAGTGAATGCGTCCCTCATACAGTCCCTCAACCAGTGACTCTCATCCCTCACAAACTTTTCTCCCTCCCACCTCGCCTCATTTTTCTGGTCTTGGCGTTTTTTATACATCATATTGTATAACCATTATACCTCATATTGTATAACCATACTATTTGTTATACAACCATATACATAATTGACATACCATTATACCTGTCAATTACAAATATGTATCTTATACGTAATTGACCTCATTATATCTCTGTCAATTACTTTATTTACCTTATTTCATATTCATATTTACCCATTAATATTCATGTCGGTAAAGGTATATAAAATTAAAATAAATTTCATTATTCCCAACTCTCGACTCCTTCTTTGTGTTCAGGGATAGGGGTAATGGGTAACCCATGGCCGTTGGTCAGGGGTGGTCATTGCTCCCCCTGACACGCCCCCTCGCGCACCCTGCGCATTCCCCCCTGGTGTCGGTCACGTGAACCCCGCGGTCACGTGGCCCACCGCGTCTCTGACCTCCACCTCATTCTGCTCCTGTACTCCACTACGTTCACACGTATTTTTCTTTCCCACCCACCCTCACCTCTCTTTCTTATCTCCTACTCCGTAGGGCGTTTTTTATACATCATATTGTATAACCATTATACCTCATATTGTATAACCATACTATTTGTTATACAACCATATACATAATTGACATACCATTATACCTGTCAATTACAAATATGTATCTTATACGTAATTGACCTCATTATATCTCTGTCAATTACTTTATTTACCTTATTTCATATTCATATTTACCCATTAATATTCATGTCGGTAAAGGTATATAAAATTAAAATAAATTTTATTATTCCCAACTCTCGACTCCTTCTTTGTGTTCAGGGATAGGGGTAATGATAGCTAGTATTAATAACCTTATCACCGATAAACAATTTAGTTTTTTTAAACCGTTTTAAACTAACCTTCGTGCCATGATACACCAGCCTCGTTTTGGCTGTATTGATAGTAAGTCTGTTTGCTGTGTACCACTGTTGGATTGACTTAACATAATCCTGCATTACATTCTCAGCACATTTAGCATCAACATCGCTGGTAAACACTACCAGGTCGTCAGCATATAATAAAAAGGAATCCTCAGGGATGCAAGTTTTGATATCGTTAACATAGATAAGAAACAATAACGGGCCCAATATGGAGCCTTGTGGTACACCACACCCAACCTTCAAAACTTTCGACTTTGCTTGACCATATTCAGTATAACAACAACGACCTTCTAAGTATGAATAAAACCAGTCAATTAAATCCGGGCCTAAGCCAGCTTCTCCTAGTTTGTACATAAGAATATTGTGGTCGATACAGTCGAAAGCTTTCTTTATGTCAACGTAAAGTGCTAAAGAGATTTTGTTTTCGTTAAAAGATTCTAAAAGAAAATGGGTAAGCTTAAATACCGCTCCTCCCGTGCTGTGATTTTTTCTAAAGCCGAATTGGTTTTTACTGAAAAATCCTGTTTTTTTCCTAATAGTTGTATACTTGTGAGTGCACTATTCTTTCTAATATTTTCCCTGGTATCGGGAGTACGCAAACGGGCCTCCAGTTACCTTTTATCTGCAAATCGCCTTGTTTGGGTATTGGAGCAATTCATACCACCTGACAACCTTCAGCTATCAATGGCTAGACATATCAAAAGTGCAAATGCTTGAGGAAATTCTTGGGTCGGTTACTTTTTCGGTCGATATTACGTAATCGAGCATCATGATCATAGGCTAGACGATCTACAGTCTTCACGTTTTAGTCGTCAAGTGTAAACAAACACCAAGTCCCCAAACATGGCTATCCTGCACAATAGCGAGTATTTTTTTGTAACCGTGCAAACTTATATAAAAAACTAATTTAGAATGAATAAATATCTAGACCCATTTGTCTTTGCATACCTTCAAAACAGCCGTCTCTTACTTTATAACTTTGTATTTAGAGGTAGTTTTCCAAGAGAGCTTCCCTGCTTCTCAAGTCTAGCCATCTTCTTCAGTCTATTTTCCTGGTTCTATAACTGCACAGTGTCTGGCCTATTGACATGGAACAGCTGTTCACCCCTCACTGGAGATGTGGGGTGAATACTTTACTTTTCGACCTCCACCTTTTCACTGCAAAATAGATAGTTTCTCTCTTCGGCAATAATTTTTACATTAAACCAGACAGACAGTAACCCCATTGACAGTGTTTGCATTCGAAGTATATATTCGGCTGTAACATAGGAAGGTTAATTATCGAGTTCGATCCCATCTCATCTCGCTATGTAATTCACGCAGCATAGCCTTGTGAAGTACCACACGATTCAAACTCAATGGGATACTATAGAGGAAATCTGTGAAAGTTTAGGGTCAGAGTTCGCATCCCATCTAGTTTGAATCGCAGAGTAATTCACAAGGCGAAGCCACGTGAATTATGCAGCGATTCAAACAAGATTGGATCGAGCTCTGACCCTATACTTGAGTGGGTTTCTGAATTTATCTCACCCTTCACTTTGACTAATGGGCTAACATTTGTTACATAATCCCCCATCGAATATTTTTTCTAAATATCTCATGGGCGTTGGATACGAGTTCTCAATGCTAAGTATATGGAGAAAAAATACCATGGGTGAGATAATAACTCGTAAGCCAGCGTTCCACGACCGATGTGAAAACGTCATCCGCTGACATTCGTGACGTTTCTGTACGTCAGGCGCGTGACGTATTTACATAACACATCAACCAATGACATCAGCAACCCGATGCGTCCCGGGAGGGAATGACAATACAAAAAAGATATAGTTGCTGCGTCAGACAACTGACGCTGCGGTAACTAGTACACCTCATGTCCCGGGGGGCTGCGAACACCGCCCGCTAATGTTGCCGGCCAATAGGGGGAAGAGTAGGCTAGCCGACATGGCTGCATGCAGACCACTTCCCTCCCACAGCCCCACCTTGTTGTCCCCTCCACACCACGACCACGCTACGACCACGCCATCTCTGTTGTACAGACGGGCGCGCTACCTGGCGTGCGTGACATACCCGCATCGCCCAACTGGCGCCAACGGCGGTGGAGATCAGACTGGGGAGCGGTTAGTGGGTGGTTGGCAGTGAGTGACAGATGGTGACCAATGGATGGTGGGTGATTGGCAGTGAGAAATAGAGGTGGACAGTGAATGGCAGATGATTGGCAGTAAGTGACAGACAGTGACAGTGAATGGCAGGTGATTGGCAGTGAGCGACAGACAGCAGACAGTGGATGAGAGATCAGACTGGGGAGCGGTTAGTGGGTGGTTGGCAGTGAGTGACAGAGAGTGGACAGTGAATGGTGGGTGATTGGCAGTGAGTGACAGAGAGAGGACAGTGAATGGTGGGTGGTTGGCGGTGAGAAATAGAGGGTGGACAGTGACTGATCGGTGGTTGGCAGTAAGTGACAAACAGTGACAGTGAATGGTGGGTGATTGGCAGTGAGAAATAGAGGGTGGACAGTGAATGACGAGTGATTGGCAGTAAGTGACAGACAGTGACAGTGAATGACAGGTGATTGGTAGTGAGAAATATAGGGTGGACAGTGAATAGCAGATGATTGGCAGTAAGTAACAAACAGTGGACAGCTGATGGTGGGTGATTGGCAGTGAGAAATAGAGGGAGGACAGTGAATGACGAATGATTGGCAGTGAGAAATAAAGGACGGACAATGAATGGCAGGTGATTGGCAGTGAGAAATACAGGGTGGACAGTAGATGGTAAGTGATTGGCAGTCAAAAATAGAGTGTGCACATTGGATGACTTTTGATTGCGATGAGAAATAAGTGGTGGATAGTGAATGGTGGGTGATTGGCAGTGAGAAATAAAGGGTGGACATTGAATGAATAACGAGTGGCAGTGAGATATAGAGGGTGGAAGTCAATGCTGAGTAGTTGGCAGTGAGAAATAGAGTTTGGATAGTAGATGGTCAGTGATTGGCAGTCAGAAGTAGAGGGTCGACATTGGATGACTTTTGGCACTAGCTGACCCAAAATCGGTCAATGGAAACGAGCAGCTTGTGATATGACCAACACCTTTTTCTGTATAGATTATGCAATGTGGCACCACCCACCACTAAGTAAAAACTTGGTCACTGAGTGATATCTGCTACCCTCACCGATTTTTCGATACCAACGCACTGTCGGTGGCACTACTGACAGATTTTCTGGGTAACTCAAAAAATCTCCGCCGTTTTCGTCGGCCAATGGAAACGGGCCTAAAGGGAGTAGACAGTGAATGGTGGGTGGAGAGTGAAGAGCAGTGAATGACAGAAGGTGGATGGCAGGCGATTGGACATGATGGATGGTGAAGGGAGATCTGGAGTTTGTTAATGGCGTCGGAGGGTGAATAGCAGGAAGCGAACAGTAAATGAAGGACGGACAATGGATGGTTGAAAATGAATGGACATGGGCGTGTCCCTGTGTGCTGCTTGTAGGCAGTGTGAATATTCAAGGGCTAACAGGGAGTAGAATTCCTATTAGTCGATGGCAAACAAGATGGTTTGGTGTAGACAAATGATATCGTGAAAGAAAAGGGACAATATGAATCTCTCAGTGGGGAGAGCTATTGATAAAGCTGAGGGGTTGAGAATTTGTGTTGTCGTATACACTGAGGCTTAGGAGGAATATTGCATATCACTCCTGACTAGAGTATGTTAGACAACAAAATATTCAATTCTGGGCACCTTTATAATCATTTCACCCTCAAAGATCCGACGAATACTTAGCCGTTTGCACTTTAACCAATGAATGGAAACTAATCAGCTTCATAGTTGACACCACATGACACCTCATTATGTATCCCATGAACCGTCCCATCTTTTAATAAATGTGCTTGGGGTGATTCTCTGAACCCAAATGTTATTTCTGTAACTATGATTGTGTATAAATCCCGAATGATTAGTGGACAATTTTCTTTTGTAATGATTCTTCTAAAACCTGTTCACTACAAATTTGGATTTACCCGTTGATGATTGAATCTGATATTCCACACACACTGTGCTTCACTGATCCACATAGGTACAATTGGCAGATAGACTGAGAGTTTGCATCAGTTCATCATTAATTTGCTAATTTGCTTAATAATCTGCTAATACCAGGTTAGATAGTTAAATGTAGAAGGTTAGCTGGCTGGTGGAATGACTCATGGATACATGGGTAGCCCATGGCCGTAGGGTCAGGGGCGGTCATTGCTCCACCTAGCGCACTCCCTCTGTACTCGCGCTCCCTGCGCGCCCCCTCGTGCGAATCACGTGAACTATTAGGTCACGTGGTGAAGCACGCTCTCACACTCTCTCTCACTCTCTTCACGCGCTTCACTACGTTCAGACGCTCTCCAATTTTCTCCGCTATTTTTGGCCTACATCGCTCGCGGCACCGGATACTCCACGAGTATCGGCCCGAGGTCGTTAAGGTTTAAAAGTACGAGTAATTGTCCGCCAGAACAACGTGAGGATGCCGAAGACACGAGCAGGCCCCAGCACATCGCACGCCGATGCGGAGGCTGAGGTAACGTCGGAATCTACCCAACGGCCGTCGGAGGAGCACGTGGAGTCAGCCTCCGAGGTAGGCAGTGTTAAGATGGTCAGGCTCGTGGCCGTGGAGAAAGGCCTCGCCGACTTCAAAAACGATATGAAAGATCAGATCGGGGGAGTCCTGGCCGCTATCAACCGCCTGTCGGAGCAACGGACCAACGACCGGGCCTCACGGCCACCTTCCGTCCAGTCGGCCGTGGATCGACGCACCAACGAGTGGGCCGAGGACCAGGCCGCACGGGTCCTGCCTCCGCCACGCCAGTTGAGGGAGCGGTATGCGGCCGACTCCTACATCCAACGCGAGCTGGACCGTGAGGCCATCAGACACGACAGGACTACGGGTAAGCTCCATTCGGACTTAAACATCTCTCGGTTGACCTCGAAGCCATTTATGTTTGTGGACCGCGAGGGCGTATTTACACTGTCTCAGAAGCTGGAGGTGCGGGGGTCCCTAGGGCCGATGGAATACGTTAGCGCGTTCCTCGGTCTGCTGGGGGACGACCGAGCCGTGGAGCCCGCCGACCGGGACCACATGTTTAAGCACCTCCACCAGGTATCCATCGATGCCCAATCTCGACCGTGGGCCGGGGTGAGGCGATGGAGCCAATTTGTGTTCGACCAAATCGAGGCCGGCAGGCTTAGCTGGTCCGACTACGGTCTGATACAGGAGGAGCGAGTCCGGCTCGCCATGACGACCTCGACCCGGTCGGCCGGACCGGATAACGCAGGGAAGGACAAAGCGAGGGAGCTGCCCTGCCGGCAGTTTAATTCAGAGAGAGGGTGCAGGCATCGGAGCGGGCACGAGGACGGGCCCGTGAAATGGGTTCACATTTGCTCGTTCTGCGATTCGGTGGGGAAACAGTGCGGGCACTCGCTCCATGCCTGTAACCGCAAACTGGGGTACACCATGGGTTACGAGTCCCAGCCGGTAGCCCCCCAAACAACACGCCGCGGACAGCAAGGCGGATACCCCCCGCAGGCCGGAAACACGATGAGGGCGGCCGACCCTGGACCGGATGCCCTCTACCAACATGGACTTCCGCAGCCGGCAAAAAACGGGCACGGTGCGCCCCGAGAGTAACCGGAGCGCACCCGACTACAGGATGTTCACGTGCACCCCCCACCCGGGCTCCCAGGGTCATAGGGTACGCGGCACGTGAGATCACAGAGACGTCCAGTGCTGAAACAACACGGGACAGGAAACCGCCAACGGCCACGTGGGCACAGGTGGTCAGCGGCCGACTCCCGGTCGGCACCCCACGTGAGGCCAGCCCGACACGTGACGTCACACACGGAGTGAGGATTCCCCCACGTGACGGGCGGGCAATACACAACAACAATAACAACACGACTCCGCAGGACCACGTGGCCGTGCCGGTGGGCGTCCCCCACCCGGGCACGACCGGCCACGGGACCGAGGACGGAGCCCCTCTGTGCGCGCCCCCGGACTTCGCTAAGCTCGAGGAAGTGTGTCGGACCGGGATTATTGCCGCCGGGACTCGTACGGACTCGGAGGCGTTCAGGGCACATCGGCGCGCGGAATGGCCCCGGATGCAGGACGGCGCCCCGCCGGCGCACGGCCACATCTACGAGGCAGTGCGGGCCTCGGGCCTGCCCAACGCGATGTGCAGCAAGATTACTCTCCCCACGGACCTACGGTTGCGGGCGTGGGAGAAATACCTCACGGGCATGCGGGGGAAGCAGGAGCTGCTGGGCTTCATACGATACGGCTTCCCCCTGGGATACCTCGGTCCCACGACGGATACCACAGGGGTGCCTAACCACCCTAGTGCCACCGGGTACCCGACCGAGGTAGGGCAGTTTGTGAAAAAGGAGCTGTCGTTCTCCAATCTGCTCGGCCCGTTCTCCGACGCCCCGTTCAGCCCGTGGTGCCACGTGTCTCCCCTGATGTCGCGGGAGAAGCGGGACTCCGAGGCCCGGAGAGTAATAACGGACATGACGTTCCCGCGGCAACAGAGCGTCAATGCCTTCGTGATGAAGAACTCGGTCTACGGGGAGGAAAGGGAGCACAGCCTCCCTACCATCGACGGGTTCGTCTCCCGCCTCCTGAGATCGGGCCCCGGGGCCTATATGGCCTCGATCGACATCGCGAGGGCATACAAGAACTTTCGCTGCGACCCCCTAGACTGGCCCCTCCTATGCTTCATGTGGGACGGCGGGTACCATTGTGATACGGCCATGCCGTTTGGTGCCCGCGCGTCCTCGTACCATATGCAGTGCGTAGCGGATACCATAGTGGAGATTCTGGCCGGCAAGGGGGTCGAGGGAGCGATGTATCTCGACGACCTAATCATCATATCGCCGTCGAAGGAGAAAGCCGCGGCGGACTTCGCGACCGCCCGGGAGCTCTTCCGCGAGCTGGGTCTCCCCGAGGCCCGGGACAAAGCTCAGGAACCGTCGCAGGTGGTCCGCTGGCTAGGCATCGACATCGATGCCGCGAAGATGACGCTATCGATCCCGGAAGACAAACTGCAGGACGTGCGGCAACACGTCGCGGCCGTCTCCCGGAAGCGGTCACTCACGAAGCGGCAGCTCCAGTCGATACTGGGGAAAATACTACACGTCGCGAAGTGCATCCGGCCGGCAAGGGCATTCGTCAGCAAGCTCCTCGAGGCCCTGCGAGGCATGTCCGGATTCTACATCAACATCTCGTCGGACATGCGGCAGGACCTCGACTGGTTCTCGAGATTCGCTGACGGGTGGAATGGGCGTGCCTTGATCCCCAGGGGCCCCCCGACGAAATGTATCACCGTGGACGCCTGCCTCACCGGCGTGGGGGGCACGGACGGCCGCCTGGCGTACTCCGGTCAGGTCTGCCCGGTCGGGGACCCGGTGGAGTGTATCTCGGAGCTCGAGGCCCTCAATACCATCTACGCCCTCAACACGTTCCTCACGGACCGTGACCGAGGCACGAGGGTGGAGGTGTTCTGCGACAATATGGGGACTGTCCAGGCACTCACGTCAGGGCGGGCACGCAACCGGGTCCTCGCCGAGTGCGCGCGCCAGGCCTGGATGGTACAGGCGAAATTACAGGTGGACCTCCTGTACACACACATCCCGGGGGTCCTCAACTCGGTCGCGGACGCCCTCAGCCGGTCGCACCTCACCTCCAGAGACAATGCTAGAGCTGAACGTTACCTGTCATTTCATAATCTCATGACTGTTGTGCCTTGTAACCACGCCTCATTTGTGCCTGTCCTCCGGCTCTCCTGCAGATCCGGCGCTACGTTGTCTCCAGCAGAGGGCATCTGCGCGGCAAGCCGCGGCGCGTGCCCCCGGCACGGTCGCGAACCAGCGAAGCGCCGTATCGACCTACATCGCATTCTGCCGGAGGACGGGTACGGACCCGCAGCAGCCGTCGGTCAGCCTCGTCACGTCGTATCTGGAGTACGTCCGGGACCACGCCCCCTCGCCCGCGACCGTGGCCAACCACTTGTCGCACCTACGGTCGCACCTGCGCCTGTCCGGGGGCAACGTCGCGGCGACCGAGGACGCGAGAGTAAAGAGGGCCATCGACGCAATGAAGAGGGACAAGTCCTACACGCCGAACATCAAACCGCCCATCCCGATGCAGGCCCTCAGGAGCGTCCTCGGTGGACTAACGGCCACGCCCCTCGACCGGGCCACCAGGGCGGCCTGCCTGCTGATGTTCTTCGCGGCCCTGCGGCAGAGCGAGGTCGCCCCACCATCCGTCCGAGGATTCGATCCGGACAGGCACCTAACTCGCGGGGACGTGAAAGTCACGTCAACTCACGTCACCGTCAGGGTAAAAGCGGCAAAGAACCTCCAGTGTGTTGGAGAGGAGAAGCACGTGGCTCTCCAGCCCTCTCCCGACCGGAGGTCGTGCCCTATGCAAGAGATGATCGCGGCCGTTCCCACGTCTAGCGACCGAGACCCGTTCCTGATGAACGCTGATCGGTCACCGATAACGACCAGGTCGCTAACGAGGGAATGGGACAGACTTACGGCTCTGGCGGGGATCCCGGCGAAAACGTACACGTTGCACAGCCTGAGAAAGGCCGCGGCCACTCAGGCCTTCCAGGCCGGGGTCCCCGAACTCTCCATCCAGAGATACGGGGGGTGGCGCTCGAACGCTCACAGGAGCTACATCCGAGTGTCGAGTGCCACTCAGGTTAACGACTCTCTGATAAAGTCAATTAACAAGTGACTCAAACCTTTTCCCACCCTCCACGCCACTTTTTCATGGATTTTTGGCGTTTTTATACACACTGTATATTCATATATACCATTATACTTTATACATGTATATCCATATGTATTATACTATTACATATCAACATATGTAATACATTATACCTTATCACGTATAACATATACCATATTACCATATATGTATCATATCTACCAATATGTTATCATATAACATAACATATCTTCCATATGTATCTTGTTATCTTTAAGATATTACTATCACGTATTAATATCTTCTATCTTCGCTCATAAAATTAAAATAAATTTTATTTGCCCAACCTCTGCTTTATACTTTTGTGTTGCGGGTAAAGGGGTAATGGGTAGCCCATGGCCGTAGGGTCAGGGGCGGTCATTGCTCCACCTAGCGCACTCCCTCTGTACTCGCGCTCCCTGCGCGCCCCCTCGTGCGAATCACGTGAACTATTAGGTCACGTGGTGAAGCACGCTCTCACACTCTCTCTCACTCTCTTCACGCGCTTCACTACGTTCAGACGCTCTCCAATTTTCTCCCACCCACCCTCTCCTATATCTTCCTACTCTCGTAGGGCGTTTTTATACACACTGTATATTCATATATACCATTATACTTTATACATGTATATCCATATGTATTATACTATTACATATCAACATATGTAATACATTATACCTTATCACGTATAACATATACCATATTACCATATATGTATCATATCTACCAATATGTTATCATATAACATAACATATCTTCCATATGTATCTTGTTATCTTTAAGATATTACTATCACGTATTAATATCTTCTATCTTCGCTCATAAAATTAAAATAAATTTTATTTGCCCAACCTCTGCTTTATACTTTTGTGTTGCGGGTAAAGGGGTAATGTATATGCATGTACCACAGAGTGTATAGAGATAGACAGTGTGCAGGCAGGAAAATCATCCTCAGTAGGCTAAATACACAATATTGACTAGTTTCAGATACAAGCGGCCGTATGCTCCTAGGAGTTGACGCTTAGTAATATCCGAGCGTATGAGAGAATATTGCAACTCGGGGAGCATACAACCGCTTTTATCTGAAACTAGTCTATATTATATTTATTATCCACCTTTTCTGGACAAGTGGCATGTCGATATCAGTTCGTTTTAGTTATGCACTATTTTTCCGTACGCACTATTTTTTCCGTATGCGCCACCCGGAGCATACAACATATCTGTATGCGCCGGGTATGTCCATACAAACTCCCTATGTGCTTTCTATGGATACTTTGCATTAGGTGGATATTAAATGCAATGGCCGGGCAATAGATCGCCCGAGAATATATGCCAAATGCCTTTATGCCAACTGCCAAAAATCAATTTCCGTCAATCGTTAGATGAAAATGGTTTCAATGATGTCTGGTTTGCCACAGCTAATCTAGAAAAGTAGAAGTTGGCAGTTGGCCCTTGACGTTTGGTTCTCTCAGCGGTTGACAGTACCTAATCGTTCTTCTGTTGGCTACGAATGATGCAAAATTGGCAGAAAACCCTGATGCGTAATGGATGAACAAGGACAACAGGAATCTAAAACAAGGCAAAATATTGAAGTATTCGGACTATGAGTCGGGTAATGGCTAGCAGACTGCTGAAGATGGACCAAAGTATATATTAGAAAGAACCTTGGGAATTGGATTACAATTTTCACATGTATTCTTTGAGGATTTTATCTGATAACCAGTTGTTATGGAGCATCGAGTGAGAAATAGTAAATGGGAGTCGGTGGGAGCGAGTGGGTAGTGATTGACGGGTGGCAGGACACAGAGCAATAGATCGTGTAGGGAGGTGGGTGGATCGAGTGAGATTGTACCATCCATTACCTCACTAGTGCTTGCGGCGACTGGCCTGTATGGCCATGGATAGACCCCTCCGGGTGCTATTTGTTTATTATTTCTCCCGGTCGCCCACTTGATGGCAGGGTGGGAGAGGGAGGCTCTACCGAGCAGGGTGGGAGGTAGATATAGCAACGTTAGCGGGGCACTGTCTATGCATACAGACAATGTGGAGGAATAAAGCTCCAGTGTCCTTAATGCGTTAATTACGGTTACTGCAGCCAGCTTCAATGTCTCTCCTGTATACAGGTAATGACACTCTCATGGCAAGGTTTTTCTGCATGGGAGGATCTAGTATACGTTATGCTATACATGTTTCTATCTACTATAATATTTTACCTCTTCTGATGATAATGGAAGTACGCCATGTATATCTATCTATCTATCTATCTATCTATCTATCTATCTATCTATCTATCTATCTATACATATATATATATATATATATATATATATATATATATATATATATATATACATATAATATTATAGCCAATTTGTTATTCATATGAATTGTAAAAGCCCTCTGTTCACTCTGGAAATATCTCTATCAAGCCATTTTCTACTGGCCGACAAAATTATTTGAGTTCTCCTAAAGTCGGTCGGTGGTGGCCAAAGACTGCACATTGGTGTCTGAAAGTCGGTGAAGGGGCAGTGTTTGCCTTGTGTCTGCTGCATTTGACATGTCTATACAGACGACAAATTGTCTTCCAAACACTAGGACAATCACAGATGATCCCTTTGATTTTGTCAGAAGGTGAAGAAGGTGGTCAGTCATGGCCTTATTGCATAATCCATGCACACTGCCTACTTCTACTTTTGTAATACACATTGAATTATACTGTGCACAAAAAAACAACCATATGGTTTCAGTTGAGTATAAAATATGTAGTATATATATATAGCAAATTTGAACTGCAGACTTTACGCAGCATAAACCTGATTTTGCTGCATTGGCATAGTATTTTCACGCATGAACCTCTGTATATACTACTATGCGTCAACTTCTCGTGGTTTACGGCCGCCTACCCACAAAACCATCGATCATTGTCAATATACGCTATGGGTGGCAAGCATCCACCAGGTGGTCCAACAAATAGATAATTACCCATGATGTACACCTTTATATCTGTTCTAATCCACCTGCCTCTGGGCTCTGCTGCTTTGTGTTACTAATATGGAACAGGGAGACACGTTGCACTTCGTCAGTCAGCAATACTACACAGCTCTATTTGCAGGCCTGACAAGCCTTCCCAAAGGGCCCTTTCAAAAAGGGGCCACCTGTGGTATTTGCGCTCGCAGTGATTCCCGTTAAGCAGGGCACAGGAACCAGTGTAATCCAGTCCGTCCTACGCCTGCCGCTCGCTGAGGTGTGGCTCGACCTGGGGCCGGATATTAGCTCGCCACTAGGCGATAATAGCAGAAGAACAAAGGGCTGACTGCAAAGGAAAGGCTAATTAGTCCGAAAGGATAGGAATGCGTCAATGACGTCGCCTTCGAGTGATACCCAACATCTTGTATTATCGCCCACGTGGTTTGGATTCCCCTATTATCACCCATCTTTGGTTTGATCCTTTTCTCATTATCCAAGTGGGTTGGGTACCTCTATTATCGCCCAGAAGAAGCAGAGAGAGATTTTCTCACCGAACTGCACAGTGAACATGTCCGTTGTGCTCATTTAGATACCTCTATCGTCTAGCGCAAATCGTACTAAAAAGCCATTTTCCACTGGCCAACCAAAACGGCACCGATTTATTGAGTCCTCCCAAAAGTCGGTTGACGGTGGCCAACGACTGCACGTTGGTGTCTAAAAATCGGTGAGGGTGCAGTATATGCCTTGCTTCTGCCGCATTTCATAGGTCCATATCGACAAAATTGTCCTCCAAATACAATTACCATAGTGGTGGTGGCACCATTGCATAATCTATGCACAATCAATCAGTGAACACTTCTCCGACTGTCTGTTTCAAATCGCCGATCTAGCATCGGGGGTTTTCGACTGCAGATCGATGTTGAATAATCGGCCAGTGGAAAATGGCTTATAGGTTCATGAATATCCTTTGCCCCATATTAAGCCCAACGCAGAGCTCCAGGAGGTGTGTTCTGGGACTGTGACAGACAAGGAATACGGTTAATGGTGTCGGAGAGGAAGGTAGGTCAACCAGATTTAAACGAAAATAAGTCCCAGCAGCAAACGGAACAATTAGCTGGTAATCAGTTTACTAAATCAGAGCAATCCTAATCTGATATTTGACGGGTGGAAAAATGCGTTTGGGAGCATTTCAGCTCCCCCTCATTCGGCTTTTGCAACTGCATCCGATTACTACGTCCATCTTACGCAATGACTAAATATTTACCGGGCTGAAATTCACTTTATTTATTTATTTATTCTGGGCTTCGGTTCACTATGCACCAGTTAATCCATTTCACACTGATACATCTGGTTACTTGAACGTAATCAAACCTGCAATAAAGATGTTAAAATCTGAATCTGCGTTCTAGGGCGCTGATACAAGACTGATACGGAGACTAATGTTTCTCTGAGTTAAAGATTTAGCAGTACGTCGTTGCCACACATAGCAACAGCTTAACACTCAGCCAAAAATTGAGTGACTCATGGCATAGTAACTTTGAGTAGCTCTCTAACATAACCGAGTCAGCTGGATAAGGAGGTGTTGAAGCAACCAGTATATCCTCTATATTAGTGGAAGTGACCATGCAAACTCGCGAGGTACAAACATTGTATAAATAGGGTACTTAACCCTTTCAGGACGAGTGTCTGTGGCTGAGCTACCCCCATAGGGACGGATGATAGTGTCAGTGTATACTCCTAGAGGACGAATACATTATTGGCTAAAGCCATAATTCGAAGGTTTCATCACATGACATGATGAGTAATCCATAAGATCTTACATGATTTTGATGATAATATGATATATGATGTTATACCTACATTCTCAAAATTCATGTTTATTTATCAATTATTTCTTTCTTAAAATCATTATATTAAATATCAGAGAAATGGCCTGGGCCGGTTGATGCCTCAAGGCATTATTCGTCCTTAAAGGGTCAAAATAATGTACTTCCAATAGGTAATAATAAAACTGATGTTTTACACCTCCATTCTTCACAGTCCAATAAGACTCATGTCAGTTATATGAAGTCAGAAATACATGCACCAAACGGGACAACATACCATGGTAAATAACAAAACACATTACATGGAGGAGGAACCACATTATCTTGAACTTGAGACAAGGGATATATACAAGCATGTCAACTCATCTCAGTAAACCATTACATGGTGCAGGTTCAAGGTTTTTATTTCGCTCTTGAAACTGTTTCTAGTCATTATGTGCTGTGTCTCTTTGGATATTCCAAATGTCAATAACATAATACAGCTTCCTGGCGTCCGAATGCGTCTGAGTCCTCGACCTCTGTTACCTCCATTGACCTTGATCCATATTGTGCAAGGCGCACCTGTAAAACTTATATAATTCCATCAGAGAGCTATCATACTGCAGTAACTTTTAGACTAAAGGTTGAATCCCTTCATGACCTTACCAATAGTATCTTGAATTCTGTTAAATAATCTACTGTGTCTGTCCTTCGTCCAAATGTCACAGTGGGATATGGAAACAGAAGCAGCCATTGCCAAGCGATAGACAATAACCAACAATAGGTAAACGATCCATGAAGTCTCAATTACCCTCGATTTGTGTTTATAATGCATAAGTAACAAATGACACATGCTGAACTGGCATGGAAGCCAAGAGATTAAGCTGTACCTCTGCCAAATACATCTGTTACGGGACAAGTTCAATTTAAATGAGTTGATTATACTCAATTGTATAGAACACAGGGGAAATACCATTCCTAAAACAAAGAGCAGTTTATGACTAGCAAGTACATTTTGAAAATGAAATATTCTGTCTACATATTTTTTTCTAATGATACAACATTGGATTTTCCCATCTACATATTTTCCTTCATATTGAATTCCGGATCCATAAAGCTGCAGAGTCTGATATATCAGATTTGGCTGGAGAAGTGTATGGAGGAGTGTATGATATCTAAGATAATATGTGTTGTATATTCAACCTAATCAATTCATGCAAATTACTTTCAAACAGATCTGTCATTTGAGGGAATATGCGATTATAAAGCCATTTTCCACTGGCCGACTATTTGCCACCGATCTGCAGTCGGGAACCATCGACGCCAGACATGCAAAGAAGTGTTCACAGAATAATTGTCCATAGATTATGCAATGAGGCCACCGGCTAAATTGATCAAGAACCAAAAGAATCAAAGGGGTCTGAAATCGGTGATGGTTATTGTGTTTGGAGGACAGGACTGTCGGTATGGACCTGTTAAATGCGGCAAAAACGAGGCATATACAGCACCCTCACTGATGTTTAGATACCGACATGCAGTCGTTGGCCACCACCAACTGACTTTCAGGAGAACTCAAATTGCTTATAGGCAGACAAGTATCCATCTATAGGCCAATTTCCATTGGCCGATTTCCCGTCACCAATCTACAGTCAGGAACCACCGACAGACTTTTTGCACTGCTGACCCTAAATTAGTCAATGGAAACGACCCAGCTCGTGAAATGACCCAAGACCTTTTCTGCTTAGATTATGCAATGTGGCACCACCCACCACTAAGTGAAGGCTTTGTTACTGAGTGAAATCTACTATCGACGCAGTCAGTGGCACCACCGACTGACCTTCTTGGTACCTCCAAAAGTCTACACCCTTTTCGTTGGCCAATGGAAATAGGCCTTATAAGCGAGTGGGAGTCAGAGACTCGCTGTGTACATACTGAATGTAGAGTTGAGAAACTGTATTTTAGAAGAGTAAGACAAATGTTGAGTCTTTGTTACGAGAGGTTAAACATCAATGAAAACATTGAACATGTGACCAGAAGAACAGTGATGCAAAGATACGCTTTAAGGAGCATAGGTTCCGGGCAAATAGGTACAACAAGAGTCCAAACTACAGGTGCATGGCAATATGGAACAGACTGAGCGTAGAAGTGCAGACTGCTCCATGGATAACGCCTTTCAGAAGACTCGTTAAAATGAACTCTTAGCTATGAAAATGTGATTTACTAAATATTTCCTTACCCTGCATTTATAATAAGATATCCAACTGGTCTTGGGGATAAATCGTTTACTCTAATTTCACCACCAACCTCAACAAGGAAGAACGCCTATGAGGTGATCGTGTATGTCCTATATATTGCATCGGAATAAAAAAAAAAAAAACCTCATATTGTTATCATACCATGTTTATGTAAGCAGATCTATGTACATATGGAAGTCCTATCAACCAACAGACTGATTAAATATTTTTGAAAAAAAACCCCAAAAAATCTTATCTCCATGACATACATCCTCCATTCCCCATTTTCAAATGCCTCCCGACTGCGTGATTTCCAAACGCTTACCCTGTCTATAACGAGGTAAGAAAGGTCAACATTTACGTAGCCCTACACGGGGCGATCTCTGTCTTCCACGACCACCATCCTGACCTATTCGTACCATGACGGCGAAAGGAACCACATCATGTCCTGTACATTTGGCGCTGACACGGCGACTGAGTTAAAGGCCCCCTAGGGGTCGCTGCAGGTCACAGTCCGCTTCGACAGACACGTCCATACTGCAGTCTAGCTCCGGTCATGATGGATTTTTCATTTGACCAATCAGCGGCCAGCCTGGATTTGCCTCCTTAGATTGGCCAAATCGAGGCTGTAATGGCTGCCCCCTGGCGGTAATTGGTGAAAGTAATGGGTGCTTGGCGGCTATGGCGGATATAGCGCAAGAGGAGCCATAGTTAGGTAAATATAGCCATCAAACTACAAGCAAAGCTGACTATATGCAATATGGCTTAGGTCAAAATGTGGAAGCTGCTCTGATTGCTAGATTTCAATAGATGTTTCATGAGGAGAGATCGCAAAAAGATTCAGGGAGATGTTGAATCCATCAGAGATATGTTGTTAGCAATCTTATTTTCCTAATACATTTTTTGCA
Organism: Alentia gelatinosa; assembly: GCA_950022655.1. Taxonomy (NCBI): domain Eukaryota; kingdom Metazoa; phylum Annelida; class Polychaeta; order Phyllodocida; family Polynoidae; genus Alentia; species Alentia gelatinosa. Next base: position 32,321,200 of record OX465591.1, on the reverse strand, counting down.
TAAATTTTCATGTTTCATGGATAATCAATTTCAAGTTTTGATGGAATAGTTGTTGTGATGCTTAGTTTTCATATTGGCAACTTAACCCAGTCCCGCGGAGTGTGACTGGAACTCGATACCTTCACAGAATGGATACTTCAGGTTTCACATATTTAACTTCCGCGTATATATGTCTCATCGAGCGTAAATAAAGTCACCCTATTTGGCATCATCTAGACGCCTGAGTCTGTATGAATCCTGCGCTAGGCCAGTTAGAGTTTTATATCACCCCTGGAATGAATGTCCATAGGCTTGATATTGGGGACTCGTTCTCCATGCCCACCAGGTATTGCAGTCCGTTCTCCATGGTCTATATCCTGTGTGTTATCCATTCTTTTAGATTGCACAGGGGTGAGATAAAAACAGAAAGCAACTCGTTTTGGTCAAGGAAGTCATACTCCAACTCGTTTGAATGCTATGTGATCACTCCGCATTAAACTCGTGGAGAACGACGACTTTGACCAAAACTTGTTGGTTTCGTCTTAAATATCCGCAAACACCAGTAGGGGGAGCCACATGCTGCTGGTCGGCCGCACTTCTTCAGTCAAACCATTGCATACTAACCTCCACACACATAAATTTTCTCTAAATTCTGACCACCAGTTGTATGAAGGAGATGATTTTTGTAAAAGGATCTTTGACAATTCATTCTAAATTCATTATTGATTCAGATGTAATTAAGGATCTGTAAAGAGTTGTTGTGCTCCAGCCGTCCAAGGATGATGGCTCTCTCTGACAAGTTGATTTTAAAGTGAATTGGTTCAGAAAAAAAGAATGGGAAAATGAAATTGGGTTGGTCATTACCATCATTAGATATTTACAAACCACAAATTGGTGCCTTTCATCACAAACATTTGGTTGAGAAAGACCAATTGAGTAGCAATGTAGTCACAATAAAGGGGAACTCTCTAAATGGTCTGTGCATCTAACTATGGACTTTAGGTGATAAATAGTCCATAGAGGCACGTTGGACAATTGTTTTAGTCTCATGCTAAAGACCAATTTCCATCAGATGCTAGCAACAGAGTATGAGTGTTCTATTATAGACGTAAATGTCCTGCCAAACATGTGCAATTAGTCCGCGATCAGGAAGATCGGACCACTTAGAGGCTCACCTTCATTTCTTTTTCATGAAAAAGTAGTATGTTGATGACTGTTTTGATACTGGATATTAATCATTGCAGAGCAGGATGTATGGATCAATTAACACTTGTGGAAATCATCAATTAATTCAGATAGAGCATTTCTATTTCCTATATTACCACTCTGTCATCAAAAAGTACAATTTCACCAACAATCTTGTAGATTGCCTTTGCTAAGCTGGTCTATTTGTCTAACCACGCAAAATATTGCCTATGGACGCTCCGTTGAAAAGCCAAAAGGTAGCCCCAAAAGATGAGGGTTTATTTTGCACAAAAGAATAGCAAACGCATGGCCTCTGCCTTGATGGTTTTACGGCCAGTCCAGCGAATGGCGACCTATAGTTCTTGCAATGTATCTAGTCACTCCGTAGTATTATACAAATATGTTTGACATGATGCTCACATATATGGAAATATTAGTTCGAAATAGTGATTGGAAATAGGTAATATCAGTGGCGACATTACAAATACACAGAGACAAAAATATCTATGGAAGTTGACGACCCAAAAACAATTTTTTGAATTCACTATTTTGCTGGTTTCCAATCTATTGAAGGAAAGTGAATCATTCATTAATTCACATAAAATGGTGGAGTTCTTTTGGAAAGTAAATCTAAGAATCAAGATACCGAGAATCGAAAAATATAGACACTCGCCCCTTTACGTAAGTAATGATTACTGGAGCAAGTTATCAGGTGAAATTCTGATTATTCAAATATATGATAATTTCCAAATGAGAATCAGCTCATTCACTACTATCGTATGATGAAGAATTGTAAAACTGAGTAGGAACACAATAGTGTGGTATTTCAAAGATTGCAACTGTAGACACCTGTATGTTCTGTTTGTCTGGATATGACTTGTGTAACGATCCGTTATTTTGTGTCTATCATATTATATATGTATGACTTAAATATGGAAGATCGCATGGCGGATATTACTGACGTTGAATTTGTTTCTTGAATAAAGAATAAAACAACCTATACTATTGTCGAGTATTCTACCAGTATTTCCTAATGCATCGAGGAGGTTTAGCGTTGTCCCTCTGTGTTTTAACTTTTTTAATTTAGATGTGCTGCCTACATGCGATCATTAACAAGTTGAAAACCTTTGTCGGCACTTTTCTTTGAATAACTCAACATCAAAAGCAAATCGAGCTGGGGTTTATCAACAACAGATATGCCACAAAGACAGAGTATTCACATTACTTCAGCCCTCATCCCGCCTTGCCTCTGGCAAGATGAAGTCCTACAAAGAAAACTTTCGAGGTTCGTCCTCACATACGCATTTGCACCCACCCAGGCTCAAGAAGACAAAATGGATGATTAACCATTTCTATGTACAGTAAAACTTCGCCTAACGGATACCGAGCGTAAGCGGTCACCCCGCGTAAGCGGATACTTTTCCCCTCTATTTATCTGCTTATTTTAACCTCGCATAAGCGGAACCTTGCATAAGCGGCACCTCGCGTTAGCGGTCACTTCTTTCGATATAAAAAACATTCAACCCCGGACACCTCGGAGGGAGACCCTATCAAATATTGCTTAAGATTAGCCGCCAGGAGCTGAGCCGGGGTGGGCCACGGGTCGTTGGTGTTGGTAGAGAATATTCATGGTTTAATAACTTCGTATCCAAATATGATATCAGAAAACGGTTTTCAGATTCATCATTGCCTCTGTTCTCCTACACATCGATATATATCACTTGTATATCGGATTGGCGAAATCTTTAAAACGCGTAAAACCCCGCGGAAGCGGACACTTACGCGGGGTTCTATTGTCACTAGCTTAATATAATGATCTAAGGCAATAATCAACTTCCTTTTAATCTCTTTCTTCACGGAAACCTGATCTGGAGGCATCAATATATCCTCTTGGCAATCATACCTGACAACGTGACCTGTTTGAATGGGTAAAGCTAGGATAAACTCTCCCACTCTATTGTATTTCACACTGAATGATTAAGTAAAATAATCCAGCCACCCAGCCACCTTGTCCATCAGGAATTTCTGATGTTGTGCACCAATGTCACATCTACCCTCCAAAACGCCTATGCTTAGTACAATGGTAAGTGACAAAAGGCCAGTGTAAAGGACCTGCCTTTGGCTCGGCTTCTAACCTGGTGTCGCAACCAGCTAAAAGGGAAGGGCTATTCACTGAGGCACTTCGACTCATCTAAATCATTGTATCGAAACGAGTCCAATCCCTCGCCCCTCGTTTCCACAGTTCTTAAACACAGGTAGATTTTCATTTCACCCCTGTCCCCTGTAGTGACATGTAGTGTTTGAGTCCACCCTCCAGTGGCCCCGTGTCCTCTCGTTACAAAAACCGAGTCACTCCACTGAGGCTGGGCGGCTGAGCCCGACCTCTCTACCTGTGTTTCAAACCCACTGGTACCACTCAGAACCCATGCCCGTGTAAAGCTCTTTGAGAAAGACGACTTTGACCAAAACATGTTGGCTTTTTCTCTAATCCATGATAACCACTACAAAGTTACACTAAGTAGTATGCAGTAGGACTACATTGACTATGCCCCTAATTACCCTGAGTATGGGCATGGGTATGTGATAATGATACCTGCAATACAAAATAGTGCCAACAATAAAAAAGAAAGTATTGAACAACACAATAAGAATTACTTGTCAAGATATATGGAGATCTATGTTGATCCTGGGTAATAATCCTTATCTAAATCGTTGTAGAGAAACGAGTCCAATCCCTCACCCCTCGTTTCCACAGTTCTCCTTAAACACAGGTAGATTTTCATTTCACCCCTGTCCCCTGAAGTGACATGTAGTGTTTGAGTCCACCCTCCAGTGGCCCCGTGTCCTATCGTTACAAAAACCGAGTCACTCTACTGAGGCTGGGCAGGTGAGCCCGACCTCCCTACCTGTGTTTCCCGCCCGTTGTTACCACTCAGAACCCATCCCAGTGTCAAACTCTTTGGGATAGACGATTTTGACCAAAACTTGTTGGTTTCTTCTTTAATCGATGATGATCCATACAAAGTTACACTGCGAAGTAAACAGTAGGACTACATTGACTATTCCCCTATAAGCAGAACAGTTTTACACTGAGTATGTGCATTGGTATATGATAATGATACCTGCTATACAAAATAGTGCCAACAATAAAAAAGAAAGTATTGAACAACGCATTTAAAAGTTTCTTGTTTCTGTTTGATATATGGAGATGTATTTCGGTCCTGGGTAATAATCTAATATCTAAATTATTGTATTGAAACCAGTCCAATCCCTCGCCCCTCGTTTTCACAGTTCTTAAACACAGGTAGATTTTCATTTCACCCCTGTCCCCTGTAGTGACATGTAGTGTTTGAGTCCACCCTCCAGTGGCCCCGTGTCCTCTCGTTACAAAAACCGAGTCACTCCACTGAGGCTGGGCGGCTGAGCCCGACCTCTCTACCTGTGTTTCAAACCCACTGGTACCACTCAGAACCCATGCCCGTGTAAAGCTCTTTGAGAAAGACGACTTTGAACAAAACATGTTGGCTTTTTCTCTAATCCATGATAACCACTACAAAGTTACACTAAGTAGTATGCAGTAGGACTACATTGACTATGCCCCTAATTACCCTGAGTATGGGCATGGGTATGTGATAATGATACCTGCAATACAAAATAGTGCCAACAATAAAAAAGAAAGTATTGAACAACACAATAAGAATTACTTGTCAAGATATATGGAGATCTATGTTGATCCTGGGTAATAATCCTTATCTAACTCGTTGTAGAGAAACGAGTCCAATCCCTCACCCCTCGTTTCCACAGTTCTCCTTAAACACAGGTAGATTTTCATTTCACCCCTGTCCCCTGAAGTGACATGTAGTGTTTGAGTCCACCCTCCAGTGGCCCCGTGTCCTATCGTTACAAAAACCGAGTCACTCTACTGAGGCTGGGCGGGTGAGCCCGACCTCCCTACCTGTGTTGCCCGCCCGTTGTTACCACTCAGAACCCATCCCAGTGTCAAACTCTTTGGGATAGACGATTTTGACCAAAACTTGTTGGTTTCTTCTTTAATCGATGATGATCCATACAAAGTTACACTGCGAAGTAAACAGTAGGACTACACTGACTATTCCCCTATAAGCAGAACAGTTTTACACTGAGTATGTGCATTGGTATATGATAATGATACCTGCTATACAAAATAGTGCCAACAATAAAAAAGAAAGTATTGAACAACGCATTTAAAAGTTTCTTGTTTCTGTTTGATATATGGAGATGTATTTCGGTCCTGGGTAATAATCTAATATCTAAATTATTGTATTGAAACCAGTCCAATCCCTCGCCCCTCGTTTCCACAGTTCTTAAACACAGGTAGATTTTCATTTCACCCCTGTCCCCTGTAGTGACATGTAGTGTTTGAGTCCACCCTCCAGTGGTCCCGTGTCCTCTCATTACAAAAACCGAGTCACTCCACTGAGGCTGGGCGGCTGAGCCCGACCTCTCTACCTGTCTTTCCCGCCCGTTGTTACCACTCAGAACCCGTCCCCGTGTCTGCGCGCCGAGCGTTTCTCAAATAACCCGCGCGCTGCATGTTGATGCTCAAACAGTCTATTTGCAGGTGGGTATTGTGAGGACAGGGGACCCTGGAGAAGGCAGTGACAGTGAATCCCGGCCCCCACACGAGGCCGACAAACATGCGCAATGCGCCTGCCCTTTACAACTGAAGGCAGGGATTTTTCCCCTAGATAAATAACAAACAAAGACACTTTACAAAAGTCGCGGCAGTGCCTGGGGTGGGAGTGTGTGGAGGGCGCGGTGCGGCGACTAACGCACGGATTTTCAGTCAGGGCGAGGTCGCTTTGACAGTACAGGAAGAGGGAGGAGAAGTGGTGGGAGGGGGTGGGTGGGTGGGTGGGTGGATGAGTGGCGGGGGTTGCGCCGGACGTGGGACAGTGTAATAATAGGAGCAGGAAAGAAGACATCTTGGATCATGGCAACATGATAGGAGGAAGGATATCCACGGCTAATATCAATAAGCTAATAGGAAGTATAAGGATCAAGGAAGGAGGGTATTTCTATAAAACAACGTGAATACTGACGCGATGTTTATGTGGATCTCAGTTTCTAAGAGGGCCTCAGATATAAGCTTATATTTGTAGTTAAAATGATTAAGAGAAATAAAATGAAATATCCCATTTCTAACAAATCCATCAAATATGTAGAGCGCCTTGATTAAAATTTCGTTGGAATGATCCGCAGGAAAATTCAATGTACGTTGAAATGCTTCGAAAATACACTTAAAAGAGAGACACCCGCTTTGTCTATGAAGATATCCTTGCCTTTCCCAGCATATCGTATGTATGTGCACGTATTTTCTGTGTGCTGTTTAAAGATTCATTCTTTTTATTAATTTAATTCAACTGAAACATGCTTCTGCAGTTAGCCAGAGCGTTTTCTCATTCCAGCGTTTCACGGAACAGCAATCGTATATATATACGTTTTTACAAGATACATCTTGTGAATAATTTCTAATGTTGATTCAACAAAACTCCCGGAATGTCAAAGTAACTCAAAGCAATACCCGAAAGTATGTCATTGGTGCACTAGGATCTAGCTCTAAGCCTAGTTCGTTAAGAATTCGTCTCCTATAGAGTGTAGTGAGAACCTTTACAGAATACCACTTGGATAGTGTGAGATCTTATGAGAGGGGTGCACCCGGGTATGGAGCAGAAACATTATATCAATTGCATTTATAAGCATCTACTACGTCAGGGGTCTTTTCAATTTTTCAACATTTTTCAATTATATTCCAAATTTTTGTAAATAACGTAAATTCACAGGCAGAATCAACAGGCTGCAGCGAGTAAGAAATATGTTTTTGAAATCAGCATGATTCTCCGCTTTAGAAAGAAACATCAGATCTTTCATAATCATTCGTGACAAAATCACCCCCTCATCTCCTGGGCTAATGCATTCCCAAGCTCAAACATTCAAACTGGCGAGGGCTGGAGACAAATGGAGACTGTTGGAAATGGCATCTGAGGCACGTCACAGGTGACATCACTGCTGAGCTAGGGACAGAGAAGATGACGAGGCAAACTTGGGAATAAATAATTTATTATTATTGTAAGATGATAAATGATTGATTATATAAATAAAATGAATTAATACATAAATAATACATTGTTTATGCAATGTGTGAATTGGTAATAAATAGTAGGTGAAGTATAAGAGTTGGTTGAGTTAATACATTTGATAAGAGTGGATATAAGTTGTATTTGAGTTGAAGTACAACGAGTATTTATGATAAAAGAGTTAATAACATAAATATTTGTATAAAATATGATGATATTAATACATGTAATATTTGTAAGAAATATATAACGCCAAGAATGCCATTAATGAGTTGAGATGATGGGGTGTGGTGGTGGAGATGTAAATATAAAATAGTTATTAAGATTATAATAGTAAGAGATTGCTAGGTGAGTCCGTTGGGGCATATCATTTAGTTATTGCCCGTACCAGGGAAGTCCCTACGGCTCTCGCGGTGGACGTCTGTATGTAATCTTTGTAGGCGTCCGACGTCCAGTGCCCGAACCTCTGGATGTCTAGTTCGGAGTGCCCTGCTCTGAATGCCTCCGTGGCGGCTGCTTTCCTTATGGAGTGTAGGGGGTAGCGGGCGGGGTCGGCCCCCGCTGCCCTCACGGCCACCGCCCACTGTTTCGCGACGTATGTAGCCGGCATCGGGCGTCTGGACGCATGAAACACCAGCAGTGGGTCGTCCTCTGAACACTGTGGGTTTCGTGTGACCGTAGCGGCCACGGCCGTGCACGGGCACATGTTGCCATCGGGGGCGGGCATTATCAGACGGTCCTGTTGCTGGTCGTATTTCTGGGCGTTTTTCGCGTGTTTTATTTTTAGCCGTAGTGCGCCCTCGTGATAGCACACGTCCCCACGGGTGAGGTGTTTCCTGGGGTCGAAAGCCGCGACCGACGGAGGCGCTACCTCGGAGCGTCGTAGGGCGCCGTAGAATATAAGGAGCACGGCCGTCTTGACCGTCATCCCGTCTCGGTCGCGGGGTAATGCCTCCACCACTTCCCTGAAGGTGTCCACGGGGATCGGGGGCCGCTGACGAGGACGGTAGGGGGTGGTACGGTCGATGCCCTCGAGTGTCATGTTCAGCCGTGCGGATGCGGCTGGCGACAGTGCCACGCCCACTCTTTTGAGATGCTGTCGTACCCTTGCGACGTGGTTCCTTACCGTAGCGGGCAACGGATTCCCTTGGGCCAGGTACTCGGCGAATGCTGATACCGTCTGCGGGCGTGGTCGTAGATGATGGTCCCCCACCCTCCTGCAGAACGCTATGTATGTCTCGACCGAGGTCCGGTGGGCCCGCATGGTCCCAGGGGCGCGTGAGGCCTGCTGTCGTGCCGCCGCCCTTCGCTGCAGTGATAGGTACGCCTGATCTGGATAATACAAATGGACGTACGTTGTTGAGGAAGTCCGTACATGGGTCGACAAGGGTAAGGTTGAATCGTCGTAGATCGTTACATGCGTCATTGAAATATTTGTTATTGAGATGTGCTCGACTGAGATTGTCAGGCACCACATTGTCAACACCTGGTATGTGTACATAGGATATTTCACACTGAAAGAGGGCCTGTACCATCCAGGCGGCCCTGGCACAGTCTAGAAGGACCTTGTTGTGACCCCTCCCGTTCTGTAGTACATGGACAGCTGGGAGATTGTCGCACATAATACGGATATGCCCCCCTCTGTCAGATTCTCGGATGAATGTCTGGAGTGCTACGACGACATTGGCTACCTCCAGCTCGGTGATGTTTACCGCTCCATCCTCGACCGGGGCAACCTGACCGGCGTACGCCCATTTCTCGTCGTTGCCTCCTATACCACTGAGGCAGGCGTCGATAGTGCCGATAGTGCGATTAGGGGTCGGCAGGGGGATGAGAGCTACCCCGTTCCAAGCGTTTGAGAACTCGTCAAACCATCTGAGGTCGGCCCTCACGTCATTGCTAATGTTGATGTACCTCTTTTTTGGGCCTCGTAGGGTCTCCAGCAGCCTCGAGATAAAGAGGCGTGTTGGGCGGATACATTTAGATACGTGAACCAATTTACCCACCAACGATTCCATTTCTTTTCTGGTCACGGACCGGCGTTTTAGGAAGGCGTCGACCGTTTCCTGTATCTCGTCCAGCTTCATCTGAGGTATCGAGAGGGTCTTGGTCTCTGCGTTGATCGTGATGCCGAGCCATGTGAGAGACCGAGCCGGTCCCTGTCTCTTCGTGGGAGCTTCCGGTAGGCCTAGTTCCTCCAGGAGGCTGGTGACCTCGGCTGCATCCCGGACCGACTGCTCTCTGGAAGGAGATAGAACAATAATGTCATCCAGATACATCCAAGCTTTGAGTCCCCTGGCACGGAGGGTTGCGACTATAGCATCCGCGACCCGCTGCATATGGCAGCTCGAGCATCGGGCCCCGAACACCATACTCGCCTCCAGGTAGAATTTTCCGCCCCGCTCGAGGCATTGGAGGGGCCAGTCGAGTGGATCTGATTTAAAGTTTTTGTAGGCACGACTTACGTCGGTCGAGAAAAGGTGTACCTCATCGCCCATCCCGACCAGGTCGTCCACTATAGAATCGATTGAGGGGAGACCGTGGTTCTGCACATTTCCAAATAGGGAGTTTTTAACAACGTAGGCATTGACTGAGTTGTCGTAGGGGAACGTGAGGTCCGATATGACGCGTCGTTCCTCCGAGTCCCTCTTGGGCCGTGACATGAGCGGAGCGACATGGCACCAAGGGGAAAAAGGTGGACAGTCGTAGGGGCCTACCAGGCCTCCGAGGCTGAGTTCCTTCGATATAAATGAGTCAATAGCCTGTGGGTAGTCGGTCGCGCTAGTGTGGTTAGGCGTTCCCACACTGTCGCTCACCGGTCCCATATACCCCAGGGGGAAACCATACGCAATGAGGTCGTAGAGTTCTGGGTCCCCACCGTCAATACATAATATTTTATTCCATGCGTCAAGATTGAGGGCTGTGGGGAGAGCAACCTTGCAGTAGATGCTGTTGGGGAGTCCACTCGCTCGGACAGTGTCATAGATGTGTGCCAGCTCGACCGAGTCAGTCGAGGCAGCGGACACGGACATGCTCGGCCAGTGAATTTCCCTGTGATATTTAAACGCCTGAGGGGCCATGTCAATTTCGTGGTCAACAATATTATTTTCACATATATGACGTATAGCTTTGAAGTCGGGGTCGTTACCTGCACTCGCTTGTTGTTGAACGGCGGCCACGCCCCCTTCCTTTGCTATGGCGGTCGAGTCGGAGTGTTCATTTTGAGTGCTAGCGCACTTCCTACGCCAGTCACATGTCTCCACTGACTTTTCCCTGTGCGGCCGTATCGTTTTACATCGATCCTCTTCATTAAGGCATCTGGCGGGCACTATATATTTCGTAGGAGCCTGAAAACCGTGGCGAATCGAACTCCGATCGAGCAGACCGGAAGTTCCGCCATCTTGGAATGGCTGAAGCTTGTTGTTCGCAGGCCGTTGTTGCGCGTTGCTGGTGCCAGTTCCGGTTGACCATAGGGCGCCGCCATCTTGTACTCGCTCTCCAAGCGGAGTCTCCGGCTTGCCCGTCTCGCAGTGTAGATCCTGGCGTTGACCAGCAGCAGTTGCCGCTGGTGCTCTCCTCCCCGATGTTACACCTCCTTCCCGCGTCAGCTCGCTGTACATAGGCGTCTCTAGCAACGGGTTGCCGGAGACGCCTACTGCCCGTTTTTTGCTGCCGTACGGCTGTATTGGTCTCCCTGCCTCCTGTCACGGTCCAGCCTGTCGCACACGGCCATGTTGTGCCCGTTGTAGAAGTTCCCCGTACGCCCGTAGCAGTAGGAGCAAGCGTGAACACATGTACTTCCACCCTCCTCGTGGTCCCCTCGGTAGCTGCAGCCCTTAGTAGAATTGAAATCCCTACACGCAATTTCACGACCGCGCGGGCCGGTCCTTGAGTTTGTGTTGTTTGTCGCACTTCTTGGGGGAGCGACAGCTGCCTGCCTACTTGACCCAGTGTGTACCGGGGCACGGTCCATGAGGCATAACCGAACTCACTCGTGTTGGATCACATGCCAGTCCGACCACGATATCTTTCCCTTTTCTATTTGGTCGAAAATGTGTTGCGAGAATCTCCTGACCGAGGGCCATGGTCGCACCATGGCATCATCTACGACGCCCTGGAGATGCTCGAGTATATGGGGGTTATTGTAGAGATCCGACCGGCGTTCATCTCTAACCAGACATATAAGTGCTCTTATGTACTCCAACATAGTAATATCCTTGCGTGCTTCTAGTTTTTGCTTGAGGCTGTCCACCCCCTCCCGGTCGAGGTACATGAAGGGCTTGGGGATATAACGGTCGATAAATATATCTGAAGAGAGTGCGACCTTACCTTCGGACCGGAGAGGTCGCATAAACTCTCTGGCAAATTCGTCCTCCAGATACCCGTCGTAATCCTGTTACCTACGTAATTGCCGTGGGGGAGGCATAACCTGGTCCGTAGGGTGGTATCGTCCCGCCTCTGAGGGTTCTCGTCGTGGAGTGTGCGCCGGGGTCCCCCAGTCGGTGCGGGTGTCATGGCGTCTTCTCGTCGGTGGGGACTGCCGGCGGTCCATGTTGGCTTTGAGGAGGAGGTCCATTTTTCAGCCGAGTCCGCGGACATCGTCCTCCAGACGGTCCACCCTTTTACTTGACCGAGAGCTACAGGTACTTGCCTCGTCGACGGTTTCGTAACCCGACCGGTCGTATTTGAAGACCACCTCGTTCTCGGCTTCGCTCTGGGACTCAATGGCGTCAGACCCGTCCTCAGATTCTTCCCTCTCTCTCTCCAGTCTCTCATTCCTCTCACTTCTCGTTTTTCCACTTGTCTGTGGGGCCATAATAACGGCCGTTCTTGTACTTCGTTCTTCTAAGTTGGTCGTAAAGTACCGCAGGTGTAGAGTTGCCAAAAAGGGATGAGGGTAAAATGAAACGAAATGAAACGATGTGTGTGGTGAGAGGTTTGGTGAAGGGCGCAGGCGGTCTGTGTGCGCCAGATGAGGTGTGAGGTGAGGTTGGTGTGAGATCTGTCCACCAGACGTCAGCAGTGACCAGTCCCACCCAACCGGTGGGACCACACCACAGGTAGAAAATGTTTGAATTTAGCCGTCTGAAACGGCTAAAGTGGGATTATCACGATGGGATTCATGGACCTCACAGGGTGTTTCTCTGAGACAAACCCTGCTGAGATTCTGTACTCGAGCGAAATCTCTTTATCTAAATTTTAGGGTTCCATTTCCTTGAGACATGTTTTTTCTCCTGGAATTGTTGGCGACATTTACCCCTTAAAAGTAACAGAATCTCATCAGATTTTGAACCCTGTGAGGTACATGTATGAATCTCTCCGTATGAATTCCACTAAGAGAATATGCAAGTATTCTGTACCGCGGCCCACAGAAGGAAGAACACCCGGCCAACTGTGGAACATAGCATTGCTCTACCTGCATGGAAAAGCCTCCATCTTACATGCACAGACTTTCCTCTTATCTCTTTCATACCTTACAACCAAAATATCGGATTATTCTTACCCTGCCGCATACAAACCGATGATTCCAAGTCAGTCTTTCTTTCCCTCCAACAGTTCTTTGTCACAACGAATAATATGAACCAAAACATTTATACATATGCTTTATGGGACACACTTTTTTCCTACTATATACTGACAAACTGAAAGACATTACACAGTGGGCAAGATATTGGAGCAGCACTTCAAAGGAAAATTGCTATAGACATGTTCATGTAATCCAAGTCTTCATAAAATACATCAACTAACCTTATAGGCAATAGTATTAGAATATGAACGTTTCTGAGCATTCACAGAGGTGACGAGGGAAGTTCATGAATAACCAAACAGGACTAAGGCCTATACTATGTACATCAAAGTCGATTACGATGCTCACCGATGTTCCGAGCCTAGAAGTTTGTGTAAGGGGGTGCGTCCACCAACCATGCAGGGCTGCGACACGCGCCGACAAGAAAGTTCCAATCGCAGCCTTGTCGCAGCCTTGTCGTGAGAAGGGGGGCTGTCGTGACCCCTTGTCGCAGCCTGTCGGGACGTCCACGCTCCACCGAAATATTATATCGTAGACCTCTGCGACAACCTCCCGACACGCCATGACACGCCACGACACGGCTCCAAAATCGAACATGTTCGATTTTGTCATAACCTTGTCGGAAGGCCCCCGACAGGCCCCCGACAAGCTTCATGTCGCAGCCTGTCGTGGCCTTGTCGTAGCCTCTTGTCGGGAACTGTGGTCCACCAACCACGACAAGGCTACTTCCAATCGTAGAGCTGTCATGGACCCTGTCGGAAAGCCGTTGTCGCAGCCTTGTCGTGGTTGGTGGACGCACCCCCTTAGATTAAGCTGTTCCGGATCGTCCCGATTTTTTACATTATGCATTGCAGTGCATTGGTAGGTCTTAACCCTTTCAGGACGAATGATGCTTTGAGGCATCAACCAGCCCGGGCCGAATGATGCTTTGAGGCATCAACCGGCCCAGGCCGAATGATGCCTCAAGGTATCATTTCTCTTGAATCACTAAAATTGTTTTTGACAAGGAAATAATTTATCGATCTACATGAAATTTTCAGGAAATTTAGTTATAACATCAAAATTGATATTAGTAAGCTAAAATAAGTGAAATATTATTGATTACCAATAACATCACGTGATGGAACATCGAATTACGACTTTATCCAAAATGTGTTCGTCCTCTAGAGATATGTACACTATCACTAGCACGCGTCTTTATGGTGACAACTCTGCCACAGGTGTCCATCCTGAAAGGGTTAAATTGCTATCAGGAGGACACCGGGCCTTAGAGAAGACTAAGACTAGGAAAAGACAGGGGAGGAGGCCTGGAATGGTCAACGAGGGCGGGAGTGCACTAATGTGAAGAGTAGAGAATAACACTGGATGTAAGTGAATCGTTGGTGGGGTTCGAGAGGGGAAAGTAGAGGGGAGTTAGAGGGGACTTGTAATCAGGGTAATACAGGATGGGGTGTTGTGAGGTCTGAGTGATTGAGAGGGATCACTGCAGGGGAACACGGGGAGAAGCGGGTGTGGCAGGGGTTACAGGGAAGGGGCCGTGATGGGGAGTATAGGCCCGTTTCCATTGGCCGATTTCCTGTCACCGATCTACAGTCAGGAACCACCAACAGACTTTTGTCACTGGTGACCCACAATTGGTCAATGGAAACGACCCAGCTCATGAAATGACCCAAGACGTTTTCTGCTTAGATTATGCAATGTGACACCACCGACCACTGAGTTAAAGCTTGGTCACTGAGTGAAATCTACTACCCTCACTAATCTTTCGATACCGACGCGCTGTCGGTGGCACAAGTGACAGACTTTCTGGGTAACTAAAAAAATCTCCGCCGTTTTCGTCAGCCAATGGAAACGGGCCTTATATGCGCAGGTCCTTCTAGGTTAAAGAAGTCCATAGCAGCTGCGCTGGTTCCCTCGCCAGGCGTGTCGAAGCTACACGGCTGGTGGCGGCGCAGAAATACATTTATGCAGCCCGAATGTGATTAATGGCGGCGACGGGGCGCCTCCTAGCGACGTCCAGCGTCACCAATTTGCACCTCAGCCCGACAAGTGGGAGTGTGTTTCCTCGCCCGGCCGTGCGCCCGCCGCCCGTAACGCGGTGACGGGGGAGGGTTAGGGCAGTCCCGGAGACTTGTCTCCACCCCGCCGTACCCCGTCCACTCGGGCAGGTACTGTTAACAGGGCCCCGCCCACCTCCTCCTCCTCTCCTGTGTATAACTAAAAGACATAGCGTCCTCAATCTTTGTGTCTGAATGGAAATTGCCTATGGGGAGATAACTCAGATTTACACTTAAACTGATAAGATGTGGAGTTGCTGGACAGAGCGGTAGGACTGGGGCGGAGTAGGACAACGCCCCTCTCTCTCTCACACACAGCTAAGGTGTTGCCCATAGGGCGGGGTTAACCGGCTTCCCTACACTACCACAGTGTCTCTCTCCGGAATAATTGAACGTCACACCTATAACCCTGCTTACCCAAGCTCTCTCCAATACCAAATCAACCTCACCCATACTACAACCTCACAACATGGCCCCTGCACGTCCTGGGAACCCTTCCATGGGCCGTTAGGTGTTCCGTTCGTAATGTATTCTATTGCGCACTACCTGCTACAGTACCGGAGAAAGGTTAAGGCCGGGTGCCCGCTGCTTCCAACACACTCCGACATGGCTATGATAACAGGCTATGACATATGTTTTCAGATCATAGCCCTGTAGGAAGGGCTCTGTCCCAGTGTGTCGCAGCATGTTGAAAGGAATGTTGCAGAAATAAAAAGATATTAACCACGGTACCGACACATGCCACGACATATGAGGTGAGCCAATGCAAATGATATGAAGGTGTTTCTTAAGTGTGGGAGGGGGGGGGGGTTGCATAGCTTACACATAGTACAGAATGGTTCTGACACAGTCTCGTCCCTATAATTAATCGATCATGTTCGATTTTGTCAGAATGCCTGTGACCCAGCCATTTTGTCGGAACCATGTCAGAGTATGTTAGAAACCACATCCGAATACTGAGTCCACTGTTGCAAGAACCTGTTCATTGCAGCAGAAAAGGGGATTCTGCATCAGAACCTGTGTGTAACACTTGCTGTAGTGTGTCGGAAGTTTAGTAGGAGCACATAGAGACTCATGTACTTCACAGCTCTCCAGTAGTCTCAGACAATTCTGGTTTGTTACTGAAATATCATGGCAAGGTGCCAATAACTGCTTTTGCCAGTCTCATTGAAAAATAATGAATTTGATACACATGGAAGGACACATCTGGTACATAGTCTCAGACATAGTGAAAGTGCACACCTACCCCGGGACTTAAGTACCCTTGAAGTGAGGGGAGTGAAAGACATGTGACCCTGCTTGCTGGCTTATTATGGGCCTGCTTGGGTACCACCAGTAGGTACATACATGTGTCTAACTTAAACACTCCTATAAATTCTAAATGTGTTACAAATCAAAATCTATCGAGATATGTGCTTTGATAGGGGTAATCGTCGCCGACAATTGCAGGGGACAAAACTTGAATCAGGGAAATAGAAACCTACCATTGAGACGAAAAGATTGTCTTTCAGTACAGAATCTCGATTTGTCTCAGATAAATACGCTGTGAGCTACATGAAACCCACCATGTGAATTCTGCTCTATACAATTGGCGAGCGAGCAGCCGTGGTTGCGATAAGATCGATAGTGTTTGTATTTGAGTGGTACAGTGATAGATTTCCTGACCTCTAATTCAAATCCCTACTAGGAGTCCTTAAAGACAGAAGTAGAATCTTCGCTACATCTTGCTATGTAATATTTTCACTTTGAAATATTGTATTTCTCCACTCCCATTCTCTCTCGTGGGTGGAATGTATTTTCACTTAAATCTTTGATATTATGAGAAATGCTCTATAGATATTAGGGGAATAGTCAACCATGCGCCACCCAGGCAGGGTCGCTGCGGGGAGTCAGCAGTCTATGAACGAAGCTACCTTATCAATTCCATATTGCTTTTTTATTTCAGAAGGTAGAAGCTTAATACATTCAGGGCCTAAAAGGCATAACGGTATCTGCCGCGTCGTCGTCGTGAACTCCTTACAGCGAAGCTTTTTTAAATTGGTTTATTTTGGACTCCATCAGACAGTAATATTTGCACAGCACTTACTGTTTTTGCAGGACAGTATTCCAGTGTAAAGATTTCATGTCAGGGTCTGTGTATTCTGCTGTAGACGGAATAAACCTGAAGTCAGGGATTTCACTCTGCATAATCCATACATCTAGATGCAGGCGTTGAGTGAACTGTTTCGCCAACTGGCAAGGTTTTATACGCCTTTGAGAAAAGCATTCACAGAGCGTAAACTGGAGCTTTCCTAATATCATTTTCAGGTAACGTTTATGTCTTATATCACATTCAGATTTTTGTTCGAAGGAGCTACAGCTTGCTGACGACTTCAGCAGTTTTCCCATAGCTTGATATTATTTAGCGATTATTATTCTATTACACGACAAAACTCAATCCTAATATGGGAATTTGATACATCTTGATCAGACCAAGTAAACCTTATGATACAAGAAACAGCTAAGAACAAGACATTACATATCACCCTTCCTAACACTCAATTGAGATATGATGCTGAAGGCTTAACAATACAAAACATTGAGGAGTCAAATATGTATTTTTATATTGGTCAATTGGCCTATTGATGGGTTCTTCTCAAGCAGGAATTAATCGAGCAGCACATCTCAACCAAGCACCTTGTTATCACAGCGGGACAACATGAAATGATTACTGAGATATTGGTTCTACTCATTCCACATCATGCATCATGAATGTCACATCATACTTAAACCCAAGATTATATATTTTGGTCACTATTTCATAAACTTTGATAAAATTGTATTCTATAAATTGTAGACAACCAGAGGCAGAAAAGCATTTAAACATCGACGTACAATACTTATGGGTATCAGCCTTTACTTTTCTTTGTTTTCTTTTTCAGTAAATACAATTTCTGGCTTGGAGGCCAGTTCTTCCAATGGAGTACTAGTACAAAGGGATCGGATAGAGATGAAAATATTAATATAATGATAATAATAATAGCCTTTGAGAGGTTGAAGGAGGTGAGAGATCAAACAAATATATCTAAAGTAAGCACGATGTATATCTACATTTCGCAGGCAGATTGGGAGAAATAAAGATCCGTGTATTAGGGTTTATGAACTGAAGGGATATTAGGCTGAACGGAGAAACTTCCAGGGTTATTGATGCCTTCAAATCACGTACACAGGTAATCAGTGGGGGACACGATCTATATGCCCATCTACCTGTCGGACGTATTGGCACTGGCCGATCAATTCCGCCCCTCTGGGGGATTAATATTCCCACACCCTGGATCTCAGAGTGTGCCCCGACATACTCCCAGCGACAGGTCGCGGAACCGTTCACTGGGTCAGGTTCTAGAAGGCTGCGCCAATTAAATACTCTTATTATCCATCGTATACAAACCCCCCATTGAAAATGTATGGGGACTCAGTAAACCACGACCCATTATATAAAACCTGTCAGATACCATAACTGTGGTATACGGATTCAAACCTGTGGTATACGGCCTCAAAACCATGGTAAGCGGGGAAAATAGTCCCTTTGTGCTATAGAGCAAAGAAATAGTCCCTATTGTTGTACTTTTTAATATGGCAATAGCTGGGTTTAATTTATTAGAGAAGATGGATGATAAATACAATAAACGATTGTAAACCACTCGTGGTTTACGGCCGCCTGTCCACAAAACCATCGATTATTGTCTATTTACTTAAAGGCATAGCCCACAATTCACACAGGCGCCACCTGGTTATCTTTAAGTAATAACAATTCTTTTTGATTCATCTTAATTCTAAATGGGTTAATCTAATGTTTTGTCTAGTTTATCCAATATTGATAGGTATAATAGGCCAATTCACATTTGCTCGATTATTTTTTGTAATTATTATTATTATTCGGTAAATAAATATACGGACGATGTACAATCACTTATTATAGGAAGCGTAAAAGTGTAAATATCGGACTGAATGACATGGTTTCACATCCAGCGACTTGCCATTTGATATCGGTGTTATCGAAAGACACAGTATACAAAACTATATCATAGTTAATAGGACAACTATAAGGGAAAAAGGTATTCAGGAGTTACATAAGGAATGTGGTGTACAATATTTGGACAAAAGGATGAAATATCTACTGTATGTTTATATGTATAAATTCACTAAACCTATTATGATCACGGACAACCCACATACCAGGAATGATCACAAGATCTGTCTAAAAATGAGAAAACCTAATACCAGTTTCTTCCGGAAAAGCCCGATATACCGGGGAATGATGATTTGGAATAACTTGGACGCAAATATTCAACGTAGTAGTGTAGGAACCTTTAAGAGAGAGATTAAAAACATGTTATACAAGTAAACATATACTAGACTGTTCTGTTAGAGACCATCTCACATTGCATATATCTCATCATCATCTAAGCCCCATTGGGCACATGTATATTTGTATTTTTGTACCAGGAATTGTTAATGTTCTGAAAATATGTATGACGGTAACGGAGGTGTACGTTACCTGCTTACGCAGATGTCACCTATGCTTTATTATGGCGCAAATAAAAAATAAAAAAAAATTAAAAAAAATATCAAAGGGTGTAAGGGCTAACTGTCTATCAAAGACCAGAGTCATGAAATGTATAACGGGATATAGCTAATCCTCAACCAAGCCAGACAATGTATTTGTATTCTGTGTGAATGTCCTGTCTTGTCCTTGTACTGTTGCTGTCTACTGTATTGTAATGTCCTGTATCCGTCCCAACTGTTAGCACTTACTCGTGAATACACATTTTGATGCACGCTCTGAGAATACTTTCTCAATGGATTATCGGTTTTTTGTCACTTCTCGAGGGAAGATGTCATAGAGTTGCCTATGTCACCTAAGCCCAAAGGGTATATTGAGGCCACACAATGATGCCTACAGTTATCTAACTATATTCAAAACATTGATCCTGATGTTAAATCGATTCGTCTTCATTGTTTTTAAATGTTGATATGAAATTCGAATTATTTTGCTCTTTTCAGCATACGAATGATATATCCATCAACAAAGCTCTTCACAGAAAAATAACTATACTCTTTTGATAGGAGGTTTATTTTCCCTCGTTAGAAATGTAGAGGGATAGAACACGGATTGCATTGTATACAAACTCCATTATCCCATGCCTTCCGCTGTAGATTTCCCCAGCGTTTACACTAGACGATTCTGACTTGTGATTCTGGCATTTTGCAGCTCCTGACGACTTTCAGCAGTAAAATGATAGAAACCGTCTAATCTAAACGGCAAGTGTGTGGCGACTAAAGATCATCTTATTACATCAGATTACTCAATTTGGCACCACCTGACGACTATTCGTCATGCTCTGATGCCCGTGACTGTTTCAAGCGGCCTTGAAGTAGTTGTCTAGATAGGCGGTGATTCTGTGAAAACTTATAGTCATCAGTGTAAACTTTCATGTACATTCTGAGGTTGACGACTTTTGCGGGGACATTGCCACCACCTGACAACTTACTGGCTTGATGATCTACAGTCGTCACGTTTTAAGTCGTCCAATGTAAACGCCAGGTTACATCCCTAAATACAATCACCTATAAAGGTACACCGCAACTACAACTCAGAGGTCCACCGCAACGTGGCATCACCATCGACCTGTGATCCATGGCGTATCTATGGAAACAAGTGAACAATTGATTCTTCAAATTTTCACACAATAGCAGTGAGTAATACAAAAATCCATGGGACTTCTTTTTTAATGGGTCGGAAAGGTGAAAAATAAAACAGCTGTTAACGGTGTTAAAATTGGGATTTGCGCTGGGTCCGGCTTGAACAGTAGATCACCACATGAGAACGCCGATTACAATAGAGGTCGATTTTCCAGGCGGGGTATGTGGGCTTGCTTTAATGGCCATTTGGTTTGAATCTGGCCTGGACCACATTGTGCTGGCCTCTCCCGAGGGTACACACGCCATTGTAATGGGTCGATGGGTGATCATTTTAACGTAGGGCCTGAATAAAGATTGCGCTATTCAAAAGAAAGCCTCTTTTTGCATAAAATAGAAATAGATAGGCCACGAGGGACAGCAGGAAGCCGATAAAATCCACTTTTTGGACCTTATTTCACGCGGCTTTCACCAGTGATTAATCAATATGATTTCAATTAACAACTGTACATATTCTGGTATCGATGAATTGTTTTTAGGTTCGAAACTTGCTGATGGCGTAAACATGCCATTATTGGAAAGGTGTAGGGAAGATACAAAGGCTGGAAAAGTGACATTTCTTAAACAACATTTGATTTTTCCAACTGCGGCAAAGGTGTTGTAGGCTAGTGCAAAGTTTAAAGCGGGCGTCCACCAACCACGACAAGGCTAGGACGATGGGTGCCCGACAAGGTCCAAGACAGGCCTACGATTGGAAGGCCCGTCATAGTCTTGTCGTGGTTCATGGACCCTAGTTCCCGACAAGTGGCTACAACAAGGCCACGACAGGCTGTGACATGAAGCTTGTCGGAGGCCTGTCGGGGGCTTCCGACAAGGTTACGACAAAATCTAACATGTTCGATTTTGGAGCCTTGTCGTTGCGTGTCGTGGCGTGTCGGGAGGTTGTCGCAGAGGTCTACGATAGAATATTTAGGTGGAGCATGCAACCTACGACATGCCCCGACAACGCTGTCACAGAGCACCCCTTCTCACGACAAGGCTACGACAAGGTGCCGACGGGAACTTTCTTGTCGGGGCTTGTCGTAACCTTGTCGTGGTTGGTGGACGCCCGCCTCTACACCTAAATTAGGGTATATATAGAACATTGCAGAAGATCTGCTTAAGCCAGGAACCTACTGAGCTTCCGACACACTAGGAAAAGCGTTCCGACATGCTTTTGACACAGATATTATCGCAGCAGTGTGGCCGTTGCCCCGACATAGCTTCCGACTCACATTGGCACGATTCATACACAAACACCGTGTTGTTGAAGTGGACATCTTTATTTCCACTAAACCCGTTCTGATATACTTCAACACATTTCGTCACACTGCAACACAGGCCCTCCGACAGGGCTACGATTTGGTATTCTACAGTGTTTCTGAATCAATGGATTCCCAGCCTTAGAATCGAGTATAATGATTGGATGCAACAAGAAGTTTTATTTAAGTTGGAAAATTTAGGGCAGCACCCTGAAATTAACTCATCAATACTGTTATTTAAGTAGGAAAGGTTATTTACAACTGTATCCCACTAGACCGATAAATTTCATTTTCCTGCACTGTAGACCAAATACAGTCCGCTAATGTTAAGCCTATGGAGTTTTTTTAATTAAGGGTAGGATAAGTATCTGAGAAGTGATATCACTGAGTGTTTTCAATGACATGTCCTGGAAAAATCTGCCAATAGAAATTCTGCCGGGTGGGTCCGTGTCAGAGGCATACATTTCCCTGAGCTACTATTTCCCATCTTCCCTCTCTGCGGCTCAATTCTGTAAAAGAGAAGCGAGTAAATTAGATTGCAATGTACGAAATTCAATCACGTGAAATCTCTGTGATGTATTAGTTTTCAATGGGCTTTGGCTTGTTTTGATACAGTAAAACCCACTTTATACATGATCTGGACCTTGTAAACTGTGGCTTTATGCAATAACGTGTGATTCATTTGTGTGCTTTATCAATATTCATATTATCGCTTTACTTTGAATGGAAGGTTCAGTGGTGAAAATACAATGATTCCTGTTATCTATCCTAACATCTACGCATAATCAAAGGAATAGATATGTAGCCTTAAAATCATTAAAAAAAACCATCTGTACATGTATGTATATTGAAGGAATACTAGTTTAGTTTACTGGTTAGTTTACCATTTAGTTTACTAAACCCGGACTAAACGAGCGGTTTACATGTTTAGAGCAGTAATTTTGGCACACTATATCAGTATTCCCTTCATTATAACCTTATTATTATCAATATAATGTTTGTATTTTACCTTAATCGGGTATTATTTGTAAATCAAGTCACTGCCAATTCATTGCAAACATGTAAAGATAAGCACCTCTTTAAAGCAGGTCATCCACAGTCCTTTGCGCCTGATACTTACAAGCTCCAAGGACAGCCTTAGGAGTATATGTATGGAGTGGCCAGACGGAACATAGGTTTGGAGATGAAGGCTATTGATGCACCATTATGACGTAGCTGTGACGTTATCACTTAAGACACGCTTAGCAACACGCATAACAAAACATATTGACCTCAAAGCGTGTAGTAATGTGTGCATGCCATTGTCTTGCAAACTGAGCAATATATATTAAGGCGGGCGTCCACCACGACAAGGCTACGACAACGGCTTTCCGACAAGGTCCACGACAGGCCTACGATTGGAAGGCTTGTCGTACCCTTGTCATGGTTGGTGGACCCTAGTTCCCGACAAGAGTCTACAAGAAGGCCACGACAGGCTGCAACTGGAAGCTTGTTGGGGGCCTGTTGGGGGCATTCCGACAAGGTTACGACAAAATAGAACATGTTCGATTTTTGCCACCATTGAACCCTTGTCGTGGATTGTCATGGTTTCCTCGATATCACTGTCGTAGTGTGTCGGTACCATGGACACCTTTTTTACGGCATCCAGCAAAGTCTACGACACGCCCCAA
The DNA here is from genome assembly GCA_950022655.1 of Alentia gelatinosa. Taxonomy (NCBI): domain Eukaryota; kingdom Metazoa; phylum Annelida; class Polychaeta; order Phyllodocida; family Polynoidae; genus Alentia; species Alentia gelatinosa. The sequence continues at coordinate 32,297,686 of OX465591.1, read as the reverse complement.
CAACAGTATCGCAGAGCCGCCCTTCTCACGACAAGGCTGCGATAAGGCGCCGATTTGAACTTTATTGTCGGCGCTTGTCGTAGCCTTGTCGTAGTTGGTGGAAGCCACCCTTAATTTTGCACACTCTGTAAATATTTTACAGTTATCACTTGCTTAGTGGAGATTGATACCTCTAAGCTATACGTGCACATGTATACATATGATAAGATAGCTAATAGAATACCTAATAAGTGTTAACTGTATAATTCGGTATGTTGCATGATGGCGGAAATCGGTAGTGATCACCGACGATGGGCACAATATGTTAAACTTCACTACAGAGCCCATGTTTGTTTCATAATAATGTCCAAAGAACACATAGCCCAGGAGCAAAGCGCTTCTTCTTGGGATAACATCGGCAGAATTTAACAAACTAGTTGTACTGTTTCTGTCCTATCCTCTGCTGACACTCAATTTACCATCGCGTACCATTCTGCCTGCTACTATTGCTCTTACACTATCGCACAATTTTTCCTTTCGCTTGCAGATTGACCTCCCCGTTCCTTACAAATACAATCCATAGATTACGTTGTCGAAAACAGACGAACTCGATACCAGACGCCCAATAGTAAACCCTAGTTCCCCATATCTCCAGCGGTGGCGCCCTGGTGTTAGACCATGTACTGTTGGCTGCTGGCGCCTTAATACTCCTCCCTGACTATTTAACCAGAGGGTGCTGACTAGAGTTTAGATGAAATATATAATGAATAAATGTATAAACTCCATTTGCGTTTCGTCTTTTTCTCCGGAAACAATAGAGACAGAACTAAAGTTAATTTCGTAAGGACTGAACTTCCTTCGAAAACAGTATTTTCTTCAAGGCTCATGTGGTATTGATGCGCATATCAGACTGGAATATATAATGTTCTGCATGCCTATTATGTGTGAAACCTATACATCCTGGAAGGAGTGTGCATGATCAAGATTTATCAATCCTTAAATTCACCACTTTTTATACGTGATCAGAGAATAGCATGTCCCTGCTTCATATCGGGTCGATATACCCAATACAAAAACGAAACTTATATGGATTCAAGATTCAATATCACTATTTCTGCAGACGTGTTCAACCTTCAATAATTGCTAAGGATTTAGGAACAGAATCAGGCCTGTCCTGTCCTTAGATATGTAGACGTGGTTACGAGGCTTTGTGTGGTGCCGCAGGACTCCCAAATATTTGTCTCTGAGAAATCGGGGTCCAATTTACCAAAATCGGTGCACCGATTTTCTCGAGTGGTTCCCCCTGTCCTTAGATATGGCTGATAGATATCCACACTGTTAAAAATCAACGCACCATAAAAAATTGTATACGTTGATTTTCGTGGGTTATTCTGGGGCTAGTCCCGTCAAGGCCATGGGTCTGTCAGAGACATACAAACATCCTCCAAATTAACTACTTAAATGTGGACAAATGTCGTCTGCGGTGAGACTAGGCGACTCTATCATGGCGGTAATCTCGTCTCTTTGCTGCGGTCCTGCGGCGAACACCTTCAGGTCTCGCGCTGATAAATGTCGATCTGTGCCTGGAACGCGCGCGTTGACCCAGCGCCCGTTAAGTCTACAGTTGTAACCCCCGTAGCCGGACTGACTTCCGGCAATCCGGATGCCATGAAGTGTGAATACGTCACAGGGCTACTGCCTGACGCCGAACCGGTCACGCGTGGCTCAACAAATATCGGCAACCCCAGTAAAAAATGGCGGATATGGGGAATATACACAGAGTGAGGTTCTCGACGTTGGTATTAGGCGTAAAGCATTGTCCGTAACACTTACCTGTTGGAGCGTGACGTGAATCATATAGCTATGTCTACGGACGTATTTATTTGGGAATATGCCAGCATACTTTAAATGCACATTCGATTGGTTAAGAAAAAAGACTGGCCTAGATATGACGTAGTGGTGCTGACGTTAGGTAAAGGCATAATAAGGCCCGGCGTCATAATAAATAAAGATATGAGTGTTTGTAATGCAAGTGTATCGGGGCTATTCCCAGGCCACTAAAACAGATAAACAATATTAAGGTAAGTTCTGACATTTTATGAATAGGATAAATACATCAGCTTTGACCACACAGTCTATATAGATAATAAACGATGGTTTTTGCGATAGTAAACCACGGATCTGTATGTTTTGAAACATGCCATATGGTTAAGGCAGAGTTCTTTCTGAAGTATAAGGCCCGGCGTCCACCGACTACGATAAACATTGAGGACCTCCCGATGAACCTCAATGCGTAATGTCAAAAACATAGACGATCGAGAAAGTCTTTATCTAAAAGGCGTATCCCACTATCACGATTTGAGCCTCCGACACACTACGATAGCCTTACGACAAGCGTTCCGATGAAAAAAATGAAATTTTTATCGGAAGGAACGAGTCTAGCTTTCACGATGGACTCGTTCCTTCCTATAAAAATTTCATTTTTTCATCGGAACGCTTGTCTTAAGACTATCGTAGTGTGTCAGAGGCTCAAATCGTGATAGTGGGATACCCCTTTTATACAAAAGCCTTAGAACAGCGTAAGGCCCATCGTAGACAGTTTGACCTCAGAGCCTTAAGCCCTGCCCCCACCTGGTCCCAGATTCGTAGACTTCTGTCGTGATCCAATCTGTGAATCATACGCGATGACCACGATATCTTCCCGATAGGCTACGATACCCTATGACAGGCTTCGAAAAATCCAACATGTTGGATTTCATCGGCACCTCTACGATTGGCGTTTTCAATCGCAGCCTATCGTGTGGTATCATAGACGCAATCGCAGAAACCTGTTCCACTGCCACTAATTTTGCTGACCTCACGATAGAATCGGTATGGTGTCAGGAAGTCAATCGTAAGGCCCATCTGGACCAGAATCGGCGTTGGTGGGAGAAGGACTTTATACTTCATCAAAAGGTTAATTCTATGTCCGTTGGTAGCAGTTTGATAGTCAGCCACCCCTTGTGACCTAAACCCTGGAGGACTTACTGCCTGACAACCCAACCAAGACGTCAACCATCACTTCCGGGCCCCGCATGACTTGCAGTCCTACATCCGGGTCTCTAGGTGAGAATAGCGTGCTGACGGGAGAGCGCTTGTGGCCGGCGGGTTGGCACTCTTATCCCTGCATAAAGCCGGGCACCGTCGCGCACCGTATTAAGTTGTCATAGTCAAGTGCATCCGGTGCCCGGTCGGCACACATCTCTATGTCACAGGCAGACTGGGGACAAGCTGTGCGGCCGTCCATGGGGCTCGGGTCCACCTTTCTCCACTCCGGCTCCTCCTGCCCTCCTCCATCCCTCCTCCAGCCTCCTCCTGGGCGTCATGAAGCCCACCCCTCCTTCTCCACCGTGCCCCCGGTCCAAGCCTCCCCTGTGCGAGTAGGCTCTGGGCAAACACGGCTATTGTATATGGTTATAGTGTTTCTTGCTTTCCCTGCTGTCGGGCTGGCGGCTGGGGTTGTTGGCATTGGCTCAGTGGGTTAGCATTCAGGCACAAACGTCCATCCAAAGCCCTGGGCTGGGAGCTGACATTTTGGCGTGTCTTCCTCTATGGAGAGGGGGAGACCGGAATGAAAACATTCAATACCGACCCAACTGTCTCATTCCACCCCTACCCCTTTGCCTTATCCACTCTTTTTTCAGGCACTGCTTTTGTTTAGCATGACGTATAGATTGACCTGGACTTTGCAGAATATTTGAAAATACAGACAGCCCAGGCGTCAGCAAGACTAAGAGAATATGGACAACGCATGCCTTCTACTGGTTACCAGGTACAAGTTCCGATCCGCCAAGAGAGCAGAAAGGGATAGATAAAATGTTATAAGGAAGGCACAACCCGAGACAGAGAATTAAAATGAAAATTCAGGATGGTGTTTATTGCTTGTTTTAGATTACAACGCTTCGGATTCTCATAATCCTTCATCAGGTAGTGATATATAAAGTTTGAATTATATCTAACCAGAACAGATATAGGCAATAGCGTCAAGTACAAAAGAGAGAAGTATAAAAGGGAACACGAATAAGATTATCTGGTCAAATATTATTGCGTTTCAGGGATTTCTCAAAGCGATCCTGGTTTTATACTTGTCTTCCCATAAGACACTGATTGGGCTGGGAACAAACTACCCAGCAGCAGCGGAAAGGGGGAAGGGTATAAGGGAGGGAGGGTGGAATGCAGGAGAAGATATGTAGCCCGGAGGCTGTCAACACGGGTTTGCTATTTATATCTTCTCTCCTACTATCCTCAGCGAATTAGGGATCTCAGAAATTCTGCCCGATATAGACGTAGCCGGGTGGGAAAAGACCAGCTGCAGGGCGATAGGCACCTCCGTCCACCGTGGAGCAGGACGGGGAGGGTTGGCAGCCCAGGCGACACGTCTAAATGGAACACGCCGACAAGACGGCGCGATTTTTCCAATAAAACAATTTTCTTGCTGGAGCTGAAGTCAGAAGTGACATCAAGGAACCAGAGGCTGGCAACTTGTCTCTGTCATTAAATTGAAATGCTCGGGCGCCTGTTCGGCCCAAGTCGATTCCCTGCGTCGCGAAATTTGATTTGGTTTGGTAGTGAAGGCAGTTAAAATAAGCCGGCACGGGCCTGTGGTATTATCGATCATCGGAACAGGCCTAAGAAACACAATGGGGGGCTGGTGGGCGGATTACTTCGGGGCCAGTAACTATAGTAAAGCTTTCAACATTTAACAAATACGCTTAGCCACCGCCATCCACTTTGCCTGATGATGCATCGCTTTAGATCATGATCACTCTGTTTCATCGTTGAATCGTTGGCTCTTTAGAGGTGAATGAAATGGAGACAATGTCCATTTATTATGTTAAGTAATTCCGCGTGAATGGGTAAATGGAACAGCGAAACGTCTATTTTCTACATCCGTATAACCATTGACTACACCTAGGCCAAAAGGACCCCATGGCATGTCATACTGGATATCAAACAACTCAGTATGAACTGCACAGTTATATTTTCCATTATTAAATCCTGTATTCATCTGCTAAGCAAAGGTGCTGATAAATTGTTCAAGCAAAGAATATAACTTATTAAGAAAACAAAGAGACAGAATGAATAAGCATGAGGTAAAGCCAAAACATATGTACACTGTCTATAACCATGTTCATGGCGTTGTCCCTTTGCCTTCACTGCCATATAAGGAATATAGTCGACCCATTGGCCAACGACTGTATTCACAGCAAACCGAAAATTTCATCCTGACCAACTTACATAGTAATAATAGCGCCTGGGGACAGTTCTACAGTTTAGAGTTAACCTGAATCTAATTGGCAAAAACCACCCTCCCATGGACATATATATATATGTGTGACATAGGATCGCAGTGGCACAGGTTCCGTGGGGTTTTGTGTCGACGCCGAGCACAGCCTGTGCGTCTTTTATTGATACAAACTACCACAACTCGCTCTGGTGATTCGTGAGTTCCACATGGCCCCGCTAACAATTGTCTTCCCCATAAATAAAGATCTCCACAGATTACGACACTCAGAGGTTTCCACTTTGGTTTTCCGTGGCAGTTGAAACAAAGCCAAACGCCTCCTGCTTTTGATTTTAATTATGCATTTCTTCTGATCGGTTCCATTCTCACAAATCGTTGGAAAATCAGAAACAGTGTCATCGCTAATGAAATGATGAATTGCAGTTCAATTATTCTTGGAGTCTTTGATCGAATTACAAACCTTCAGGGCGTGTGTAAACTTGGAACATTACACTGCCGGCAAATATTCGTTATTTTGGTACTCGTGCACTATTTATAGAAATCATCAATTGCACTTCACTTGACCGGAAAATAAGCGCCACTGATTTTCAGATATTAATTGCTGTATTGAAAATGCAAATGTTAACGTCGCAAGTCCGTGGTTACTGTCCAATAGTACGTTTAGTGCCTGAGGCCCGGCGTCTACCTACTTACCATATGGCTCCGATATGCTTAACGATGCACCTCCTGATAAAGAAATCGAAATCGACTCGGAAGGTCACCTGATATCGGGGCAGTTGACCACGTTTCTGCGATTAGGTACCAACAAAAAAAACCTCACCATGCGTGGTGGATTGGCGTGCCAGACAGTTGTCTATAATTTTGCACCTTCCTGATATGTCTCCGATATTTGCTTTTTGTATCGGTGCCATATTGGTAGGTCTAAATTTCTATCGTAGTAGGTGGACGCCAGGCCTAAAATAACCGAATAAAGTTTACCTCTCTGGTAGAGTTATGCTCGTGAGCTAAGCTACTTTGTAATTACCTTTTGCTCTTCTTTTTTCAGATTGACATCGATACCTTATCAAACCAAGCCTTTCGTTTTGTTGGCAGGGCCCCTACTTCATTATACATTGTCTCTCATTTACTCAAAGAGGGCCACTGCTTCATTATACATGCTTCCCGACTTTGGCGCCCAATTGATAACCGGCCGCTAGATGGGGCTGTAAACAGGTAATTCACTAACGTCACGTGACTAGCCGGGCGATAAATGGGGTGGATGTGCACCGAGCGATAATATAGGAGATAGCTGTGCGGAAACGGACACTGATTTCCGCTGGCACCCGCTATCGGCCATGTCTGCCGAAGACGGACACACGATATTGCTCGAGGATATCTGTGACGTCATGCTTATCGTGGCCCCTGAACTGTATATCCAATATCATTTGACGCAGATAGCGCTTCTATCCAGTATGATCTCCGCAAAATCCAGCGAGACTAAGGAAGCACATCGGAGTCATGTAAGACGATGGTATCAGCTCAATTTTCGTCTGCCTCAGGATAGCAACAACGTGATATGATAAATTGCACACAATTTGATGTTTGTATGAAGGCAAGGACTATATTATTGGTGTACGAAATTGGCTTTGGCCTACAGGATGTATAGTTTCAATGTTATAATTTCTTTCCGTAGAAGAATTGATATTTTAAACATTTTACGCAGTGACTGTCGATAGACTTAGTTAGGATTGATTTCAGTAATATTAGGAAACGTCCTTACTGTGGACGAAACGGTTCCTGTTCGAGGTCAGTCGTCGATTTCATACTGTCTGACGCCAAAGGCGGAAGGCAGTATGAAAACGAAGACTGACCGAGAACGAGAACCATTTCGTCTACAGTGAGGACGTTTGCTTATTATTATATACCTTTGATTGGTGAAAAAACGCCATTTTAATGACATTCAAAGTCGCAGTCACAGCAGGCACGAACATTATTATTACTGCACCCCTAGCAGCGGGCAGTATTTAATAGACATTCGCACACAGGTATATAATAATAAACTAAAACGTATCAATATTGATAGATCTACAAAGTATCTCACGATTGTAGGGGTTTCTTGATGACAACTTGACAATCAATTACATTCCTTAGGTTGTCTAGGCTTGTCATGTTAGGAATATTGTTTTCCTTTACTATAGCGCTCCTTGTATTGTGTATACATGTATACTTCAAGATGAAGGAACAAACCTCGGTATAGGGCACAGAGTGGTCGCTAGTTCTACCATCACCCGCTAGGAAAGTGTCAAATAGCGCCACTGTAGTCGGGGGACAACCACTATTATCAACTGTTATAATGTATATATATATATAATAATGAGATGAGACTAAAACCCCACTATGGCAAGCCGAAATACATATTTATGATAAATCCATCGATAACTGGACCCGCCACCTGGCGTTTTGTTTAGTATCGGGGGGCAAGATGGTCGCTTCCATAACACAATAGCTTTGTGTCCTATATTTAGGACGAATCCTTTTTTTTTTACGATGAGGGAGTTGGTCATTGACGTTGCAGTTTGGATATATTGGTTCTGTCGGTGGTAAAGACTGTAGGGTACGGAGGTTGAACACTGAAAAGAAAAGCAATCAGCGAGAGGTCAATTCTACAAAATAACATTAGAAAAATAGCTAGTTTTCTTTTCATAGTATGAAATCTGAAATACAGAAAACCTCTAATTGACGTTAACCTTTCACCAACTTGCAGGCAGAATTGGTGGGACATTTGGTAGTAAAATGAGGGGAAACACTGAAGAGATGAAATGAAATAGATTAAGCTATGCTCATTTTTGAAAAAAAGTGATAATGAAAGTATCGAAGTTACTGAAATCAGTCTAAAAGGTTTCTTATCAAGAGTTCACCTTTAATAAGGTCAATGTCATCAAATCGCCTGAAATTTATAATTACACCATCTGACATATTAGTCATGGCAGGTATAGTTTACAACCCGAAGAGACAGTGTCTATAGAGAAAACTTATGAGTGTTTAGGGTCAGAGCTCGTATCCCATCGAGTTTGAATCACGTAGTAATTCAATAGGCGAAGCCACATGATTTATGTAGCGATTCGAACAAGATGGGGATCAAACTCTGACTCTTAACTTGAATAGGTTTCTGAATTTATTTTATCCTTTACATTGACAAATGGGCTAACCTGTGTGACATAATCCCCCATTGAGTATTTTTTTTATAAATACTCAATTGGCGTTGAATATGATTTACCAATGTTAACTTTATGGGAAGAAATACCATTGGTGAGATAATATTGTAAAACGGGATGAGTTTTAATCTTGGCCACCGTATGCCACAACTGGAGTTTGGCATAGTGACTTCATGAGGCGAATGAAATAGATTAAGCTATGCTCATTTTGGAAAGAAAGTGACAATGAAAGTAACGAAGTTACTAAAATCAGTCTAAAAGGTTTCTCATCAAGAGTTCACCTTTAATAAGTTCGATGTCATCAAATCACCTGAAATTTTTAATTACACCATCTGACATATTAGTCATGGCAGGTATAGTTTACAACCCGAAGTGTTTAGGGTCAGAGTTCGATTTTGGAATATTACGTAATAACAATTCTGTTAAGCCTATGAGATTTTATATTAGGGGTAGGATAAGGGGGATTACAATATGGCACAGAACATAGAATGTTAAACAATGTAAAATGTAAAACAATTGGATATCCAGCATGAAGAAGACACTCTGATCCCTGGCAGGGGACACCACCAGCATCTGCAATTTTATTTTTTTTTGGCAATTTTTATGGGAATATTGTGTTACACAATCACCGAATTCGGCTATACGGCCGTTCTTCCACTCGGGCCCTAGACCCCTACTCCTCATGTTTATGGCGGGTGTTAAGCCGAATGGGCAGTGGGTACCATTTTTGTATAAGTCTTTAGTATGACCCGACCGGGGTTTGAACCCACGACCTCCCATGCTCGAGGCGAACACCCTGACCACATGGCCACCGAGCTTGGTAAAATTATTCATGGGCTACTTGGATGTGTCATTATATTAGATGCACAGTTCTCTCACGGTCTATCACCAGGGTCACCTCCAAGTGTACAAGCAGAGTATAGGTACGAGAGTGTACCACAAGGAGAGGATGCACTATAAACGAGATCCACTATACACTGCCACCAGGGGGTAGCAACAGAGTGTACCACTAGGGGGCGCCACTAGGGAGGCGGGCATGGCGTGTCGTAGATCAGTGACGTGTTGTCATTAAGGACTAGATATTGGCCCTCGGAGCATCCCCCATTCTAATTAGTTCTTAAGTAGCGCCAATCAACTCCCTAATCACAAGTTGTAATTACGCGCCGTCCGTCGCCGCATGTATTATGTAGTGGTGTATAAAACGGCAGCAGAGTGTTTTGCGCGGCCGTAACCAAGGCGTGGGTGTCCTCCAGTGTGGAGTTGCGTATGAGGGTCATCGGGACTCAGGGTGTCTAACTAATGGGTGGCTGTGTGTGTGTGTCCGTAGTAGGATCATTTCAACCTCATTATTACAACATATTCATAGTCCACCGCATCACAATAGTGGAAGAGAACTATGGTTCGCCCTTGAATTATGTATCATGATAACACAGGTTGATAGCACCATATCACATTGCTTGGTTCTAAGCGATATTTTAGTAGTGCTGCATGTATTACTGATGAGGCTGGGTTCATTTCTGCCGTGACCCCGAGCATTAGCCTCTACTGTCAATGTTCATTATGTCATCAAAATTTAACACTGATTCTCGCCGGTTTGTGTCCAGGTAATTGACTCTATAATGATGCCCGTGTTCGCCTACACCCTCGCCTCCTCGACACAGCAGGGGCACGGTGATCGAGCCCAGCTCCTAAATCTCACCCCTACGAGGTTGAGTGAATGGGAGATGCACCTATTTAGGTAGGCGTGGGTCTTGGGGAAGGGCACCTGTTGGAAGTACCCTCTGTTGGCGGCGGTTAGCTCCCATTAACGGTTCTCTTCCGGCCCGGCCCTGTCACAGCCCGACGGGCGGGGATATTATTGCACGGCGTGGGCACCGTTACGACCCGGCGCCGCCCGCCCCGCTCCCCCGGCCCGGAGAAGGGCCCGGGAACGGCCCGCCTTGCCGCACCTGCCGCCTGGCCCCTGGAGACCCTAATTGATCTTCTATGGGTGGGGCTATTGGATTAGGCCGGCGAGCCCGACCATGTAGGCAAGGGTTGGGTGGGAGGGGGTGGGGGTGGGAGGGGGTTAATGCACGCCGCTATAGGGCGGGTGTACAACGTCTACTGCGCGAGTCATAACAATAACCCCATATATCGCCCCCCCTTCCTCCTTTACTGACCAGGCCTAGATACACAATGGCCGCCCCTTTAAACTTCCAGTTACCTTTACCCAAATCCACAAGGAGAGCTCAATGCCACCCTAACCACCTTTCTCCCTCTTCCTGAGTATCTTGAAAACAGCTGAATATTGTCCCCTTTTAAATTCCATATTCCAAATACCGTGAAAAAACTCTTCCGCACCAGGATTTTGTGCCATTACTCCCTTAAAGAGTGATGATCATGCGACCCCCCCCCCCCTTCTTACTAAGCATCATAAGGGGTAGACAATAGTCCCAGGCACCTAAGTCCTATAGAAAAATTCCTCACCAATAGAATAGATGAAAAATGTATCCTACTGTAAATTTTTTAAACACTTGTCTATGCATAGCGAGCTTTTGCATCATCTACTCTGTCTGTCCCAGACTGAGGACTATATCTATATATTTCACAATACACATGTGCTGCCGTTTTTGCTATTTGCGTTGTTTAGCCTTTCACGGTCTACTATGCTACGTTGTTTTATACTGTATGCGATTGCTGGGCCTGTTTCGTATTCAGTGATCCTATTGCCTAAGCCGCTGCAGGAATACGTCATCCCCACAAACATATCTACTGCTTGCATTAAGATATGCTTAGAATAAAGTAAATGATAAAGAACATGTGAATTTACTGAAGGATATCGCAATTATCTGGATTTCCACGTGTCAGTATATAAATTTGGCAAGGCGAGTTTACTGTAGACCGAAGATTTGACAAGTACATATGCAAGGTTTTCGTACATTCAGCCTGAGGCAAACCTACAACTCCATATACTACTTCTATAAAAATGGTTCTCAGCTTGTTCTCTTGGGCGATTCGCGTGGGGCTCGAAATCATCATACATTACGATGGAAATCTAATACATGAAGAAGGGTACCAGAGAGAATGTCATCCCTCACCCTCGCACGTAACACTTGTAAGGACTTACCTTTCATTACTAATATTTGGAATGCTGGATGATAAATACAACTTTACCATGAATTCGATCTGCATGGTTGTATTCTCCTTGTAGTTGACTCTACGCAATATCCTCGCAATCTCTCGGATATTAATATGCGTCAAGTATGTGGAGAATACGACCATGCAGATCAAAGTCTGTGTTGTGTATATATTCAGGCTGAAATAGTGATAATATCATAAATGCTACCCACCACCCCTGACCAATTATGACAAATGTATACTGAAATTTAAACTGCTAGACAATATAATTATGAAGCCTGTGAGCTTCGTCATTCAAAACATATTATCTCAAGTGTACCACAATACCGTGCTACGCCCGGAAATGCCTCCAGGCATCATAGCGTAGCTAAAGGGTTAAGGAGGGTAATTCACCACTAAAGGTACAAGCCCCAAGGTAACGTTACTTCACTCTCAATGAGAAAATCACAGGCCGTGTGTAGAAACCACGTGACCAATGAACGCTGCTTTCCTCCAACATGGCGTCTACCACGCATGCGCGGCCGTGTCCTGGTCGCTGGTGCCCGGCCTGAATACGTGGCGATTAAACGTCGGCCGGCCGGGAAGGGGCTTGTGTCGTTGTCGGCCTTTCTTGTTCAATAATTGGCAGGCTCTGCGGGAATAGTTATCGAAATGGGTCATTTACGTCGGCCATGATAGATTGTTGTTTCATGATCGGCCGACACATGCAAAACGCAAATGTCCGTGGTCTGCTTTTGAGGGCGAGCAAGATGGGCAAGAGAGGTGCACGAACAAGGTAGGCGGGAGAGTTGCATGGATAAGGTATTCAGGGGAAACTGGTGTGGTAAGGTTTGCTAGGGTGGGTGGATATGTTAGATGTAGGCAGGAGAAGGGGATATGTTCAATTTAATCGAGCCTCATCCACTTTTGTTGAATATATAACACACGTCTTTATTCAATGTTTACACTTCATTTGACTTCAGTAACAGCTCACATGATATCAAGGCCACTTAGATATGCTGAGGAGTAAAGTGACCAATTTCCACGTTCAGTATCTTTTTCTATGAAAGTGCTCGATAGCATTTTATTATACGATTTATCATAATTTTGGTCTGAATAACATCATATTTTGTCATTGAACTTATCAAAATCTGAGGAGAGTTATATCATCTTCACCATGAAGACCTGAGCACAATTTTTAGTCCAAAATTGCTTCTTGTGATGTATTCCAATACCAAATTAGTAAAGTATTTTGTCCAGTTTGTCCTGACCCATCGGCATATAGGACATGTTATACTTGCTTGATTTATGTCGGAAATGTATGAACAAATATGATTGTTTTCAATTCCTTCGAAGACAAGTGTATGATGATCAATTATTTTAGTAATAGAGGATAAAGTTGTACATATCAACTACATTTTCTGAACATACAAAAAAGTGAAATGGATTTTAATTTATTCATAATCTTTTAGAATCTATGTATATTGTATTGTTATCGTATCAACATTTAGAGCCAAAACTAGCATGGTGACCTATATATTTTGAAATAGATATACATGTGTTCTACAGCAGTTAGAGATCATCATATTCACCACCAAGAAAAATTACATGGGTTTCAATTTTCCTTGAACATTGTCAGATATGCCTTAAATACTTGGTTATTGGTGCTAGTGTTATAATCGTCTGTTTTGTATTGGTGTATCACTTCTCATTCTTCATACAGGTTACCTTATCTTTCATGGTGGTTATGCTGTAGTGCCATAAGGGTTGCTAGTAATACTTGAACTTCATCTGGCAATTCGATATATGCAAGACTCCGTTAATGTGAATTATCCTGAAACGCATAGGAATAAATTACCTAATAACCAATCAACGATGATACTTAATGTTTTTTGTGAAAAGAAATCTTGTCGACCTCTCTCGAATACTCAAAACGACCAAGTAGTAGTTCCCTTATTTTCTGGAATCTTTGAAACCTGCTATCTCCATGTGTTACATATCAGAAGATATTAACTAGGGCATTAATCTAATCATAGAAAGTATGAAATGATTATATGATGTACATAATTATATTCCCCGGTGTTAGAGGTGCAGTATAAATAATGTTCGGGCTTACTGCCACGTAGTGGATCGTCTATAAAGTGATGAATTAATAAGTTAATAAAATGGCATTTTTTCTTGTTTTCTTCTGAATATCATGATAAGGAAACCTAGTGACTGGGTCTGTAAGGATGCCGTTCTTGGCCTCTCGCACCATAAATACGTCCCTCCACCTCTGTCGTCGGGGTGTACTTCTCATGGTACAAAATACTTCGAACATCTATCCCTCGAGGCTCAGTAACCACGTTTTCTCACAATACTCATGTTGGTGTTGTAGATTCTCAGTGAGACCGTTGCCTAACATGACGCCTTGGCTCCTGGCGCAGTGGCTCTACCGGGCACTCCCTGGAGGAGGTGTAGTGTCAACGTAATAGAGAGGTGTTTGTCGTCTGTCATAATCAGACGACATTTGAGCACAGATAAACACAGGGAACGTGCCCTGTAGCCAGGCAATCAGTCGTGCCTTCCAGAAGCTTCAATAATTAAACATTCGTCATTGCTCAAAAGAAGAAGGGGAAAAAACCACAAAGACAATAACGTTTAAAAAGGAATAATTATATTTTTTGGACTCTTGAAATTACCGGCGAATTTTCGTCGGTGGTGATGATGTGGTACTCGACATAATGCTGGCTTAATGGTAACAGTGACCTACTAAGCGATGAAGACCGAATTACCACGACGAAATTGCATTCAACTCAACAAGGACATTGTGTTTTTCCCATTCCCACCAGACTCGTACCCGCCTCAAGAACACTGAAACGGGACACTATTTAAACTTTGTTTTTAAGGGCGCACAGTCTGTTTCAACGCCGCGAAAACTTTACGCAGTGTCACTAAAATGCCAAACCCACCTCCATGCACCATCATCCATCTACTTGTGAAGTTCCAGTCTTTATCCTACCCCTAATATAAAATCCCATAGGCTTAACATTGAGTTCCCGTATGGCACGCTGACTGACATACGGAGTTTTATATGCCACTAGTGGCATACAGTATTGATATCACGTATTGTTTCAAAATCGAGAAGACAGGGTAGGATAAAATCAAAACCTGATTCGTTTTAATCTTGGCCACCGCATCCCACTCCTGGAGTTTTGGCTCTTCACTCGGCTTCGCCTCGTAAGATCACTATGCCAAACTCCAGTCGTGGCATACGGTGGCCAAGAATGAAACTCATCCGGTTTTACAATATTAATACATCCCTATTGTGATGAATTATATTGGTTTTTATGCGAAGAGATTAGTAATCTCAATTTTTCAAATTTTCAGTACAAAAAGACTGCATTAAGAGAGTCACACATTTTGTAGCAGCTCTTCCCTATCTTGATGCTGACTATATGGCAGCCATGTGGTGAAGGGCATTTCTACCCTCATTATCACTCACTCAACTTACCAGTTTTGCCACATGGGGGCAGGGCGCTCTGACATGACACTGACACCTGAGTTGTTAGTGACATGAGCAGCCCTCCTGGCATGGGCGTCAGACCAGAACAAGACTGGTCAACCCTCATTGGCTGTTGCTTCATCAGCCAATCCCTCCACAGAGTTTACAAGCCTACCCTGTACAAAGATGCCACCTGCTGTTTGTATATAAGCTGGATGAACCTTTCATTGAATCACCATTAAAGCTCAGTCAAGTTCTTGACTCATAGTAGTACGTAGTACATCTGTGTTTGAGTTCTTACTCCATTCTTCCTAAGGTCTATAGCTAGCTAGTCTAGGCCTCTAGGCTTTACATACTGTTAGGCGTTTGCTATCACTAAGTACGAAACTTGGTTATAAACTAGAACATGGAGGCAGCAGAGGCGAGCATCGGCTTAAAGTCGACAAATCCAGTTAGGACGGTGTCAAGCTGTGAGAGGGATGCTGGTTACCGGCTGGTGCAGGTGTATACAGAGTCCAGCAACCTCCCGCGAGCTTATGTTCCAACAATATCCAGCTGGGTACAAGCGGTGGCAGGAGTAATCTAGGGTAGCCATGTTGTTGTTCTTGGGAGCGTGGTGTATCACGGTAATCACTGTTTACTACCAGAACAAAAATAATATCAGGAACCCCAAACATACCTAGTTAGAGCGTGCCTTAAGAGCTATACGTTGCCTAAAGGTTATTAGAGGTTAGAGTGGTCACATATAGGCTTGCAGCGTACTGCTAAGATGCTATCCCTTCACTATCTGTGTGCTACCTACTGTGATACTTGGAAAGGAGCAGGGTGCCAGTATCTTTAGGATTACAAACCCAGTGCCTAACCACTGAGCTAACTCCCCACCTGACCCTCGACCCGATCCGTACTTCTGCTCTACCCCTTGTCGTTCTCCTGTGTGCGCGAAACACAAGGTAAGGGGTGCAGGCAGGCGGTAGCAGGGCTTAAATCGAGTTAGACGCCACCCCTCTTCTTGAGAAAACTAAAAGCCATGGGCTGCAGGACTTTAATTATTTATGCCCGTGTGTTGACCTGTTCAATGCAGAAATACAGAGAAGGGACATGTAGCAGTGTAAACAGATAAATAACAGACAGATAAACGGAGATAACCCGAACACAAAACTAAAGTAAATGTATATGAAATAATACAACTCACGTAGTTGGATATATATCTGATTTTAAGAAAGGTTAAGTTGATATTATTCAAACACATTTGTTGGTACTGTACCTCAAAACTATCTAAATTCATCCTGTTGCAATTTTTATTTAGGAATGGAGTGTAGTATTTGTGCCCATGTCAAATCGAAAGCACATCTTCATAGATAAGCTCCATACTAGCCTGATATTCATTCGTTTATAGGACTGCTTATCATCGATGGACCGGTTTCTTTTAGCAAAATTAGCATCGGTGACACTACGCCAGAAATGTAAGAGGTGTAACCCAATTATTATAGTCATGTTACTTTGAATGATATCATATTGATTTTCTATATAAATAAAAATTCATTTTCTTTCATTTGGTCTCTCGTGACAATGAATGGGTCGTACGTGTCAGTGTCTACTGTCCACCAAAGATTTAAGCTAACATGTCATGGAGCTGAGTAATCCCGAAAATTCACGAATCAATGAAAGCCAGTCCCCAGCTTGCAAGTGCATTCACTGCGACACAAAGCAGCATGGTTGTGATGATAAAGTAATAATTGTGGTGAGATGATTGATAATCACAACGCACGTATGATGAATCCCGCATTGTCCATCACAAACAATAAAGCCCTGCCCCCACCAACGCCGATTCTGGTCCCGATAGGCCTTACGAATGACTTCCCGACACCATACCGATTCTATCGTGATGTCTGCAAAAATCGTGGCAGTGGAACAGGTTTCTGCGATTGTGTATACGACACCTCACGATAGGCTGCGACTGAAAATGTCAATCGTAGAGGTGCCTGTCATGGGGTATCGTAGCCTATCGGGAAGATATCGTGGTCATCGAGTATGATTCACAGCTTGGATCACGACAGAGGTCTACGATTCTGGGACCTCCCGATAGGCTACAATTTGGCTATTTCAAATCGTAGCCATCGGGAAGTATGTCGTAGAACATCGACGTAGGTGGGGGTAGGGCCTTAAAGCGGGCGTCCACCAACCACGGCAAGCCTACGACAAGGGGTTCCCGATAAGGTCCATGACAGACCTACGATAGGAAGGCCTGTCATAGCCTTGTCATGGTTGGTGGAACCTAGTTCCCGACAAGATTCTACGAGGAGGCCACGACAGTTTGCGACTGGAAGCTTGCCGGGGGCTTGTCAGGGAGCCTTCCGACAAGGTTACGACAAAATCGAACATGTTCGATTTTTGCCACGACTGGACTCTTGTCGAGGAGTGTTGTGGTTTCCTCGATATCACTGTCGTAGTGTGTCGGGACCATGGACGCCTTTTTTTACAGGAACCAGCAACTTCTACGACACGTCCCGACAACACTGTCGTAAAGCCCCTCTTCTCACGACAAGGCTGCGACAAGGCGCCGATAGGAACTTTCTTGTCGAAGCCTTGTCGTGGTTGGTTGACGCCCGCCTCTACCCTCTAGCCGACCTGCCATTGCGCCTCTCACACTGAACGTCCAACACCAATTTTCTCATCGACCAGCCCATACACCTCACCTCCCCGCCCTCCTCTTTTAAAAAAAAAAACCCACATAGAATTTCGCTTGTTCCACTCGTGAGATTCCCGATATCCACGTTGTGGTGAAGGCCCCCTCGGGAACCAGTGAACGTCTTATCACCATGGGACCCGGATGTGGATAACAGAGCAGGGCACGTGCTACACAGACGTTATCAGTGTTCGCGCCGACTCTTCTACCCCCTACTCCGATAACCCCCACCCCCAACATCCACCTCTTTGCCTCCCACCCTCACCCTCCCCCTCCCCCCCCCCCCCACCCTCGACTAGAGTCTGAATACAAAATAGAAACATCTCCCGCAAGTGACAGATATGACTAGAGGACATCACCAAGGACCTTGTATAGCCATTCCATTGTCATCGGAATCTATTTGGGCATTCAATATATTTTGTCAAATACTTGGTTATCTTTGTATCCTGTTCTCTGATCAGTTTGTCTGAAAAACTTAACGGACTGTACAAAGCACTCAATGGACCAATACGAGCGCCCATGATCACTTTTGAGAGTTCCGGGGTTCGAATGTTACGGCCGCTGTAGTTCCATCTTTTCTGTCATATCACATATCCGATCACTCTTGCTGTTGCTAAAGCGCTAACACTACCACCATACGTCAGTGTACCTTGAGGTTTCTATATCAAGAGCAGCTATCACGGTGTTAACACTAGACGATTATAGCCTCCGATTCTTGGATTTAGCACCACCTGACGACTTTCCGCCGCAAAAGGCTAGATATCCTCTAGTGTAAACGCAAAGTGTTTCGCCACTACAGGTCATCTGATTGTCTCAGATCATGCAATTTGCACCACCTCGCTATTATGTAGACCCCTTTACTGCCGATAACTATTTCAGCCCGGCATGAATTAGTCATCTAGACAACTGGCGATTCCGTAATATCTCTTATTGTGGCCAAAATTGCATATTCTGCATCGACGACCACAACTTTTTACTTAACCTGTTTTCACTTACGATTTTCTAATAGGAAATGAATACATTTGTGAATCTTTCTCGTTCGTGCTTCCCGGTGCGGGAGACGTTGGAAAAAAATGAATATATTCACCTGTAGTCTAAACCAGGTTAACCTTTAAGCACCGTCCCCTATAATCGTTCAGGGTAAACGCCTGCTAAAAGGTGGACAGCAGAAAATAATACGTTCCTCATTTAAGGGATAATAGATCATCTAGTGTAAACACTTGAGGAAATTCTTTGGTCGACGACTATTGCGGCCGCTATTGCGTGATCGAGCATCACGTGACTACTGTTGGCTAGACGATCTACAATCATCGCGTTTTTAGTCGTCCAATGTAAACGCCGGGTGAATGGTTGCAACTATACCTTCTCATACATAGCTACAATCATACTGGTCAACGTTACATAGTCTGATGTCAGTAAAACATAGGTTGCTATTGGTTTTTCAATTATTGTGGTTCATAGTAAACAGGCTATTCCTGTTTGCAGTCGTACCCTTTCCTTTTCATAATTTAGCACGAGTTATCAATATCATAACATAAACTATAATGGATCATTCAATTACATTCACTGGGGAAAAGAAATTATATTGATCTGAAGCAACGATTCAATCCTAATTTATTTCAATATTTGATGGAATGAATAATGGCAATACAATATGCACTAAAAAAAACGATCCCATTTTTAGAGGAATTGCAACACTTTGACCTTAAAAACAAGAGGTATTTCTTCCAATGAATATTCATGAGATTGAACGCTTCAAATATGACTAATCACTGCTTCAGCTAATTAGCATCTACCAGTGTAGCCATTCAGGGTCTTTGGACTAGATCTCCATACGTAGATGATGGGGCGGCTGTGGTGTGGTCCATAACACTTTCTCGGCATGTCATTGGTTCTACGTGTGTGGGGACGCGAAGCAGGGAAAACTGTCGTTTCTCCATTGACAACTCGGCTGGGAAACACTAGTCTGTGATTATGATGTATTATCTTGTCAATATCTGTCTCCAGTCTCCTTCGGAAATCGAAGTGTCGCTCGGCCAGGACCTGAATTTAAAAGTGGCAGTTGGGTCTGTTTTTTTTCTCTGGTATCGGGACGCCTTGCGGGGCGCAGGGAACATGGTCTACATACCATTCACCACCCCCTCACTTCTCCCTCTCTACCTCCCACCCCCCTTCCCCATTCACGCCCATCAAACACCCTGCCTCTCCATGCACCCCCAACTGCAGCACACCACCCCTCCACGCCCCCACTCCCTATTCCTCTCTGAGTGTCCATTGATTATGTTCCAGCTCGTACTCCCCACCTTACCACCCAACACTGCGTGTTTGTGGGTTAACTTTGCGCATGATCCAAAATGCTACACATTGATTTCAAACGCGCTTTTGATTAAATTGTATTCAATTTTCTGAGTGGCTCATCAATAAGTGATGGTAATTCGATGTTTGTCTACGGAATTGCTAACGTTAACTGGAGTTGTGGCAACATTCGTTGGTTTCCGGACCATGATTATCAAATAATGTATCATTGTTGGTAGTTCTATTTCATTTACTGAAGCGCCATTCCTGCGTTCGCTTTTCGACACGTTCGACAATCCCGGTTCGGGGTCATAGTAGTATATGGAAAAGATCCTTTTATTATGGTGATCCAAGTTAATACCTTACAGTAAAGACACCTTGGTATCTTATAGATTTGAATGGAATTTTCAGTTACATTCAGATATTAAGCGGGAGTCATGTACATCACAGTGTTTTTCCGAGACATATCCTGCTGAGATTCTGTACTAGAACACAATCTTTTCGTCTAAATTGTAGGGTTCCATTCCCTGAGACAGCATCTCATGAGATTTTGAACCCTGTGAGGTAAATGAATCCCACTGTATGAATTTCATTTTACACTGTTTTTTTAACATATTTGTAATTTCAAGATAAGGTTCTGACAGCCATTTTCCACTGGACGACTATTCGCAACCGATTTGCAGTCGGGTACCACCGATCGATTTTTAGGGTATACCAATGCCAGATCGGTGAATGGAAACATACATGCAAACAAATGTTCACCAATCAATTGTGTATAGATTATGCAATAAGGCCACCACCGACTGTCTTGGTCGACGACCGACAAAATCAAAGGGGTTTGAAATCGTTGATGATGGTCATTGAGTTTGAAGGACAGTTCTATCAGTATGGACCTGTCACATGCGGGAGAAACAAGGCATACACAGTACACGCACCGATTTTTAGATACCAACGTGCAGTCGCTAGCCACCACCGACCGACCTTTAGGAGAACGCGTTCAATCGGTGCCGTTTTCATCGTCAAGTGGAAAGTGGCTTACAGCTCCAGCGTCCACTGGACACCGAGTTTTCTACGATAGGCCTGACGATGTACCTAAAATCTGATAACGACACACGCAGATGTTCATGGGCTAAATGCTTGCCTAAGATAAGGAAGTTTCTGATCGTCTATTTTTTGAGGCCTAAGATTCACGTGATGTATCTTTTTGTTATTGTAATAGTTATAAATGTATATACTCTTACACCTAACACCAAGGCACTGCAGAACACAATCCTAATGATAGTTAGCCGGTCATTGCAGTGGGCAATAATCCTAATAATCTAACGAATCTTTTCGTCCCGCCGCTAACACGGAGTAAAATGGACAGCATTGGGTGGGAATATCTGTTTTTAAGATACCAATTTGAACACCATTCGTTCGAGAATACGGGATACATATATGAGAACGACCTCGTTATAAGTATTAGTAAGTATGGTAGAAGGAGCAGTTTAGAGTTGCTCTACTTGATGTGAAGAGGAAAGTCTCAGCCATGTTGTGGAGTGGCTGTTGCCGAGTTGAGTTGGTGGCGAGTAGCTCGATCTCCCGGGCCTGTAAGCCGAGTAGCCGGGTCCCATGACACCCAACGGTCGCCATCTCTGCCGATCGGCGGCGTCCTGGCATCGTGTTTTACACAAATCACAAATGAATAATTTACGCGCCGCCCCAGGCCGCGTCGGCGTCCACACCCAATTCATCAAGGCGATTAGAAAGTGAGATTGAGACAGAAAGTGAATCGCCAGACACTAGGTGGAGGGAGGGTGACACCCTGGGAGACCGCCCCATGGACAGCGACCAATAGAAGACATAGACAATAATCGATGGGTTTGTAGACAGGCGGCCGTAGACCATGAGTGATTGACGAGTACTAATACACAAGCGTCAGCGAGTTTATCATCCACTTAGTATACCATAGAAAACACATAGGGAGTGTATATCGCCATACTTGGAGCATACAGATGTGATGTATATTCCGGGCTACAAAATCCGGTACATACGGAGAAATCGTGCTAATGAAAAACTAGTGAGTACCAAAGTGAACTAATATTGGTACGCAACTTGTCAGGAAAAGGTGGATAAAATTGCCAGTCGACCAAAAACCATCGTTTGTTATACTTATCATCCATCTTCTCATAAGTTAAAACCAGGAATTGCCATATAAAATGCTATATTAATAGAGTCTATATTTTGCTCTATAGCACAAAGGGATTTTCCCCCTTCTATCCCACTTTATGCATTTCTGTCATGTTTTGCCATATAAATAAGTTATTTTCATGAACAATCAGTATGAAGGACCAAATAATTCGCAAAGGCATCTATGGAAAGCTGCATCGAAAACAAGCGGACTTTATCAAGATCAGCAAAAGGTCATAGTGTTATATTCGAGATTCAGCAGCCACTTACATAAAGTCAATATTCGCCTTTGCCTGCAGCCTACTTTGACTTTCTCCGTTCTAGCGTTGCTGATGTGTCTTTGGTCCATCCGAATGTGGTCCGCTTAATGAGGACGGGCATCAGGCAATCAATACACGCATGCAATTATCTATAAAGCTCTGACAGTGTCCTCCCGTGAATGACGAGATGCGTGTCTTATTTGAAGAGCACCAATGAATGACCCCTGGTACAAATCCGCTCGCATGCCAGGAATTTGAATGAGACATCGACTACATTAAGATATATTACACCAAAATACATTATGCAGTAACTGTCAAATGCTATAAAAACAAACTATTGAGCAAGTATTAGCATTCTTTACGATTCTAAATTAATGTGGTGTGTCAAGATATGACGCTTTTTGTTGATGGAGATTAGAAGGAGTTTGAGATACGAATCCTGAATATAGTTAATGTTTGCGTAAAATATCAATATAAATGTATATATCTAGATGTTTACTTTCCTTGAAATCTCCTTGAAATCTTTCCTTCAAATATCAACATATTACCAGAAAGCCAACATAAAAGACCTAAGCCATGGTACAAGAAGAGCTCTGGCAAAACATGGGTCTGGTAAAGAAATCTAATTATTGTATTTTATATATAATACATAGATTTGAGTTTTGGTGCCTATTTGTCAGCCATGGTCATTTGTTGTAAGGGTCTTATCTCTATGGCTAGCTGCAACATCCTCGTTGTAGCCGTTGCATGCCAACTGTCTGTCCTTAGGATTTGGTGTAATGTGTTTTATAACCTCCCATACCTTTACACCTTTCCACACCTCTCTCCGCTTATCAACAATTCTTTTGCATTAGCATAGGGTTAGAGATAAGGAATGCGTACGACCTATCCTGGTAAGACACTTGTGATTAATAACGCCACCCATGTATATCACACCATCTCTAGACAGTACAGCACTAGGATAAACACTTTAGGGTTTCATGGTAAACAAAACCCAATATTATGTGACGATCCAAAATGGACAACCTTGGGACCGAGAATTGTTCAAACATATACATATATATAAATTGTGGCTGAAGTAGAATATGTAAGAATGATATAGATAACAACATATAGACCACATAAGGTGTTATGGAAGATCGCGGACATAATACCTGAATAAAAAAAGAAAAATTACTGTAGTGAGTTATCATCTTGTCCAGGTATCCTCTTTGCCAGATATTTTCTGCATTAAAAGTCAAACACACCCAGTAAATGAAGTATCATTACCTGTAGTTTATAAAAAAGCCATATGGTGGTGACCAAAGATATTTGGACGCTCTGTTTTTTTGACTTGATGCTCTGTTTTTTTTAACTTATGGTCTATAGTTTGTGAACGGGGGTGTAGATACTGAAATAAGGAGAAATAATTATAGGTTGAGGGAGAGATTTTAGTATGGTCAACATAATAGAACCGTCTATGAGATAGTAGTCATGATGTTTTGGTGTGATTATAACAGTCCTAAATGCTGCACATGTATGATGTATCGACAGAGATGACAGGAGCGGCTTGGCAGTTGTATAGTCTTAGCATGCCAGTAGCGGGTTAGGACACAAACCATACCCGACGTCCGGCCCTGTGCATGTCCCGCGAGGTAGCAATTAACCCCAATCTGCCTGCACTAACGAGGACAACCTCTGACCTATCTGTGATTGATGTCAGGTAGGACCGCCTCAAATAGAACCCCGAAGCGCTTCTGCCAAAAGGCAACCTGCGGTTATGATGGTTTTCTGGGCGCCAGTTCTTACTGCATGGCAATGATTTGACAATGTTCCAGTCCGAGTGTGTCACTGAGTGTGGGTGACAGAAATTCCACTATTCGATATTGGTCAGTAACTTGTTGCACGAAATGATATTTTGAATTCGCATGTTTTAACTATAACAATGTGAATTGTCAGGGACACGATTGTCAGGATTTAGGTTGCATGTTTTAATGTGATACCATAGACTTGACCTTGGATTGGTGACTTTCGTCGTTCTACACTGATTTCTTTCTAGTGCTCTCAATATTGTTTTCTACGCAATGTTTTCCAGCTAGTAACACTAAAAGCAACAAGTGTCTGACGCTCTTAATGCTGTTCGGATTTATTTTTCTTATCCTCTTTGCCATAATCAACACGCCATAATTTCTACTTTACCGTGTGCCAATTTGTAAAAAGCCTCTGGCAAGAGCCTACATATTACAACATGTACTCCATAGATGCAATGGTTATATGGTTTGAAGGATACAATAATGATGTGATTCTAAGAGGGCCATGGAGGCAATGATTTTCGTTCAGATTAGATCCGCATACGAGAATCAGAATTCTATTTCCTCCAGTACTTCAGAACCAAGCGGGAAACTACTGTAAAGTTCCAATGGGACACCACTCTCACATAATTCATAATGTGGAAACACCCAAAGGATTTCAGACATGGCTGGTCTCACAGCACTCAGTGCCTACGTACAGCACTGACACAGAAGATAACACATATACATTGGTGTTTGATACTTATACCCACTGTTATCTATTTGGTATCAACCTGACATGCCACTCGACAAGCCGACACCTGAGACAATGTTCAGTCTCTCCTATTTGGACATAACTGATGCTCCAAAATAACAACCAGTGGGAGCACTGGTAAGCCGACAAGTCGAGGGGAAACCATCGTGCCGATTACCAGTGAAATCTCGGGGCCGCGAGGAATACCGCGAGACGCGGGAAAAAGGGCGGCCCTGAACATGGATGCGATGTAATTGGACCGCGCCGAGAGTGCCGGAAAGAAAGTCGGACTTGTCAGTTCTGGTTTTTGTCGGGCATTCGCTCATTAAACGACGTGGGGAAAAAACGTCGCACGGGACATCATATTCCACTGATTGGCTCATTTAGGCCGCACCCGTCCCAGTCGACAAAGATTACACATCGACATGAAGAGAAATGCAAATTAGTTTTCCTGAAGAAATGGGAGTTTTATCACCACGGCCAATCAATAGCAGTCACTTGTTATTATTTTATGTCATGATATAAGGCTTTTTTCACGTGTCCTCCCCTCGTTCAGTGGTGTCTAAAATACGGACCATACGTATGTACGTCCAACCTCAACACTTAATTTCTTTTATGCACAAACTCCAGAACTATACTTTGACTAGTGTGACTTGACTGGGCAGTGATGCTTAGACATGTCTCCATACGAGGGTGAGCGACATGCAGGTAGGTATTCCGTCATATCGCTGTACCCTTTGTTCGCCTTGAAAGTTTCAATTTTCGAGATAACGATTTATATATTTAAGCAGTTCGAAAATGGTAAAGTAGACTGGGTTGGAGAATATGATTAGAAAAGTAATGGTGAAAGTCTCTTTAAACTCTCTAGAGTACATAGACTTCTCGAAATCAGGCGTCATTTGGTGGCTAGCAGAAGTCTGTTATTTTAGTGATATAGCATGCATCCCTGACCCTGTATAAACATAAAGATAAGGGCAACTATGGGTCAAGTTGGTTCACACTTATTGAGCCTAATTGTAAAAATAGGTCTAATGTTGGGGTAGTAATGCTACCACCCAAACTACTTAACATTGCAGACTAGATTGGTTCCCTGCCTCAATGAGTATTGGGACAGGTAACGCACAACAAGAGAAATGTGTGAACTTACCCTGGTTCCCCGGTCATTCGCAACAGAGGGAAGAACCTGCACAACCGATTTCCCAAATAATCTAATTCTAATTCTTTACAAAATGATTAATGACAATGTTTCTAAAGAGCAAAGATAACTTATTAGACTATTTCTCTGATATACTAACAGATTTTGCCAGATGAATGCAACCCTGCAATGCACCATAAAAATGATGGTAGCTACCTGGCCTAATATGTGAGTGCACACTGGCCAGACTTCCAGGCTAACTCCAGACCAGACATCACGCCACCTTATGGATACATCATGCAACCCATAATACATCACAGCGTCTTCTTCAATTCAAACTGCCGCATAGGAAAAGACTTTCCACCCAGACTCCCTAACATCAACTTTATGAAGATGGGCGATTTAACCTTGAAATGATAATGTAGAATTCACGTGATAGTTTTAATTAGTCTTACTTCAGATGGCACGGTATTATATACCTGTTAGTAAATACAACTCTCCAGGTTATAGAAACTACCTGTTGCCTCCAATCACTAGAACGACAGATCTATTTTCAATTGAATAAGAGAGATTGGGAAACACTAATAGAGGAGACCAGCAATTTTGGTCTACTTCTTCCAATAGTTGACAAACGAAAGGTTACTAAATAAAAACTTACTCATTATTAGCAGCCTTATATAAGAACAACCAATAAATAACCAGCAAGTAAGTTATATAATGTATATTTGTAAAGACAGTCATAAACTATGAACATTGAAACTAGCAGCGTCAAATGACCAGCTAACGGATGGATATTATAGTCTTACATAATGTAATATATAAGGAAATGATTATGATGTATTGGTTTCTTTTTAACTATCTACACGTTTTGTTGTTCTTTTGGACTCGTGCATGGAAGAGCGCCTCTGATATGAAGCGATTGTACAATGCCTCTTTATCAACTGAATAAAAAAACAAACAAAAAAACACCAGGTAATATATTTTTGATTTTCATATATCTACCCCTTCCTGAAGGCTAACCAGGAACGACCCAACTGCAGGATCTACACTCTATCGACACACACTATCGTCGTTTCTTATGATCTGACTTACTGACTCATACCTACTCTCTCAGGACCTAACTACCTTAGCAATAGAGCAACAGACAAACCTGACCTGCTCAGTGATCAGCTCACCAACTTCCTGACTTCTCCACCTCTTCGTCTCCTCTAAGCCTCAAGTGGCCCAACATTTGCTAGTCACGTAGTTACCTAGCACAATCCTATCCCTCAATGCCTGCATTTGTCTCTCTACTTTATGCCACTCTCTTGGTTCCCCTGATGGAATAAAGAGTATAACTTGATACCCCATACGGCTTTCCCTCCAGCCAAACCCCTCCCTACCCTGCCCTCTTACCCTCGCTCACTTCTGTGGCACCAGCGTAAAATCAATACACTTTCACGCCGTGGCCCACCACGTCCTTCGTCTGGTTTAAGTACTAACACACGGCATCCAGCGCTACTTTTAACGGACAGCCGGTGTCCGGGTCTAGATTTCGGGATGACAGACTGTCGGACTCGGGATGAAGCCAGCCAGGTCAGTGAGCAACTCCCGGTGGAGCATTAATGTCGGTCAATATCGTCTCTCCTGGTGCCAGAAGGTGTTTGCTGTTATACTTTAAACCATGAGCCTCGCCAAGAATTTAAGCCCTCCGTTAACACATTTATATCTGTTTCGTGGTTTGGAATTTATTTGCTTGTAAGTTCTAAAATAAACGAGAAAAAATGCACCTGATTAAATAAAGCTTTGACTTGTTTAACACGAATATTTGGCGATATTGCCCGTGTCCTAATTAAGTATACACGTGAAGAATTAAAATGCCAACAAAATTTAAGAATACAAAATGCAGTTTTAATTTCTATGTTACATATTTCATGACGCATGTAGTTTTCTGGTAGTCATAGGCTAATGTTATCGAATGGCCAACTTACATTTTACCCTTTATCGCCTATGTTATAAAGAAACAAGACATAAAAGCTTCAATATTCATGAATGAATGAAAGATAGTTTCGGCGTAAAGAAAGATAAAGAATTGATGGATCAGGATAGACACAGTATTGGGGAATGAATGTTATCAACTGAAATAATTGATTCATTGACTAATTAACTCATTTTAATCTCAATTATGAAATCTAAAGGAGAATGATGTTAATCTTTCTTGACAATACTTTTTAATGGAGACGTATAGACTATGAGGCGTCATTGGGTAGGCAAACGATTCGTAGTAGGAGTCACTGGATTCCAGGAACACCAAAATGTTGACCAGTTATGATAAATAGATATTGCCCAGATAACGCAAAACTCCACTGGGAGACCAGACCCTGATTTGCATGAGCCATTCCTGTCGTTTGTCAGAATGCGATACCACATCACTGCGTAGTAGCCTTCTAACCACGCCACAACTATGGGTTTATATATGAGGACAAAAAAAAACAGAGTAAATACATTAGCGGGTCTAGTCCGGTACGAACCGATTTCAATAGATAAACTCTCGTGATTTCACGCCATATCCCGACT
The DNA here is from genome assembly GCA_950022655.1 of Alentia gelatinosa. Lineage (NCBI taxonomy): Eukaryota > Metazoa > Annelida > Polychaeta > Phyllodocida > Polynoidae > Alentia > Alentia gelatinosa. Next base: position 32,269,022 of record OX465591.1, on the reverse strand, counting down.
GGAACGACAGTGCCGAGCGTGTGAAAACGAGCGGAGTTAGTTATCGCTCGTCCATCAACAGCAGCGTGATTTGACGCGGCGATAAAAGTTGCACTTAATTGACAAATACATTGGGTTTTTTCTTTGTTCTCATTTTCGAGGTTGTGAATTCGCCGTGTATCCTGGTGACTCTCAAAGAGGATGCATTTTCAACTTGAAATGCAAGTTCTTATCCGACGTCTGCAAGTGCAATTAAGTGATTATGGCTCATCTATAACTTCCCAGAGGTAGCTCATGTGTTGTCGTGTAGGTTGCGGGCTCGAATATATTGTAAAATAGCCAGCGAGTAAAATCCACCGAGACATGAAAAGAGTGTATGGCAGCAGTACACAGTTCACAAACATGGAATGCAGTTATAGCAGATACACGGAGACTTGGGAAACATAAAACACTGTGTAAGATCGTTTTACTGGGAATCGTTAACGTCCGGTATTTCACAGTTGTGTGGATGATTTAGAGATTACAAGGAAAGGGATTTTGAAGAGTATTCATTGACCCACGTTATGATACTTTAACCTACCCCCCACCTTTGATTACTAATCAGTATCGGATTGTTAGATTTATCTGAAAGTAGAGTGTCGACAGTGTAAACAAACCATCACCCCATGGGATCTAATGTCGCAGTTTACTGATTTCATCTATCAGAAGAAAGAAAGAAAATAATTCAGGAATATTCCTAAATTGTGATACCCCAAATATACACCTAACGAGGCCCAATTGTTAAAACATCGAAACAACCTCGATAAAGCATGCTGTCAGGTTGACCAATGAGAATTGATCTTACGAGATATCTTAATTATTACATGAAAACGGCGTAATTTCAAACTTATTTTTGGAAGATATGCAGTTGTACAAGAAAGATTCGCATCGTCAAATTCGCCATGAGCTTCAATGCATATCACACAAACATTAAATCGGACTAGCAAAACTATTAGACGAGAAATGTTACTATGAATTTTATAAAAAATGCTTTGCGTAATGATATTTATGATTGAGTAGAATTCGACCGTCATATTCTATAAGCGAATATTCCCCAGCTCAATCAGAAATAGAGATAGACTTGGATGGAAATCACAACGGAATCGAAAGGAAAAATTGATGCATAGAAGTGTTGACACTAAAGTTGCGTCTCAGATTCATTTGATACTGAAATCATCGATCGATGAATATGTTATTGATAGAGTTCCTAAAACGAAAAGAAACAACCACCGCAAACTGGATCGTGAAGTTTCAATAGTTGAGAAAGCAGAATATTGCTGCTTGAGCTTGGTAAAGTAACTCTGTGGCTTAATGAAATTTTATCTTAGATCTTCGCGTGCAATCATTCCAGAACTGTATCCGTAAGTAATGTTTGTGCATGTACCTACTCATTTATGTAGACCAAGATATTGGTTGTCTCAGGAATGTCCTATATTAATTCCAATATCTGCTGATATAACCCTGCCTGTTTTTGTAGGGGAAAAGCTAGACGTGAAATGAATTGTCGGAAGTATCAATAAGGAAGACATGAACTCTATGAGGCAAATTAAGTTCTAAAAATCCCAGATGATAGTCATTAATCGACTACTAAGTGAAGAAAAATAAACAAAGTATCGTCTTTCTACATCTAGATGGAACCGAACTTCCAAGAATTATTACAAATACTTATCTTCCGATATGTATCCTTTGAAACTCTGAAGGAGGAAAATGCGCCAATCCCTGTCTGAATAATTAGTCAGGCCATAGATAGGTGTAGAAGTTTTCCAATCTATGTTTTCATATGAAAGGTACAATGAGACACTATACAAAGAAAACCATGCAAAAGTAGACTTGCAATATCAATATGGCATATGAATTGTTGTGCTAACCGAAAAATGATGTGTATTATACACTGAAAGAAAAAAGAATTTGCAAAAGAAAGAAAAAAGAAAAGAAGACATGAGCCCAGAGTTTTCAATACTTAATCGCCGCTTAGATGAAAATGCATGGCAGTAACACAATCATCGCATATGAGACCAGTCCAATATATAATACGTATGATTAAAGCCTGCCCCCACCTACCACGATTCTGGTCCCGATCGGCCTTACGACGGCCTTCCCAACACCATTCCGATTCTAGCGTGAGGTCAGCCAAAATCGTGGTAGGTGGGACAGGTTTCTGCGATTCCGTCCACGACAGCTCACGATAGGCTGCGATGAAAACGCCAATCGTAGAGGTCCCGATAATTTCCAACATGTTGGAAATTTCGTACCCTGTCGTTGGGTATCGTAGCCTATCGGGAAGATATCGTGGTCAGCGCGTATGATTCACCGATTGGATCACGACAGAGGTCTACGATTCGGGGACCTCCCGATAGGTCACGATTTCGCCATTTCAAATCGTAGCGATCGGGAAGCATGTCATGGCCTATCGTGGTAGGTGGGGGTCCCCTCTTACTGTAAAAATGCAACTGTTGGCATCAGTTCTTCCTATGTTTATCCAGATTGCATACGTTGAGGGCATGGCAGTTAGCGGTGGATCTATCTGGACCCCTGTGCATATATCCACCGGCCTCTCCTCATTGTCAGTCACTAGATCGATTCAGGTGAGGAGGTATAAGTAGCAGCTATAGCGCGGCAAATACACGGGTCTAGATGGCCTATTGGGCTGTGACACCTGACGCCTATTCATCACGGGGTGTTGTTAGAACCTCGCCGCTTTGCAGGACGACCTGACGGGTCGGCCGACCGGCTTATGTCGTTTGTGGATTCCTCCCTTCTCCACGACGCCCACACACTACAACAAAAAAGGGACTGAGACGACCGCAAAGGATGAATATTACTGTAATCCAACCCACAAACGGGCCCGTGTGAGCCCTATTTATATCCCCAGTCCCCCATTTATTGTACCCTAGGCTGAGGTAGCGCTGCCCTCCCACAATGCAACGGGGCAGGCATTGTGCAGCACCTGCGTCTAGCACGTAAGCGGCCTCAGTGCCTCTTTGTGTGCAATATGGGGTTTGATTTAGATTGTTTGGTGTGGCCCGCCAATATCTTGGTCTTCCACGTGGTCATGGGTAATGGGCGCTGGATGCCATGAATCATGCTTGGAGAGTGTGGTGAGTGTTCTCTGGGCTGGGCTAGATAGGACGGCAAGATACTCCTTTATTGTGACTGTAAAGACTGTGGACTGAAGCCGAGGATTTTTGATTTATACAACAGGAGTTTTGAAACCACAAATTTGTTATTTGAAGATAGTGTTTGCCGAGAGAAGGTCCCCATGAAATTTTCTGGCACTGGCTTAAAGTTTTCACAATAAAGCAAAAGTGTCTCTTCTTTGTTTTAGCTTAGCAGCAGTCACTATTTCAAAATGGACCGAAATGGGTTTCATATTGATGTCAGTGATTGACGTCAGCTTCTGACAGCCATGTAGTCATGTCATTACAGTGTCCAGTAGGTATCAGATCACAATTTATCAAGCCTAGCACTGGGAAATAATTGTGTAATATCATGTTGTTGCTATGCCTAGAATTTAGGTTGAAATATTGATTAAATCCTATAGTTGTGATCAGCAAATGTCCTACGTGTTAACGTATTATGGTTAATTAATAAATCTGTAGCTTATACATTTACCCCGTGTTAAGTAGCCAGATGAGGCATGGATAGGTGATATTGTTTACACAATCCTACAACTAGAATTATCATTCTAATTATTCACCTGTCTCTCGAGAGTAAAAAATGTACTCGACAGTAAAAAATGTACTTTCTCTCTTAGTGCCTTATATAATCAAATACGTTTGGTATAAGATTGCCTAGGCGGAATTCACACGGTGGGATTCATGTACCTCACAGGCTTTTGTCTGAGACAAATCCTGCTGAGATTCTGTACTCGAGCACAATTTCTTCGTCTAAATCGTAGGGCCCCATTACCCTGAGAAATGTTTTCCCCAGAAATTTTTGGCGACATTTACCTCTAAAACAGAATCTCATGAAATTTTGAACCCTGTGAGGTATATGAGTCTCACCGTGTGAATCCCACTTTAGGTTTATACTACATACTAGTCCTTTGCCGCATGTCATGCCATACAAACATGGAGAGACATGTATTGCGACAAGAGACTGACTCATTCATCAACCTCCAGCAACAAGGGTTCTGGGAGAATATCCGTCATGGACATGAAGATGGATTGTTTTAAGACAGAAATGAATTTCAACGAAAAACAAAACAGATAAACGTGAATCTTCTATGATGAGACTGCATAGGTAAGTCCGATATGTGTCTTTATTTGTGAATAGTATGAGTTCGGAGCATAATGGCTTGTAGTTCAGTTAGTAAAAATAACCAGACTTATTGCCAACCTTCTTTCGATAACGTTTCCCGATGAGAGTGCCGAACAATAAGTCTATATATGACATAAGTACAGGTAATATCTACCTGTTCGACCTCAAGGTTATGAGGGCTTGTTCCAAGAATAGGCTCCTGCGCCAAGATACCAATTATCAGAGATGGTATACAGCAGTAGTTCGAGTTGAAGGCCAACGTTTCACTACCCTTAAACTAATCTAATCTACCATTTACTGCTTCACATTGACAACAGCCTACACTGAAGGATTAAGGAAAAAAGACAATTATTGGTCAAAATCATCGTTCCACACAAGTTTGATGCAGAGTGATATGAGCGAGGCGACAGCCAAGTGAATATCACATAGTGTTCAAACGAGTCAGAGAAAAATGACTTTGACCAAAACGAGTTGCTTTCTGCATCTCACCCTCCCTGTACCAACTAAAATGATGAACGTTACACAGGATATAGACCATGAAGAATGGACTGCAATACTCGTAGGGGCATGGAGAACAAGTTTCCAATGTTAAGTCTATGAGACATAGATACCAGGGGTGAGATAAAATCGTGTAGCTTGATGTGTCCTTGGAAGATTTTTACCTGTGGGTGGTTGTTTTTATAACCGTTATCTTTTTTGCCCCAGCCGCTTAATACATTTAACTATGGCAAGTGTTTCAATTTAATAAGGGCCTGTGATCCCCTTAGCCTTGTCCATATAGAGATGATCCATGCTAGTAACAGCGTGCCCTTTAACCAATGTTCCACCTCGCGTGCATGGTAAGAAAGGAACCTAGGTTCCGGAACGACCACCCTTCACCCTACCCCAAGGCTCCTCCCTCTTTCACACCCACTTACTCCACGGTCTTTTCACACCCTTGACTCCTCCAACAACTCGCATCCCCCGTCCATATCTCTCCTTTTACCTACACCACTCAACACTGAACCCCATTTTCCCTGCACTTCTACCCTTTGCCCTGTCCCACGCATCCATTCTCCAATTCATTCTCCACCCCTCCCCGACAAGTCAGGGCATTCTGAGTGTAGTCCCCTCCACCCTACACCGCCACCCAACCAATTCCCTCGCCTCATCGCCCCGGCTTTCCAGTGAGGGCAACCGGCCGGATGCCTCCTGCCTTCGGCGCTCTTTTCCCCACTACCACCGTTTCTCCAAGGGGCATTATGGACCCCAGAATTGACCACTACTGGTGTTGACCCTCCCGCACCCCGCCCGCCTTACGGCCGCCCTACGCACGCCCCGTGCCCACACTACGCTCGTCCTATGCCCACCCAATTCTCTCATTTCTAAAAGTAATAATTAAAAGAAAATCCGCGGAAAAAAATGGGAACCTCCTTCACCACAAAGAAGAGTGTCCCACCTTTCCTTTTTTCCAACCCCTAACAAGGAGGAAACATTTAAAACACGTTTTTAAGAAACAATTCTCTTATTATACCCACCGTACGCCCACCCTAAACCCGCCCTAGGTCCACTTACGATCGCCGCACGCCCGCCCTATTTATTACCCATCGTATACAAAGCCCCCATCGAAAATGTATGGGGACTCAGTAAACCACGACCCATTATATAAAATCTGTGAGATACCATAACTGTGGTATACGGATTCTAACCTGTGGTATACCGCCTCAAAACCATGGTATATGGGAAAAATAGTCCCTTTTGCTATAGAGCAAAGAAATAGTCCCTATTGTTATACCCTTTAAAATGGCAATTACTCGGTTTGATTTATTTGAAAAGATGGATGATAAATACAACAAACGATGATTTTGTGGACAGGCAGCTCTGTAAACCACTCGCGGTTGACCTCGAAATACGCGTCAACCACTCGTGGTTTACGGCCGCCTGTCCACAAAACCATCGATTATTGTCTATGTATACCCTACGCCCGTCCTTACGCCCGCCCTACACCCACAATACGCCCTCGCTATTCCTGCCCTATGTCTGCCCTACACCCGCCCTATGCCCACATTATACCCGTCCTACCCCCGCCCTATGCCCATCCAACGCTTGCCCTACGCCCACCCTTCGCCCTCCCTACGCCCGCCTTTCGCCTGCCCTACGCCCGCCCTATGCCCATCCTACGGTTTCCCAGCGCCCACCTTCCGCCTGCCCTACGCCCACTTTTCGCCTGCCCTACGCCCGCCCTATGCCCATCCTACGGTTTCCCTACGCCCACCTTCCGCCTGCCCTACGCCCACCCTACGCTTGCCCTACGCCCGTCCTACAGCCCCCCTAAACCCGCCTGCCACCCCTTTCCCGCCTGTCCTGGACCCACCACAGGGCCGCCTGCCTTCCCTTTCCCGCCCCGTCCGTCCCCTCTGAGGAGCCCTGAACCCGGACATGGGATGCAGGGAGCTGTATCGATCCCCGTACCAAAGGAAGCTTCCCGAGCAGCTCCAAAATGTGCACCGGTAACGGTGGGGAGCACGGGTCGAGCCGTGCAGTGCGCTGTGCTGCTCGGGGCTGCTCGGTGCTGGTCGTAGTGGGTGCTCAGTTCTGGGTTTATGGGGTACTCAATGGTGACCGGTTTTTGTTCATAGCTAGCTTGACTTGTAAAGTGAAAGCCTATGGTGCATAGTGGTAGTTAATGCTGTATTATGGAACCTTATAGTGCCTAGTGCTAGACAACACAAATTAGTGAAAGCCCAAGTGATGGGTGATGCTGCATTTTGCTTTCGCTTATAGTGTAAATAAATGCAAGCCCACATTGCTTAGTGTAGGTTACATTGGTTATAGGTAGCTGATACCGCATTGTGAAAACTAGTAGTGGCTATTGTGTGACGCTGTATGATGATAGCTTAAAATACCTTTTGATAGGCGATGTACCTTACTGGCAGCCTCTGTTGGCTAGTAATGGCTGATCCTGCTTAAGGATGGCAAATTGTACCTACTTCAGATCTCTATCGTGAGGTCCTTATTGGCATTGCATCGTAGTGTTTTGCAATTGTCATTGTAGTATACCGATGACTGTTTCTTGTGGTACATAACCACATTGTAGAGTAAAATGTTTGCATTTATAGACTGCGCAATTAAGACAGAATGCGCAGTAGTGTTGTGTCCTATAAGAAGACATCTGCTTCACCCTCTGCCGAGCAGCTTACCCTGATTCTCAAACCAGCCACTGCTGGCGCCACTGTCCAGTCCCATAGAGGCCTACTGCACCCTTTTGAAAAATATATGAATTATAATATATCAGTTCAAAAACTTTAATCATTTTCTGGGTCTTCAATCAGATTATTCAGAAATCTCTAGTCTAATCTCTTCATTCGGAATTCGATGTATTATGAGTATTACACGATGATATTCTTTTGATATCAAGTAACAGCTTGAATTTGATATTGGTCTGGTATCTTCAATCTTTAATTGGTGTCTAATAGGAGAACAATGTACCTGTTGTGTCTGACTATACGTTGTAAAAACGTCTTTCGAAAGACAAACCTTCCACAGAGATACAGGCATAGACGAGGTAGATGTCTAAATAGTGGTCCTATGGTCTTATGCTTACCAGGACGTGAATTAATTAAAATCACTGTTCACTGACTCATGCACACGTAGACACCATTTCTTATCTGTTAGTTAGCCAGATTTTGGCTTCTATATTAAACCTGTTGCAAAATATGCTAATTGAATCGCCCCCTGTGTGAATTTGAACGAAAGCTGCATTGATGAATATATGTCCTAGGTCGTTTACTAGCGTATTCATATATACTGTTTACAAAATACAGTGTATTTGGTAGCTAGAAATATCATGGATTCTAATTTGCAGAAATGTTGGTATACAATTATTTCATACAATTAAAATGTATCTTATGTTTTGGACGCAAGTGGTTCTGAACGCTTTCATAGCAGAACTTGAGCTCAATGTATTCATTGCTTACGACAAGGCTTGTGATGGGGATTTCAACATTGCCTCGCATATACCAACCTAGGCATGTATGAATTCAACCCTGGTGCATAGCTTTCGACGTTGGCATGTATAGGAAGTATATATGTATTGCCTTGATTATTGTTTGTTATTACGATATATAGAGTTGCTGGATACTGCAATGTAAATTAGGTATTTAATATCAACACTGACAAAGAGAACTGTAGAACTATACGTCAGTTGGTATTTAATGAATCACTCGATGTTTTGCTGCATTTTGTCCGAGACTCTTAGTATGGATATATACAGCTGAAGTCACCATCTAATGGCTAATCCCAGTAGCGGAAGTATTCTGTAATACACGCTCAGCTTTGCCACTAATTCTGTAAGACTTATTTTTAATAACTCCTGGCTATCATTTTATGTCTCTACCTGGCAATAAACGATCATAGCTTAGCATAATAAGACGATCATTTTCAGCCACGATAATTCAAAAGAAACGAGCAGACAAAAACATAAACAATGTTATAGGAAATATTCACTTTTGTTTTTATTGCCACTTAGAAAAGAAGTATGAATCTGTATACAGTGATGGGATCGGTGTCCATGGAGACAGAGATCTCCACTAGCGGCAGCACGAGCGGCAGTCGACGACCACGGCCAATATAGGTAAAGTGCTCTGCAACCTCCGGATTACAAATAAAAATATGATAACTGGAAGAAAAATGTATCCATCCTCTGTTATTCTACTGAAATGAGTCGCCAACATCCAGGCTTGTGGTCAGCCAGAAGGAAATCAACAATTGAGGGGGGTACACTGTGAACAGCATGGCACGAGAGTTAGGAACTCAGAACGGTAATTTGGGAAATCAACTACAATGTATTACATCGGTGAAAAATTGTATTTTCTATTGCAAACTGGGGGGATTTCTGGTATTTTTTTAGTCCACTGGTGTGGTAAGCTCTGTAAGAACAGCGATGGGCGTACTCAGATTATAACTATCAGCAAATACATTGTTAACATAAGGACATCGAAAATCCATCAATATATTTAAACATGGTAACCTTCTTCTTCTCCTTCTTCACAGTGTCATACAACAAAAACAGCATAAGGCATTATGATGTTGAAGCAGTTGAAATCACTCCTACAATTTCGGCAAGTCTGCATGTAGTAAACTCCAAGCTATCGTCCAGACACCTCGCAGCGTCTCTATATATTATTGCCTGCGACACTGACCCTCACTGCCACACCGGAAGTAGTTATTGCGTGATCAGGATGCAGCACTCTGATTGGCTGACGCTTTGCACACGATGAGAGATACAGAAAAAAGTGAATAAAAAGGGCCACTTTTATACTCTGTACTTAGCATATACGCGACGTTAGCTGTACAATATTTTTGGATGAACAATGTTGAATGATATAACTGCAATTGGTGACCTCAACTTCCTAGAAACATTGAAGTGAGGCGCGGCGATGGAAAGGTTATTTCTGATAAGGTATCACAAAAGACAAATCCATGAATCTCTAAAATAAAAACATGTTGAAAGCAGGACAGAACGATGGATGAGTGACCCTTTTGCGCAGTCAACATTGATCTGATATTACCACCCGGTCCACAGCGAAAAGGAGATATATATATATTTATATACGCTGTTTAATGACAACGAAAGTGCTATAAAATACGAACATAAGGAAGAGTAACAGGCAGGATGACCTAGATTCAACAAAACGTGCTCTGTTCCGCTCTATTGGTCCTGAGCGTAGTGATGAGGAGGTTCTCGTTGCGCTGATGAGGTGCAATGATGTGTGGTGAGTTGATGAGTTCTGTTCTGGACTGAATAATGGCGTATGAACAATAGGGCAGGTCTCTGACTCGGTCTCCTTGTCATATCACTCGTCCGACATACAGAATAATCTATGTACAAGTTTCTGTCTGTCCCATGTTTCCCGTGTATCATCATTTCATAAGATATCATAGTTTTAATCCCTGGCTACAAAAATGTATACATATATATATATATTTATATGCGGTTCTCCTGGATTTATCGGCTCAACTCTATCAATATTATTTTGGGATTATCCTTAGTATCGTCAGTAATTAGCTCGATATAAAAAAGTGCACAATAAAATGTGAATCCTACCAACGAGTGTACGGAACCGTTTCTTGTACCTAGGTAATACAATGGTGGCGATGATGATGGCCCACACATTGGGCTGGTAACACACAAACAGATCGGTGCCATCCCATAATCCAACAACCTTGGGTTGCTATAGAAACACGGGTGCGCAGAACAGATGTGCAGGGGGTTCTCCCTGCTATATATGCGCGCATTTCTATCAGACTTGTGCTGTGTAACTCGGGATGTGTTTGGAGACTGTACCATGAGTCTCCATTCACTGTGGGGGAAATGGGCGATGGAGGGAAGCCAGGAAACAAAGCTCCCAGGCTTGTTCTCCAATGGTTCACTGTAACTCCCGGGGTTGTTGTTCCTCGCATGACCATAGATTCCGATGATATGTACGGTCCATGCGACTGTATGCAGGACCATGGTCGTTATATTATGTAAGGTAATATAATCCTCGATTATCGTGATCCTATGTGATTGTGGATTTATTTCTTATTCACTGATGTATGCACGATAGTGTTAAAACTCCTTTTTTTTTCGTGTGACAGCACTTTGTACAAAGCCTAGAAGGGGAACCCAGAGAACGTTTTATAAACCTTTTATACGTTGAACGTTTTAGAAACGTAGGAAACGTTCCCTCGTTCCCACGTCTCAGACGTAACAGAGAGGGCTCGTCACGTGGTCTATTAGTTTACAACACGTGACCTAGAGGGACGCTACTAGCGATGTGTGTTCCTATCCGTTATTGAAAGACGTGAATGAGCCGTATAAAAATAAGTGAGGTTCTTCGGGAGAAGGACTTTCTGAGATAATCTCTTTGTTATTAATCCAGAAGGATAGTCGGGTAAGAGGGAGAGAGATACCCGGCGGAAGGAGACTGGTGCTTAGAGGTTTGGAGCGAGCATCAGCAGAAAGGTGGCGTCATCTATCAACTGAGACACCAATCTATGGATGCCACCTTTACACCTCATGCGGTTCTCGTGCGCTTTATCACTATCATCAACATTTTCACCATCACCATCAGTAACATATTCTTCCTGTGATTGTTCACGAGTTCCAGCTACCCAACCATCGTAACACAAGCTCTCGTATCATCCATGAGGTGGCAAACGGTAACACCCAGCCTCATTTGGTAGTTAATGTCACATTGCGTAGATGGTGGTGGTGCATCCTTGCTGGTCACCTCCGGCCTCCTTGGGGCGCATACATCACACATGCATGCCACACACGGCCCACAAGCAGCACAAGGTGGTTCGCGCTACCCATCACCGTAAATCCCTTCAGGTAACAACAACAGGTGGGTTTGATGATATTGGTGCATGCTGATATCGTCGTAGGTGAGCAGGTATTTATTTTGCAGTCGTCTTGGAGAAAGGGGGAAGAATTTTTATCAGCAGCTCTGTTGAGCAGCTCAGACGACGAGGGTGAACACGCGACACCTTTAAGTGAGTAACTCAGGTAATCCAGGGCTGTTACTATGGCAACGCGAGGCCACCATGACATGATGTTTTCGGGGCGCAGCAGGCTAGGCATGGGAGTGTTGAGACAGCAGCAGTCAACCCTCCCTACACCCTCAACCAGACTCAGGCCTGGAGACACATCACTGGCGCCACCCTGTGTGAAAACGACACACTAACGATGAGTTTCTCCAGGGTAGCTATTAACTCCACATTGTCGCCTCCTGGTGGCAACTGTGAGAACCGCGCGGCGCCGGATGGTCCGGGAGTAGGCGGCCACCTAGTGGCAGTGACTAGCATCCCTTCGTGGGTACAGTCTATGGCGGAAGTGCCCTCGGTGCGGAACGCTGACGACGCGTTAGACCAGTTTCCGGTAGTGCGGAGAACCCGCCCCGCCCTGGGCACAAGCGCCGTAGTGTTTTCCCACCACCCGACGCGGAGAGCGGTGCAGGCCACACTGCTATCCCGCCCTCGTCGCGATTCTTGTCGTACGTACATGGAGGATCGCAGTCGTAGTGACGATCGCAGTTGCAGACCCGATCGCAGTCGTAGTGATGATCGCAATTGCAGTCACGATCGCAGTCGCAGTGATAATTGCAGTGGCAGTCGTGATCATAGTCTATTTGACGATCGCAGTCGTAATTGCAGAAGTAGATCACATCGCATTAGTTGTGCCTGTAGCTTCTGACCCCTCTAAGTATAGGGAGTCCCGTATAGCCTTTCTTCGTGTCCTTCTTGGATCGATCGTCAACTCATTGTTCAATCTCCCTTTCACAGATGTGCCTCTTTCTCACTCCTTCTTCTCTGGCACTATTAGTCATTGGTAAAGTTCCCATTGTTATAGTGTGTGTGTGTTATTCATTTGCACATAGTTCATATTCACTATCCAATGATGTAGGCTAACCAATAGACGAGATTGAAGGAGAGGAAGGCTAAAGGGAAAAGTTTTCTCGACAGTTTGTCGATATAGCGAGCCTTATGTCTTCCTTCTGGATCTCGGATAAACCTCTTTTCTCGAACTTCCCGGAAGTCCCGTCCGTTGTGCGTGACTATGTTAATCTGTAAAGAAATCACAATAATCATTTAATATCAACAATATATCATTAAAAATATAATAAATCTTCATTCTGCTATATAACCTTACTAATACACCATTTATGGTTTCCTACATACTTCATCTACTATCGAATAACCTACTGACCTAGTATGGAATAACTATAGGGAGTCGTTGGTCACTGGAACAGATACAGATATAGATCGAAATAAAAGTATAAAAACTACAAAGCTTCATTTGGTTTTCTCTCCGTCTCTAAATCTAGGACTCCGTACAGGATTCACCAGAGGTATATTGTAGAGTAGGGAGGTCAATCACAGCAGCCACGACATGAATGAATGATCAGAGAGTCATCGGGAAGACACCATGCAGGGAGAGGAAGAGCACCAACTCTGTTAAATGTACACAACTTACCCATGTACGGAATGTGACTTAACCCTTATTGTACACTGCTTCACCGGAACACGAGGCATATATGCCGTATTGGGATGTTTTCCCCCCTTTTTTCTTTTTTTTCTATTCATAAAAAGTAGAAAATTGCAGACTACTTCTACTTTGAGAGTAGGTAACATTATCCCCTCTATTACCAGTGTTTCAAGTCCTCCAAGATGGGTAAAGCCTTAAAGGTTCGGAGCGGTTTTGACTTAAAATATAGCACTGAAATCGAAAAGGGGAAGACAGAGATATAGCTTATTGATATTTTCCCTCAGTAAGCATCTCATAATCTCTGCTAAAATCACTGCATGATTTTCTGTTTAGATTTTGATGTTCTTCTTTTCTTTCTTGTTCTTGTTTTGTTATCATTCTGCAAACATATATATATATATCCTAGTATGATATTTTGTCAGATAGTACGAAGGATCTTGATTTTCTTTTTCGGAATATGTTTAATTAGTATCCAGTAAAGGCCAATCAACAATATAACACACTTGGTAATATCAAAAAAATTGTATTATAACGATGCAGTGTATGGAAAGGGTTAAATCTCATTATGATCTCACATTATTTATTTCAGGTTTCATGGCAAAAGCCAAAAAATAAATACATATACTGATACATAATGAAACTGAGAAAAGTCGTAAAATGGGCACCATGGATTAGTACCAGATTTATCCACCATGAGGCAGCAGCAGTGGTGGCAGACTGAGGTTAGGATTCAAAGTACGAGAAGCTGCGAGGAATTCGGTATATTTAGTGGAGGTTGTTCATCATGTAGAGTGACTTGCATGGTACACAATCAAATTGTCAGATAAACAACAACATATTCAACCCATGTTATATCTGAGAAGGAGGTGGAGAGAGAAAACGTATTCATATCGGATTGGTTAGGCATAGAGAGTTGGGAAGGATCGCATTGAACCTGATTAGACAACTGGGGTTTAAGATACGGTGTGATGCGAAAATTGGTTACCTTGCGAAAAACTTGTTTTATCGCCCACCCAATATGCACATGCTATTGCCGCGAAAGATCTGGGAGGAGAGTGTCAGGTATCATGGACTATTGGACGTACTACTATTTTGATGTGATTTTAATGTAAATGAATGAAAAGAATAGTATTTAGACATAGGAATTACATGTCATGATATGTCCCAATATGCTTAATTTCTCACTCTCCAATCACGGACTTAATCACTGCGCATGCGCATGGGCGATAAAACAAGTTTTTTGCAGGGTAACCGATTTTCGCATCGCATCGCAACGGGAAAGGGAGTGTGTGGGATGCAGTTATCATATACGAATCACGTGACAGATCATAGACACACAGACAGACACGGGAGCACATCTAGAGAAGGAGAGACCGTAGCTCATTGAGTAAAAACACCCACATCTACCAAGCTTTAAACGTTATGGCCACGTACCGGCATATACTGAAGTGAAGCGTGTAGAAAAACAGAGAAATGTGAACATATATATATATCGTTAGTATAAATATTCTGGCCACAAGAAATCAACAATCAAAGCTGCATGGACAATAATAACACATTGGTGACCTCTACCAGCGTCTGCTGGAACTAAACTTGCCTCTTTGGTAATGATAATTGACATCTGAAACCACCTTGTACCTGGTCACGTTATTTATTCAATATTCCGACAGGGAACAAAAATGTAATTTATAACCGGTGTAGAAACTAAAAAGAAAATGTGCAAAATATAAATTCAATTTAATACAGGAAAGTACAGAGTTCAGGAGCCGCGCTATAAACCCTTCAATGTCATTAAAATCACTAGAATCCCTTCATTGGGATTACTTAAAATCACTTAAAATCCCTTAAAATCAATAAAACCACTTAAGTCATTGTGATTTCTTAGTGTCACTTAAATCCCTTCATTGTGATTAAAACACTACATACTCTAAAAGGAAGTAAATTTAGCTTCGAACAATGACTTCCATCTGCACCGCCTACAGGTAAACAATGCATGTCTAGCTGGTTGACTGAGGATATTCCGGCAATGGGTCCCTCGAAACTATCGGGAACATGACCTCAGGCCTTCAATATGTCCCTAGCCATATGCGTGTCAAATATGGTCAAGATCTTATTTCTGATATTCTAATATGCCTATCACTACTTTCACACCATAAACAAGTCTGTGGTTTGGGCAATGACTGCGATGGCAGTTGATCAGGGACATCACAAAGATAAAATACCCCCCAGGTCTCTTCCAATTAAATATAATGCCTATAACCCAGGGCCAAACCCTGCAATTAACTGGGCATGTTATACCATGGCACTTTAGGGGACAGAGCCATTGTTAGTTCATAAAACAGTCACTAGGTGGGGAGACAGATCTATATTCTAGCTCTTTGTTCTTACGAAATTCAACAGGGTTTCAATGTTTTATCCTACCCCTAATATAAAATCCCATAGGCTTAACATTGGGTTTCCGTATGCCACGCTGACTGGCATACAGAGTTTTATATGCCACTAGTGGCATACAGCATTGTTATCACGTAATATTCCAAAATTGAGGAGACGGGGTAGGATAAAATCAAAACCTGATTCGTTTTAATCTTGGCCACCGCATTCCACTTCTGCAGTTTTGGCTCCGGACTTCACTCGGCTTCGCCTCATGAAGTCACTTTGCCAAACTCCAGTGGTGGAATACGGTGGCCAAGATTAAAACTCATCCAGTTTTACGATAATACCATGGTTCCCTTGACTCTTTACACCCATCCAAGAGAAGGATGACATAATGATTAAACCCAGAACATGAGGTTTTTCACATGAAACACTTTATATACATATGTCAGCAAGGCTAGAGTTGTGACACTTCCCAATTATCACTCACTTCTTTCACACCTCCTTTAGTGAAGAACACCTACTTTTTCACCTCCTTTAGTGAAGAACACCTACTCGGGGGGCGTCATGGTGGCTCCCATGGATTATAGGCTATATGCCGTATAGAGAATACCCCAATCTGATATGCATAGCCAGACATGCAGACGTATTTCCCCATAAGCGCCAGATCAACTAAGCGACCAAGCGAATGCGTTTGCGATCCATGCGACTGTGCGAATCCCATGCGATGGTATTTAATATATTGAATATTGTCGCAAGGCATTCACGTCCATGGGAACGTCTGCGAACCCAAATTCGCATGCAAAATCGCCATAGGGGATCTGGCGCATTGGCAGTGATGTACGGAGGGCAATGACATGGTAATTGTGACTCAAACTGTCATGTAGATATATACCCAAGCATGGCGTAGGTCTAACGGCGAATCAGAGACAAAGAGAACTACCTTCACCTATTTTGGTGAGTTTTCGTTTACCCTTCATAAACATTATTACCCACCTAATACGGAGTCTCCATGCTAAGCCTATGGGGTCTACGGATCGCTACTGAGTAGAATACGAACCTCCGGAATCTCCTAGGAGAATACAGATTTTTGGGCCACCTGACGGGCATTATGGGAACTAATTCATATAAACAATGCATGGCGCTTGGGTCTAATTTCTAATCATTTACCATATTTTTTTCCTAATAATTACTCGAAAGGTGAGTAATAAATACAACATAACCATGATTTCGATCTGTGTGGCCGTATTCTCCTTGTAGTTGACATTGCGTAATACTCCTCGCTATCGCTCGGAGTTTTACTACGCGTCAACTACGCGGAGAATACGGCCACTCAGATCGAAATCGTGGTAATATTGTGTATTTATCTTACCGCCCAGATCATCTTTTTTCTCACCTGTTCTAGCGCTATCTCTTCATCGCGACCGCCTGTTCGCCGCCGGAAACTATTTCTCCGGTTTTGTCGCACCTCCTTCCGTGAGAAGACGTTGACGACAGCGAACTCTAGGAGGGATGCGAAGACGAACAGGAGACAGACGGACATCCAAACGTCGATGGCCTTGATGTAGGACACACGCGGCAGCTGAGCTCGCGAACCCGTGCTCTGCGTCGTCATGGTGAGAACGGTTAGCAAGCCCATGGTGACGCGCGCTGGAATGGCATCGATGGAGATCCAGAAGGCAACCCAGGAGAGGATCACAATCAGCACCGAAGGGACATACAGTTGGATCATGTAGTAGCCGATGTCGCGTTTTAGGATGAACGCGGCCTTCAGGCAAGGGTAGGCACCTGTAGGTAGAGGGGATGGAAAAGCCAGTTAACTATTGGGATTAACTTAAACATTATTAAACGATAATCCTTGTACAAGATACAGAAAAGGGACTTTATGTAGGATCGTAGATTATTCACTAGGCCCCTGGTAGGGATTTATCTAGGGGCCCGTTTGATAATCTAGTATGATAAAAATATGTTGTCCTTCCACCCAAGTTTGAGTCTCTAGGACTAACTGGGGTAGAACTTCTTTTAATAATCTAGGATCCTACATGTAGACCCATTTTTGTATGCCATAGAGACCCAGGGAAGATGTGGGTCAACTTTATTCAACACTTATGGACGACCTTATGGACGGCTGATAATGTCTTAGCGAACAGACTTGAATATCATTAAACGATAATCCTTGTACGGGATACAGAAAAGGGTCTTTATGTAAGATTGTGAATTATCAAACGGGCCCCAGATGGGCATAAGCAGTTTTTCAAGATACTATTGGCTTATCTTATTAGAAAATCGTAGGATGGAGTGCCCATATTTAAAGTATATGAAGTTCAGAGATAGAGACAATGACTCATAAATAATGAGAGGACTGGGTGTCCTTTTGAAATGACTGATTCAGCGGAGCTTCTTATTTATCAGACGATTATTTGGATGACATATTTCCTGAATTTCATTGAAGATCGATTCGCTGGTGGTGACTCTGAAGCGTCAATTTAGGTCCAATGCAATCCGTTCAGTGATGCTTTCCAGGAATAACTATAACAAAATCTCATAGTTATAATTTTTGCGTAAATCGTAACTAATTGCTGATTCAATGTGTAATGCTGAGAACTCATATAAAATGCCACCAAGGGTCTTCTAAGGAGAATCCAACTACATGTCCACAATGCGCCCATTTCTCTCTTGAGGCAACTCCATTACATCAGTCTCACTGTAGAGGGCGCATTGGAGCCGTCAGCAATGACGAGGATGACGCTGGCGCCCTCTGGTGATTTTACTCGAACTAGAGATAGCCATTCACCTTCGCCAATACTATACCTCTTACTGATCACCATTGTAGTATCAGCATCGTACGACTAACAACTCAAACATTTGTGATTTGCTTCATCTTGTAAACGTGCTTTTGTTATGTGACCAATATTTAACACCAGTATTGCGAGTTGCTCACTATGGCCAGTCCAATGTTGTGAGATGCTAAGTGATACCATGTAGGTTTTGTGATAGACTCTCATCTACAACACCAGAATCATGAGCCACGTGTGGGTTAGAACATATGACGATAAACGTTCCGTGGGTTGGAGGTACCAAGACTTCAATGCATATCTTGTGTATACAGAGTTTGGGCCCCTCAACTGTGTATACTGAATATACAGAGTCTTGGCCCTACTCACCTGTGGTATAGTTTTGTGAGCAGTCATCACGCGTAAAGTTGACCATACTGAACTGAGGCAGTTGTATGGTACTCTCAAACTCCACCGGAGTAGGCAACCAGCGATACACAATATGATCCATGGTGTACCCAACTGTAAGACAAAAGAGAGGAGCACATGTAAAAGGTTCATCAACAGATTCATTAGATTGTAATACTTGTTGTCTCCCACCAGGATCATCAGGGCTCTCATGTACTCAAGAGAGGCAGTGTTTCCTCTATACATAAAGTTTATATGATCCTAAATACTAAAGAAGAAACCATCAAGTTTGGTCTAAATCATCGTTCTCCACGAGCTTGATGCAAAGTGATTTAAACAGGGCGACAGCCAAATGAATATCAAATAGCATTCAAATGGGTTGGAGAACAACGAATTTGACCAAAACAAGTCTATCTCACCCCTGTACACAATAGAAGAATGGGTGTTGCCCAGGATGTAGGCCATGGAGAACGGACCGCAATACTCATAGGGGCATAGAGAACGCGTTCTCAATGTTAAGTGAATGGAACAAAAATACCAGGGGTGAGATAAAGCCTTTCATTCCCGAGCCACTCAGGAGCACATCTTTAACATTGAGCTATATGGACTGCTTCCCCTTTCTGCAAATGCCTCTATAGTATAATGGCAGGATACCTTTGCTTGCTAATAATACGACTAGATTTGACTGACGGAGGCAGACTCTATCGCTATTTTAGGCTTGTCTTACTTAACAATCAATCAAACCTTTACTTTTAATTAACAAATCTGTCTGGTCCGATAACGATATTGGTGATCATTACTTCAGCTGCTCCTTCAGATAAAACTACAAGAAGAATATAAAAGCGCTTGGAGGGGTTTCACGAGTTTGGGATTGCATGACACCTATGTGGGCAGCAATATAGCAGATGAAACGACCGTCCCTATTGGCCTCGGGTGAAGACGGCTGCAGACACAGTCTCTTCATAGCATATATATCACATCTTAGACTTAAAGTAAGCAAGGCACTGATTTTATAATGCACTTTGCCACTGAATTAAGCTTTATTTGAAATGTATTATGGATTTCTTGAATTTCAGTTCAGTCAAAATATAAACAGATCCTTCTTATAGTTCCTTAGATATAAAAGTTGACACTTTGATGTGGACAATGCGGAAATCACAACAAACCTAAGGTGTATTCTCACTCAAGTAGTTGATCATAAAGAGAATAAAAAACTCTCCAATTTGCAATGTTTGACAATGATTCATTCCCATTGAATTTAAAGGTGATATAAGCAAATGAGGCTTATATCATTTATCCTGAATGAGATTGAAAGGATGAAAGGTGTACCACGAAAGAAGCCCTGGACTTAGGTATTCGATTTTCGTTTCAGAACAATGATTGCAAATAAGCTTTATCTTGAAAAGCAACCCTCAATGCCTTGCTTCATTTATATACTTAGAGCCAAACTGGCGGGTATATTGTTTAAGGAAGGTATAGGAACCGCTACTTACAACTTTCAAACATCATTGGACATGTTTGAGTATCCAGCGGGTATTTATGTAGCAACATCGGACATGACAAAGTCGCTGTAATTCTGAGTTGAGAGCAGAGGTACAACATTAAGTAAACAGTCCCCCACCCTCCATCTCCTGCAAATTATGCCTCTTCTGGATATCCATAATATCTTAACCAAACTTCACAAAGAATCCTTAATCTGTGGAATAAAGAACAATATTCTCAAATACCTTGAAAATGTACTTCTTTTAACAAATATAAACATTATATAATACATCTAATTTGAGGTTGTGATTATAGGTAGCTTAATAAACACATTGTATCAACAATCTGACGAATGATTCAAGTTGCCTAAGAACTACAGGTATTTAAGACTACTATTTCAAAATGGGGAAATACTACTACTTTAATATCGGACGGTAAAGACTATCTACACATTACCAAGGAGCGAACAACCTTCTACGTTAAAACTACACTGCACTTTACGAAAGCTGCCTCTATATTTACAGAGAAGAATTATCATAGGCAAATCTGCCATTTTATTACGTTTTATACCTCGGTACAATGACAAATTCATACCTACCCTGTTGTAAAGCTTTGAGTTTTCAACAACCGCCGAAAAGGCCAACTGACGATATCTCGAGCCACAAAATATACTCGGCAATGCTCTTTCTTAATGAACCACAAGTGTGGGTTCAGTAAAAGGGAACTCTTTTGTCTTCTAGAGAAAACCAAAAAGCAGGGCACCGAGTGTCTCTAATCAGAGACTAGGGCTGAGAATTGTCAGTTCGTCTTTCCTTCTGTGTCAAGAAGATCAAGGCCATATGTCTATAGATTATCTGCCCCGATCGGGAATTCAACACTAATGATGTCTCTGACCATGGCACCTATAGGTAGGAGGCACACTCCAGTCTATAAGCTCCAGGTCATATTTCCAGCAGGTGTCATTAGGCATTGAACTCCAGCAGGGGGACTGGTAATCTATAACTGTGAGGTGATTACGAGGTGACCCGAACCCACACATTGTTATTTGACCCAAAAGGTAGATACGAGAAGCCATGCGTGCAATTTACTGAATGGTAAAAGATGCTGGGTGATAATTCCAGCACCTTTTATAAAAAGATGATGCATTAGTAATGGTCACATTTTGTGTGGTACTCACTTTGAAACATACCAAACTGTGCCAGTCTCATGTAAAAATATCAACCTATTTGGGGTAGTAACATTGTGATAGGCCGCTGTCTTTTCATTTCTAAAGAAAACATCTGGAGTCCATATGGAGTCCCACATATGATCTTGTAATTTAATTTTTTGTTTTTCCTCTCCATTGAATGGTTTGAATTTTAATCTTGGATCCGTCCACTGTTGTCGTAAATACATGTTTAAAGAATAATCCTGGAAGAAGAAAAAGAGAATAGCATCACAGTATTTCGATTAGTTAAGTAACATTCAATAAAAACACATAAAACACTACATAACATGTTTGATATATTTTGGGTGATTATGATAATTTTAGAATATGCCTTCGGTATTGCAATAGGAACAAGAAATAGCCAGGAGTGATTCCTGAAAAGTAATCTTAATTGGATCCCAGAAATGAATTCAAGTAGAGTAGATATTTATTGCAAGAGTCAGATTATATACCACTGAGTTTATTTCAACAAGTACTATTATAATCTGAGAGAGATTGTTGATATATAAATGACTCGTCCCCTTACCATTGTTTGTTCACTGATTGCGTAAAAACTGTTTATATATATTCCCAGTTCCACTATTGTGGGGCCACCTACAATAGAACCATATTGTCAGTTGTCTACATAGCAGTGGATTTTATACCATATAGTATCAGAGTAGATTGTGAGACAATTTTGATATATTTATGTTCAAGAAAACCGAAGTATGTATTTGACACTCTACTGTGTTCTTTGTTTTCTTTGGAAGCGTGCATAATCTTGGGTGGTTGCTAGTGTTGTCTGACATTCTCATATAGAAGTTCATTTATAAGATCAGATTGTGCTCACCGAAAATTCGGGTGGCTGAACTAATGAGAGTAAAATATTGTCCAAAAGAATATATGACATGTACAAGTACTATAGAGAAATACTACTGCATTAGAATTACTACAAAGGTTTAATAATAGGAAATAGACTCGCCACATTTATAATGTTCTGAAGATTAGATATTATACTACTGCATCAAAGTCCAACAAAATCATGTGAATTTCATAAGGCATGAGGCGTTATCAGAATCCCACTTTATCTGAATATTTATTTAAAGTTTTCATTGATGATTCAGTTACTAGAGGAGACACTAGTTTCTATATACGTGTGTGTACTTTCAGGGGCTCTACTACAGATACATACGCCATGGCAAGGGGCCATGGATACTGAAGAACACTTTCCGACTATAGACTACCCTCTATAAAACAATTGTTTATAAGAGGTCTAGGTGTTTCTAAGGTATAACAAAATTTCAAGATTTTACCGTCCCAAAAATCAGGAAATTAACCATCGCCAAAGGACATTAAAATTCATGCAAAAGACTACACCGGACTTGACTTTCTAAAGCATAACCCCCAATTATAGCGAAATATAATGTAGATTATACAAAATATTAAGAAAATCTAGGAATTTAAAATTATTTAAAAGTGGCATAGATGTTCGACTACATGGAACTATACAAATGAACTTTACATCAGAGAATACAATAATAGTAATAATTGTGTATCTGCAGGTATTGTACAGGTCTTGGAGACATATCTGAACTATGTTCAACTGGATTTTTCTCAATGTATATAATTTCAGTTACTGTTGAAATAATATGCTTGTCAGACGTTGCATGCGCTTAATCATTTAATGCATTGGGTTTCAGACGAGATGTCATACATAATTCACAAATCACGTGTAGTCGTGAAAATAAAATAACCGCAAACTTTATGCAATGTACATGCGATCAGAGGTCGTTGGTCCCGATCATCTTATTTCTTTATTAGACAACTCGCGTTTTATTTCACAAGAATTCAACTTAATTCTAATATGGGCAGACAATATCCTCAATATGTATTGTTTCCGATGCCATTTGCCATCCAATCAAGCCCGAATGTATTGCAAAGTGGACATTTTGCAACGTTGCTAACAGAGCAGAAGATAAATTTTGTAATTTAAGATAAAGCAATAGAGGCAATGTGCTAGAATCTATACAGGGTGATTTTTGAATAGCAAGAGAAGTTCAGAATGACTAACTACAGTAAAGAATTGATCAAAGCTGAGCGTCTTCGTATAAGTCTACATGAACGGGACCAATTTGACTTCTTAACAGACATTTGCCATGTCATACACCTTCACGGCATGAGGGGTGCTGCAACTTGTTTTGTTTGTTTTACATTTTTTCCTTTCATCAACTTCTAACTATTACTATTGAAATGAATATGGATTGTTTATGGTCGCGATTGGCCAAAATGTTTTCACTACAGCCAAACAGAGGGACTAGCATTTGCGCTTGAATTGTCTGGGGGAACGTGCGAGCTACGCGTTGGCTAGGGCTACTTCCAGAGGCATGCAGTGGTCTCCAACATCCTCTGTGATAAGTGGCATGTCCTAAAAATGAAAGAACGCCTCTCCAGAGCTGAACAAAAGGATCTAAAAGGGAATGGTTAAAGTACCACAACCATAACCGCCCTCCGTATATATATATCTATGTGTATTGATATCAAACTGTGATTATAGTATCTTAATTCTTGGGAGATATGCATAAAATAGGGAGGGGTCAATGATAAAAAAACTGCACAACGCGCAATGATTTCAAATGATAAATACCTAAGAACGGGGATAAAAAGGGGACGGGGTTTAACTTGGGAATCATGCACGAATGGACTAGAATATGAACGTATTTTAAACTAAGATTGAGAAGGTTTTCTGCGCATGCGCGTTGGTTATGGCTCCTATGACACTGTTCCAGCACCCACCCCGTAAGGCATGGTTTAGCGCTGGAGAAGTGGGATGGGGGTATATGGAAGGAGGACGCCCATTGAATGGCAATAATGATAATAATAATACAGGAGAAAGCGTGACGCAGTCGCCAGCACATAGCAGTTAGTGTAACGTTGTTATGAGCAGCACACAGTAATGGTAATAGTGGTGAAGGGGGAGGCTTGGCAAGCGCGAGCTGGTCCCGCCCTGCTCCGAGCTGCTCTCTGAGGGGTCAGGGACATCTTACCAGTCGGTGGTGGTCGTCTTTCATACTTTCGTAATAACTTCCTCATGAGAAGTGTTCTGAAGAGAATTAAATAGTTCATAAAGATAGTGCCAGGGTACAAACCGGCCCGTGACCTGACTTGTTGCTTTCAAACAAAATTGAAAAAGTATACGCATCCTTGGGCACCACCATCGCTTTATGCTGTCGGGGAAATACTTTATATATATAACAGCCGCCAATGTTTTCCACAGAACACACGACCCTCCCAGTGCGAGGGAGGGCGGTATCCAGTTACCCTCTGGACTCTTTTATTCTCACGGCACAAATTTCCTTCTTTAGTCTACCCTTAAAAATTGAAAACAGAAGATTGAAAGCCCCCTTCAAAAGTACCAGAAATTCGACAGGAGACTACAAGAGATATTCAGGCTGTTAATACTTGTTAAAGTCACAAGAGGCAACTACATCTGGAGGTAGTATTTCACCAGCGTCGATGGCGATACCTATGAACAAGCGAGGTCAGGGCAGAAAAGCTTTATTTACAGGAAGTCAAAATCCAAACCACAACCAAGGCAAGGTGAATACGGCCAATCTCATTGTCGAGACACGGGTTAAAGGTGCGCAAAACATCAGAAGATAATTCAACTCTTCCTTTCACAAAGAATACAGGGAACAGTGTGCCGAAAACACGAACAGTTAAATTAACCTCTCTGAAAAAAAAGAGAATTTGGATTTTGACGATCCGTTCCATGACGCATGCGTAAGTCTCATAACGAGAAGAGTTGCGCATGCGTATTGATAAAAAATGAACTCAGTTCGCGGCTCTGGCGGCGACGCGTTTCCGGTTAGCGCCGGAAGTGGCCAGTAGGACTAGATAGAACCTGGTAGTAACGAGATAGCTTCTTTAGAGTATTACCTGAAGGTGGTGGTTCGGATTTGTCGTAATTTTTCAGGAGTCCCTTAGCCAGTCGTGTGGCCGTGTTAGGAAATCTGCCATATAATCAAATATAACACTGTCATGTACAAGTACTGCTCTGGGGGCACCCGCTTCGTAGATCCATAAGCTCCGGCCGTCCGCCAATCTCTGGTGCCTCCAGAAATAACTGCTGGTCAAATGATAATATCGGCGTGAAGATTTTGCGTAAATGCTACTTTGTTTTGATTCTGATTTTTAAGCCTGGAGTTTTCGAAAAGAATTACTCTCTGTGTCCAAATTTGAAGATGATCATTTATGTTACTGTTATTCCTTGAAATCTACTAGTTTGTGGATATTGCTCTCACTGACGCGTTTCAATACAATAACGTGTACTTTCTAACAAAGCTTTTCTACGTTGGATTCACGGTAAAATGCAGAATAAAATTAATTTTTAACAGAACTGTAGATGTGTTATGTATATTCTGTATTGACACTGTGAAATATCAGATAAGGATTACTTCGTAGGAAATGTCATGTTTTGACATGGTTTGTATTTCATGACAATGGGTTGCCCTGGGTCACCCATCTATAATTTCAGCCTCTTGTTTAATGTAATTTCTATTGTTGTTCAAATTCAGGCTAGACTTTTGGATATTGGGTGCAACTTGAGAGTGAATGCCAGTCGATATAAGATAAATTGGATATATGTTTGATGTAGTGATTTGTCTGTGCCCCGTCTGGGCTAGGAAATGTTCATGACCAAATCGATGTTTTCTTTATCATACATTACTATGTAAATATATCCCATAGACCAATTCTACAGGATATGTTGGTTTTCTCTCTGCAGGTTATCTATATTCATCCGTATTGCAAATGATGCCTGCCAAATTGCAGATTGGTGTGGGAGGTATAATATGTGTTTACTCCAGGCAAACATGTACAAGTAGTCCCAATTATGTATAGGATAGGAGCTTGCCTGTTTTGTGTGTGTTACTAATAACTTGCATCTCTAACCAGAGTAAGTTTCCAGATAGAGTCAATACAGATTACGGTTTGTTGGGTCCGACTTACACAAAAGAATACAACTCAGCAGAATAAAAATGAGATGTACTAAATGATACCAAGAATACACTGGTACTATGGGATTGATTCCCAGGCTAACACAGAATAGGTGTCGTACATATATGTTTTTACTAAATAGTTCCTTCTCTATGAAACGGAAGAATGGCACCCTAAGGGAAGGTTTGATACAGATAGTAAAAGTGCGATATTGGATGAACTACAAGGGATGTGGATGTTGAGCTAAAGCTAAGCCAGATATCTGACTGGTTCGACTAGTGTTCATATGAGCTAGCATGAATCTTGATGTGATTATAACGTGGATTCTGATCGGGGCATTTTGTAGAAATTGTGCATATATATATATATATATATAGTCCCTGACATATAGGTATTTATATAAATAACGTAAACAGAAGAGCCAAAATAGTAACGTGGTTCATTCTGCCTAAACCTACGTGTTATGAATAATATTTAAGTTCATCATTTCAGGAACACCCCGCAAAGTTCTGAAAAGGGGAATCTCGATCTTATCTCCTTCCGATACCACAGATAGTTATACCTAGAATATCAGCTCTTTTCTTCCAGAATTGCTCTCTGTAAAGATATGTGTTTTATTTGATTTTCTTTCCAGTTGAATTTGTTATAGTTTTAGGCAAAAATTGCATCCCAGAATCCTTAATCAGTTAGGCTTTGAGTGTGCAAATGTAACATATGTAATTGTTGGCATCCCCTAAAATCCTTTACATATCCTGGCCTACCTACATTTAGAGAGGACATTTGATGGATCTTCGGAATCAACATTTCCAAATACAAAACCTGTCGTTAAAGGTCAAGATAAACTACCAGCAGTAAACAGGGTTTTTTCATGAGAGGATCCGGCCTAGGAATTCCCGCCGTGTATTGCACCAGCCAAGCTGTAGCTCTCAAAACCTCGAGAATATTTCTCCTGATTACGGTTATCTGTCTTGGCATTCTCTGTGTTAACCGTTAATTAAAGATAAATACGTGATCGCAAGGCGTACCAGGACCGGTGCCCTACGCCTACCGCCCAATTAATGCTTTACAAATGATGTCTTTGATTGGGAATGACCTTGAGTTTTCCGTATCAATCTCGGTTGATTGGCCCTCAAATAAACAACACTAATTAAATCAGAGGATATGGTTTTAACTAGGTGAAATGACGCAGGACAAATCAAGTCATTAGCAGAGGGAACAAGGTAATACCAATTTGACGCAGGGAGGATTATTTTATAATTCTCCTGATTGTACTTAAAGATGGACTTGATACCGTAAAGGCTACAACAGGTCAACGCTCTTCGTTTTCGATCGGTCCTCATGGTCCGATAATCTAGGTTATGATGTCATATCTGACCACCAATTCAGGGAACACCCATATGAATAAGAATAAATTGGTTTGAATAATTTCTTGGATACCTTGGAGTGACTTCGTATGTTAAGACATGTTCACATATATGTTAATTCATTTCCGAAGTACTGTAATAAATTTCTGAAGGCGTTTGTTCAAGAAATAGTATAACCCTATTTGAATATATCACGGATACGGCAGTCAGGAAGCGACGTCTTATCTCAGCCAAAGGTGCCATTCAAAAATAAGATCCGTATTGCATATTTTCAAATAATATGTCTCAATCTTAGGCATCACGAAAACCAGTCAACCGGCTGATGATGCCGTTTATTGGCCTCTCTTATATAATTTGTCACTCGGAAGATCACTGTAAGAATGCTGGATCAATAAAAGGTTTTAGAAAATAAGAAAAATGAATTTACTCTTACTGGATAGAACCTTTTCCACAGCACGGGTTTTGTTTAACTCAAGACAGTGAGTGGCAAAGTGGTATACTCTGCAGCAGGTTGAAAAAACGTTCCTTGGTGAGCCACTGGAAATTTACATTTTTATGAGATCATCTAAAAGTCTGATACAGCTCATTAGATGACTTTGGTAATCTGAACCATCTAGCTTAGCTTGTGCCAAGGCAGAGTGACATGAAATGGTACTTAGAGAAGTGACCACTAACTCCAGGATCTATCTTTAGTATCGACGTATGCTGTTATGGCACTATAACTCGGTGCCACATGTAAGAGTCTCCACTACATATTTCGGCCTATAGCTAAACAGTCTCATATGGCCCATCATTGAAATATCTGTTCGTGGAAACCAAAGCTGATCGAAGAATATGATTTTGTAGTAATTTCGAACAAAAAATACTTTTCATATACATGATAGTTGAAGCATATCTTCGGCAGGTCTAATTTCCTGTAGTCACCTAAGGCCTACTTTACTGAGGGCCTCAGAGTATGTTTATGAAGTATATCTGTGGGCTGAGAGTGGGATACACGTATATCGCCACGGGTTATTCACTTAATACTGCCACGTGATCGAAGCGTAACAGCCAGCAGTGATGACACATGGTTGTAGCATTCTGAAATTGGCAGCCACAGAACTGGCCTTCATATCACAGTGGCCGTTGGTGGGGCACCAGAACATGCCAAATTCGGCTAGGATAAGAAACAAACATGTTTTCTGTATAACAGACAGGAGCCTAGACTTAAGGCTTGATTCCATATAGCCGATTTTACGCCCGACGTGCTCATGATCTACTCCAGTTTTGGTGTTGACGCACACATACCCGTTTCCATAACGCCATGGCCTCCAAACAGAGACTAGACATAGGCCAGTTTTGGTGGCAGGACTGAAACTGGGGTGCATCTTGACCATATTCGGGAGTGAAATCGGCTATATGGAATCAAGCCTTTAATCAGTAAAATTACGAACAACATGTCTAACATAGCTCCCTGTGATACCGTTTTATTTTGAACATAGTCTCAGGGAATCCTCTGTTCAAAGCAGGCCTTCACCCGGTGGTTTGTATTTCAGACCTTATAGATGGACTGCATGTTTATCATTTGAGTCAGGTCAGTCAATGATGCAAAATCTGGCATGGATTCGTACGATGAATTTATCTTAGTAACCACGACAGTGTTAAATGAAAACTATAAATTGAAAACTGTAAAACGTTGCAAGTTACAGTAAAACCTGGTAAATCATGTATGCTTGCGTTGGGTCAGATTTAGAAGCGAAGACAAGAGCGAATTTTAATGGGTTTTGTTGTAACTACTGGCATCCTACATGCGAGATCTATTACTGTGAGTATCTATATCATTTCTTGTTTAGATGGAACAAAGATATGGAACTGTATTCTGTAAAGAAGTGTTTCGCTCTAAACTTTCCCTCTCACATGTTCCATACCAAATGCTCCTCTAACGATAAAGTAAACATATTGAAGACATAACAAGAGCAAAACAAAATGTAGAAAGAAACCATTAAAAGTATTACATGTAATTATTGCAATTAATGAAGAGTAGAACTCTCGAACGTGACGATGTGCCACTTCCATAGCAAATCAAATATGGCGAAGATAATTAGTTACAGAATGAATTAATTTAATGTAGCCATAGGTCATGGTAAATGCTAGATTTTGATGTATGTACACGAGTTTTTCACCAGATATAAGAAGTCCGTGTATACATATTGACAGTGATAAAAGAGATATTTATACCCTTAGGTTGTAACGGGTAGGCTGTAATACACACCTGGTCATGTTTTTCGCGGAGTGTCCCAAAATGAGTCCACGGAGAACGACCAAAGTAAGCAGGAGCCTGTCGGCACTCAGTCGCATCTTTCCTCGCGCTGAGGTCAACACCTCGACCGGCATTGGCAGAATGCGGCGCCTGTGAAGAAGCAAAGAAAGAAATAATTCACGTTACTACCATGGTCTGAATAGAGCTTAACACGTTTAACAATTAACGTACATAAAGTACCAATAATCAGGGTACATTGACATCACCATAATTGCAAAAAAGATCTGGTGTATCGCCCCATCATGGCGGCAGCTGGCTGCATTTTAATTCTATAAATGAATAACAATTAACAGGTTTGGGTTACATTTAGTCAATGGATAGCTTTCTGTAACCCACTTGCACCCGTTCAACTTGCCATTACTACAACTGCCTGAGTCGAGGATCCAAAGATATCAAGCACCATTCTGACACTAGCACCCTGCTCCTTTCCCACTATTACAGTGAATAGCTCGCAGATAGTGAAGGGATATCTAGTTTTCTGAAAGCACGCTGAAAGTCTATATGTGACCACTTTAATCTTTAGGCAATGTATATAGATCGTGAAAGCACACTCTAAAAAGCTGAATGGCTTCTATGTATTGTAGTACTCAAGCAGATATATTTGTTGTTTTGGAGCACCAGGAACAGAACATAAAGATATCAACGAATGCGTACATATCAGCGCGAATGAATCTATATGGGTGCCGTACCTTGGAGAGTGACAGACAACACCCGATGTCTATCTAACGGTACATAATCCATAGAGCAGACGAACACAACTCCTTGGAAATCTAGTGTCCTTGTTTGAATAATTCCACACCAAAAAGCTGTGAATGGGTGCCGTTCCTTAGACTTGTTGAGTGACAGACAACACCCGATGTCTATCTAACGGTACATAATCCATAGAGCAGACGAACACAACTCCTTGGAAATCTAGTGTCCTTGTTTGAATAATTCCACACCAAAAAGCTGTGAATGGGTGCCGTACCTTAGACTTGTTGAGTGACAGACAACACCCGATGTCTATCTAACGGTACATAATCCATAGAGCAGACGAACACAACTCCTTGGAAATCTAGTCCTTGTTTAAATAATTCCACACCAAAATTGTGTGTTTCGAAGATTTGTTGTAGAGAACTCTTGAAAACAGAACAGTCCCCGATGTGTTTTGACAAAAGCGATACATGATCATAACCAAGTATCATTCATAATCTCAATCAGTGTGTTGGTCTCCTGGTGGAGACTGTATCATTGAGAGACAGGGGGGAGAGTGAGTGTATAGAAGTGGTATCCAAGTATACGACTATCCCCTCCTGTGTCAAGACAAGAAGCAGGCCCATAAATAGCACATTAAACACTCTCCAAACCACGAGTGGCCACTCTTGCTGTTCTTCGCCGGTCGTTAACGGTCAAGGAGTGGGTGAAGGCGGGGGGGAATCTGGGGAAGCACTCCTGTCTGACTCAATCTCCAACAGGAACAAGGAAATACACGCGAGTCTGCACAACTCCTCTCCCACCAGTCACCGCCACCCAAATCCATTAACTGGAGGCGTTCCAACAGTGTCGAGTATGCCCAAGCAGGTGTTGGAATCTTGGGTTTCGTTTCAATACTGTGTACGATCATATAAAAGATCCTACGACTGACCTAGGGCTAATGTTGTTACATAAGACCTTTTTGTCATTCTGACTCATTCATTTCTCAAACTTTGGTCTGTATACATGCATATATATCTAATTTGAGAATCCACATGCTATATTAAGAAGGAGTCCCTTAATACTAGCCCGGAGGCTCCCAATCAACACAGCTCAAGGGGAAAAACAAATAGCAGTATAACACTTAAGAGTGGTGGTGCGAGGGGTCAATGGGTCACTAATCCCGCGTACTTATATCGTGATCTCCACACTCAGACATTGTATTGTAGTCAAGAGTCATCATGTAACATTAATCTCCATGTATTATCCCGTCTCTCATACCTGTCCCTTTTCACAGTCTCGGTTGGGGACCTTCAACATGCCGCTGCGACAGCTACATAATTGCGTAAGGTAAACACTTGGTCACAACAGGCATCTTTTATCCTGATCCAGTTGAAAGTGTTGTGATAACTCATTAAGTACTGCCCACCCTACATCAATAGTCGACGGGCCTTTTGCCGGAGGTGTCTGAATAAGCTTGGTGTTAAGTTTTATTAACATATCGAACATGGTAGTAAGGCCCTCTTGATAGAGGACCTATCGAAACCCATTCGACCAAATCACGGAGAAAGCCATTTTCCACTGGCCGACGAAAAAGGCACCGATTCACTGAGTTCTCCTTAAAGTCCGTTGGTGGTGGCCAAAGTGTAAAGTGGGTACTGTATATGCCTTGTTTATATTTAACAGGCCCATACCAACAGAACTGTCCCCTCAAAATAATGACAATCACCCATCTCAAACCCCTTTGATTCAGTCGGTCATTAACCAAGTCAGTCGAGCAGTGGTGGCCTTACTGTATGAACTCTGAATAATGAATCGGGGAACACTTTTCTGCATTTTTGCCTCCATTCATCGATCTGGCGTTGGTTCCCGACTACAGATCGGTGGCGAATAGTCGGCCAGTGAGATATGGCCTATAGAGAAGTCTTGTAATACATTGCCCATTGTACGAGTGTCTAGTGCTAAGAACATGGGCGCCAAAGACTACTATTAGTCCTTTCTGAACTCATCTACTTTTCCGAGCGTGGTATACTCACGTTACATAGAGAGCTTGGTGCAAAAGTCTATCGCTCAACTGAGTGCCAACTCTGTGATATTGGAAGGGTGCAGAGGCCCAGTGTCTTAAGGCCTGGCTCCACTGAAGAGACGGAATCATCGCAAGTTTTTACTGGCTTATAAATGATGGTCGACCCTGTTTTATTACATCAACTGCGATGGATTTGTTGCACTCCAGCTCAGGTAAAGTACAGGGTATAGGCCCTTTTCCATTAGCCGACAAAAACCGTGTAGATTCTCTGTGTTCTCCTAATAGCCTATTTACATATTACGTCAGCAGTGGTGAAGGTTCATCAGTGGTTCCTGACTGTATATCGGTGATAGCCAATGGAAATAGGCAATTCGGAGATCACAAAATATCTGCACCGTTTTCGTCGGCCAATTGAAACGGGCCTTATGTCATACTGGTGCGATGGAACCATCGCAGCACTAATGGCAAGGTACAAGCTCTTCTAGTCTCTCCCTTCACTCTCGACTCCCTGTGCAGTCTACTTAAGACAGGAATATAGCACGTTAAGACTCCAATTGGATGAAAATATAGCAATGAACGAGCGCCATAAAGTATTTGAGATTCCACGTATTTAACACTAATTTGTATTGCACTTAGTATCCCAGTCATACTTGCGAAAATCGGAAAGTCTACGTTCTTCTATATATTTTGAAAGATGAAAATGCGTGGCGATGTGCTGGAAAACGTGGAGTTACGTAGACGTAAGTCGGAATGCGTAAACGAAGTAAAATATCATAATACGTACAGAAGCGTGTACACATAAGTGTTGATGAACGTTGAGAAAAGTAATAGAACGTAAAAGCTATGCAAACAGAAACGCTCACAATCCATAGCCGGTACGTGACGCCCAGTGTCTCAAATACGTAGTAGAATGTCAGAATTTACGCCAGAGTGACTGGAATGCGTAGTGAAAAGCGTTGAATTTGCGTAGTAGATACAGATATTGCTTTATGGTTGGAATTTTCTCAAATTACACATACACACGTTTCGTCTTCATTTAAGGTGCCAAATGCCAGAATTCATTCAGGATACGCGATTTCCAATTTACACAAAATGAAGCCATACCAGGGCGTTTGATACTATAATTTGTATTTACTCAGTAGAGGTAGACGATTTATAAACTGTTCATTTTCCATATAAATAAATGACATACCACCAGTAGACGCGACACGAAGCATGATGTGACCACTTCACATAGCCTGAGGGAGAATACTTATGCTATACATCATATTCCCAGTCCATGACTGAAAATCCCAGTGAGAATACTGTGGACTTTAAATATAGCATCAACCAAAATAGCTTTTGATCAAAGTATGGGCATTTCTTTGAGGGCACCTCTATAAATCTTATAATCAAATAGAAGTCATATTTACATATAGGTGTTGAACCTGTAACATATCCAGTACATAAGTAACGGATATAGTCTATGTTTACCAGGTAGTTCAATCTGCAGTATGTACATGTTTAATGCGATACGTTCACAGGTATGTCACATGTATACAGTTACTGCTCCACACACACAATGTAAAGCTTTATGTATAACGTATGAGCCTGCTAGTCCACTCTCTCACACACTGTTGTGTTTTTGTACACGTACTAACGGACTCCCTGTTGCTGTGCAGCACGCATGCGCCACTGTTTCTGACGTAGGTCTTACTTATTAACATCACAGCGTCCGGAACCACTTCAGAAAGAGGCTCCCTGTGATCTCCATAGAATTCGTGTGATCAAAGTGGCCATGAACGTATATGTAAAGCGGTGTATTAAAGGGATGCGATGGTTTTGTGTGCAAGCTTTCACAACGGAAAAGAAACCAAAGGCCAAATCTGTCTCCTTAAAACAGGGCTGGGGTGTTTTTACATTAAAGGCACATCGGACAATTTGACATGAAATTCAAAACCTATGTCATTCTCCTGAAAGTTGATGAGCTTAAAGTGTTTTAGAGGATATATCTAACTTAAAAATCTGGAATCACATTGCTACTTTTTGATTTTAGAGATCAATATCATGATAATATCATAATAGAATATATACATTCTAAAAAAATGACTTTTCATATAGTAAAATCCATGTCAGTTTCCCCACACGTCCACAGAATATAATAGATATGTATTATCCATGATATGTAAAAGAAACATTATACAAGATATGCTCAGTAAAACATACATCAGATACGAAAGTTTACTAGAGTCCATGGATATACATAAAACATGCATATATAACCAATATTGACTAGTTTCAGATACAAGCGACCAAGGAGTTGACGCTTAGTAATATCCTAGTATATGGGAAGATATTGCACATAGTCAACTCCGAGGAGCTTACAACCGCTTTTATCTGAAACCAGTCTATATTGTTTTTATTATCCACTTTTTTCTGACAATTGGCATATACTGATATTAGTTTATTTAGGTACACACTATTTTTGGTACGCACTATTTTTCTGTATGCATGCTTTATCACAACCCGGACCATACAACATATCTGCATGCTCCGGATATGATGATACACACTCCCTCTGTGTTTTCTATGGACTCTTTGCGTTAGGCAGATATATCTGCATGCTCCGGATATGGTGATACACACTGCCTAGAGCTGTGTTTTCTTTGGACACTTTGCATAAAGTGAATATATTGGTATGCTCTGGGTATGGTGATCACCACACACTCCCTATGTGTTTCCCATGGACACTTTGTATTAGGTGAATATATCTGTATGCTCCGGGTATGGTGATACACACTCCCTATGTGTTTTCTATGGACACACTGTATTAGGTGAATATATCTGTATGGTCTGGGAATGATGATACACACTCCCTGTCTGTTTTCTATGGCCACTTTGTATTAGGTGGATTAGAAACATAATATGAAGAAAAACGTGGGAAAATAAATATAAACATGCGCATGATATACGCACGCACTCCCCACGTTTAACGCTCGACACCAGAGCTCGCCTGTGGTCCGCTAATATGATCAACTGATTCCATTCCAGATAACGTCCTATCAGCACGCAGGACCCGT
This sequence comes from Alentia gelatinosa, assembly GCA_950022655.1. Taxonomy (NCBI): domain Eukaryota; kingdom Metazoa; phylum Annelida; class Polychaeta; order Phyllodocida; family Polynoidae; genus Alentia; species Alentia gelatinosa. The sequence continues at coordinate 32,233,099 of OX465591.1, read as the reverse complement.
CCCCGCCCTGCCCACCTGCCCAGTGGCTAAGTCTCCGGGCTTGTTTGGTCAATCGAACACAGATATTATATGGACAGATGTTGCTAGCAGGTGGGCGGCGTATGGCGCTCTATGTACACGTCAATCCCACTTTACGTTAAGACTTTTATCGCCATTGCACAAGAGCCTCTATGGCCAGACCTACGACGGGCAACAGAGATGTTTACTAAGCTTGGTGATATGAATCACCAGCTTTACTACCTTGATTAGCATGCCCTGTTTCTCTGCCAGGTGGATTTTCCTTTAACATTGTTTACTATTAATTATCGACCTGGTAATTAAACAGTTGGTCACGTCATGGTCAGATCGCTCAGATGTGGGTATGGATGTTTAGAAAAAACGCAGATCAAGTCTAGCAGTGATCATTGATATAAGGCGATTACAACTAAGTGTAAGGAACCTTATCTCTTATCTGGTTAAGATTCAGCAGGATATTAGCTATATAAATCAGTAAGCCATGATATACTCCGATAATATGTACATACATGTATTGAATAGGCGCTACCATGCATGAAGGTATATGTATTTACAAACTGTAAATATATATATATATATATTACTATATAACCATGCTTATATAAATATAAATTATCAACCAATATAACTCCCGCAAATATTCACTGCGGTCTTGTTGTTGTTGTTGTTGTTGTTGTTTGGGCGTCACACCCACTCTTCTAGGTATCCCGGTTACTGATGCGGTAACCGGAGGTTACTTGGTGACGCCCGTGATTTTAAATACTCATTCCGCTGTGATTTGCTCAACCGAGCAGTTCATTTTTAATCAACAGATTCATAGAACAAATAAAAGAGCTTCGCTCATAAAGATATATATATCCACCGTTGAATTCTAAAAGATCTTCACATAAGATAAATCAACGCAAGGATCTGCTTATCCTTGAAAAAGGAATCACTGCAGGTTCTTGTTTTCTCCACTAGGTGGGGATTGGATCGACAAAATGTCCACCTAAATGCCCGCTGCTTCCCGTGTTTGCTTATCAATCAATTTTGAAATACTGATTATTCATATTCCTAAAGCCAAATGAATATCATAGTTGATTATTTACCCATTCAAGAGAAATAAGCTGAAATAAATATTGATTAAAAATCTGAAAAGTACAATTCTTCCTTTCAAAGCATTTATGCTATAATTGGTATATGCCTTATTCTGTTCAGACTATATAAAGAGAAACCAACCAAGATCCTGGTACTTTCGGGCCGGTTCCTAAAAATATGTTGGAGGATGTTCTCCAACCTCTTCCCTGCTCTACCCAATTTCAGAGATGTGTTAAATGCCACAATGCACAACGTAGCCTATCGGATTTAGATGAATAACGACATGGTAGGATGCAACCTTAGTAGAAATATGAATAGGAAAAACAGCTGAGATCGCCACATTCCTCAGTATCTTCTGAGGCTTACTTTAGAAACCAGCTCCAGGCCTTGCTCCTAGCCCTATTCATCTCAGTAAATGCATATGTGATTATCGGCGGACAATATTCATAGAGCAGGGCGATAGGATATAACCCTTCTCACCCTCGGCCGCTTTCTCAATCAATACACGCGGCCCAAGGATGCAGGAAGGTCATAAAAAGTGTATATGGACAGTCCGTGGAGATATCTTCCTCTGGTTCATGAGGTGTGAACACTAAGCTCCAATCATCTTGTTTCCTGAGAGACAATTTGAGCGAAGGAGGCTGGGTGTAGCTGGCTGGAGTGTGTCTGGATGGGGAGGAGGAGGAGGGGTTGGTGTGTACAGAGGGAGGTGGATAATGCCCAATGCTAATCACGATCAGACAAATAGTAATTCCCATCAGCACTGAGCGTAGGAATTAGATCTAGCAGGCATGGTGGGCAGACGCGGCACTGGAATCACTGCTGGCCATTTCTACCTCATCTGGTGGAGTGCGTGTGTTCGTACTGGGGTGGGGGCTGGGGGTTGTCTAAGGGGAGAGGATAGGTGGAGGGACTACCATATCGCCCCCAGTCTCGCACATTCTCGCGTGACTACCAGTTAGGCCACGTGACCTTATTTTCTCCCACGGGAGGTCGCTGTCAGCATTCCCCAACAAGCCTCTGGCCTTGCTGGCTTGGCGATGCCGTTTTACCCTCCACTGAATTAAAAAGTAGTCCCTTCAGTTTGTATTATTAAAGCGCAGCCGGTGGAGGAATTCGTGTCAAATGGACATTAGGCAGGTTTTGGATCCTGGAGAAGTAACAAGAAAGAAAGTGTCGATCCCTGTTTGAAAGCGCAGAGAGGACCCCTCCTAGTAACCCCCCCTCCCGACGGTTCCAGACCCCCCCCCCCCCCCCCCCCACCCACAAAAATAAACAACAAAACAAATAAACAACAAAACAAAAACAAACAAACCCAAAGAAAAACCTATTGCTGCAGGACAGGAATGGAATAATGGTTGCTGGTACATCGTTAATATTTAGGTTATTTCTAGAAGGATCAACACTCATACAAACAAATTGTTGTTTATGAATAATTCATAGGAATATGACGTAAATATTAATTATGTAAGGAGATTTTTGTCAGGCTAATGTGGGGACATTTATCCGTACCGAAAATAAGTTTGGTTTGTTTTTGAATTGGCAAGTTTGAAGTAGATCTGGCCGAATACATTAACCATTTGACTTTCAACCTTATCAATTATTCAACTTGAATTGAGCACGCCTTACATCATTTCGGCCATAAATGTATCGAACTTTGGAAGTTTATAGGCAAACAACTTCAATAATAGATATATTTACTGATGAAACGTCATCTATAGCAGCTATCCATCATTGTTTTTCGAGTTATCACCTTGGCGCTTTTTATTTACATCATCAGCCAGCATATAGATGAATATTGATGAGGTTTTCACCTAGAACAGAAACCTGCTAACTATTGAAGCCTTATCTATATGAAAAGCAGTACAGATATTGGCAAACCTCCTTGCAATTTATAATCACAGAGGAAGATCTTGAAAAGAAGATATGTCGACCACGTTATTACTTCAGTTCTGTGGTATCAAAAGAATTGTATTTCGATGACGCATCTAGCTTGCGAATGGATCAGAAGCCTCGAGTTGAGAACAAGAACTAAAACGAATCGCGGTGTAGAGTTGAATTAGATAAACGGATTATATAATCGTGTATCAACAACTCACTGAGTGTAATCTGAGAATAACTGAGAAAAACATACGAGGAATCCAGCTATGTAAAATTGGAATACCGTTCAATGCAATCCTAGGCTAACCATCAGGAATTGACCTCCCGTAATGTCAATAGCAACTATCCTTAATCAAGCAATTGTTAAAACGCCATGTATATCCACACATGCCCATTATTTTCAAAGAAATTCAACAATATTACAACGGGCGCTCACAGTTTCATCAGGGGAGTGATATCTTCAATGACTCTCGCTTGTCTAGATCTTGACATGACCTAATAAGCTCGAGAGTATTCTAAAGCAGTTATCGCATACCAAATATTTTCACTACGATGTTGCCTGATTTCAAGATGCTTTTCATTTGAATATCTATCGGTAATATCCTCACCAATCTCAATGATATTATCCTGAATAATATAAAGGCAACTTAACGCCGAAACGTTGTAACCTGCTGCATTAAATAAACCCAATCACCAAAACCAAATTGGAGGAGTTGTTTAGTTGTACTTGACTACCTTACTGTAATATTTAAAAGGAAAAACAAAGACCTGATTCCGATGTAATGCCCCAGCCACACTGGCGTAAAAAACGGCGCTTTTCCGTGTACGCACGTCTACGTTCTTCTACGCATTTTGGAATCTCAAAATACGCCGCAAAACGCCGCAAAACGCCGCAATACGCGGAGATGCGTAAAGGAAAGTCGGAATGCGCCGAGAAACGCCACAATGCGCAAAGAAGCGTAGAGAAGCGTTGATGAACGTTGATGAACGTTGAGAAGTGTACTTAAACGTTAAAGAAAAGCAAACAAATACGTTCCAAATCCGTAGCTAATATGTGGTCCCCAACAATTCAAATACGTAGAAGAAACGCCAAATTTTACGCCAGTGTGACTGGGGCATTACGTACTGATTTTGTCGCCTACTGTCCGCTTAATCCGTGACCCGCAAACAGCTGTTCTCCCGACTCCCTCCTGACACCTAGTGGAGGAGGCACGAACTGAGTACATCCCGCTTACGTTAAGAAATTGTTCTGTGTTTTGACATATATGTTGTCTCTCATTACTAAAACCATCTAATGTGAGATTTACACGATGGGACATCGTCTGAGACAAATACTGCTGGGATTCTGTGCTCCAACGCAATTTCATTGTCCAAATTGTAGGGTTCCATTTCCCTGAGATATGTTTTACCCCTGCAATTGTTGGCGACATTTGCCCCTAAAAAGGAACAGAATCTCGTGAGATTTTAAACAGAACCTCATGAGATTCTGGACCCTGTCAGGTACAGGAATCCCATCCATTTCAGGACCATGAGGAAATGACATGATAGTACAGTGTTTGTTAAAACCTAATAAATGTCACTTTTCCTATGGCATGCCGTACATGGTTCTAGTGTTGATGTATAATTTGCAAAATAATCAGTGGTGATGTTCTATATCTCTACATGGAAATTAAAACTTCATGGAACCTTCACGATTTTATCCTAAATATATCCGCAACAAAGTTTTTAATTTAGTATCTTTTAGTCCGTCTTGAAAATTTCCTCTACAAATCTCTTTCGAAGGAGAATACTCTCATGTTGAATGATGTTTTTATTTATTCCTTCTGAGTCGCCAGTGAGTGTTCATAGAAATGACAAAATCGACATTTCTACCAGTGGTGTCAGATAGTAGGGAGTCTGGGGATTCAATTGTACATGTCCAATAACACTCCATCCATCTATCTTGATAAGGCCTCATATTGGACAGGTACAATCAGGTTTTCTGCATCGCCACTCGCTCAGTTTTATGAGTATATCCTATTTATATCTACTCTGAATCAATATCATAGTGAATTCGATTCTTATATCGGTACGATATGATCAGATAGAATTGTGTAGTATTTATATGGTTCTATTGGCGCATGCCTATTTGACAGCATTGACATTTTGCCATCAATACTGCATAATGAATATCCTCGCCAGCATTATTACTGAATGAGAATGTAGGCGTTTCAATGTGGCCAGTGGCAACAAAAGCAACTTTTTTTCAGCTAACAATGCATTCTAGCTTCATGAATAATCCGGGCCCACTGATCTAGTCAGAAAATAGAGCATCGATATATTAGATGAATATATGCATGAACTGTATACGGATATGAATGTCGTTATTTCTGATAGTTACGTAGCTCATATTATTTAAACAAATGGCAGATGGGAGATTCTTTGTTTAATCATTGGTTACCACTGCTAGCTAATTAAAAAAATGTCCATTCACAAAATTTACATTAGAGTGTTTATCTTGGATGGAAAATATACCCTATGTATCGAAATATAAGCGCTTCAACTCGAGGCCTGAGAGCATGATCGACTGATTTGAAACCTACGTCGTCCTATAGAAAATGGTGATAGGCACAGAATAGAGATCTCGAAGGACCTTTCATTGATGTTAACTGCTTTACTAACACTGGCTATATAAAGGCAATATACCTGTTTTCTTTTGCACCCAGTAACATAGTACCAGATCTCTTCAATAATTTGATTTCATATATGACTTGCTGACACTGCACGAAAACCACCATTTTACATATGAATGCGCCCGTCGTATATAAGTATGACTATTGCGTATATAAGGTGGTCCTATTCCCCGTGTATATATATGCCTCATCTGTAGGCGAATATAAGCGTCCAGTGACGAGGGCTTCACTGAGACCGGGTGGAAGGTGGCGGGGACGGCGCGGGGTTGGGGAGGGCTTCCTACTGAGGACACCTTTACTTCTACTAACACAAATGGTAGAAGTAATTTCACACGCTGGGTGTGAAATACAGCCAAGGCGCGTCCGTATATAAACCCTAGGCATATATTTATGATAAAAAGTCAATATTCAGCGAGTACATGCACTTCCCCGATGGCATATATATGAATAAAATGGTGGTTTTTGTGCAGTGTGATCAACAGTACATAAACTATGACATTTTCAATGTGTATCTTTATGCACCAGATGATGATTGACGAGATAAATGATGGTGTAGTGAATAAAAACAGGAGAAATCATCTCCGAAGAAACCCTTGCCTGCATTCATAGAGAATGTTCTGACTCCAAGACATATGTAAGTAGTATACACACTATGAAATGGGGATTTCACTCAGGTTATTCATGTGTCGGTTTAAAATTAAGTACATGTATGTTTCAGATAAAATAAAACTGATAATCTACTTCATTATATCCTGGTACTTCTTACATCCATAGAGAATGCTCTGACTCCAAGATATATATAAGTAGTATAAACACTTCGAAATGGGGATTTCACTAAGGTTATTCATGTGTCGGTTTAAAACTAAGTAGATGCATGTTTCAGATAAAATAAAACTGATAATCTATTTCATTATATCCTGGTACCTCTTAATTCTAAAGCATGATGTGTGACCAAAGGTATATTTCTATAGTGTCAGCTCTTTATGAAAGTTAGTCTATCTCATAGACTTTAATGTTGTAATACATCAGGTATCAATATCCTAATACAACACTGATTTGATGAACCCAAATGCCATTCATACATTCTATATGTTTTCACTGCTCAAAATAACAATTAAAAAAATTAACAAAATAAATTGTGTCTGTAAAGATGAGGCGATTTCACCTCATTATCCCATGCATGACTATGATAGGTTATGTACTTGATATCTGCACGCCCCAATGAATAATTCACAGTCTTGAACACATATAGATGAGATGTAGGGCTCATGTTGGCCATTCAGAATTAAAGTGGGATTCAGACTGTGGGAGTCATGTACCTCAGAGGGTATTTGCCTGAGATAAATCCCTCTGAGGTTCTGTACTGGAAGACAATATCTTCGTCTGAATGGTAGGGTTCCATATTCCTAAGACTACTTTTCCCCCTGCAGTCGTCATACAGTGATGATTCACCTAAGGCCCGGCGTCCACCTACTACGATTTGGCACCGATATGCCCTACGATGCACCTCCCGATAAAAAATCAAAATCACGTCGGAAGGTTACCTAATATCAGGGCAGTTGAACACGTTTCTGCGATTAGACACCGATAAACCCCCCATACAATGCGTGCTGGGTTTGCATGTCTAGACATATGTCTACGATTTTGCACCTTCCCGATATGGCACCGATTTTGACATTTTGTATCGGTGCCATATCGGGAGGTCTACGATTCTATCGTAGTAGGTGGACGCCGGGCCTAAATGAAGTACATAATCTCAAGCTATTTTCATTTTAAACATGCTTGAAATTTAGAGGAGCGTTTTGGTGAGACAAATAAACCTTCTGCTGAGTTACCAACTAGGTACGCAACCCCAGCCAATAGGAATCCGGCAAGCAGGATCACATGTTTAGCACACCCGTCACCTCAAGCCTACTTATGTCCCAAGGTTAATGTTCACTGGGACTATGTCTGAGGCTATGCACCAGATGTGTCCTTCCTTGTGAACCTAATTCGCCATCAGGGGCAAAAGGTGTAAAGTACACCCGTCTCAGGTACTTTGCCTCTTTTTTATATTGTCTATTTTTAAAAATTCAGATAGTGTTTATAAACATATCAGTGATTCAAGATAGTTCAGTTTGCTCAGGCCCGTTCGGTATTACCTCGCGGCCATTACCATTGATCATTCATTAGTCTCTGTGTGTGAATCCCGCTTTACACTCATACTTACACTTACACACGAGAACAAACACGCATCCTCTCAAATCAGTAGGAGGACGGCTCCAGTTTATAAATAGCATTTATCGACCAAGCAGTGTGGAATTTCACGGCCCGTCTGCCATCAGTCTATAACGCCCTGAGCAACATCGTATAACCACCCAGGTAAGACTTCTCCTCGAATCTCCTGTTTCACGAGATGTCACGCTTGGCTGACCTCAGTGGCCACGTGACTGGTCAGAGGCTAGTCTCCGTTGTTGGAGACTGGGATGAAGGAAAGGTTGGTAAATAGGAGGTGAAGGGTAGTTGGACAGGAAGGCAAGAGTCAAAGGGGTTAGAAAGAAGTTGTCGGGAGAAGTTGGGGGATGAAGATTGGAAAGATTGGATAAATACACAATACTACCATGATTTCGATCTGAGTGGCCGTATTCTCTGCGTAGTTGACGACTACAAGGAGAATACGGCCACACAGATCGAAATCATGGTAATGTTGTATTTATTACTCACCTTTCGAGTAATTATTAGGAAAGAAATCTAGTATATAATTAGAAATTCGATCCTAGCGCCGTGCTTTGTTTATATGAATTAGTTCCTATAACGCCCGTCAGGTGGCCGAAAAAGCCGTATTCTCCTAGGAGATTCCAGAGGTCCGTATTCTACTCAGTAGCTATCTGTAAGCTCCATAAAAAGGATATGAAAAGGGCATGGAGTGAGTGATAATTTGAATTGGAGACAGTGGGTTCGGATAAAGATTTTTATCTTTCTCATAGCAATTGCTGGGCACCCATTTGGACCAATAAATATCAAGATTAAAAAGGCTTTAGAAAACGGTTAGACAGTACAATGACAAATGAGAAGGCTCATTACTCTGTATAGAAATACTTATTTCTTATGGTGATACAAAATAACTCAATGCAACACAAATCCCACGCATATGGGAGAATGAGCGCAATTAGCTTTTTGATAATTAAACAGATAGACGTTATGAAAAAAGGCAAAGAAAATCAACACATACTGCATTCATTATACAACCACGAGAGAACAAATTGATTAGAAAACCTAAGACAATTAGTGTTTCCCAGACGAGACAATCTTGGTACTGTCAGTGTTTTCTAGCTCCATCTCATCGCATCCTGTCAATGGATCAACTCCGCATTAAACTTAGCCTTGCTGGATATCGATCTGGAGCTGCGGGTAGACGCCTAGCACTGCACCAGCAGTCATGGCGAGTAATGACCCGTCATGGTTGGCTGCCTGCTGTCTGATTACAATGTTCAGTGACGTCAGGGCACGGGGAGGTGGTCCGACGATCGTACCGCAGCGTATCCCCGTGTTCTAGCCAGGCCATAAATCATGCATGTACACATATATGTTTTAGCTGTAGCTTACGTCTTTAGATGTTTTTTGGTTGCAGCGGTTGGTGGTGTTAAAGTGTACAACACGAGCAAATACATATATTATTTTTAGATATATTTTTTATTGGATTGGTACGTAAATGTGAATTTTCAAAACGGTGATGATGAGCAATTCTACAAAAAGAAACCATTTTGAGTATCAAAGACTAAAACACCCCACTACTTCTTACTATGTGTGTTAGGTCAAGATCCAATGTTGCCATAGTTATTACGCTCTATCTTTTGGAGTTTTACCTTTGAGTCTAAAAGAACCCAACCACCACCACCAAAAAAAAAAAAAAAAGATTTTTTTATTAAAAAAAAAAACAAAGAAAACCCACACACACAGAAATTAAAAAAAAAACGTTACAAACACTACTTCTTTACTTTTAACACACTTAATTAGAATCGAGGTATCTTTTCAGTCTTTGATACTCAAAATGGTTTATTTAGGTAGGATAAATCATCATAAACGATAGGAAACCTCTATCATGAGGACACATGACCATATACATATACCTTTATTTCTAAATAATTGCAGACAAGATTTTCGAATCTATATTCCAACGAGGCAAAAGAAAACAGAGTCCTCTCATGGCTTCACACACTTTCACACACGCTATGGCTTAACACCAATGTACACAACCCAAGTCTCCGATAAAATCTACTCCGAGGCGTACGTGGGCCTAATGGTAATTACAGCGAGATTTAATCTGTGTGCTTTAATCAAGATGAATCGCGCCAATAAGCCTACCGCCTAAATTGCGCTTGTGCAACTCGGTGTTTACTACCATATGCAATTATGTACCTATGAATAGAAGATGTGTGCTGAGCACTTCTGACCGCAGGGGTTTACACGGGAGGGAGGAGAAAACAGGGTTGGTACATGGAAATGGTGATTGTGGATTGATCTCTGAGATCGTTATAAGGATTAATGCGCGTGTGTTCCGTGTTACCACACCATCTGTGCGTCATGATATCGAGACCCACATCTGCCGTCAAGAATAATGCCCAAATAGGGTGCGTTGACTTCAGTAAAAATCAATTCTCTGTCTCTTTGTAAATATATGAGAAATGAAAGACAGTCCTGCAAAATATCTTACGAATAGGTATAATTAGTATTTCTTTTTCCTCTAGAGACCACCTCACACCCCCTTGGGGATGCGGATATACCAGGAAATGCAGTATGGGATTTTGTTTTTTAATGTATAACCAGTAATAAGAACATTCTTGGAGAAAAATCACGGACTTACAAAGAGAAAAAGATTGCAACTTTCCAAAAGTTGCAGTCAGCTAGGTTTTATACTAAAATCTAGGAAGGGGGGGGGGGAGAAAATTGATGGGCCATGTGTCATAAGTCAATGTAAATGTGTTTTACCATCTATGGAAATTGTATATGTACATGTCTGGTGCTGATGGTAAAAAAAACTTTAGCTGAAAGAAAAAATCCATTTACACCAATTACTGGCATGACACAAGTCTCTTATCACTATGCATTGTCACAGTCTTGTCCTGATGTAGATCCCTCATTAAGAAGGTAATTAGGTCGTGTCATTTGTTCAAATCTGAGTTCAAATAAGGTGTAGATAAAGAGCTCAACAAAAGACTAAAAAAGGAAAACTGCTCATAAGAGTCACCCATCAGAAGGGCGTAAGATATGAAAAGGAACAAAGTGAAGCCAATTTGATAATCAATGGAATTGATACCTTTTGATAAAACGAATCAATCTTGAATGAAAAGATAGGTAAAAAAGAAATAAGACAGCGATATACATGTAATATATTGATCAGCTGGGATCAAATCAACAAACAAAAAAGTCATTGTGAACTCTAGCTCATTTGGCGACGTGTTAGAATTGTGTGTGGTTTTGTTTGGTTTACTTCTGTTCATGGAGTTAATGCATAGCGGTGTCAAGAGAGATTTTACATACGCTAATTCAAGGATTTGTGAAGCGCGATTGACACGAGGGGACAAATGTACATGAGACGTGTGTACTTCGCATCTTTGCCCTGGTCGCAGACGATTTTGTTTAGATACAGAGATCTCATGGCAAGGTGTTTTTGCCAGTCTCAATGAAAAATGGTGAATTTGACTTAAACGGGAAGACATACCTGGTATACGAGCTCATTTATATGTGATCTAGACTGTGGAAAATCCATCGGGGTATTGCAGTTTTAACATGTAACTATCAAGTACATAACCCATAAGAGCCATGTATGGGATAATAGGTGAGATCATCTCATTTTTACCAATGCAATTATGTTATTTTAAGCAGTCATATAAAATTCATGAGGCGTTTGGGTTCATCAAAAGTGTGATTTATTAGGACATTAATATCTGATGTATTAGAACATTTGAGTCCATCAGATAGGTTAACTTTGATAAAGGGCAGACATTATAGAAGTCTACCTTTGACCGCCATGCTTTAAAATAAAAAAGTACTACTGTATAATGAAGTAGATTATGAGTTTTATCTCAACTATTGAACAAGTTTAGCCATAGGAATAACGTTAGAAAAAATAATCAACGATCAAACCGGTAAAGGGACAACACTATGCCACAGTAATGGTGAAGTGAATATCGGATGACATCATACGCTATAAACCAACTGGATTTGTGAAGCAATTTGAATTATTCTGATACTGTTATGCTATTAAATGTTACTTTTGCCAGTGAAAGGGTGAGATGAATCCAAACCCGCACTTGAATTGTAAAATACACGATACTCCACTAGTTAAGATGGGTCGTAATCGTCATTCAGCTTCACCTAGATGATGATTACGGCCCATAGAGACTCGTGGAGTATTGTGTATTTATACGATTCTCAATGCAGTTCTATTTTATTATTTCATCTGGTACATACATGTACTTAGTTTTAAACCGACACATAATTAACCTGAGTAAAATCCCCATTCCATAGTGTGTATACTACTTACATCTCTCTTGGAGTCAGAGCATATTTGGATGCACATGGTGGTTTTTTGTAGATGAATTCTCCTGTGTTTACTCACTACACCACCATTTATCTCGTCAATTATCATCTGGTGCATAAAAGGGGCAGGGATTCCCGAGAGGATTAAAGCGAAACTCCTAACCCCACTCGAATAAGTTATATAAAAACGGGAAATAAAATGTCTATTACATTTAGATAGAATATTCAGTCAGGAAATCCAGCAATCAAAGAGAACGAATATCAAAAGTGAGTTGATATTGGGTTATTAAAAGAGGAAATATAGTTCACACCGTTCCCGGGTTGATACAAAGTAGACCTCGGCTTATAGTACCACATGTACGGTACTACAAAGTCCGCTACGGGCACAGCAAACGGTCATTGTTGCCCAGAAGGCTTGCTTTCTTTTTTCTGTATTCCGAATATTCCGGCATCCCATAGGGAAAATCCTGTTAGAGGACGCTCGGCACTTCCCGACATGCATCATGCCCATCAGTGTCTAAAAATAGCTGGGCAAACAATTAGATAATGAGAGGAAGGGACTATAGCTATCTGATCACTGACCTGCATGGCAGGCTGGAGTTGGTGGTGGGTGTTCGACACAGCGTGGTAGGAGGTGAGCGGTGGGTGGTAGGCAGTGGGTGGTAGGCAGTGGGTGGTGGGCGGTGGGCGGTAGGTGGTGGGTGATGGGCGATGGGCGGTGTGCAGTGGTGTTAGGTAGTGGGTGGTGGGCGGTGGGCGGTGGGAGCTGGGCGGTGGGCGGTGGGCAGTGGTGGTAGGTAGTGGGTGGTGGGTGGTGGGCGGTGGGCGGTGGGCGGTTGGAGCTGGGCGGTGGGCGGTGTGCAGTGGTGGTAGGTAGTGGGTGGTGGGCGGTGGGTGGTGGGAGGTGGGCAGTGGGTGGTTGGCAGTGGGTGGTAGGTAGTGGGTGGTGGGAAGCGGCGGTGGGTGGTGGGCAGTTGGTGGTAGCCCCCACACTGCTGATGTTTCAATGGTTTACTATAACAGTGTACTGCACAGGGTTCAGTATACTATTTATAGTTCGTAGGGAACAGCAGTAATTATCAAATATATGGGTACATAATAATCATATAGAACGTCCTGACCATGCTGTACAAGCAATAAAACGAGATGATAATTTACGTTTCATACGGAAAGAGTTTTGCCGAGTTACGTACGAACCGTAAATTATCATCGAGTTTTGTTTCTGTACAAGCATGGTTGGACGTTATATATTTACTATAACCGAAAATAGGAAAAATCATTAATTATTTTTTGCCTAACAACTAATATTTTAGACAACGTGTGTGGGAAGGTGTTCTGTATTTTCCCGTACGGAACACTGTTCCGTACAGCATGTTTTACGTTATGTGGCGAAACGGTGCGTATTTACAGTAAATACGGCTTGAGTATATAATAAGGTTGAGTACGGCCTGTCTGGAGCTCTGGGACCGGAGTCTGGGGGAGATACAAGGGTCTCACGGAAGGGCAAGGCTTCTGCAATCAGTTGTGATCAGAGATCAATCGAATCTGATCAATCGATGGAAACAGAAGTGGATGAGGTGAAGAGACTGATCTCAGCCAATGGGGAACTTGACGAACTGAGCCTTGTCTAGACAGTTCTACTGAGTCCATTCAGGGATAGTATAGAAGAACAAGGTCTTCACGTGTCCCTCCATCGGATCCTCATCGTCCCTCTTCTTCCATCTACCCTACGATGCTAGTGTATATTCATTCTTTAATTTCTCTCATCATAGGCTCCTTAGACAGACCCTCGCTTTGATCCTTCTGGGAATCTCTGCCCCCTTTATTAAATCCCCACCAGTACTCTAACACGCTCATCATCATCCCAAGGTGTACGACCTATATTGTTCTAGAGATGACCTTGTAACTCATTAAATGAATAGCATGGCGTTTGTATTAAGATCTATGTTATAATGAGAATACGTAGTAACTAAATACAAACTCAGGATTTCGAGTTACAATCGTGTTATTTGCCACTTTGTTGACACTCGCCTAATGATAAAGAACCAATTATGATCTAAGATCAGCCTGCGAATAAAACCTGTTCTAACCTAATGCATGTTAAATGCCATTGAAATATTCCAAAATGTGTACTCCCTGAAATCCAGATATAATCACGATTTTAGCCATAATGACATCTATTGTGACTGTAACAACATTGGTTGTTGATGCATATAGCGATGTTCGAATAAAGGGTCGACAGCAGAATTAATTATCATAACCGCCTTTTCTACTTTGATATCAACCCTTTTATGCTGTTATAAACACTTCTAAACATAAGTATCTAAATAACTGCAATGAAAACATCGCAAACTATACTCTTGGGTTAATGCGTAATAAATAAGTCAAAAACAAAAGATTTAACATACCGCGCGAAAATGAGATTAACTGGCGAAATACCAACTTGAATGTATCCTAAAAAACCTCTCCTGACGTCTGGTATGTCTAAGTACATGTATAGACTATCGACTAGAGGACGGCCCATTATAGTAGCATGGAGGGTTCGCTGTTCAACACAGGTGTTTCATCCAGGAGAGAGTTTATTATCAGGAGTATAGCTGCGGGCAGGTGGGTTTAAACAGCCATATGTCATCTACCTCGACATTACATCAAAACCTGACAAAAGACTAGAGATCACCTGAGGTTATGTTCTGGTGTTTTACTGGGTTTTTTTTCCTTTTTTCTTTAAACTCAGTCTTTGTATTCGACGTTGAGTTTGTCGACCTTCCATACAATCGACAATAACTTCTGGATCATGTGGGACAGAAGACACGTATGAACTTTACATAAAAGGTCACAGGTGCTACAATTGATGATAGATTTATGCTTGTAGGCCTATAAACGTGTTATATGTTGACTGAAATCATTACATTGATCCACACATTTCACTTCACCGCATCACGTAACTATCTTATTCTTTTTTATTTTATTCCGTTTCAGGAGCTCGCCCAACATTATCGTCGTTTTGATTGTCTGATAATTAGACAATATGTCTTGATTGGTTGTGATTATATTTACCAGAAAACGCTATTGTGAACAAAGCTGTAAGATAAAGCTTGGTCATTTGACGCATCAGATTAGAAGTTCCTTTGACCAAGGCTAGAGTTCAACCAAATTTAGCTCCACATCTCTTAAATCAAACAGATTATCACGAACTAAAAGGCCAACCATAACAACTGAGGTGTACTAACTTTTAACCACCGATAACATTTTTTATAATTGAAGTACAATTATGTAGCTTAAAAATAAGATTAGAGAGCATGACCTTTAATCTAGTAGACCTCTTAACCTTTGTTTTGAAAGAGCATAATTACTTCTAGGCACGTACTTGAACCTAAGATTCACGCACATGATTCTCTAAATGTTTATGATACGCTATTTCTTGCATACTTCCGATCCGCTAAATCAGTCTGAATGGGTTGAAATTCAGGTTTTGTTTTATTTATCATGTATGTTGCAAATATTCAGTTGAAGGTGTGTAATACGAAGTCAGTCCTCGATCAATCTAGCATGACTAATTTCCACAGGAAATCTTAATTAAGTTACTAAAAACGTGCACCTTTTATGTTAAGCTTCTTGCTATTTTGACTAGCGAACTCGAATAGGTCATAAAGGAAAGCACTCAGTGTTTTTCTTCTGGTTAATAGATTCGAGTTCGAGATGCAGAAATTCGTACCTGTACTTGAAACTCAATTGCACAATGTATGAAAACATATAAAACAATAGGAATACTTTATTTTATGACTGGAAGCCAAGATAGTGCACATCGCTCTTAAGGGATGGTAAAGATGACTGGTAGATGATATTCATCATTATTTGTATTTGAAATCAGACAAACTGACTGTGAGGAGCGAGACTGGAAAAAAGCAGCATGCACAGGACGAACTTAAAGCCGGATGCCCATCTACCGATTTAGGGTTGAACGATTAGTTCCTAAATCGTATAGGAGTCGGTCACCTTGTCGCAGGCAAATTACGTAACCCCTCGCTCGACCCGCACACTGATAAAAACACTAATCGCTGGGTAGCCTTGCCTAGCTGTCCTACATCTACCGACTCCGTTAGGATGGCTCGGCTGAGACAAATTACCCTCCGTTTGTCGCCGACAAACGTAGATAAATGTTCCGAAATCGGTAGATGGGCATTGGGCTTAAGGCTTTACGTATGTATAACTTCCGCGCTTATAAGGCACCGCAGGCGTAGATATACTAAGCATATTGGACGTTCTGTTTACGATTGCCTACGTCACTGCCCGATTATTCCTCTAGAGGATACCATTACTTATAGAAGGCCATGGTATATGGAAAATCCAATATAATATTTTTGATTATAAAACCTTTCTAAATCCGGGTGTTGTGTAAGGTGTCTGTTATTTGGTAGCTGTGTATGGTGTACTGTGTGTAACTCTTTCTTGTTTTATCTCTATGTCTATATATGTCTAAGCCAGGTAGGTATCATGTTCATGCGCTGTTTACGCCAGACGCCAAATATAGTCATTATGCCAGAGTAGATACACGTGAAACATATCATCTACGCCCTGGTATATTTATATGAAAACATTAGTAGATACAGTCTTTACTAGTGTTTACGCCATTGTATATATGTTAATAAACCCAACCGTTCATCCTGTGATGCAAGCAGTTGTGGGAACTCGCAATTAACCTTGTAGAGAGTCTATTGGATGTTCCATGCATGGAAATTACACATTAATTGTTCGTGTATGTAAGGCGTATGCATGGAAAGTATCTGTTCATTCTCAGTGTTGTTAACCTGTTGGCACCTAGAGGTAATAGAAGAATGCTGCAATGTAAGGAGGGCAGACAGGTCGTATTCTGATTTGTTAATAGAAAATCTCTGTCGTTGTCAGTTATGTAATAAGCTGAGATATGTTGAAGGTCAATGAGGCCAGATACTTGAGTTAAGAATCGTTTTCAGAACAGAGCTTCTACCGAGCACAAAATGGTCGTGATTTACATCTATATTATGTGTCATTTCCACCACTTTCCACTCCAAAGACCAAACTTTGGCGACGCTAGTACCCAGAAGCGTGCTTTTAGAGTCGAGCAGTCCCGCGTCATACCAAAAACCAGTAACTATGATTTATGGGAAAATACACACGTGCTTACCCTACAATTACAACAGAGCCGATCCAACCACTCACATTTTCATCAGAGACACACCCCACTTTATGGGATATCCCCCTCTACCACTTGTCATCAGACATTGCCGATGGTTTTAGCCAGGGCAATTTAAATTCATTAAATGTCGTTCAAAAACTCATTTCCAGGGAACGTCATCCGATTAAATTTGTTATTACAGCTCTACCATTTCCAAACGGATGAGAGATGATGAAACATGTATTTTCAAAGTGTTCCATCAACTTTCAATTAGCCGTATGATTAGATTAGCTTTGCCCACATGCTGTGGTTAGCATCAGTCAGGGGAATAGCAAAAGTGCGGCAGCTAGACACAATGTCAATTGGAAAGCAGCGAGAGGCTAGATAAAAATGGTGAACCAATAAAAAAAGATTTTCAATAAATAGTGAAGAAGTATTTTAGGACTGGCTGATTGAGGCTATTCGCCTTCATCCATGCTGAATTGAATACTGGACTGTTTTTTATATTGCAGTGTTATATAAATGTGTTCGGTATATCTGGTAAGATAACGTGACCAAGCCTATTCAAAGGTTAGAACTTGAAAATACATTTAATTGTAGGAAAAGAAATATGTGATTCACTTGAAACCTATAGATAGAGAACAAAGTTGGTATTTATGGGCTAGACCAACGATTTTATACGATGATGTTGCGTTTAGACCAACGATTGTATTCTCCGCTGATGAACTCATTTGGAAAGTGTAAACGCTTTTTGAAACGAATGGTGTGTTCATCTTTGATGAACCAACGTAAAATTCCAAAAGTGAGCAATTGAAAAGTTTATACCCTATGTTGTAAGTGCGCTATATACTGCAACTAACTTGGGGCCTAGCCAACCAGACTGCACTACACCTGCCAATGTAGTGTCTAACGGAGGTATTTTTGTCTGGATTGATTGGTCATGGTCACCTGGCTGTTCGTCTAAGACGCTTTAAGACATGATAGGCCACTGCAAGTTTCCAATGCCACAGAGTTGGCTCAAAGATAGTGAAGATTTTGAAGACATTTGGAATATCTATATCTCAATGTCAATTTTTCAATCTATCTTGTCACTCGTTTGAGGAAACTGCACAGTGGTGTAAGTCATACATTTTTTCTGGACATATTGTTGTGAATAGTGAATATTTCAGAAAATAACAGCATTTATTGGAGACCTAAGATGATTGTAGTGGCCGGATAGCGTGGCTCAGTTTCTGGTGCAATGATTGCACGGTAGATTGATGGATCCCTGGTTCATGCATACTATTCATGCGGTGGAGTACCTTCCCAGATAATTGTGAAACTAATCCTATTAGAGAAACTCGACGTACAGAAAAAATTTGCCTCAAACAAAAAAAGCCGAATACTTTTTTTTAAAGTACAAAAAATCAGCACTTTGTCGGGGGATACAAATGTGGAATCTGTTACCTAAAGAAATACAGACAAAACAAACTGGTGATAGTTTCAAAACTAATGTGAAGGAATTTACTATACAGAATTATGAAATGTTTATCAATATTTAGAAACTGTATGATATATATTTGTGGCGTCTATGTATTGTCCATTGTACTGTCCTTTGGTATTAGTGTGGAAGATCACCCATTAAGTTAGGTGAACGCTAACTACCTTTTACATTTTTCAAATGGAATAAACACGTCCTGATAAAAAAAAAAAAAAAAAATGCTATATAGCAACAGCACACCGCAGCTCAATGGATCTAACACTATCATAGCAATATTTGCTGTTAGTGTTTAAAACTGTTAAAACACCTGAAACAATACAGTTGCCTTGAATTAATCATGTGATTGGACTATATCTAAAAGCTTTGAACACGGCGAATTTCAGAATGTTTAGAAATATTTGCAATTACATGTTTTGAAGAAATTGATTATTGGTGTAAAAATTATTTTTCGAAGACGTTTATTTTGCATGGATCTTATTGAATTGATTAAACGTCTTTTCTCGCCGGGCTAAAGGAACAACACAACCTTTCTATCGGGAACCATTTAATGTTGATGGAGTATTCTCATCCAGAGGCTTCAGGGCACGCAGCCTCGGCCAATGAATCTCCAAAACACTGCGGTTCATACTCATTTCCCGTGTGTTTTATAGATTTACTTGAGAGTGGTTCCATGTACCGGCCCAAAGATTAGGGGGGATTTTAATCGCGAAAGTCAATCCCATAAATAAATGAGCCTTTTTAGTTCAAGACCAGGCATGTCATGCATCTAAAGCTAATATTAGAAAGTCCTGAAGTTAAATATTGTGGCGGATGCAAAAAGTCACCACAGCAGTGCACGGAAGGGTGGCGGACGTTGCCTTTTGGCAGGAAACATGTCCATGGGAAGTGTTCCTCACTGAATTAGCGATACACAAATATCTGACATGGTTTCGTGTCATTTGTGATTAATTTGGTTAATTCATGACATTTGATTATAGTTACACCAGGTGAATCATTTATATACCCGACCAGCCTGAAGGTGTACTGTGTAGGATATCCGGAAATACGGGGAGACAGTTAATCTATAATTAGCAACAGTTCATAGTTAATCTTGGTGAAGAATTAAAGTCCTGATTGCGATGTTCGCTGTTTGAATTACGGTAGTATGCCATATAAGGAGGTATGCCCATTGATATATTCTATTTAATCGTGTTATGGTCTACGTGCCCGAAACCGCACACATTTATACACTGAAATTTAAAGGACCTTCGTTTGCCCTGATCTTTAACTTCCTAGTCTCATAATTTAAGATGGTCAGTGACATGAGTCTATAAGATTCTATGTGTGTAAAACGCATCTCATCAACCATCTACCAGTAATAAATTACACTATACTTGTATTTGATTGTCGAGTTTTCGTTCTATACATCTGTACCTATATTTGCTTAAAAACTATAAATATTATATCTAATTTACAATAAAATGAATCTTGAAGCAAGTACTAATTCAAAAAGGACACCTCAGGAGGACCAAGGGAGTACACCAGACTATGCTGCGCCTATGATCACAATTGATGTAATTGGAATAATATAATGTTAAGACAACAGTTGATACACTGCACGAAAACCACTATCTTAGATATATATACGCCATTGCGATAACACACGTATCGGCTGTATCGTGGCTTGTTTATACTTGTATACACCTATTATACGCCTCTGAGTTTCGGGCGTCTACGAGGTAGTTTCCATATGTAGACGCCCGCGACTTGGCTGTCTCTCACGCCTGGCGTATCCAAGATAAAACTGCGATAAAACTGCGATATATATACGCCAGGCGTATATATGATACAAAAAAAATTAAAAAAATTCCGACCAGTAAGCCTGACAGTCCACACATTGAAATGGTGTTTGAAAGTAAGATCTATTAGAAAAACAATTTAAAAAACAACACAATGCAACATAATGCAACATAAGGTTTTTATGAAATAGATTGGTAATATAAGATTGCAATTTTCATATAATACAGACTTGGATGGTTAATAGCAAATGAAATATGCTACTTCTGATGTCCCCAAGTGGCAGAGGTCGGAATTATTGGATAGTGGCGTAAATAAATAGAATCAGGCGTATATATGACGTATATCAGATGGCACCATAGACACGTATATACGCCACTAGATAAGGCGTCTACGAGACGTCTAATAGGTCGAACTTCTAGACGCAAAATCCTACTGTTAGACGCGTTTCGGATACATATGTAAAGCGGTATGTTTCGTGCAGTGATAGTTTTGTAGACAGGCGGCCAAAAACCCGGAGCTGTTGACGCGTAGTAATACACGAGTGTCAGCCAGTGTATTACTATGCGTCAAGCTTGATTGCTTTTTCAGAACCACTAAAAAACATCATTTGCTGTATTCAGTATCCATCTTCTCCAACAAATTCAAACCCAGGGATTGCCATATCAAAATGTATGTCAATCGAGACTTTGTCTTTACTTTATAGCATAGAGAGACTATTTCTCAGTATACAATGGTTTTGCGGGCATATAGGTTTGAATCTATATATCATGGTTACGGCTCACTAAGTCCCCATACATTCTCAATGGGTACTTTGTATACCATGGAAAACAAAGATGAATAACAGAACCCTTTACCATGCCATCCTTTGGACAGGTGGCAGTGGAGTCACCCACCCCAATGTACACTAATTAATACCGGGCTGAATTGAGTGAAAACACCTACAGCCGGGGACCAACCTGCCCTAATCGATCGTCCCACAGTATATGAACTCGAGGCACAATCATTACTGTTGTCCGAGCAAACTACATGATGTTTGTCAGCTAATACGTTCATGGCATTATTGCATGACGACCAATATTGGCCGGTTACAGGACCCCTCGGTTAGAAATCGGTCCCATGTGAAACAGTCGATTCAGGGAATATTCCTCGGAAAGTTATTTCCCTTTAAAGTAACCCCTCTTTTGCTACTATTTGACACTTGGTACATCCTTCGATAATAAACACAAAACGTAAATTATGTATACTTAGATATGGGATATCTATCGTTGTAATATGCTTAGGGGTCATCCATGAATGATACGTACTATCGTAAAACTGGATGAGCTTTAATCTTGGCCACTGTATGCCACGACTGGAGTTTGGCATAGTGACTTCACGAGGCAAAGCCGAGTGAAGTCCGGAGCCTAAACTCCAGGAGTGGAATGCAGTGGCCAAGATTAAAACGAATCAGGTTTTGATTTTATCCTACCCCGTCTCCTCGATTTTGGAGTATTACGTGATAATAATTATGTATGCCACTAATGGCATATAAAACTCCGTATGCCAGTCAGCGTGGCATACGAAAACCCAATGTTAAGCCTATGGGATTTTATATTAGGGGTAGGATAATAAGGAGGGGCGTTACAAATATTTCGGAAATTCTGTGTATGCTCCATCTTTGTTCCATTGCGTACAAGACTGGGAGGGGGTGGTGTGTCAGAATTTTCGGAAATTCTGCGTACATACTTTATGAATGACCCCTTCTTTATCATATAATGCCCCAACATTCATTATTGGGTCAAACAAGCGAGGGGTTTATGAATATATGGAAATCCTCCTGATTCTATGTGCCTAAGTGTGCAGATTTATCCTTTCATAGCTCTATGCGACATTCCATTCATTCTCACATTTAATATAATGAATATATGAACTGGTGGCAAGCTGGGTTTTTAATCACGAATCTATCACCTCACAGCCAATACAGAGAGCTGCTATTGAGAAATAGGTGTAGTGGTAAGACTAGTTTGTCTCAGAAGAAAATGTCCTCCAGCGAATGACGGGGGAACCAGAGACCTGTTTAATAATCTAGGATTGTACATATATGCCCTTTTCAGTATGCCACAGAGACCCTGTGACGATTTGGGTCAGCTTTATTCAACACTTACGGATGGCCTTCTGGACGGCTAATACTGTCTTAGCCAATGTTCTTCAAAAGTGTCTTTATGTACGATCCCATATTATTCAACAGGCCCCAGTATACCCTCTGTGTCCCGTCTAACGACAACACGACGCTGACTTGGCCTGTCGTTTTCACAGAGCCGAATAATTACATTCCTACTTTGATGCTCAGCTTCTAATGCATCTTGAGCGGGCATTACCCCCGACACCTGCTTATTACATTGTTACCTTACTCTTTTAACGTAATCAAGCATTGCATGTAGATCTAGGCCACCTCTGCACGGAGAGTCATCATGACAAGGTGAATGGTCTTTGCCCTCTATTAGAGAACAGCCATGTGACACTGTAGTGTAAGGCCAAGGGGCTGTGCTGCACTGTGGTCCTTCAACGTAATCACGGGTAAAATCACCGTGTTTAGCCTGCATGGAGTTGTCCCTATGCCTTCATTTCCATATAAAGAATATAGAAGGCATGGATAGACTCTAGTACAGTCTGTTGTCGCCAGAGCCAGGACGCACAGGCTCAAACTTAGACCGTTATGCGCTGCGATTTTTAGTCTGGAATTCCTGCCTCCGCTGGTACTATGCTGCCCTGAGTGATTTTCTAGTAACCATAGTATCATTCTTCAAGTATAGGTCCTAATATTAGAAAAGCCAATCATAAAATTCCTTTCTCCCATCAGGCAGAGGGAACAGACAAATTGGAGCCATGCTCTGTTAGACGTTATAAATGATAATCATGGCAGAAAAGCAAAAAGCTATCCCGGTGAGACTAAAACACCCGGGATGAATCCCCTTCCTAAGTCAAGAGATTCAGATGGTTGTGAAAACTGGAGACCAATATGTGTGTGCTCACAATAATCTTAGGGTTGATTGAAAAACTGGTGCACAACCAGCTAACGACCTTTCTACTCTAGAGCAATATCATAGCTGAAAATCGATACGGTTTCATGCCTGGTCATTCGACAGCGCAGGCGATCTTTAGAGTGATGAATATATTATGTTGTAATCCAGACAATAGACAATTAAGCTTATATGCCTTCATCGATCTAAAAAAGGCATTTGACTCGGTGAATTACCAATTACTAATAAAAAGCCTTAGGAATATTGCACTACCCAACAACATGACATCCTGTTTAGAATCCAATCTAACGGATAGATTACATGCAACAGCAGGCTTAGTCAATACCACATAAATAAATATACGGTTCAGCTAGGATATTGGTCGAGTCCAGTTCGGAGTTCAGGTAAGAGTTATGGGAGTTGACCAGGTCCATGAAAAGTTTAAAATGGAGAAACTTGAACTAAGACGATCAAGGAAACTCATGAGTGTGTTTTATAAGTTATTGAAGAACCCTGAAAACGTTATTGCCAGTAATCAGAGAAGACAAGGTGATGCCAAGGTCAAACTAAGAGTACAGAAGTTCAAAACTGATGGATATTGACGCAGTCCCCACTACAGGGGAATAACCTTGTGGAATTAGCTAAGCACAGAAACCCAACTGTCTCGAACAAGGATCTTATTTACAGTATTGGCTCGGCATGAGCTCATGCAAATGTAATATCAATAACAGAATCTATAACTTATGACTAAGTATGGTCTGAACCCTAGCACGAGAGCTTTGTAAATATACTACCTTCATGTATAGCCTTCACCTATGAATTAATCATCATCATTATTACAAACAAATATATAACGATGCATTACTAAGAAATGTTTGTACTGCGATTATTATTCAATGGAAGATATGTTATCAACAGAATGAAATAATATCAAGAGACGTCACGAGTTTGAGTCTATTTATGCCACGCATTTTGTTGGCTCTATAATTTCACGAGTCGAAGACGAGTGACATTACGGAGCCAACAAAATGAGTGGCATAAATAAGCTCAAACTCAAACGAGTGGCGTCTAGATTCTATCCTACCCCGTTTCCATATTTTTTCAGTATCAGAAAGTAGTGGCATAAACAACACTTTATGTCACTTCCCGTGATATAAACAAATCCAATGTTAAGCCTATGGCGTTTTTTACTAGGGGTAGGATAAAGCAAATGACAAAATTTAGGAAAATTTTGGGTGGAAAGGAAATGATTTTGACAGTTTTTTTACCATTCATGGGTGACCATTTCAAATCCACAACATTTCCTAAAGTCAACCAAGCTCTGCCAATTGTTTGGAAATCCCCTGAAGATCAAGGGCTATAATTCCCACTGTTCTACGTGGAGTTTAATTTGGGGACGATCACTAAATAGTTTTCTTAAGATTTGGTAGATTGGGAATATTTTCAAATCTTAGAGTTTTCATGGGTGACGCCCTAAACATGGGTGATTTATTAGGTGCGCCTGTTTTCTGCCTCACCGTAGTAAGACTGTGTCACATTTCATAAAGTGATGGTGAAACTTTCTGTTATTCTTGTCTATTCAGATCAGTTAGTAGTTGGCACCTAGGTAGAGAATTCACCAACAAGATTCTACATTTTCTTCCTGGACATTCATTCATCATATATAACTATTCAATTTTGGGTTGAGAGCCTTAATTCCTGACTTGATAGATATATACTATATTTAGATTTATACAAAATATATCCCTGGTTACTTTGCAGCCCTGGAGGTAAAATCCGACAACTAGCTCTACCTGCTGATGACATACAATTTTATCCAGTATTGAAGTGGTAAAAGCTATTATAAAGTATTTATATTGCTGCTTTTATGAAGCAGGCGCAATAACCTCTTTAAATCAAATGAACATCTAAAGTACTCTCTGAAGTAAATCCTGCTAAAGACACCACTACAGTCACACCATGTGTGCGGGCTCACCCTTTCAAGCAATCGCATTCACTGGAGGGAACTTGAGAAGGTATTTTTGTTGGCGGCTGATGGTTTTTAGTTAAAGGGAGTTCACCATATGACTGTAATTCATGCAGCATTTTAGACTCTGGTGTCTCAGACATAGTATCAACGAGTCGTTAAAGGGGATCGATTCTCCTTTTGAAGGGAGAACTAAAGAGCTCCTGCCTGAGGCTACATAAGTCTAATCCGTACACCCCCATCTTTCACTCTTCGACATAGCCCTGTGCTTACCACTGAATCTACAGTGAACCCCACCCCCCACCCCCACCCCCATACACACGTCATTCACTCTACCTCCCCCCCCCCCCCCCCGCCTCCTTAGTACTCATACCTTAGAGCGTAATTACACTGCTGCTTTCAATCAATACCCTCCTGTGACACCTCAACCGTTCCGAAAAATGTAATAAAACTGAAGGAAATACGATATGACAGGGGATCTGTGTTGTGCTGCTCACTTCACTACGAACCTTCCCTTCGAGGTTTTCATGGGATTCACCACAAGAGGCGTAAAGTGGGATTCACACGGTGGGATTCACATACCTCACAGGCCGTTTGTCTGGGACAAATTATGTTAAGATATGGTACTGGAACACAATCTCCTCGTGTGAATGACAGGGTTCCATTTTGCTGAGACACCTTTTTCACCTTGCAATTGTCGGCGACAATCATGCCTAACAAGTCAAAGAATCGCATGAGATTTTGACTTGAAACAGGTTTAAAATTTAGAGGGGCATTTTGGTGAGACAAATGTATTTCACACATTCTCCCTCAATCTGTGAGTCTCAGTGGTCCCAAATAACACCCATTTACATGGGGAAGTACCCTGAGTCGGTGACTGTGTAGCCTATGTACCCTGTGTACCCTGTGTACCCTGTGTAGGGCTGTAGGGGTGAGGCTATGTACCTGTTAAGTCTTCCCATGTGAATTGAATCCGCCATGTTACTGTAGAACACCCCAATCTGTGACACTTTGTACCCAGGTGGAAATAGTAGCCGACTGATGCAAAGGTGTGAAGTACACTAGCCTGGCAGCCTGGCCTAGTTAGACTATAGGCCAGGTAACGTGTTGCAGTTTCGTAGTGCATTATTGGTAACGCCTCCATTTTTCTGTTGCATTGTGGGATTGACAGACCACCAGATACACTGGTCCCAGGGGTATCCACTAGGGGGCTCGGCGGAGATATATGCGGAACCCAGCCAAACCACTAGTCCACTAGTGCCCTGGCCCTAGCGACAACGGGACGTACTACAGTCTAGTTGAAGGTAGTAGGAACCCGTTACCTGTCCCTTATTTCATTAGGGTAGGGAACCAGTCCATGAAGTACACCAGGGGCCCGTTTCAATAGAATGGGTCACTAAGCCACTTAGTGACATGTTTAGTAACTCAAATAGTGACTTGAATAGCAGAAAAAGTTAGGACTCGTTGCAAAAGGCATGTCACTATTGGGGTGGTGTGTCTGTTCACTGTTGGCGACATAGTGACATTACTGCTTGGGCCTTACAATGGATGGTGTTAGTGCTACCAGGAACAAGTGCTGTGAAGGTGAGGTCACTGCATAAATTAGCGACAGCCTTGAATAATTCTACACTGGCCACCAGAGCAACACTTGTTATGACAAAATTTAAATGTGAATATCTCTGGATTGCATGGGCCGATCTCCTTCATATTTGGCATGTTTATAAGTTGTATGTGTCCCTAACTGGGGTTAAAGTTTCACAGCTTAATTCCTAGGGGAAGGGAAGTTACACGTTTGTGACAATAGAAGCGAGAGGGTATACCCTCTCGCTATTATAGACACTACAGTGACCCTTTTAGTGACCGGACAGCCACTTCTGAAATGGTACAAGCCACTATTTGCGCCTGTCTCTTACCCTATGTCCCAGAAACGTTTGTCCCTTAACTACTGCAACGCGAAGTGCCGCTATTGTGTCACTAGCCCCAATAACGGACGTCCTACAGGCTATTGAAACGGGTCCCAGTCTCAGATCCTTTTGTCCCATCGTATGAATCCCACTTTAGTTGCAGGTTCCCTCACTAGGCCGCGTGACGAGCGTGGGGTCTACAGCTGCGGGATTGTGACGCAGATGACGCAGATGAGAAACAGTAAGAAAATGGGAAATCAATCTTGGCAAAGGGTGTTTTGTTACCAGCGTTTGCTTGGCCTTTCGTGATATTTGCCTGGGGGTGTGGGTTGAGGGTCTAGCATTGAGCAATGTGTGTGGAGTCATTATGGACAATGCTAACATGTCACCGGCCATCTGAGAACCATAATATATAGTCTACTGACTATAGCAACACATTCAAAACTTGACACCTACACTTAGCATCATACGACATAAAGGTGAAAAGTAACGAAATACCCAATACCCACAAGAGATATCCAGTGTCAATATCAACTTATAACCAATCTATCGATGTTTACAACGAATACCTACCATCGATAAACAAAAGGTAAGAGCGAATGGTAAATACTCACCTTATACTTCGAATTCGGTGAGTATTTCAGACCAAAATATCTCTGAAGAGATTCCATTCAGACACACTAACCATGTCTTTCTATATTACGTATCACAGTGTGAATGTGGTTTATGAAGAAATGATTATAACAAAGTGCCTCATTTTCCCAGAAAGTCCATGCGACTTGCCTAATAAAACTAAAACAATCGTTGATCTCTGCAGTTATGGCACGCCAGACATGACAGAATGCTACAATTGCCCGTGAACTATGCGTAACCGCCAACAGATATATCATGATCCATGAGGTAATTTACGGTCCCTGGAGTATCCAAGATGAGCTACTCACACGAGAAGTCAGCCCCCGCACGAGGGGACGCCACGAGGGGTCAGCTCCGCCCTGCTGCTTCTCACCAGTCGCCCTGCAGGCGGCGCCACTGGCACAACCGTTGGCGGAAGTTGTGATGTGGTCGGGCAGAAATCTCGCCGCCAAAGTAGTCCCATTTGTACCTCCGCGTCCGGCAAGGGTAGCGCATGACCTGAAAAGATAGAGGAGGGAGTTTTGTGAGGGTTTATTTGTGTGAGTCGGAGAGGAAGGTATTGGGTGAATTCCTAAAGCAGGAATCTCCTCAATGGGATTCATGTACCTCACAGGATGTTTGTCTGAGACAAATCTTATTGAGATTCTTTATTCTAACGTAATCTCAGTGTCTAAATTGTAGGGTCCCATTCCCCTGAGACATATTCTTCTCCTACACTTGTTGACGACATTTACCCCTAACAAGGAACAGAATCTCATGAGATTTTGAACCCGTGAGATATATGAATCTCACCGTGTGAATTCTACTTTAGGGTTAATTGTCCCTGACAACTGCAGGGAAAATCGTGTCTTAGGGAAATAGAACCTACTATTCAGACGAAGAGATTGTGTCCCAGTAGAGAATATTAGTAGGATTTGTCTCAGACAAACACACTGTGAGGTACATGAATCCCACAGTGTGCATCTCACTTTAGGGTACTATAATTGATTCGAGCAGTTCGTGTACTGAACTAACAGGTGGAAATACGGAGATTGCTTCCCGAATCAGTGTTGCTGTCGTGCTCGTGGCAAATATATCCGTGATATCAAGGTAACTAATTAAGATAAATCATTATGCTATGTGCTAATATGTATTTGTGCCTACCCAGACCAGTAGGGATTATCTTCACTGGCAGTGTCATCGGTTAATTCAGTGAAATACTTGAAAATACCTATAATTACAAGGAAAAAAATATGAACACCAGAAGGCGAAGTTGGCGTTTATTAGAAGAAGCTTCCTCCCGTTTAGTTAGCGATGACGCACACGATGTACGTATCGTAAAACGGCCTATATCAGTGAGTAATTGGGTCGCATTACAGATACTGTTGGCAAACACAAATGCACGTACAGCTCAAAGGGTATAGACGCACAATGGAGCATAACCACCACCTCCAGAGACCTGGACGTAACATCACGCCCACCAGCGGCTAAATGCGTCTTTGTACTGTGGGCCTGACCTCTTCACATCTGACCTGAATGCCATACCTATATGTAAGATGACCCTATTTATTCCGTCATAACTCGGTGGATAGTTTCTGTACACAGGACTAGATTTTGGGTTCACCAACTAGTTCACCATGTCGTAAGTGCGTGCATTGGCAGGCGGGACATGCCAGAAATGATGATTGAAGAGACAAGGTCAATCTGAATAGACTGACTTTGTGATTCCTCAGATGTTATAAAAAAAACTCTACACGTTCCTTAAGATTAATAATTCTGAATCTTTTAACACCACACTCAAGGTGTACACTACCTGAAATTAAGTAGTTCTGTAGTACCTATGTTCATACTGTATTTTGTCGGGTGAAGGATTTAAGTGTCCATCAAAAATAACCAGCAATATTTTCATCATTGTGTTACTCTTTATTGTTTGAACTGGTATGTGGTAGTTGTTCTTAACTGTTCTTCCTATAACATCTTTCTGAGATGATATCATGATATCTCATTGTAATTGAATCTTCTTGATGTCAATAAATGCTGCTATTTCAAAATAAGAAGGAAACTGAATAAACAAAACCTCTACACTTAAATGATAATACACTATCCCCAAAAAATCGCTGAAAAATAAAGAAAACAACCTGCAATATTTCAAAATAGATTTTAATCACTTATATTGTTTTTTCCGACACTGATTATTCAGAAAGACTCAAATAATTTCCGGAAGCGTCGTAGACGTCTCCTGGGACGAAAGGGTTAATACGCCTCGATATTGAATCCATGATTACATTCATTATTTCTCACTGTGCCTTCATGGAACCACGTCATTTAGTCATCTGTGTACTTATTGTATTGCCTACTGGTGCCCAACGTATCACGATATTGACTCTTTCTGCACATCATTCGAGAAGCTAGCGTGTAGATTGAATTCTGCAGGTACTGTAGTATCTAAAGTCACAACCATGTCTGCCATGAAGAATCATCCATGTTATTCTACTCAAATAGAATACTTCAATATTGCTTTGCCGAGTTTCTTCCATATAGAAAGACGGCTATACATATGATTGAAATATATGAACTGACCTAAAGCTATCGGTTAGTGTCCATATAAAAATACCACAGAAGTGGATATTCTTGTTAAAGTATTCACCCCTGAATAAAGGTGATAGTTTTCTGCATACATTAAATTACCTGGTTTCTGACTCCAATACCGTTTTAGTTTTTTACTACTGAACGAGTCCCTTATTGACCCACCACTCATTCCATGTTATATTATAAATTGCATTTGCTTGTAAGAACAATGTATGAATCATTGAATTGCAAATTATTATAAAATTATTTTAAAATGTCACAACAATTATAACAACAGTAGACACAGGTTAGAAGTGCTCAGACTAGGTACAATCTCAGCTGCACCAGTCAGATGACCAACTACGGAGGCCAATACCGCTGCCAAATCTCGGAGAACCACGCTGCGTACGTGCCAGAACGATATTCTCGCGAGAGGCTGCCTCGAAGAGCATCAATTATGGAGAGGTGGATTGATCATCAAACAGCTCCGCCCGGTGGAGTAGTCAGCGCAGGGTGGGTCTGTGAGGGAGGGTGAGGGGTGGGGAGGGCTACAGATAGTGCATAGAGTCTTCAACAGTACCAATATATCACACAACATGTATTGTAGATGGACATGTGAAGGGAAAAAAGGAAAAGTATCTCATCTGATCTGGTTCCAATATTTCACTGTTGATGGGTATTACTTAGAGATTATGTTCCACCCAAGGAAGTCACTATATACATGCTTAGACTTAGGTTTTTGTACAGTCCTGATAGTGGTTTAGTAAGTTTCTGTTTAGGTTCCCTAGCCTTGGCTCTGACACACTGCTATTAATGCACTCATTATATTTTAAATAGGCATACACCAAAAGACTGACAGTTTATGACGTCAGCTGTCAATCAATTATGCAGACGAAGCATCTAAAATATAAAAGGACGCATGTTTTTATTCCTGTCTGATATATAGTTGTACAGACAGTGAGAGTGGGAAAATGACAGGGTGGTTTGGCACTGGTCCTAGACAGGAACGACTAACCGGAAATACAACCCGGAAGTAGAGAAATCTATTGGGAATGACTCTGCACCTTCTCATGATGGGAATACAAAGGAGACTTTAATTCTCCTCCTCATCTATAATTTGCCAGGCTTAGTCCTGTTTCACAGTGGTATATGTTCGTATGCTCTCCACGCTTGAGCTCATTAGATTCTATCGTAAACGGATTGAAGCGAACTTCACCCAAGTGATGTGATTAGATAGAACAGGCATAAAAGTAGTTGTCGTTCTTAACAGATTGGATGTGTGCCATGGCCAATTACAATCATATCAGTTACGTGTGAAATGTTCCAGTGCAATATTCAATATTTTGTGGCCATCCTAGGACGATTTGATGAAAGTATTTAAAAGTTGTAAGTTTATTCATGATTATCAATGTTCATTTGTTCATTCTTATATGTATCGTTCTCGCCGGATATGAGAGGCATCGTCATAAATGTTGATTAATGCCAGATAGCAGATAACAGCCTTTCTTATCTCATCTCATTATCTCATATAATCAACCAATCCTATAAATGATGTCCTTAATTGTTTAAATGATCTTCTATACTTGTTATACTGAGACACACAAAACCTGCCATCCGGTAGATTGTCTTGTATTTTATTATCCATCGTATACAAAGTCCCCATTGAAAATGCATGGGGGCTCAGTAAACCACGACCCATTGTATAAAACATGTCAGATACCATAACTGTGGTTTACGGATTCAAACCTGTGGTATACGGCCTCAAAACCATGGTATAAGGGGAAAATAGTCCCTTTTGCTATAGAGCAAAGAAATAGTTCCGAATGTTATACCCGTTAATATGGTATGGTTTAATTCATTCGAAAAGATGGATAATAAATGCAACAAACGATGGTTTTGTGGACAGGCAGCTCTGTAAACCACTCGCGGTTGCCCTCGTAATACTACGCGTCAACGTCTCGTGGTGTACGGTCGCCTGTCCACAAAACCATCGATTATTGTCTATATACTTCAGTGAAATAATTTTTTTTTTTAAACCAAAAAGAAACTTGTATGGAGACTGGAGGTGGTGATGTGGCCCAAGTGCAAGGAGCATTTGGGTTGAGACCCGATGGTAGTCTAGGGTCATTGAGGTGTCCTGACTGACCACCTGACGTGGTTAGGGACAGATGGTGGATGAAGATGATGGACAATGGGAATGAGTGAGAATAAAATGGCTGATTGATGAGGCCTCAGGGAGTTTGAGTCTGGGTCAGAACTGACAGAGATTCCGGGCAGACACCAAGAAGGAGCAGAGAGCGGATTCCACCTGCAGCAACTTATTGGCAGGAACAAGACTGTGAAAGACTAAATTGTTAATACTGCTGTTACAGCTGTGGCTCTCTGTCCCTGTGCACTCTCCCTTCTCTTTTTTTAAAATTTTTTAATGTTTTATTGACAACAACGGTTCTCTTGATCACGTATGTACTGATCTCATTCATCCTCAGTATCCACATGCACATCTTGACTACTATTGTTTATGGCTGATCGTTGCATCGCTTGTCATTTCATCCTCTATCATATTATTAATAAAAGATACATCAATTCAGTAATCATAAGTTGTACATCATCAAGCATTTTCTTCATGGGTAAAGAATATACCGATATTCTGATATATGAATTCAAGATCTTCACATAACCTCAGGTTCACAGCGTACTAAGACTTTTTAGTGCGATGATTCTGGGTTTTTTTTGGTAATTAATGTCTTCGATACATATACGATAATGTTCTTGCTCCAAAGACCCCATCATTATAAAATCAACCAGATAAGAATAACACCTTTGCCCCGCCCATCTCATCCAGCGACCTGACAATAATTAATTGACCTAGCACGTGCTGAGGACAACACAAGCCATGGGGAGATATCCCCAATATCTATTACCTGATGATATAATTTCAAATATTTACGATGGCGAACAAGCGGTCAAACCCAATCAAATGCAATTGAACAATCATAAATTAATAGATTTTGGACGGGTCTAGCAACATGTCGGGGCTGCCACAAGTGGGAGACCCCGGTAACAGCATAGAGGGTACGCAGCCCGGCACGCCAACAATTACCCCGGAGTCCCGCCCACTCCTACTCACCCCTAAGGTAAAGTCACTGCCAACTATCGACACTGATCGACTCTCCAGGCGCCTACACCCTTCGCAAGCATACTTGAAGTGCATACTCAAGTGAGCCTATAGCTGCCGAGTATGTATATATATATATATATATATATATATATATATATATATATATATATTTATAGACGTACATATTTACGTGTATATCTATCTATGTATATATCTATATACACATACACATTGACATATGTACACATATACTACCTTATGCATTATATATTTATATATATATATATATATATATATATATATATATATATATAAACATATATATATAATGCATATGTATCTATATATATATATATATATGTTTATATATGTTTATATATGTTTATATAATTTTTATGTCAGTGTTGAAGTGACAACGGTTGGAAAGCGACGCGGTGGTGCCGCTGCGCTAGCCGCGATGCCGATCGCGCATGCTCCAGTCTTTAACTGGATAACTTCCTGAGTCCTGTTGTCCAAGTTATCCCGCCCATATGTATATATATATATATATATATATATATATATATATATATATATATATATATATATATACATACATACATACATATACACGTACACTGCCTTCCCAATGATTGGGAAATACATCATTTCTCTATACACTCCCAGGGACCGCCAGGTGGGAAAGTTCTCACACCTATTGCCCTGTTTTATAGTGTACGCGTGGGAGTATGCTGTTCTTACAGGTCCTGTGTCTTGAATATTTTATGTAGGATCTATATGTACGGGGATAAGTAGTTATGATTATGTTGTCATGATACACACGTTTCAAATGGTTAACAATGGACATTAATATTACAAACCTAATACACTCCTGTCTTCCGCTATAGAATAATGTGTCAGCCCATAAAGGTGTGTATATAACGGACGCACCCATATAAATGCCAAGATCTACCACCCTGAAACCTTTTAGCAATCATACAAACAGCTGACACATATAGATCACACCATAATAGGTACGTCTCTCAATTCCTAGGCCTAAATGACATCATAGCATTACATGTATAAACATGTATTACATATCAATATCTGACGTGTACTTTATATTCGAGTCCATAATACATAGGATGGTAACTAATAAAATTGCATTTGCATGAAAGAAACATAATAACCTAGGTACACAGATTCAAGGTTATCCTTCAAGGTCTACAAACGTTGTGAAGTCATTCCTCAGACGTCACCATAGCGGCAGAGTACAAAGATGTTAGCCATGGGGTCATCCTGAGGTCTGTACAGCATTACGTCTTCCAACGAAAAGCACTCACCCTCCTTTCATAACCTGCCACTTTCTTGCACAACTATCACTATTTTATCTAATAGTCTGCACTGGCCAACAGTGTTTCATGTGTGGATAGAGCTGGCGCTGCGGCAACCTCAGGGTAAATTGGGGTTACTTGTCGATTGAGCTTTGGCAGAGGTAGAGCCTGTAAACTTTACTTTGTTTTATTTTTACTCGTCTACTCAGAGGACATTTTTACTACAGTTCGCTTGAGGGTGGGCCATGACTTGCTTTTCTGTACGGAGAGGGTAGTTTAGTGGTGGTTATTCTGCCAGGGGGGGGATTGGAGTGCACGAATGGCCAGTATGTGGGGATGAAGTGTTCACCCTCAGCCAGAATTCCCGAGGCAAGAAAGCACCAAAAATGTGGGGTGAGAGTGCATGAAGGGGGGAGGGGGGAGTGATGGCAGACCCGCGGTGTTGCTTTGACAGAGACAGCAGTTGAAGAGATAAGAGGCGGGCACTGGAGTGGGGGGTGGCAACCAATCGCCATATGAATGAACCAATCAAGCGAACGAGTCCCGGGAAGTACGTCCCACCCCCGGCCAGAGTGTGCCGCCCCCGCCCCTCCCCCGGCCCGCCCTCGTCACAAGGGCCCACTCCAGGCGGCCAGCCGCGCCGGCGCAATTGCCCGCGGACTATTAGTGCCTCTAGCGGCGGGCACTGGAAGAGGAGTTGGGAAGTGTGGGGGAGGTAGAGGGGGGGGGGGGTCCCTATGAATTGCCTTCCCTCAGCACTGAGTGATTTGTCAACGCAATGAAGTGCCCATGCCGGCCGAGGGGCCCTTTCGGTCATACAAGGAGCGCACACTCTTAGTTACCTGTCAGGCCGACAGGGGTGAACCACATGTAAATGTTAGTTTATATGCGCATGCGTCAAATGACAGGAAGTAGCTGGCTCATTACTGAACGGTCCGGTGTGGGTTATAAGATGGGAGTTGGGGGAGGTGTGAGTAGACTGGCCTCAGTCTCTGTGTCCTACCCACCTCTCCCTGCCAGCCTACCACCAGCCTAAGGCCTGGCGTCCACCTACTATGATAGAAATTTAGACCTACCGATATGGCACCGATACAAAAAGCAAATATCGGAGACATATCGGGAAGGTGCAAAATCGTAGCCATATGTCTAGACATGCCAATCGACCACGCGTTGTATGGGGTTTTTCATCGGTGTCTAATTGCAGAAACGTGGTCAACTGCCCCGATATTAGGTGACCTTCCGACGCGATTTTGAGTTTTTATCGGGAGGTGCATCATAGACCATATCGGAGCCATATTGTAGTAGGTGGACCTCGGGCCTTAACTCTCCCCCTTCACTCCCCTCGCCAAGGTATAACCTCCCAGGGGAAGCTTACACATTCAATGAATGTTCATAATCAAAGACCTGAGCAAGTCTAATGTGTGAGCTGCTCCACGTAGCGGAGTGACGGATGACGAGCAACACGGTGAGCAGCTCCGAGAAGGGAGCAAGACACGCCGTCATACGGCTATGGCCCGCCCCCCACCACCCGCCCTGCGTGTCGCTATACATGCAAAGTGCTCAGGACGTGTTTGACAAATGACTTCTTCCCTGAGCGCCCATGTTCTGATGACAATCAGAATCAATTATCTCCCACGGTCTCTGTTTCCACCGGACGAGTGTTATATCGTTAGCCACCGTCTAGGTCCTTGGAGATAAGTGTACAGGGCTAAATCTGCTACATTATATGTCACAGTATAGTTTTCTATCTAGGAGTAGAGGTCGATTTTGATATACACGGATTTTATCTACGTCACTTTTATAAACTACGATGAGATTAACACTAGACTATTCAAGATAGATGAAATTGATATTAAAAGGTAAATTCAGATATAAATCGGGAAGTTAGTTTTTGATTGTGAACAAGATAATAGCCTCTAATATATCAGGTGAAGAACGAAATATAGAAATATAGGATGGTCGATGGCTGCTCTTGGAAGCAGATACATTTATAAAGAGACAGAAATTAACCCAACATACGTCTCTTGCCACACGAAGTATCTAACATTGATTCAATGGCCTCAAAGCCATGGTATAGGGGGAAATAGTATCTTTCTGCTATATAGATCTAAAAAACAATCCTTAATAAAACTCTTTGATATGACAATTCATGGGTTTAGTTTATTCGAGAAGATGGATGATAAATACAAAAAACGATGGTTTTATAAACAGGCGGGTCTGTACACCACTCGAGGTTGATATCCTGGAAAAAAACCTCGCTCACGCTCGTATATTACTACGCCTCAACCTCTCGTAGTTTCGGTTGTCTATCTTCAAAACCATCGATTATTGTCTATTTCTAATCTGTAATCCCTCGGCTTATTGCGGTAGGTTTCCGTTATTGAACAATGTTCTTATTTGAGTAATTGGATAGCAATCGCCTTCAATGTATGTCTTGGTCATTAAGATGATAAGACTTGTTTCTATTCTCGTAGTTCTGTTCTAAGCAGCGGTTACAAAACAATACATTCAATATAAAACGAAAGGAAGCTAAATCCTTTAAAAGAGACGTACTTACATTAGACTGGGCACTGCCTGCTTGGCTGTGTCTGTGAGTGTGGGGAAGCTACACATTGTGAACAGTGGTGCAGGACAACCGCCATGCCTGGAGCAGCCTCCTGGTAGTACGCCCCACTACGACTACTACACCCCCACACCACGGAGCACACATCACAGACCCTCACACTGTCAGCTAACGTGTAATCCGCGATAATCCAGAACAGGGTGTGTCCACCTCCGGATCTTGCATGGCAGGTCACCCACTATGTACAGGAGGTTATACTGACTCTATCACGTATATATATATATATTAGCTGGGTTGAGCTTAGCGCATGGGGATACGTGAATGTAGGGGTTAAGAGGGTTGAGGACAACTGATATTCGAGCTACCAGATCCACAACGCTGTCCACTGCCAATGATGGGGAATCAATGACTGCAGTCTATTGGCTGCTTCGGGGATCTACACATATAACGTATTGGTTCCTTGCAGTATGTACGGCTATCAGTAGATCACTCAGATACTATGCAATCACTCAATGGGCAGTCAGATGATGAATAATGTACGCAACATAAACACTCACATGTACATGCATTTGCATAATGATGTCAGTAAGTGTGTTTCATGCATAACCATCTGCAGGTCTGTAATACGAGTAGATTATATCTATAAATGAAACTGACAGATCTGCGTATGCAATAAATGATGTCACGTTGTGCGTCTCTTAGTAAATTATCGTTGACGTTTTACGATTTTTCACCGGAATCTATGGTAGTTTGAGAGCATTAAAATATAACTAAAGACTCAGCTGTCAGGAGTTCCTATGTTTATATTGTATATACTTGATTTCATAAAGACTTCTCAAGACTATCTATCGTATAACCGATAAAGAAAGATGGCCTATAGAATTCAAGCTGAAACAAACGATATAAACTTAACCATAATGCATGTCTATATTGAGGGATAATAGGAATTTCCATGTCTAGACCTACTATTTACATAGACACGTATCATATCGAGTTATGGCGTTACATTAACCAATAAAATAAAAGTCGATCGTCCAGTAAGGCTTGTTAAACAAAGCTGTCCATATATTGGAATGCTGTTCATACACAATGAATCCATCCATGACACATCTATATATATAGCAGTCTGTTTCATTATGTAAATGTTTATGCAGGAGAAGGGACAGGTAGTTTTTCCATAATCCAATTCAATATCAGGAAGCTAAGTCTGACAGATGACTAAGTTGTGATGTTGACATTGGGAAGGGTAACTGACTTCTTTGTATGGTCACGAGAGCGCCACCATCTACTATCCATAGATTACGGAGTCTCAGGACTCAATCTGTAGGACTGTGTAATTCACTGAAAGGAGATTACGGGTTCTCGTAATTTTCAGTACACGGAGGACAGAGATGACGGGAACAGAGTCCCGTGCGTACAAATATTGTGGAAGAAGATCGGCGGTCAATTTGTCTTTTTATTTGATAATTTTGATTTGAAATTCTGAATAGTAAACACAATATAAACTAGTTTCAGATAAAAGCGGTCATAATCTTATCAGGCTAAACTCTCAGTAATAATCTCGCAATTCCCCGTATATCAGCGCGCATCTAGTTCTCGGAGATTACGGCCGCTAGTATCTGAATGCAGTTGATATTTTGTATATATGCATTTCATTAATGTTGAACAAAATCAGGTTACATTCACAGAGATAGTTATTCAAGTCTCCAGCCAACTTATCTAATAAATAAGCTGTACTGAATGTATTAGTTACTATTAATATCATCATACTTCTATCTATACACATTGTTTCTCTACTGAAGAAAAACGGAAATATAAATTTTAAAAGCTCAAATTACTTCTTTCATAAGGAATTCCTTTTTGCCGATTTCAACTTGGTTTGAATGGAGTGTTTGCCAATTATAACAACTTTTCATATATGTACAATTTTTGTATAATACATGGAACCTGTCTTTTCAGGTACTTCATTCGCACCAACGAGTCTGTCCATATGCCATTTGCTTTTCAGAGCTCTTTCAAGATAGCTTTAGAGCAAGACACCACGACCTCTACGAGTGCCTTCTGTGGAAGGGGGAATGCCAGTATGTTGTAGATGAAAAAGATCAAAGGAAGTGTCTCAGTGAAAGAATACCTATTTCTCAAAAGAAATGTCACTATGGCAACTGCCAATTTGGTGACCTTCTAAGAATGAGAACACATCCCTTCTACACATCGACGTAATTTGTGCCGAAGAAGGGCGGGGCAGGGCCTTGTCCAAAAGGTTACCTGCAAAAACGCCAGTCTCGGCAAAATGATAACAAAGCACTGAGCTATAGTGAGCTGCTCTCCCTTCTACTTCAACAAGTATGGACGCTAAAGTAGCCAGCGGCTCAAAGAGTTTTTTTTCTGGGTTTTACAAAGGGCTTACCTGTAGTCTGGTCTGCTGTCAAACTAAGTTAGCTTTTTATCGGCATCACTTTCCTGCGGTGGGTTCTGATGATGGGGGATATGCAAGTGGAAGCGGAATAGGTAAATACCGCGTGTTCTCCTAGGTTATAATAGTGAGTGCCAGAGTCAATCTGTGGTCGTGACATGTAGAACATATCCAACGTCAATCAAGAGAGAGTATCACCAACCATCGCACAAAGTAATTCAAGGCTTTGGCGACTCTCATTATTGAAGTTGCCTGATATGAGGTGACAGCCTTCCGTTCACATGGAGCAATGTATTTTTTCTATGGGAACAGGTTTGGGGAAATATGTAGGCCTTAAATGGGTATATGAGACTTCAACATGACGCCGAGTATTATGGGCTTCTATAAATAAAATCTCGGTGAGTCTGCTTATTATCTCAAATAAGCATCGTTTTGTTTCCTTCAATTACTGACAAGATAAAAAAGGGGGTTCGCGACAACATATAAATACACTCTGGGCACGGGAAAAAATATGTGATCAGCGGCTTGACTCATTACAACGTTTAAGACTATTGATATCAGCCAATACCTAATGACTTGTCATTAGGTGTCTTTATTAATTGATCTATTTTAAAATCTGAATTAAGTCTGAATCTAGGTTACAGCTTTAAAGGAATCCCTACAACCCTAGCAGGCATTGTTACAATGCAAATATATTTCATGTCATGTATTTTAGATGGTATTTCGAATTTTTGAGATACTGGTCTAGCAACGGATTTATCCAGATCTAGTGGATCTAAAAATATTCAAGCATCGGACTCAACCCACACCTCGTCTTTCGATATTCCTATGTATTGTAGATGGTCTCTGCTAATTTTGCTACCAAGATACTTTTCTTGTCTAGAATAATGAGTGGCTTCAACTCGGCACACAATTCTGAAAGTACAAGGGCCTGGCACATCCGGGTACTAACCGCGTTTGCTGGTTGCCGTTAGACTGCACTGTTTGCAGGCAGAACACACCGGTTGGCAGCGTCTGGCCTCGTTTCCAGGTAAGATTGATGAGCGCGCAGACATACCTGACCATGTGGTCCGACTGTGTCTGGTTCTACCTGTCCGACCCGACTGCCATCCAACCCCCTACACAAACCTCCACACCACCCACCATCACCCTACCCATCGACTTCCAAGTCCACGCTCAACAGCCCTAAGTCGTACTGCTTAGGCTACAGGAATGCACATTTAAAGAGGAACCTGTCGCCTTATTTGAAATTCATATAATACTATAGAGGAAACCTATGAAAGTTTAGGGTTAGAGCTCGTATCCCATCGAGTATGAATAGCGTAGTAATTCACAAGGCGAATCTGCGTGGATTACATATCGATTCAAACAAGATGGGATCGAGCACTGACCCTTAACTTGAGTAGGTTTCTGGATTTATCTCACCCTTCCCATTGACTAATGGGCAAACATTTGTGACATAATCCCCCATTAGATATTTTTCATAAATACTCAATGGGCGTTGGATACGAGCTCCCAATGTTAAGTCTATGGGGGAAATACAAGTGGTGAGATAAAGCTTCCACAATATTCTGCATTCTCCCAATGGCTAGATGAGCGACACTCCATAGCGTACTCCACATTTGCATTGATCACATAATGTGATCTTGTCTCCGCTAATAAAATAAATCGAATTACTTTCGTACCATCCCAGACGAGGATGCTTTAGTCGCCGATACAGCGTGAAATAACAATTACCAAATACATTGTAATCTACATTTAATGAAAATAGTGTCCTCGGGGCTTTCTTCATTAAAGGTTTAATGTATTGAAAGGAAGACATCAATATGGTATATACAACGTACTCCCATATACTGTCATTCCTGAACAAGCTGAAAGCACTACAATAATCCCTGATTAGTGGGGATACATACATAAGGCTTGGTCTAAAAAATTACCACATTAGCCTGCCCTTAAGATTCAGATCTAGTAAAACACAATATAAAGGAGGTTTGGTAGACTAAATAGATAGAAGTAAATGCAGGTGGAATAGGGTAAAAAGTCCACCACTTGAGTATTTTTATAACGTAGGCAGCGTTGGTAATTGAATTTTCTCTCTTTTATCGTCTGCAAATCATGCATTTAACGATTAAGCCATATTCCATATCAATTCGTTTTACCACTTCCAGAATCGTTGGTTTCAATACCCTGCTTTTTACAAGAGAAAAAAACAATATAATATAAAGAAAGTGAATACAAAACATCGCCCGTATTAAACTGTCAAGTGCATTATTCCATTAAGGCATGCTTTGAGGCTCAGCGGCTTAGGGCGAGCGAGAGGTGAAGACCCTTGATCCATTCATCCACGCAACACATGGAGACAAATCGGAAAATGAAATTGGAAAGATTATCCTGTGATCAAAATATTTGATTAAACAAAAAGAAACAACCCCAAATGGCGACTGTTGGTGCAAGGTGGTTTGCACTGATCGCCTTTGCACTTGGCACTAGCGGTGACCGTGTGAGATTTACTGCGGTTATTGTGGGTATTGGGATCAATGGGAGGGCAGAGAGGGCCTGGTAAGGGACAGGGACGGTCGGGCTCACGCTGTCCTAACAGGTTAATCCCGTGATCCAAATGTAGTCAGGGCTGATCCCGTTAAAGAGGCTGGTACCGGGCGTGTCAGACAAATGACGTACACGACACACCCGGAACCAGTGAGAATCATCTGGAGCTGCTGTGTTTTGTGTGTGCTTAAGTAACCATGGAAACACTTTTACAATACCATGGAGGTATCCTTTTTCATAATGATTTAATGCATTTTCATTTTTATTTCAGGTTTCATCCAGGAGAACATTGTTATATAGTCAGTCTGCAATTAACTCAAAAATGTGCACTGCTCATTTATATTTGCGCATCATATCAACAATAAAAACCAGATTTAATACCTAAGAAATGTACTGGAACTTTTCAATGGGCTAAGACAAAAAATAATTGTGTTTCTGGTCACCTGACCCAAAAACCTTGGTAGGGAGAAGGTTTTTTTAATTAATTTTGTCAGTCAGTATCAGCATTGAAGACATAAAATAAAATAAAAACAGTCTTAGTACCAGTTCCGTAAAACAGTCTTAGTTCCTATTAATCATAGTTATATGAAACCTTTTATCCAGATTAGATGTTACTATCGGTTCAACATTCCCCATATACATGGGTTGAGAATAAAATGTCTCTCTGATTAATGATTAAATTACACGTTTTCGGATGACGCGGATGGTGTCTTCCATGTATAAACCACGACCATGGATCCTTGCCATATACACTGGTGAATTATGCATTTTCCATTACACGAGAATGTCTATGGATTAGAGGGAGTCTATGGTGGAAGGGAGTGTGCAGTATGGTGTGTATAGGTGTTTGTCTTGTGGGGAGTAGCTCGGAGCTGCTCAGTACCGCGCGCCCTGCCTCATGTACGACACTGTCTCTACCGACTCTCCTCAGGTGTCCAATCAGTGTGTCCACACAAGACGTGCACCATTCTCCCAGTAAAGATTTTTCATTCATTCTTTTTTTTTAATTTACAACATTTCCTTCCATTGGTGCATCTATTTCGAATTTATAATGATACAGTAATAAACGGATCTTCTGATGATATCTGATGATTATAATAATGATATTTTTATATTGTTCAATGTATGCATCAGTACAAATATACGTTCACAGTTTATCACTCTACCTGAATGTCCTCAGGACAAGGTGAAGAAGACCAGCTAACTTTATGAGCGATATAGAAGAAGTCTTTGTAAAATGATATATTGATCTGTAACTGAAAACCAGTGATAAAGAAATTCTTTAAAAAAAAGAAAAAAAGTTAGACAATTATCTTTACATATAGGAGACACACTCCTTGCCAGTGATTTTTTTTTTATTATTTTTTTTTTTTTTATTGTACGTGAAAAAGGTTGTACATTCATGGCCTCTGCAGGGCAGTTCTTATGGCCAATCCGGCGACTGTTTACATAACTTCAGGTACTGTAACATTTCACTTACAGAAATTATGTAATTACAGTTATTTGTACAGTTAAT
This sequence comes from Alentia gelatinosa, assembly GCA_950022655.1. Classification (NCBI taxonomy): domain Eukaryota; kingdom Metazoa; phylum Annelida; class Polychaeta; order Phyllodocida; family Polynoidae; genus Alentia; species Alentia gelatinosa. The sequence continues at coordinate 32,188,999 of OX465591.1, read as the reverse complement.
GATGAATGAGAATGGCAAATGGTAAGTTTGGTATATAGTGGTACATGCGTGAGTAATCAATGTTACATCATTGGACAAACAGCATATTTTTAACATACCTTTTAAAAGCGAGTATCGAACCTAATTGTATCTCTTTAGGCAGTGCGTTCCAAGACGCCATGGCACTATAGAGTGGACTTTTCTTGTAGAAACTTGTTCGTGGCCTTTTTAGTTTCACTAATACCTTTTCTTGATTACGCGTTCGTGGGCAAGAAAAGGTATTAGTGAAACTAAAAAGGTGATCTATCGCATACAAATGCGGGTGAACAGCAGATGATATACGCTGTTAATGAGCTTCAGGTCTATAGGACTTTTTCCATCGACCGACAAACACTTTGTAGATTTTTTGTGTTCTCCTAATATCCTATATCCATTTGCCATCACCGTTATACAGGAAACACCGACGGACCTTAGCACTGCTGACGCAAAATGGAAATAGGATACTAGGAGAACACAGAAAATCTACTGTATTTGTTGGCCACCGGAAACGGGCCTTATAACAATTTTATAAAGGAAATCATTTTGAGTGCTCATACAAGTTCCTAATCGAATAGTCCTTCCCTCAGAAACACGTGAAATAAAACCATGAATTCTTACGATGAGAGTTTAAGAGCAAGTCTACTTCGTATATATACTGGAGGTTAATTTACAATTTGATCCTGCGCTGTTGGTTGACAGGATGGTGTAGGAGAGGGGATGTCGGGGGATGGTGACATGAGACGGCGACTGGCGGCTAAGGGTCCGGGGGGAGAGTGTCGTCTCCACCGGTAGCCCGCCCGTCAACGCTGAAATGCACTGCAGGTTATCAAACAACAAGCGATGTGTACCACGGGGGTCGTTCCTCATTCACAATCCAAACGGTGATTGTCATATGCCCATATTCGGACCAGATAAGAGGGTGTTTTTTGCTTTTGAACTTCTATTTCCAGTTAGTATAAAAAGGGTCAAAGTTTGATTAATCCCCCTCCCCCGAAAAAAAAGAAAGAAATATCCAAAATCTAGACTTATTATATCCCCCTCCCCTAAAAAATTAATTCTGTACCATTGGTTATCATGGGCATACTATTGTCAGCTACAATTCACTTGTATTGTTATTGTAGCTGTGGTAATGGGGACACACAGAAGCCGGGGACGCACCAAGCGAGAAACGCAGCGATTTCCGGAATCGGCAATACAAAATGGCCTTTATATGATCTATTATTTCATATTTCACCTGATTACTGCTCCCGAGCCACTAAATTATCATAAGGAGATATTACTATGAAATAATATCTCACATACATGCTATTTTGTGTTGGCGATTCCGGAGATCGCCGCCTTGACTCGCCTGGTGTGTCCCTGGTACAAGCGAGAAAGCAGCGATTTCCGGAATCGCCAACAACAAATGGCGGGCATGTGAGCTATCAATATTACACCGTATTACTGCTTCCGAGACGCTAAATTATCGGTGGAAGATATTACTATGAAATACACATACACGCCATTTTTTGTTGGCGTTTCCGATATTGCTGCCGTTTTTCGCTTGGTGTGTCCCCGGCATAATTAGGTTACAATGGATATGGCAGTAGCCATAGTATCGCTATTTTGTGTCGTATAACTACTGTATATTCAAGAGAGAACAAATTAGAATCGTTTCAAAATAAGGTTGACAGTAAAAGAAGGTGGGACCGATATTCAATGACGACTGGAGAGGAGTATCGGGTAAATAAGTAGGCATCAGAAACCTCGTTGTTGAAGTAAGTGGTGATGATAATCTGTTTTGGACCAAAGCAATACATGAGCATTTATCTTGCCCCTGGCAATTTCCCCCATATACTTAACATTGGGTACTCGTATCCAACGCCCATTGAGTATTTAGAAAAAAAACTTAATAGGGGAATGTGTTACAAAGGTTAGCCCGTTAGTCAATGTGAAGGGTGAGACAAATTCAGAAACCTATAAAATTTTAGGGTAAGAGTTCGACGTAACCTCGTTTGAATTGTTATGTATTCCACGCGCCTTGTGAGTTACTACGCGATTCAAACGCAATGGGATACGCGCTCTGACTCCAATCTTTCATAGGCCTCCTCAATGATGTATAATGAAAACGTAGAAAACTTATGAGAGCGGCGAACATGCATATGTTAGACATGAGGTCTAACAGCATATTTGCATTGCAGTAGGTGACACCCGGACAACAGGGCAGAAGGTGTGAAGGTCTGCATTGCTCAATGTACATGTATGCAGAAGTCTGGCCATTCAGCAAAGTACAATACATGCGGCGCTATGCTACTTCAATGAAGTAGCAACTGACCAAACTTTCTCTCCAAAACAATCCATCTGGACGAAATGCATGACGCCATAAAATATTATCTAACAAATGGATCAATTCCACCCAAAGAAAGCCTGATTCTTTTGCTTGCGCACTGCAGTGTCAATGAATAACTGACAATTCCCGCAGGCCCTGAGGATAACTTCTGGATTGGACTACTGGGAGACACTGCATCTTTACAAAATCATGGAAAAGATAGATGACAAGTTAAACACATCGATTTGACGGATGAGAATCTCAAATCTTACGAAATTAAAACTAGGCACCAATGTTTGTTCCATCTTGTTTCTACTGACATAATTTTTCCCATAGAGAATAAGTCGTCATCATTGTGGGGAGGAATTGTGTGCTATGACTTAATGAATGAATATAATCTATCTTTTTTAGTCTATGGGGAATATTTCGAGATTATCAGTTCAGAAATCCATACGATTCAAGTTTAGCGAGGAAACTCTGTCTATAAAGTAGAAACTGAGAGAAGATCTCTGTCAAGTTAACTCCAGTAATTCTCATAAGACCGACCCTCCCATGGTTGTCACTGCGCGAAACTAACCACTTTATATATGTATACGTCCGGCGTATATAGGTGTGCTTTTGCGTATACAAGGTCGTCCTATTCCCCGTGTAAATATACGCTTTATCCATAGCGGCGGGTCGCGATTCATTTTTTTATCATGTATACGCCCGGCGTGTGTATACCGAACAGAGTATATTTCCTCTCGTATACGCAAAGTGTGAAATACAGTCAAGACGCGTCCGTATAAAAAAAGTCTTTTATACGCCTCATACGCTTGCGTGAAATGTGGACGTATACATATGAAAACAAGTCAATATACAGCCGATACATGCACTTCCGCGATGGCGTATATATAAGAATAAACTGGTGGTTTTCGCGCAGTATGCGTAGAGAGCAGAGGCCGGTGTGTGCTTGTCGCAGCTGGACTCACCCTCATCCCACAACGTATCAAGCACTGGATTAGCCCCTCCATATCGACTAACATCACCAGTGGTCGTTGACCCTTTATGATATTGCGCTAATTCTGACACGACCGGACGCCTGCCTATCGAGCAGCTCGTCCGGCGCACCCACAGACTCGCCCGAGCGTTAGCGCCTATCAGATTTGCTCCTAACGAGTGATAGGGTCAATGGTAGATAAACAAAGACTGCCTTTCACCAACCCCCTCTGCCGGGGCCTCTCCATCCCCACTGTGGCGCCCGCTAACGGTGCCACCGGCGACTAGGCACAGGTAATGAGCGTATAACAATACAGAGCGGTGATAGGCTCATTTATAATGCAGGCCCGCCCAGGCATGGCCAGCCCGACCAGAGCGGAGCACAGCACAAACAGATCAATGTGCACGGGCCGGGAAGGGGGGGGGGGGGGGGGGTACGGGGCAGAGTACGGGGTACCCAGGGTACCGGGTAAGGGGTATGGGGAGGCGGGGTATGAGGAGAGCAGGATACTATGGAAGGGGGAAGGGGAGGCAGTTACGGGGAGACTATAGGTACTGAGAATGGGGTATGGGAAGGCTGGGTACAGGGAGACGAGGGTATTTAGGATGGGGTATGGGGAGGCAGGTTATGGGAAGACCAGGGTACCGGGGCGAGGAACAGGGCAGAGTATGGTTGACCCAGGGTGCTAGAGATGGGGTACAGGAAGGCGGGGTATGAAACGACCAGGGTACTGGGGACGGGGAATAAGGAAGCGAGTCATGATTAGGTGATGTATAATGAAAACACAGTACCTGGGATGGACTATGAGGAGGCAGGGTATGAGGAGCCCAGGGTACCGGGCCTATACATTCACCCATAACACAATGCCCCTGTACTCCAACCTTCCACACCCTGGACTTTGCCCTCCTGTCCCCATCCCCAATCCCCCACACTCCTTCCCCGTCAACTTATCCCCCTTTATCCCCCCACCCATTCTTTGGCCGTTTGTACCCAAGCCCGTCCTGTACTCTATCCCCTCATGATTTGGCCGCTCCACACCACATCCTCTCTTTCTCCCCTTGCTATGGCCCAACACCCTAACCCGGCGTACTCCTTCCCTGTACTCAGCCCCAATACATTGATCCCACTCCCTTGTGCCCACCATAGTCCAGCCTCCTCGTACCTTTCCTCCCCGTACCAAGTTGCAACGAGACAGGGTGAGAGAGAGACAGAGAGACAGACAGAGACAGACAGAGACAGACAGACAGACAGACAGACAGACAGACATGGGGAGCGGAGGGATGGGATGCACGGGTAAGGGTATTGGTAGAGGTGAAGAGTATGACCACTGGCGATTTCAGGAAGGGTTAGGGTGTGGGTAAAAGCTGAGAATCGTGGGTGGGGGGAGGGTGTGTGTGGCTAGCAGTGGGAGAGTTAGATGGACAGGAAGATGATTAGGGCTGGGATTATAAGGGTATGGATAAGAGGTACTGGGTACTATCTGATGGTCATGGAGTGTAGGTATAAGTTGGGTATAAGTGTGGAGTTATGTGAATGGGTAAGGGTATAAGTATATGGGTATGGCTGTGGAGTATGAGTATGGGTATCCTATGTTGACTCTGGGTAAGGGATTATGTGTATGGTTATGGGAGGGTACAAAAGTATTGTATCTTAACCACATCGTAAGAATAAGAAATACCACGTGAATATAGGGATACGATCCGATATTCGTCGGATCGTTAAAGTAATCGTAATAATAAATTTGCGATCCGATTATAGCCAACAATACCACAGAAGCAGGAGCAAGGAATCCAAGACAGTAAGATTGACGGGAAGATTATCAGCTAACAAAGAGCTAATGAGCAGATCCGTTGTTGAAATGCCGTCAATGTTTTTAAATATAAAAGTTGATTTATTGATCAACAGTCGAACTACGTCACAACATGTTCCCAACATGTACGCCCTCACGTCCCGAACCAATGAGCGTCAAAGTGCATGTCTACCTTTGTCAGCACGGATAGTCACTCTACTTGAACTAGCCATTTGGGAAATGCTCACTAAGCCTTTATATAGAACTGCATCGAGAATCGTATGAATACACAATACTCCATGAGTTTGGATGTGCCGCAATCGTCATCGACATTGAATAACATCACAATATCAGAATGATTAGAATATACTCAGCAAATCCATATGACGTCATCTTACATTCACTTTACCATGGCCGTGGCGTAGTATTGTTACTTTACGGGGTTTTTTTTTGTTTTTTTTTAAATATGTTTATTGACGGAAAGGTTCACATTACAGAAAACGCGATTTTCAACTTTTCTCGTCACAGAGAGTTACAGTTATACAGGCAATAGTTACAACAACGCACTTGACAGTCAGACGTAGGACATGGCAAAAATACCCTTACAGACAACAATGATAATACAGGGTAAGAAGAGGGTCTTATACTAGACACACTTCTTCCGACAGACATACTCCACCTTTCCATAGCGGCCAGCCATCACTCTCACTACCCTTGTCCACACCACTATCGCAGTTATCCTCCTAGTCCACACAGCAACATATTTAGACAATCGTTGAGTATTTTTTTTTAATGTTACTCCACAATATCACCATGATTTCGATCTGAGTGGCCGTATTCTTCGCATAGTTGACGCGTAGTAAAACTCCGAGCGATAGCCAGGAGTATTGCGTAGCGTCAACTACAAGGAGAATACGGAGACATAGATCGAAATCATGGTAATGTTGTATTTATTACTCACCTTGCTACTAATTATTAGGAAAAAAATCTCGTAAATAATTAAAAATTCGACCCAAGCACCGTCCATTGTTTATTTATAATGCCCGTCAGGTGGCCGAAAAAGCCGTATTCTCCTAGGAGAATACGGCTTTCCGTACTCTACTCAGTAGCGATCTGGATGCTCCATATGCTTAGTATGGAGACTCTGTATTGGGTGGGTAATAAAATACCTTATATATACTGTGGAAGAAAAGCATATTCCCGTTAATTTAAGCAACGTCAGTTGTGATAGCATTAAGCATCTTATTCGATTAAACTCAACTAAAAGCAAATCAACAGCAGTACAGCGCTGTGCACCCGATCCTAATGATGCACCATGAGTACCAATTTTGTTAATGATTAAAGTAATATGATTCAATCTAACTAAAATCACATGCAATCTGATACAATACAAATATCTCTATTGGATGACGTTGTACAGTGAGGGCCTATATGACCGAATCATTTCACCAGTTAAACAGCTAATCTAATGTGCACGTTACCGTCCTAAACGATATCCAGAATTTGTGGAACTTGCAGATAGAGCTTGTCTTCTTTTTTGTTATCTCTCTCGTGGTATTATTCCACATAGACATGATAATAGGAGCTCGTACTCAATACCCAATAAGGAGTCAGTGATGGGATGATATGGAAATCTGAATCACACTCAATCAGTAGCCGCTGAAAATATTCCATTTATTTTGACATGCACATAATCTCGCATGATTACTCCGTACCCCAAACTTATGGTATATCTCCAGTGGGTATGGAATTTGATGCAGTTCCTTCTCAAAAACTATTTAGAAAGCAGCTGCCATTTGCCAGCATGCAGTACCAATCATCTCTAGTTTGTCGCTAGTAACACGCACCAGGATCTAACCTATACATTTTGTATACTGAGTCCACTTTACCCACAATAGTGATATAATATGGCGTTGACCCTGTTTGTGCAAGCTCTGGCACTATAAGAAAGAAACTAATGAATGTCCGGTCTGTGTCCCCAATCGCCATTCAGTTTGGATATGAACGAGATCATAGCTGAGTGAATATTCAGAAGTGCTCGAAACGCGATGGCGAATGGAGACCCAAACCAAATACGAATATGTTTCTGATTTCATGTTAGCCTGGAGATATCTTTTTATTGTCCATTGAGTATGAGTTGCTGTAATAGTAAGCAAGTTGAGTATAACTTCCTCATGCTAAGCCGAGGACATTTATACCAGGCTATGATAATAATGCATAAGGTCCTTTTCTATTGGCCGACGAAAAAGGTGTAGATTTTATGAGTTCTCCTAATAGCCATTTACATTTGGCTTCAGCAGTGCGAAGGTCCGTCGGAGGTGCCTGACTATATATCGGTGACGGCCAATCTAAATGGGCTATTAGGAGAACTCAAAGAATCTACACCGTTTTCGTCGGCCAATGAAAAAAGGCCTATATCTGCAATCATCAGTATCATAGAATCTATCTATCTTCTTTGCAGATCCATGTTGAGCCTATACCCCGGCCCCACTCTCATAGCATTTCCCTACGAATCCCTTCTCTATAGATAAACCTCATGGAGTATCTGATCCCAGGCCCGAATGTTAAATCATTTACCACAACCTGAAGTTGAACCCCAGTGTTGGCCCGAATTCTAACCCTGACCAACATCCAGGGATGTGACTGTGACTAGACGTCTGTTAGGAGATATGGACACATCCAGGGGCCACTGCATCTAGACGTGAGATGCCTGGAGGCCAAACTGGCTGGGTTTTACTATCAGTCTCTATCAGTCTCATTTCGATATTTCAGCTGATATGAACCTGGTAACTAAAGTAAACGTAAGCTAGGTACGAATGTAAGTGATGGGACAGGCCTAAGTGAAGAAAATCAACCTATAAAGCTGACACTTCACGGCCACTTTATTCAATGAAAAACACTTGTAAATCTTGCATAAATACAGAATTTAAAAAAGAAATTGAGGTAAGTCCCTTCTACCGATGCAAGGTTGCAGTCAAACCGAAGCGTATATTTCTTCTTGGATGACATCTGATATTCCGTGGCCGCTTATTTAATATGGGTTACTACCTGGTGGGACTAGAATTTAGGTTTCCTGGGCTTGACTCCTTAGACTATGATAAAAGTGAATTAATCACTCTAAGACCTTTACACCTTAGAACATCCATCTCATTCTCTATGACAAACACAAACAGCTTTTGTCTCTTGGATGAATCACTTTTGATATGAATGCTGCATATTTTAGTTTAATATGCCATTCATCAATCTCCCACCACCACCCTCAAGTGCCGACAAAAAGCAGCTTTGTATGAAATTCCGTGCAGGTTCACAAGTAATGCTATCCTCAAGATCAGAAGCTGTGCATTGTGTCTTACAACAGGTACCTTACCTTTATCTACCACTGCTAGAGTCGTCAGGGTACCAGTAAGACCTGGGCATATACGGCTGAGTTTGGAGATGCTTCCCCAAGGCTCTGACAGTGAAAGTCAGAATTGTCACCCATAGTAGAGAGAGGACACACTATCTCCAGTCCCAACTAGCAAGTGTCACAATACCTGACACTTCTACATGTAAATACTAGACCTCCTGACAGTGTCTGATGAGACGCCTACGGCGGAGGGTCTCATATTACCCACGTTCATTTACTTTCGCCTTTGATGGATAGATTTGCAGTCAGACGGTAAACCTTATGTGTAGTGAATATGGGAAGAATTTCTAACGTGAATAGTACGATTATGGAGTGTAGCTGTCAAATCACTGTGATTTGCATCGATTTCACATCAAATTATACCCAATATATTTATGATATATTTGAGGAGAATAGATATCAGTTGATAATAAGCTTACCGAAAGCCAAGGTCACTTAGCGTATGGAATACTTACACAGAACTGGATTGAGAATAGTATGAACACACAATACCTCACGAGTTTGGATACAATCGTCATTGAGGCGAAACTGGGTGACCAAGTGCATCCATCTACAACTTCGCCACAGCCATGGCATAGTATCGGCACTTTACGTAGTTTATCGTCACTTGTACTTGTACTTGGGGTGATATACTATATTTTGTACTGTTGCAAGTGGCTCTCTCGCACTAATGAACAAAATGCACTCTCGATGAGAATATAAAGCATGATAATTATATGCATTTCTAATACTTTTCTGTCATTATACGTTAACTTTCTCATTTACAAAAAAACTTACGGGCTTATTGCCTATTTTTGGTTCGTCTAGCGACACTACTCCAAGTCAAACCCTTGTAAGTTCATTAATGTGATGGGAATGACTTGTGATTAGTAGATGTAAGTAGGTATTTATATAGAACGTCCTGACCATGCTGTACAGGTCACAGAACGAGTTCCGTAAAAACGGTAAATTAGCATCGAGTTCTGTGACTTGTACAAGCATGGTTGGACGTTATATATTTACTATATACCCGAAATTTAAAAAAAAATCAATTTAATATTTCTTAAATACCAAAATTGTAATAAATGTGTATGGGTAGGTAGTCCGTATTTTGGTGTACGGACCACTGGTCCGTACAGTATTTTTACGTCATATACCAAAACGGTACGTATTTACAGTATATACGGCATGGGTATATAGTAAAGTTTATTCTATTCATGAACAAAGAAAAAAAAGAAATTTGACGAATATTGAGTAAAAAAAACTGCATTTAATCACATTTACCATAGTTTTGACTAGTTAATATTTATCAGGTAACAACCCCGGGAGACGCGGGTGGGCGGTGAAAATAAATCTAAACCGATAATGGTCCCATATGTTGATGTGCTTTTTGCGCATGCTTACCGCCCATTATGCCTGTGCACGAATGAGGTACGGGGTGAGGTGGTGGAGTGGTTTCCATCGCTCCAGGGCCAGTCAGTGGGAGAGGCTCGTGGGACGAGTGACAATTGCCCGCCAGACTGGTGCCAACATTACTTCTATTGGTGAGACCGAACTATAGCGTAGGTGATAATAGGAGGAGTTAAAAGCCTGACCCTGTTTGGCTCATTTGTTTTGTGTTGTGGCTACACCTGTGTCAAGTATCTGAAACGAACCGTTGTGCTAATGTCCCAAGGCATACTGGCTATTCGTTTTTAATTAATGAAATCTGACGAAACAAAGGATATTTATATCATTTGAGTGTTCATCCACTCTGACTTATCTGTTTTTACTTTGACCGATCCCCTACTTTTTCCGTTCCTGGCACTGCCAGTTTCACAAGAAGCATTAGTATTCGTAATCTCTTCTCATGACGAAAGACTTGAGTCTAGAGTTATATTTGTAGAGCGTTTATTTCAATTATTCTACCTAGTTAGAATGAACGGACTCGTCTTATGCCCTGGAATCATGATATATATAAAGATTCTTAATTATATCTAAATGCTGTATTTTGATGGGTGTACAGGCCCTTGCTTGTGATATAATACAATCTATTTAACCATATAAATTTTTACCAAATCTTACTAGAGTTCTATTTTGATGTATATTAAATCTAATAACTCCGCTGGGATTCTTCTTAGTTGTCCGTTAAAATTCTTCCCAGCATGAAATGTGTGGACTTGATAGGAACATGGAATAGTCTGTCTCCTCAGTCATTTCGGTACATGTGACTAACCCCGGGTTTACACTAGACGGTTAAATCAATAGCCAATAATCATCAGGTGGTGCTCGATTACGCAATATAAACTGCAATAGTCGTTAACCCAAGAATTTACTCAAACGTTTACACTTTTTATACGTACCGATGTCTAGCGGTGTATGACGGTATGACGCGCTGCCCCGCGGTACAACCTTGAGGTCCCTTTGTTGGAAGATATCATTCTTTTTTTATTTAATTTATCTTATTTCGGTGAGATTTCTGTTTCTAGTTCCGGATTTTGCTGTGGTTTATCTTCATTTCTATCACGACTTGAATCCCCATAGAACATGTTGTCTGCCTTCCAACAGAACATGTATAGCAATTGCTTTGGGGCCATCCAGTAAGTATGTACGCAGAATCGTTGAAATCTTTGACCCCCCCACCCCCCCCCCCCCCCCATCCATCGTGCCATGTATCATTCTTAAGAAGTGGGGGACAGAGGCCAGCAAGTATAAGAAAAATGTGCACAGGTGTATAATGAACTATCAAACGGAACTTTTTGAAACATCGGCAGATTGTAGACTTTCAGTTTCTATGTCAATTTAAAGATAATTAAATTTGGGTATACATACAATCAAAATAACCGTAAATTCCCAATGAAACATATACAGCATGTTCAGGCCGTTCTATATGCATATCCCTTAATCCATTCTGTACATACATTTCCGCCTCAATATCCAGCACAGAATACTCTCGTTTCTCTACTCACCCGCACTCACGCCATGAGACACATCCTGATTGTTAACTGTCGTGAGCGCCCCAGTTAATGCAACCACTCCCTGCGTACCCCGAACTACTCAAATCAATGCTGCATCCCGAGATGGGTAACACGGGGATTCATCGTGCCATGCTGCTGGCTCATGTAGTGCATTAACTACATTGTGGAGTATACGCATACTGCCACTGTGAGTCCGTACATCCGCATACACTATTAATGCATTCCTGTCTGGCCCCAGGCGCAGATAAATCGTAGTATTTTACCGACTGCTAACTTGTTACTCACATTTCCTTTCTTGTACCATCTTTGACGCCAAAGATTGAAATTAACCGTTTTAGTATCTGAGTACCGTGCCGTTTACATCGGAGGACTAAAAGCATGACGACTGTAGATCGTCAAGCCAATAGTCGTCAGGTGGTGGCAATGTCCCCGAAAAAGTCCTTAACCTCAGAAAGCCCCCGAGTGTTTACACTGACGACAATAAGTTTTCACAGAATCACCGCCCATCTAGACGACTAGTTTAAGCTTGCTTGAAATAGTCGTGGGCATCAGAACATGACCAATAGTTGTCAGGTGGTGCCAAATTGAGTAATTTGACGTAATCAGATGATCTGCAGTCGCCACACGCTTGGCGTTTGCATTTGGTGATTTCTATCATTTTACTGCTGGAAGTCATCAGGAGCTGCAAAATGCCAGAATCGCCAGCCAGAATTGTCTAGTGTAAACGCCAGGTATTATTCTAAAGGTAAAGCGCCGAAGCATACCCAATACCTTGTAAGATGTCTTTTCTCATGGGTCTTTCATGTACTACGATCACCATTCAAGAGCCTATTGTTTCCCCTAATTTAGGTATATATATATATATATATATATATATATATATATATATATATATATATATATATATACAGTAAAACCCCTCCTCCGGGACACCCCGCTTCATTTATGTAGCTATTCTCTATTGTATAACCATTGGCAGACTGAAAACCCCGCTTAAGGGGTCACCCAGCTTAAGGGGACAGTTGGCCCGGAACGGAGGGTGTCCCCTTAAGAGGGGTTTTACTGTATATATATATATATATATATATATATATATATATATATATATATATATATATATATGTATATATATATATATATGTATATAAGTATATTTTGCTATTTGCACCGCAGATCTATTAAATGAGAGAGATATTCTGCTTGTGAAACAAAATACAGTGATACAAACATATCCTCTGCGGAGAAATTAAAAGTGAACAGTAGAACAAACAGCAACCGGAATCCCTATCGGAGTAATCAACATAGTCGGTATTCATTATTGATGAGGGGAAATACACATTACGTACAGAAGTATATTGCGTTTTAACTAATGCTCTATAATAGTGGGCAATGATAATATAATAGCAGGTAATCATAAATCTAATGGTACAAGATCCGGCGGACCGATACCATGCATAATGAACTCTTGGATTTAGTCCTTGGTGCACTCTAAAGAGCTATTGATCAGATCAATCAGTCTGTATATCTGGCAATAAAAAAATGAATCATGTATATGCATATGCATTGATGAAATGAGGCTCAACGTGTGCAAAGAGGTATCTGCATATTCGATTGTTTTAGCATAAGGCATCAGACGTTTTGATTAATATAGACCATTGATTACACAATTGATTATGTTTATTATGTCATTTCGCATTATGTCATTTCGCAATTAGTGGTATGATTAGACTAAGATACTAAAATACTCAATGCAAAAAAAGTAAAGCGATGATAGAAATAGTATTGAGACGATCAGTTTAAGATATGTTATGTTATATGTAATTCGACGCTTACAGCTATAGAAGACTATCATAACGGGATCCTGGTAGTATATACAAATTTGTACGGTTTAATGGGAACCACGATGAGACAAACAACTTCAGGTAATTCAGAGATGCACGGTGATAGGGCGGACAATGAGTTTGCACTACAACAACAGAAAAACATTCTCATATTTCAGATGAATCATTTGCGATCTACAAACAGATGAAGTAATCGAGCTTTAGTTCTGTTTTTGTCAGAAGACACTTGTAAATAAAGAGAATGGATATGCCTTGAAAAAACACAGTTTATTGTGCATCTTTTTAATCTCACGTAAGACACTCTCAAAAAGGCCTATTCCCAATACGTCATCGTCCCACGCTCTATTTAACCATAGAGCCCGTTTCCATTGGCCGACCAAAACGGCACGGATTTAATGAGTTCTCCTAATTATCGGTCAGTGGTGGCCAACGATTGCGCGTCCGTGTCTAAAATCGGTGAGAGTGCACTGTATTCTTTGTTTCTCCTACATTTGACAGGATCATACCGACTGAAATCGTTCGGTGGTGGCCTCATTGTATAATCTATGCACGATTAATCGGTGAGCAATGCTCTGCATGTCTGTTTCCATTCTCCAATCTGACGTCGATGGTTCCAGACTGCAGATCGTTGGCAAATAGTCGGCCAATGGAAACAGGCTTATATGAATTGTGTTTACAAGTTAATCAGTTTTTAATGTTCCCCGATCTTCTGCACGTATTACATTAGGTCATCTGGCAAATTAAGCATTGGTCGGTGGATGGAGTGTTATTTACAGATTATGCAATTCCTATCTTTCTTTTTCTGTAAATTTCTTCATTCATTTGTACTCAAGGTTGTATTTTGTGTGTCTAAGAACTATATCATACTTATACTTAGGTAACCATAGAGGCAGCTGCAGTAACAGAGTGTTAAGTGCAGTGAGGCAGAACTAACAGTATGACAACGTGTAGGCAATGCACGTTTGCAGTTCCAGGTCATTATTGACATAACTCCGTTCCTAGATGGTATCCATAAATACACTTCTAAGACGGGCACATTGGGTGCCACATAACGGCTGCCTACACCATACCTCCTACCCACTTAACCCCGGTCAGTCATCCCCCACTCTACCTCCATCAACTCCCCACCAGCCCTCTCTACCCCTCTCTCCCTACTCGACCGTAGCATCACTGCCGGGAGCACCATCCAGGGTGGATGTGCGCGCATGGCCATCTGGGTATTGACCTAGACCCTGGAGGAGGGCATTATAAGGGGGAGATCGATACCTGGTCTTCACCTGGCCATGTCCAGAGTAATCCCCTTTTGCCAGCCTCTCTCCTGTCGGGCTGAGGTGTAATGGAGTCAGACAGAGGGGCGCCCCGTTCAGGAGTCTGGTGGGGAGGCGGTCAAGTCGGTATAGAAACGTGGGTGATGGGCGGGGGTAGGAACTCCTATATACAGAAGGACTATGAGAAAACAGGGTTACTGAGCCTGTAGGGATGGTCGTTTTAAGTATTTTGATTCGAAAATGTGGCCCGAAGCCGCAGACCGTAGGGCCGTATTTTTGAGTCAAAAGACCGAGAACGACCATCCCTATGGACTCAGTATATGTTTTCTCCTTACTATACACCTCCTAATCTTTTAAAATGCCGTTTAACTTAATATTCGGCTTTGCGAAAACTTCCATTCACTACGACCTACTGTCACGGTGGGCGCGAATATTATTCACACTACACCCCTAGCAGCGGGTATTTTTTCATACATGTTCGACAGTAGGTGAATAGTAATAGTTTTTATGATCCGTCGTATACAAGGTCCCCATTGGAAATGTATGGGGACTCAGTGTACCCAATACCCATTGTTTGAAAATAGCCTGATGCCATAATCATTGTATACGGTTTCAAATCCATTGTAGACGGCCTCAAAGCCATTGTACATGAATACCAGAAGATAGTCCATCTGTGCTATAGAGCAGAAAAGATAGTCGCCATGCGGCCATTAGTTTGTATAAGCATGGATTTGACATTCAGATATTTTCTTTGTCCCTGAATTACGCCGGCTAACTGTGACAATATAGACTTAACCTAGCCAATTCCCAATGTAAAACCTTATGTCTATCGGAATAACATACCTTATATGGCCCAAAGAGTTAGAAAAAGTCGGCAAAAGAGACCATTTCTATAGAGATCTGTTCAACGGCTAGGCAAAATTCACACATTTGAAATGCGATGTCATTTCCGAACAACATAAGGCGGCAGTGCTTGGCATGAATGCTAAAGGCCATTTTGGTTTGATGACTATTTGGGTACTATCGGACTGAGGCCCTGCCAGTAAAATGACTTGGGGGTTACAACCCATTCTGCACAAAGGGTACCACTGTGTCATTCAGGACTACGCTGTGTGCCCAGGAGAAAAGGAGAAAGGATAAATTGCATGTCAACCGAAGGCCGACGTTCTGTATACACTGGATGTCTCTTTTGAGTGAAGTATATTCCTAAGGTCGTCCAAACATTTGGACATCAACACAGATATAGATGAATTTCTCCTTCTCCATCTTGATTTCGGTTTCCCTGTCTCCCTTCACTTTCCTGTGGTTTTTTTTCTCTTTTTTTTGTTTTCTTTTTATCAGTAGGTAAAAACCCCAGTTCTTTCCTAGAAAAGATCTGCAACTGGTCTGGTATAAATCACTTTCCAACTGTTTTCTCTAAATCTTTTACTTCGTTTCATTTCAACTAGAGAATTTTGACTTCAAGACATTTTCACTTCCGCATATTCAGATACCCCCCCCCCCCCACCTCTTCGTTTAATGTTTCCTCTCAACCCTAATGAGTGCTTTTTATCCCTGCATTTCTTTTCAAATCCCATTTTCCTCAATAGCATTGTTTCTCTTTGTTCTCTCTGTTTGCATTCATCTTATCTCATATCCAGTCTCCCTTGATGCCTCTCTGCCCCTCCTTCCCCCAGCCCCGTCTCTCCTCTCAGTGCTTTACGGTGGCGCCCAACACGTTATGATCAATCACCGCCCCGTCTCCCGGATCATCCTTCCCCGGCGGGGAAATATTTGTTGATGGAATCCCCATCAACAGGGCCTGATTAATGGTAGGGTGGCACGTCTAATGACGCTTCTCCCACTATACCCACGTCACGCGATGCCATAAAGGCCCGTTTCCATTGGCCGACGAAAACGGTGAAGATTTTTTGAGTTACCCAGAAAATTGGTGGTGCCACTGACTGTGCGTCAGTATCGAAAGATCGGTGAGGGTAGTAGTTTTCACTCAGTAGCCAAGCTTTCACTCAGTGATAGGTGGTGCCACATTGCATAATCTAAGCAGAAAAAGTTGCGGGTCTTTTCACGAGCTGGAAATCGGCTAATGGAAAGAGGCCTATAGACATCAGATTTCAACAGCAACGACGTTGCCTCTCTATTGGGTACTCGATGTTAGTTATTCTATTTATTCCTCAAATGAGATGGATAAGGGTATCGTATTTTCCAAACCGATTATACTCTCTCAATTAACCGCTTCAAGGAAAGAATTCGTTCTTTCTACCTGGGCCACCCCCTAAGTAGTCAAAAATATCTGTTATATTCCCACCGGAAACAAACTGAACAATTGACTTGGATAAAATACCAGACAAAAAATCCGAAGTCTACATGAAAATATTAATCACTTAAAAGCTCACAGTATACCTTTCTACAACGTAATCTCTTTAGTGGTTATTGCTAGTTCTTCTGTAGGTATTGCTTACTCCGTCTAACAAGATCATTTTCAGATCATTTTCATGATATTTATCTCTAACAAGATGGAAATCACTTAACAAATACGATTTTATAAAACAAAAATCCATTCGAAATTGCCAACGTTGCCTTACCCCCTCCTCTGCATGGCGCACCAAATTTCACTCATCAACGTTACCCATGAAAAGAGTGCCTGTTTTATCGGTGAGTGATATCTGGTCTTTAGCGTTACTGGATACAGACAGTGATAAGTATGTTGACAGCTTAACTGGCAGGTAGGGATGACAGGGGCCCTAGATCCTATAGGATTACTGCTCTAGGTCTTGAGTGTTGGCGTGTGCACGTGACGACGTTACATTGACACGTGACATGACGTATACGTCACATTGCACATGCGCATAGTTTAGGGCCACGTTACTTGTCTACACGTTTTATCCTACCCCTAATATAAAATCCCATAGGCTTAACATTGGGTTTCCGTATGCCACGCTGACTGGCTTACGGAGTTTTATATACCACTAGTGGCGTACAGAATTGTTATCACGTAATATTCCAAAATCGAGGAGATAGGGTAGGATAAAATCAAAACCTGAGTTTTGGCTCCGGACTTCACTCGGCTTCGCCTCATGAAATCAATATGCCAAACTCCAGTCGTGGAATACGGTGGCCAAGATTAAACCTCATCCAGTTTTACGATAGTACCAAGAATGCCATCGATGTACCACTAAATAACTTCGTGACATATTCACGGAGTATCCATTTGTTATACATTACCAAACGGATCAGTCTTTCTTTGGAGCTCCACCGGGATGCTAATTTTAAACAAAGAAATCAGACGAACACACGGTGAAGTTTAATTAAGGGAGAGTCAGCGTAATCAGAAATATAGTCTGGTTATTCAGCTCTCAAATTCCAGAATAATGAAAATGAATATGTCACAGCTGGAGGGGATGATGAATGGCAGTCAAAGCTTGTTAGATACAAATTTATAATACCGGCTACCTACGAATTGCAAATGTGTATTCAAATCCTTTACTTTGAAAGTTTCAACCGATATTAGGTTATTCTCCCGTGTGCGTTGAAATTAATTTTGGTATATTAGAGACAAAACAGGAAGGACCGATGAAAAAATAAAAACTTCTACCTAATCGATATCAAGGAAGAACCAGAAAGAATCGGCTTAAAATCTAGGTATTTCCTTTTACCAAGGACACGCTTCCAATGAAATAAGAAGAGGCTCTATTGAAAACCAATGCAACAGTAAATAAAAATGAATGGTTTTTTTTCCTGCCATTGTTCTCCTCCAGCAACACCAGGGGTGGGTGTGCACACCGCGGGTACGGTACGGGGGAGAATGTTGTCGGGTGGGTGCGAGTGCGTCTCCCGGCCCCAGGGTCTGCCCGGTGCGCGTGCAACTAGACATGACGTCAATAATGCAGCGCACAGGATTCAAATAGAGACATGAATTATTGCGACCTCTCCTGGTATGCGCCAGACGTTAGTCGTTGACGTCATCGAGCCGATTTCTCCGTGTCCAATGACCGAAAATACAGAACTGGGATGATGGTGTTTATTTTATATATAGATAGATATTTCCCCTATATATTTACTATATATGTTATAATAAATGTAATTTACGCCAATTACGGAGTCTCTCATTTGTTCATGCTTGTTTCAAATTATATCATTTATTATAGACATTCATCCATTTAGCCTCGGATTTATATACATACACATATATATCTTTCGCTAAAAATGATACTTTTCGCACCTTGTAAACATTCAATCTCCAAACAGTTCACAGATATGACAATATCTTCGTTAGTTGAGTAATAGAGTGCTATAGTATATGTATTAAAATGTGTGATTATATATCTATATATGTTGCAGACAGGACAGCGAAACTGACATTTTCCGATATATCCATGGAACGAAGTTGTCCTTTTCCAGCCAAGGTTCTTTGTTAAATGTAACACAATGTAAAGGTGGTATTTGGGCGGATCTGAATATCTCCGGGTTCCTTAGAAGAAATAGATCAGTATATCTAGTTCATACAATGATCATATTCTTATTCCGAAACATCGTTTCGAATGACGATATGTTTTAAGTCATACAAGAACGTATAATTGTATCTTGACTCATAACAATAAAGGGACATAATACAGCTTACGAAAATAGCACATTGGAGAGTATCCCTCTACCTTTTATGTAATATTTTAAAGGACACTGAATTGGCAACTTTTGGTCGATGTGTATGAATGCGCTTTTGTTGAGATAATGGCGGAACAATAAGGGCTGACAAGGGACTTTACATACTTCCCGACCTTTATAAAAGGAAACTGGCTTAGTTAAGCCAATCTATGGGCATGGGAAGGATAGTGCCTCATCTACAATAACCGTTCTCAATTAGCATGAGTGCCTGAGAGCCGTGAGGTCACTGCCATACCTACCTGACATTAATGTGGGCGCCATGGTAGGGAGCGGCTATAAATGAGCGCATCTTTTTGTGGGTCAGATTTAACCTTTACAGGTCACTTCCTTCTAACCGAGTCATTAAATCCTGGCAAAACAAGAGGAATTTCGGCCCATTAAGCCAGGAGTCGAAAGGTCACGCCTAAATATAGACCTTCACCTGATATGAAAATTCCATGAAATATTTAATGTGAGGCCCTGGTAACTATGGGATGACTCAGTTCAAGGCAAGGTTGGTTCTAACCGGAATTCCTGTTTGTATGGCGTTGTTTATTGTTAGAGACCAAAGTTGTTACGTTGAGTATAGAGCATGTATTTCCCTTACACTGGAAGATCTGATGCTGGGGACACACCAAGCGAGTAACGGCAGCGATCTCCTGAATCGCCAACAGAAATGTGCGTGTATGTGCGATATTATTTCATAGTAATATTTGCAACCGATACTTTAGCATCTCTGAGGCAATAATCAGGTGAAATATGAAATAATAGCTCACCTACAGGCCATTTTGTGTTGGCGATCCCGGAAATCGCCGGGTTTCTCGCTTGGTATGTCCCTGACTTAACCAAGCGTTAGAACTGTTTGTTATGAAATGGA
Organism: Alentia gelatinosa; assembly: GCA_950022655.1. NCBI lineage: Eukaryota > Metazoa > Annelida > Polychaeta > Phyllodocida > Polynoidae > Alentia > Alentia gelatinosa. The sequence continues at coordinate 32,168,939 of OX465591.1, read as the reverse complement.
AAAATAAGTCTGTCTGGAATTCGTTGTCAGCTCCTGCCTGTCAATCCCAACTCTGTGAAAGGTCCCCGATCAGTCTGTGCAACATCAGCAACAAGTATTGATTCAACGAGATAAGATAACGGGTCCTCATTATTGATACTTGTGGAGAGAACATGCGAGAGCCTGTAAATCTGTGTGTAGTCACAAAGCACGTCAAGAACCATTGGAAAAATTCGACGTCATTCTCCTTTTTGTGCATTTTATTTGTACAAGAAAATAGAAACATTATTTAATAAATTGAAAGAAGGCACAACCAAAGACAAAGAAATAAAGTTGGATAACAGGATATTATTTACTGCTTACTTAGATTCACAACGTTTCGGATGCTTGTTGATCCTTCATCTAACATTATTTAGTTGACGTAAATAGTCGCGTTTCCCCTATCACGTTTGTTTTTGTATAACTTTACGGAAGTCCCAGTGATAACGACATGACACTCCTAAGTCACTTGACGCACTGCATACCGAACCACTCTACCCTCCACTCCTACATATCCATCCCCGATACCCTTCGGGGATCATATTTGTGAGATATGTGGAGGGTCTCCCCAACCTCCCACCTCCCACACACAGATCTCCTAGTCACAGGGGTGGCGTAGGTCGCCTGATGTCGGACAGGTTTATAGATCTTTGATGCTGCACCTCAGTCGGACAGCGAAATGCTCTTTGGGTGGTGGGCGTGTGTCGGTCAATGGATAAGGGCTTGATAGCGCTTACTCTGTAACCTGTCGGCTTCAGGTCGGTGAGAGGTCGCCCAGAGGGGTCATGACGCATGCGCGACTGGGGTTAATCTCGGGTCACATGAGTATTCACTGAGCCTCATTCTGGGTCGGGTATTCCATACACATATGGTAAGGGGCGATGCGTGCCTTATATCACACGGATAACGCCTCTACAAGGGTGGATATCGGAGGATATTGGTGCATATGTGAGTAGGGCCATCCCTAAGGGCCAATCCTATAAGTTCGCTGCCTTAGCATGGAATTTCCCACTATACCGGGACGATATGTAAGTCGACGGTCGAGTTGGGAATCATGGCGTCAACCCTTACAATTTTTTTTTTGTTAGATCATTTTATTTATACTGGATTCAAGCAAGGCAGGATCTGCCTGTTTTCTGTTAATTCTAGATTACATGGAAGCTTCGGATTCACAATTGTTGTTTTGGGCTCTGAACATAAAGCTAGAATGTAGAAAGGACGAAGCACAGCCGTATTTAAATGTAAAGCAATATTTTTTCTTTTTTTTCTTTTTCAGTTTATTTCCTTTCACATTTGTTGATTATAATTATAGATGGGTGTAATTCTTCAGTATGCTGAGTCCTTACAATATATAAAGCAATCTTTATGCAACTGCATTTAAAAACTCAGCGATTAGAAACTTTTTTTAATTGTATATAACAGGATTCATAGTGGATGGTTTACATTGTACGTTACATGTACACAGTGAGGAGAGCAATATACAGACAATAATGTATGACTTTTGGGACGGGCATCCGTGAACCACGAGAGGTTGACGCATAGTAATACACAAGCAATAGCGAGTGTATTGCATCGTTAGCCTGGGGTGGTTTACAGAGCTAACCGTCCCCAAACCATCGATTCTTGTATTTCTTACCTATTATAATTAAAAATTTCTCTTTCTAGAAATTTGATAATGGGTTTGCAAAACCCGTAAACCATGAGGTATGGTTTGCGGCCACTAATAATTGAGGGGAAGTTGTTTACTGTGGCCCCATACATTTATCATGTCTAAGTTTTTGAGTAAAAATCATTATCCATGAGACATTATGGTTACTATAACATTAACATAATTTGATGTATGATATGTGAGACTCCACTAGCGCCATCAGCCTATTTTTTTATCCATCGCACACCAAGCCATCATTGAAGATATATCGGAACTCTGTAAGCCATTATCCATTCTTTAAGAACTTTTAGATACCATAACTATTATTTGCGGATTAAAATCCATCGTATATGGCCTAAATGTCATCGTAAATCTGGCCTCAAACCCATTGTATACGGTAAGGTAGTCCCTTAATGTTTGGTATCCCCAATAATATAGCATATCCTCGGTCAGTTTATTGGAGTAGATGATGATTAATTCAATAAACGATGTTTTATGGAAGGCTAACGCTCGTGTATTACTACACGTCAACACCTCGTGGTTTACCCCATCATCATCGAGTATTGTCTGTGTACACTTTGAATAGCGCCGGAGAGCTTCAAACAACCTTTTCTCTTCGCTAAATTTCGCCTAGACATCAGTACTGGAATCCGTAAGAATCGATTTCCTATGGTCGTGAAGGGAAAATCGAAATTCCGCTCGTAATCTATAAACCAACAAAAAACAAAGTCTAGGCAATTGGTTGAATATTGCAAATCTTGTTTTTTTAGGGCTGATAATACCCTGGTCTCTACAATCCCCAGGGGTACTCCATTGTAAATGCATCAATAATTCCCGTCCATAACTTATACACAACCCTACAAATATATTCATGAAACAGCATGTTGATCTGTGTTTTGCATGGAGATACAAAAAGTCAGGGCACTTAAGTTATACTCCCAGAAAATATTCCACGAAATTCACCTCTGTTGGTGGAAGTTATATTGCAATTGTCCTCACCCACTCGACTTTATCCAGAACATCATCTCTTCACCATGTCTAAAATGAGAAGCCAGCAGCAAACAAACATCTCACTATACTACTAACATACCCAGCCCCGTGGTCCCAGATACCAACATGCCGACTATCTAACAACAACCCTCCACCCACACCTCCCCCCGCCCTGTGCCCTGTATAGCCGGGTTTCGGTCAATCGACCCGCCCACCATGACCCCGGACAGCAGCGATTGCTGCACCGTTTGACATTTGAAGTTAATTCCAATCAGCTTGGCCTCTGCTGGGCGGCGTACAAACCGCGGGCTCGATGGCGGGTGACATGCGAACCGTCCGCGCGGGGGGTGGGGCGGGGTACAGCGTCGGGGGCAGGAGGAGCCCTGCTTTTTTTGTGAAATCGTGTTGTTTGTGGGAGTAGGGAGCAGGAGTGTTTTCTGCCCCAGTGCAGAATAACAACATTTAATGCGGGTAACAGACGCATAGCATTGATTATGGGTAAAGAAACTGATGACCTGTTTTAGGGGACAGAGCCATTGTTACTTCATGAAGCAGTCACTAAGTGGTCGGGGGAGAAATCCTGTATTCTGGCTCTTTGTTATTACGAAATTCAACTGCCTTTCGATGTTTTCTTTGACTCTCTACACCCAGCTGAGAGCAGGATGACATAATAATCAAACCCAAGACATGATATTTTTCTACATGGAACACTTTATATACATATGTGAACAAGGCTAGAGTTGTGACACTTCCCAATTATCACTCACTTCTTTTCCACCTCCATGACTGAAGATCACCTACTTTTTCACCTACATTGGTGAAGAACACTACTTGGGGGGCGTCATGGCGGCGCCCATGGATCATAGGCTATATGCGGTATTGTATACTACGCGTATTGTTGCAGCAATTTTAATTAAGTCAACATCTATAAATACCGTACTAATATGCAAAATTAGGATCGGTGAGCAATGATATTAGTCTAAAATACTACCTACAAACACACAGAGAAAAAATGATAGACTTTGACCCTCTCTGTGATATATGTTTCATTACCTCGGCTTGTGCAATGTATCACATCAGTCTCCAATGGTCATCAGATGATTTATTCCTGCCTGCGGTCTATTTCTATGTCATATTTCGATATGAAAGCTTAGTATGTATTAGTATACAGTATGTACCAGTCTATTTCTTTTATTCAAAAGAATTTAATGACTTAATACATTACTTTTCCAAGCCATCCTGACTGTTACTCAGGTGTGAGATATGTGCAGTTTTTAGACCTACAGCTACCAGAGAAATACAGCTTGTTTCCTTTGATACGGTGTTTTTCATGGTAAGTACTCGTGTTCATCTTTAAATAAAGCTGGAGAGCGGAGAAATACGTATTATTTAAAATTGCGTTTCTCTTGAAAGAAGAATTCAAGCCTGCAAAGCACGACATCAATAATTTAGGCGATCGTTTTTATTTTGTTGCTTACAGAACTGAAGTACATTGAGTTCTAAAAGCACCCCATTTCAGGTGAAATTGGACTGGTAAAACGTCCCTGCTTTCATTAAGGCCTAGAAGTATCCCTGTTCAAATACAATATAAATGTGCTGTTTCTAATTCAATATTGATCTGTACCAAAGTATGCATGCTGACTGTTAATTTGCCGGCTCGTACCCACACATCATGTTTCAACTTCCCCATCTTCTCCCGGAATAAAATATCCTTGACCTGCATTCCCACGTGCACCCACCCTTCACATAGCACCCTCCTCCTACAGCCTCGTGTGACCCGGCTTTTTCCTGTATCTATAATTCACGATTAAATGCGATGCTCTTTTACCATAATACACGTCTGTGCACGGCTATGAACTCTTTAGTACTCGCCGATTCTGTTGACTTCATCTCCCCCAAAACAACTCCCTACTTTTACCTCCCACTTCATTCCCCCACCAGCCCGCATCACTAATTCAGCCCTTCCTTAACCTTTGGGGAGTGTCATAACCATGGCAACGTCACGGTGCCACTGCTTGTTGATACTCTGCCCACCCAACCGTGACACAAATAACACTCGGCCGCGCGCGCCGCGCTGGCCTTCTGCCGCCGCTGTGACGTCACTTCCTCCGGCGTCTCACGCAATGATATGCCCCAGGTCGATGTTTCCGCGAAGCAGAAGCGATTTTCGTTTCTCGCTGGGATGGAGAACGGGCGGTGGGCGCCGTGGGGAGAGAGGCTTCGGGGGCAAACCGGTTATTGCCGCGTTTAATTTAGCGTGCCTCCTCGTCGAGGGCGCTGTTTTGATCACACGCAAGTCATTAATTAGAGACATGTATGACCATGAAATCACTGTTCTTACAGCAACAGCTACAGCAGCGTCCATACTGCTCTGTTCCAATCGAATATACTTTCGGGAAGATCACTGCTAAACGTATGTTCCAAAGGAACTATAAGAGGAAAATCTATAAATAGACGGAGGCTAGCCAATTGGAAAAGGGGAATGGGTGCATTTTTATCTTGAGTACAGAGAAAATACGCAGAGACGCTGTACGTTTAGTACTGGGACTCCGTAACCGTTGGACTATGAATATGGATAACAAATTAAAACGGTAACTTTGTATTCTACTGATCCTAGAATATAGCGAGAGAAATTTCCACTTTGTTTCATAGTACGAACAATCCCTGCTCTCATTCTGTTGGTGTAGCACATTCTCGAGGCGTAATCAACTCGTAGACACACGTCGTGGCGTACCATCACGCACACAGGCGTCTTCAACCCACCTCCAGATTCGATAAAACCTGGGACAACACGGTTTACGTGAGAGACGGGGTGCTTTTAGACCAGCACATGTCGGCGAGTTGTGTCTGTGTGTTAAACATAGCCACTCTGTCCTCTACCTCAGGGTTGCGCGCTTGTATGGGGGCCTTATCGGCACGCCCAGCCACTGACCACTGTCCAGGCTGGCTGCCGGTCAGTCGCTCACCCAGCATCTCACCTCCCTACTCCACGCCTGGGCATGGCCGTCGTGGCAGAACAACGCCCGCTCCGTGGTAAACAGCCATGGGTCCTTTTTGGTTTATCTCACCCCTGTTATTTTTGTCCCATAGGCTTAACGTTGGGAACTTATTATCCATGGGCCTATCAGTATTGCAGTCCATTCTCAATGGTCTATACAGTGCGTCGTCCACTCGATTAGTGTGTACAGTGATGAGATACAATACAGAAAGCAACTCGTTTTGGTTAAATAAGTCTCCAACTGGTTTGAACACTACCTGGTATTTACTCACCTGTCGCCCTGTTCATATCACTCTGCATCAGACTCGTGGAGAACGACGACTTTGACCAAAACTCGTTGGTTTCTACTCTTTTCAGCCATAAACACTTACCCATCGTGTACCGTATTTTCGCAGGTTGACAACAGATCAGAGGAGGGGGTATTTCCCATTGGGTGGGTGAAATGGTGCATATCTTAGAGGCCAGGGAACAAATGGGAGGTCAAATATCTGTCGCAGGTCAATATTTCATTGACTATTGATTATAAAATCTTTGAATCTCTTATTATAGTATTTTCCGGTGCATACTATTCTCCCAGAAGTTCACCAAAGACTGTTGGTTACGGCGTCACCATTTCCCCTCGAGAATATATTATGGTAAGTACGATAAGCATGAACATATATCTTGATTTTATCTATCTTATTTTTAAGTACATGTACCTTCACCGATAATACACATCCGTCCTGGTTAGTACTAAGAGAAAACGTGGTTATTGAGCCTGTAATGACGTACTTTGGAGGTCCTTTGTCCCATAAAATACGTCCCGACGCCGGAGGCCGAAAAGGGCCGACAATCGCGTCCCTACCGGCTCAGTCGCTATCCTTTCTTATCATTATATATTTAACTAAATAACACTAAAAGGCAACATAATCAAGGGCTCATTCACTACCTCACAGTGAACCCGAACATTATTTATACTCCACCCCTAGCAGCAGGTAGCATTTCGTAGATGTTCGGCCATGCATATATGATAATATATCTGTTATGAGGATGCCTGCTGAGTATCTGTTTTGTACGCATGCCAACGCCTTTTGTACGTACCTCTTGGAGGGTTTAATGCGCTGCCCTTCATATAAATTACACTCCACTCAACCACTCAGCTGTGGTCACACTGGAGTCAACACCATCCAAAGTATTCTATGCCCAACAAGACATCTTATTAAAAAGGCATAGACAATCATTATATCTGTTGGGTTGATGTACCTAAACCTTCTGCCAGGGGAAGCAATGTTTTGTAAAGACGGAAGCAAATAGCAGACGACAATTGCACCTGTAAACAGAATCATAGTTTGATCCAGTCATTAGAAGTATGGCTTCTGACGACCACAACAGAGCAGAGGTATTGTATAAAATGTGCAACAAACAACGTGAAAACAGAATCATAGTTTGATCCAGTCATTAGAAGTATGGCTTCTGACGACCACAACAGAGCAGAGGTATTGTATAAAATGTGCAACAAACAACGTGAAAGCATATATGTGCTTGATTGATTCTCTCTTTGTAGTTGGTACAATATTACAGGTGTAAACTCGGCCTTACCTTTTGTCAATATCTGACCTAGCATTTAGTCTATTCACCAATATTGGGCCCAATAGTACAACTATCAGTGCACTCTCTGTAAACCACAGGTCAACGCCTCTAATAGTTCCGTTAAAACCCAGAATATGAAAAATGTTTAACCCTGTAGCGACCGCACCCGAAATGGCGCGTAGGATATTACTCACCGCACCATTTGTGGTGAAAAGTGTCATTAACAACCGGGTATAGTGAAGTATAGTGACGTTACCCGACCGCTTTATTTTCATCGTTATAAATACGACATTCCCAGCGGAGCGGTCTATCGGAAAGTCACTGATTATTGATATTCATACTAATAATATGAAAGCGGAAATTATACTGACAAATAGAAAAGACTTCAAGATGTATTGTGACCCCTTATATATTCTTCATTGGATTTTATATCTAATACATTTATCAATATCAAAACCGATTTTCTGTCTGTCGCTCCATAAATGTACTACTAAAGATGTTTTGAGAATGTATTCTTCCTCTGCATTGACCTCTGCGTTTGGGGGTTCAAAGCGTGCAAGACAGTCCCATCCATAGATACGTGTTTGTAATGAATCGATAATGTCTGAATTGAATAAATACAAGCGATTAAGGTAAATTATAGATATTTATTGATAATGACAAATATATAATAAATGGAATCCATATAGTGTGCCAAAATTACGGGGCCGAACTAGTTAGTTTATTAAACCCGTACTAAACGCGCCTATCGCCTGAAGCGCCAGATCCACTAAGGCGATTTTCCAAGAGTATTGTGTATTTTTACGATTCGAGTGTAGTTCTGGATTTATCTCATCCCTTTCAATAACATCAAATAGCATCTGTATATTTTTTTAATGTTTTTCTAAGGCTAGACTTGTACCGAGGGTTAGATAAAATATGTTACCACAAACTTACTACAATCACCTAATTACCCCCCTGTACTCTGCCCGAGAACTATCTAACTACTTCCTGCGGCATTAGTCAATAATGTATGTCTATGAGCTCATATCTGCCATACGCTCATAACATGCTTGCCATCTTACCATAGCAGAGACCATTGCTACGGATAACTGAACAAATAAAGCCACCTAACACCCTACAGTCCGCCTACCAGTGGCGGCTCTTCACCGACCCCCCAGGGTTTTGTTTTCCAATTACGCCTGATGAGTGTGTGTTCAGACCAACGCGACATCAGTTAAGTAGGTCTAGACTGGGTTCGATCTCAGTTTGTGGGTGAATCCAATCTGCCTCTAGTGACGAGAGGTAAGTACGCACTACGGACAACATGGTGGGGGAGAAATGGTCCTCATTTATGTGGTACTGAGTGAAGACTGCGAGGACTATGAGAAGACTTGCACCAAAAGATGAGAGAAATAATAATCCTAAAACCCGAGTACAATATAAACGCGTCGTAAAGCTGAAACGGCCCAAAACATCATTTTTTAAAAGTAAATCCTGTCTATACCGGTATAAGCGAATGGAACGAGCACCCGATAGAAGTACTAAAGAAAAAACCAACAAATTTTGGTCAAAGTCGTCATTCTCCAGGAGTTTGATGCAGAGTGATATAAACGAGGCGACAGCCAAGTGAATATTGCATAGCGTTCAAACGAGAATGACTTCTTTGACCAAAACGAGTTGATTTCTGTATTTATCTCACCCCTGTACACACTAAGAGAATGGACGATGAACAGGATATAGACCATGGAGAATGGACTGTAATACTCGTAGAGGCATGGAGAAGAGTTCCCAATGTTAAGCCTATGAGACAAAAATACCAGAGGTGAGATAAAGGACGGTATGCTCTATAGTTTCAAAAGGCACTTAAAGTGTAAGTATCGTGATGCCTTTGTATACTCCAAATTACTGGGTTTAACGAAATCGAGTTAAAATCTGGGCAACACCCTGGTGCTTTGTATCATGTTTCCCATACTACTCATCGATTCATCAATCCCATTTTCACTTTTGTATGCATCTCATCCACATATACAAGCTGAGGTACTTGTCTGTTCACAAATCCTATGTTGCTGTCAAAAAGGATTGACCTGAAGATCTGCTATGCAGAACTCAATTATACTGTACCTCCTTACAGTGCAAATAATAATAATTAAAAAAGGCCATCACTGATGACGAAGATATCGTTTATTGAGTGCTGCATGAGATACCTTGTTGTCATAAGTTGCGTTGTCATTTTCTAATATCTCTATTTGCTGAAACTTAAATTAAAATTGTGTTTATTTGAACGCAGATGCTCTCCTGCCCCTAAGGTGAATCTATTGCTTAGAAGGTTTTTAGGTGCAGTTCGGTCTTCGTAGGGCTAGTATGGGAAACTCAATCTGACTGTTTTGTTGAGAAAATCCCTGTGATAATACCATTCCAGGTGTATCCCCAGCTGACTTGATTGACAGCTGCCAACCACATCTGAGCTGGTGTCACTTCTGGTATTGAATTATCGTTCAACAGTTCAACTTTCCTATCGCTATGGACAATCCAGGCTTGATCCTTGATCTGGGCGTAGATATGCGTTAACTTAGGGTTCAAACCAAACTCAGCGTCCCACTGGGTCACAGAAAAGCACGACCCACTACGCCATTGTGCAACCCTTCTGATGATCAAACCTACTCCAGTCCGCTTCAAACGCCATAATTGATCCTCCAGCGTAGGACTCGCCTCTTACGTTAGCCGATAGCGGATAACAGATAACGGAGAGATAAAGGCGGTATTGCTGGCCCTCGTGTGCCAAGACCACTTAACCGGGTTACTATACTATACCCTCTTCAAGCCTGGGGGCCAGACCTCCACCCACATATCATTACATAGCGCCTGGAGGCAGGGAGACCAGATGGGGTGTCCTTGTGGCTGTCATCCCACCACCCCTCCCCCTGCCCCCTTACCTCCTACAACCCCACAAGTTCCACATCGACAATCGATGCCAATGAGTAGGGCTGGGTTACGGCTGCCAGCTTTCAACCGCCACCACGAGGCGGTGCCTTGACAGGGGAACCTTGTTCTGGAGTACTGAGACAATGGGTGAGGAGAGGAAGATGCTGGTATATAGGGTATTACTATTAGAGGTATAACTGCATATAATGGGCCATACATGCTACGCTCTAAATATAGCACCAATATCTACTCCACGAGGAGCTAGTAGAGGATAAGCTATGGCTTCGGCACCGTCCCCAACCCACAACCTCTCCCCGATTACATGGCAATGGCTTCGATTAACTTTGATCTATGATGGGTATAGTAGGGTGGATTCATCCCTGAGCGAATGTGTTATTTATACGTAATTATGTTAATCAGTGAAGTGTGGTGGGTTGGTGGATCCCTGAATAATGTGCCATGTCACGGGAGGCTGGTTGCAGTAGATTGAAGGGTTCCAAGAAACTCCTGAGATGTCCATATTGATTCTGTGATTCAAATCGAATTCCTCTCTTTATACCTTGTTACAGGAATCACTGATGCAACTAAGGCACCCCCTAGAGCTGATGTTATTGTCATTATTTGTTCATATGAAACACATTTAAAGTGTATACTCTGACGTGGGGTAGAGTATGCGGATTATCTTTCTGTATGTCATACGCGGCAGGGATAATTCAAAGTCGAGACTTATGTAGAGATTAAGTTATAATTCGTTGATCTAGTATGGCGCCACCACCACATCCCCTCTCATCTAAATAGATCGACCCATATGTAGCTAGTGGTCTGTTGATTCGACAACAGTAGACTGACACCGCTATTGAAAAAACTTAATTTGGGGAAGTTAATCTAAAGAGAAAAAGTGGATACCATAGAGAGAATAACTTGCCCGTAGCGACTAGCTACCCTGGAGAACTAAAGAGTAAAACCAACAAGTTTTGGTCAAAGTCGTCTTTCTCCACGAGTTTGACGTGGAGTGATATGAACGGGGCGACAACCGAGTGAATACCACATAGCATTCAAGCGAGTTGGAGAACAACGACTTTGTTTGTCCAAACGAATTGCTTTCTGTATTTATACCACCCCTATGCACATTAACAGAATGTAGGATACACAGGATATAAACCATGGAGAATACTCACAGGGGCATGGAGAACGAGTTCCCAATGTTAAGCCTATGAGACAAAAATACCAGGGGTGAGATAAACATGGTAAAACACTCACTCACCTTGGCTGTCGTTCAACTCATCCTCGTTGATTTAACACCGGGTATCAAAATAAATCCAATCGGCACTGGGCTGGCCCGTACGCTTCCTGGACACCCGCCGCCTGCACGCCTGCTGCCTGCCGGCTCTAACTAACTCTGTCTCCTTCTCTCTCTCTCTCTCTCCGGCCGCCCCAGTTGCGGACGCCTGTCAGCACACACCTCCACACCTTCTTTGCGCCTGCGCGATTCTTCTTCCGCCCCACGTGACTAGGGAGCGCGTGGGACTGCGCACTCGGACGCGTGGTCAGAGTGCAACGCGCGGCACCGGTACGGGATCGCGCGCGTCGGACGTGCACGCGCGTGCCTTGTCTCTTGCTGATGTTGATTGATGTTTGTTTACTTGTTTGCTCTCTTGTTTGCACCTGTCTGCCGGTCCACTGTTATGGTAGTAGTGCACCAAACACTGTTATGAGCGGCGGTGGGTAGTGGGCAGTGAAGTGGATACTCAGGGTGTTGATACAGACTTGCACTACGTTCTACTACCTCCACACGCACACCAGAGGAACGTGGAATAATCTCAACTCCCTTTTGAGCTGCTCCTAGATATGCTCACCCGGCACTCAACTCTACGATGCCTCTCAGGTGATCCGCTGACTGCACACACAGCGCTCACTCTCCCCCCACTTTTCTCCCGCCGACCACAGCTACCTGGCCCAGCTTCATTGTCAGCCAACTGGAAAGTTCTACATAATTCAGCGGCGTTTTGATTTTGTATGTCAGGCCGTGTGTTTTGCCCGCCGATCGATCGCCACCTTCCTGTCGACGCTCTGCGCATGCTCCATCGTTCATCGATCTCGCGAGATTATCGCCTCCATCTGATCAACCAATCAGACGTGGCGTTGCAAATTCGCCGCGGAGCTGTGTCTGCCCAGCGTTCTGGTGACCTATTTCGACTGTAGGCGAGAAACGCATCTATACTGTATTCTACTTCCTTCTTCTTCTGATTACTATTTCATAATGAATATCCGATGGGTTGGGAGTAGGAATTACAAAAACAGTCCTACCTTAATCTAAATCACGTACAGTTCACAACTCAACGACGTGTCTGGGTGTGAATGTTATAATGGATATCGTGTGGATATTCAGGCGTAGCAGCTTTGAAATACAAAATCTATTAAGTCAGGTAAAAAAAGGTATTGAACCCAATTGTATGTGTAATCATACAGGCGTCAGTTCAATACGGACTGTAGTAAATAAGCCTTGTTTGAAATCAAGGGAGTGGGTAGGTGTTAGATCTAACTTGCTCGGATAACTATGTCAATGTTAGAGTGCCATATGCCACTATATCAATGGTAGAGTACCATAGGAAGGCAATAAACTCTTTGAAAGGTGCGACACATTATTTCAGCAATTAGCCTCACCGTATACAGAAACCCATTGTCCGACTCGCCAGTGGGTGTTTAAATCTGTTAATGGGGCATAATATGGACCCGTCTAATAAGCCTCTCCACATGCAAGACTGGGTGCGAACTGGCATAGATGAAAGAAATCATATATAGAACACGGAGGAACTTGACGTGCCACGATTCTGTAAGAGTTATAGTAGGTTCTATTCCTGGCCAAAGATATGTTTCGTGCACATTGCATATTCAAAAGAGATCATGGGAGTGAATAATCTGAGCCTTCGCAAAGTCATGCGGTGCCAGAAATGAAAGGAATTCATTCATAATCTTTAGTTATCAAGTTAGAATTTGTAGATCCATTTGGCACACAAGTCCAGTTTTTGAGAGAAAAAAAATGCCTATTGTCTGAGACTATTTTATCGTAAGACGATGAAGTAGTATCTTGCAGATGGAATTGTACTGTGTTTTGAACTTTCCCCTCATAGATCATTTCGTTCAGGATGTTTTAAATCTATCTCTTTTCTATTAGTCTTCATTAAGTCTCGGAATTGACTCGTTGCATTGGTTCACGACAATAGTTTGGTAATGAATTATGAAAAAATGAAGATGAGCAATATAGGGAGAATTGAGTCAGAAATCGTGGTGCACAGCAGATGTCCCACTACCTGTATCCACAGATATATTACAGGTTTCACCCAGGTTCCCCAAACTGAGCTATCCCTTAAAAGAAATAATAGAAACTTTGCAGGCAACCCTTTAGTACCAATCCAGCTGAAACACAATAAAAGTATGCTTTGTACTTCCTCGATTATCCTGTAATCGTTGACTGCCGGGGGTACAATAAGCTCGCCATTCACTGGCACATAATCAACATATAACTAATTTACGCTGGATCCCAGGAGACTGTTTCGATAATTAATTTGACACGTTATGTCTTCCTCGTACGGTGGCCGTTTATGTCTGGCGGAAGGTGTACACAGAATGCCTTGAAGAATCTCTGGTTCTTCACCGAGTCTCCTTGAGCGTTGACCCTTGGCGCACTTTTAGCAGGGCAGAAGGCAATCATCCATTATCGTCTGCTTTTTGGCGCGCTTTTAATGACGAACCAAAGTAACTGATCTTGAGGACACGACAGAAGACTTCTGAATCCTGTATTATCGCTTAGGATGGACATATATGGTATACGTATGTGTGAGCGTTGGTTGTGTGAGCATGTGTGTTTATTTGTAAGGATAATGTATGGAGAGAGAATGGAATAGAAAGGAAAGATAGAAAGAGCGGTAAATAGAGAGTAGGATAAAGAGAAAGTGAGAGAAATATGCAGGTTGTTCAGGATGTGGAATGTGTTTTTGGACTAGTTATCATTCTGACACCATTATCTCCTAGTGTTAGATCAAGGCACCATAAACCCCCCTCTCCCCTCCCCTCCCACGCCAATATAACTATCTGGTTTGGGGCTGCCCACGTGATATGGTCACGTGGTCGATGATAGCCAATCAATCTCCATCATTCACCGCGTCGGACATGGCAGGGCGACGCATGCGCGCCTTGTGTGTCTTCCTAATTGTTGTTGGTGACAAATGAGCGTTTCCTCCTACCGGCCACAGCGGGAACTAGCCATATCGCACGCTGGCATAAGGAGAGAACACCTTTTTCCTGGTAGGCTTTACTTAGCTGTGTCTGCGGTCGGCGACGAGAAGTGATGGTGCACTGGGTGGGGCGAAAGTTCATGTTTACCGCCGTATATTGGCCGGCAGTGGGCCCTGGCTGCTCTGCTGATTAGATAGGGAGATTAATAGACACAGAGTCTGATAGTGTTATGGAAGGCAACCAATCACCGTTTGTACCCAGCGAATTAGTCTGTGATGGCACAGTCGGGGTTAAAGCATCACATAAATCCCAAGATATTCAAATCTAAAGAGGTACCAGGATACATATCATGAAAGCTACACTCTGTGTACATATTGTATGCCCATTGATGTCCTTACCCTATTAGAACCCGAGTAGGCTGGATTTAAGACTTTCGAAAATGTATACTATACCCCTAAATATCAGACATGAATCACGATAGTAATCCTGTTGAGGAATGCCATCTCTTGGCCATACTTGTAAAAGCTTTCAAACTATTGCGATACATTATTGAAATACGCGTTTTTCTTCTAATGCATACCGTCATTGTGACAATTTTGCATTCAAGCTTTGAAAAATTCTTCCACAATAAGAAAATCCTGCATCAGGATGTCATCGCTACTTTATGATAGCTTGACTGCATTATGCTCTATCCTTACTCTGCCCTACTTTAAATTACACGGTGGGTGGAAGAAGAATTACCAGTGACATAAATGTTTCGTGGAGAGTATCATCTCGAGAGACCTTTGTCCCTTAGAGATTATTAGTGTTAATACTCTGACCTTCTGACATAAATCAAGTTCTATGACATGTCCTTTATAAACATATATATAAACATATATATGAATCATAATAAAGTGTTTGTGGAAGTTAGAATACTTATCATAAGATAAATATTATCTTCATTGTGATTGATGATTCATAACTACTTGCGTAGACACTAACTTCAATGTTAATGAAACAATTTCAATGTTTATAAAATATTTGATATATAAATAAGGCGTGCAGCTTAAAAAAACCTAGCTCTCGTACAGCGACTACGTATTACTTCACACATTTTCTGGGACCCTGAAGACATTGATTTTCAATTAATTGTTGGTAGGTTTGGAAAACAACGAGCGGCCAGTTTGCGTGCCAAACCGCTTCCACGTGAGGGGCGTTTTGCACTAGAGTCTAGTTTTATTTTTACCATGCAGGAGGTGCGTAGGCATTGGCATCAGTGACAATAAAAAAAAAGTATTAATTGTTGTTCCAGACTGCTTTCGATGGCATCCCAGCACGATGTGTATCTCATTCTGGCTGTTTCGATATAATTAGAACTGTGCGGTTGACTGTTGTTTGTGTTTTGACATTTGATCTAATATAGCCAAAAACATTTCTTCTACCGATTAGATATTATATTTCAATGAAACCCCTTTAAATGAAACCTCTTGACACTTAGCTGGTTTCTGTAGTTTATGTTGTGTAAAAAATGAAGAATTTGAAACTTTAAGTAAATCGTGAACTCTCTGATATTTCACAGAATTAATGGAAACACTTAACCAAATATGTCATGTCCTTTTTTTCATTTATGCATAAGCATCTCTGGATAACTCTGAGTTTTTCAGATACTCGTCGAAGTATCATGATACATTTTCGCTATCCTTCAATAATTTTGTGATGACTTACAAAGTAACCAAAACAATACTATCCTGTCATGCCCATGGGAATGCAATATGGCATTTACCGGCCGTATCCACCGGAATACCATATGACATTGCCCTGCCAGAAAAGGTATATTTTAGATGATGTGATAAGATATGAACTTATATCGTTATTAAGAAGATATAGATTTTTCTTCCACGCTTTAAATGCATCGTTATAGTTCCATTGAAAGACAAGGTCAAACCCTGATGCCCTGTATCTCCGGAATTTATGTGGGTCACAACGGTAAACCAAAGGGGAATTAAACCATGTGGTACTAGGAAAGTTATGCCTGTAGGAGAGTTCCTAGGACTGTCCTAGCAGAGGATCTTAGACAGGTTGTCCGTCCTCCACATACCCAAAAGGGTCCTGGACAGGGGACATTTATATATGTGCCTTAGATGATTCTAATTTACATAGAACAACCTTATTTATCAATTTAATTAGAGAAAAATGTATAGTAACACAAGACGGCAGTGTTAGAGAGGAAACATCTTGAATATTTGATAAGATTCGTTGATAATTAAAAATGATGAAATAAGTTACCACAACCCCTACCATGTGGCACTACCTGAAGCTCACAGGAACTCTCCTTGACAGGGATCCCGTTGTTTGTTAGAGCCTGTTTTGTCCTAGCCAGAGACCGAATTCAGTCCTAGGAGACTAATCATTCAGGATTTCCCTCTATACAGGGGATACCATTTGTTATACAGGAAAGCTCTTTCGTCCTAAGATATGTCTTGGATTGCTGTCATGATCCGAGGAGCATTCTTCCGCCAAGACCAAAACTTATTAAACGGTGCCCAGTGTTCCTACCAGTTGGTCTTATAGCCACAAAGTAAACGTTGCTTGAGAGCACCTGAAAGTCACCCGGAGCAGTATGGCTAATGGCGTCATGTTGACAAGACCTTGATGGTGAGAGAGGTCGTTGTGAGAGGAGCAACTCGCCCCTCACGTCTCCTGGCGGAGGAGTACTCATGAGTTGCTCGGCACACAACGGGAGAGTTAATTGGATTATATCCAGGCTGGCTGCGAGCTGGTCCTCCTCAGGTGAGTAGCTCAGGTCAACGTGCGGTCAGTTTCTCTGTCAGCAGATGTAATTGACCTTACTACTGTACCTTCTAGCGTAAGCCGCGTAATTACTACACACTGCTATCTATGCAATACGAATCGAAGCTATATCTATGCAATAATTTGTATTCCCTTCACTATGTAAGCGAAAGGAAAATGGCAAACAATAAGACTGGGCAACTTGATTCCGTTAACGGCAGCGTCACATGTACAGTAGTTTTATTACAGTTAAAGTATAAACGGCCGGCTTCACTATGAACGTGCCGGTGGAAGATCCCAGAAATGACGGCAGGAATTTCAAGAAGGGGGCAAAACACACGTTACATGAGTTATAGATACAGAGTTAAGTGTCAGAAGGATATTAATGAGACATGATTGGAATTCGCAAGGATATTGATAACAATGGGTTTCTTTATTCTGAGTTAAAAACACAATAACAAACTATGGTCTTCAATTCACATTTCAGCAGAAAATGCTTATGTACTCAATTGATATGTCGAGCATGGAGGCTATTCATAAAAACAGTGTTTGAGAATTACAGCCTTTGACAAGATCCCACTTGGTATTGTGTCCCAATTGTTGTTGTTTTTTTATATTTTTTTTTATTAGGTATGATTCGCCAGTACAAAAGACTTCGATCTTCCATCAACCTTGTGACATTCTGTTTTCTCCATTAGCTTTCTAGTTAATATTGCTTTCGTCACATTCAGTTAATTTTAGGATAACAAAATGAATAATGGGTGACGTAGTAACAAGCACACTGGCTGGGATATTCTAGATTATTCTTGTTCTCAAGTTTGCTGAAGGGGTTTTCAACAATGATATTATTCCATTTTACAGTGAGGAAATAGCTAGGCTTGCTATTGTTCCCATGTTTGTATATGGTGACTGGGAGGGACTCTACTTGGGCAGCGGTTCGCCGCTTCTACTACTTATCCCAGCGTTTACACTAGTCGACTAAAAACGTGACGACTGTAGATCGTCTAGCTGATAGTCATCAGGTGCAGCTCGATTATGAAATATCGGCCGCGATAGTCATCGGACCAAGAATTAGCTCAAACATTTACACCAGATGACTTTTTATAGAAGTCCAATAGTTCGAAATAGTTGTCGGCATCAAATCATCTGCATAATCGCCAGGTAATGCCAAATTGCGTAAACGGACATAATCGGGCGATTTGTAATCGTCACTCGTTCGGAGTTTACTCTAGACACTTTCTATCCATTTACTGCTGAAAGTCGTGGCGCTAAATTCAAGTATCGCCGCAAGAATCGTCTAGTGTAAATGCCGAGTGAGGTGGTTGCTCGAGGATTTGTTTTTTTTCTATTCAGGCCAGTTTGCATACAAACGTCACAGTCTCCCACTAACCCAATTCTTATTATATATATTCTAATAAAATTCATGCGGTACATGTACATTTTGTTGGACGTACTCAGGTTTTTGGAAAGACCGTAAAGGATTATTATCTACTATTGATATATAAGTCGATGTCAGGCTGTATCCGGCCTAGAACCATGGGACATAGTTATCATTCTACTACTCTACGACCAGGCAAGACAATCATAGAACTTACCAACCTAGAGATGTAATATCGATCGTAACGGTATTTGAGGGATTTTCTTTTTCCTTGACTGTAACTTCATCAGAAACTTTAGCATCTGTATACTTCTTTTTGTTTTTAACAAGAGAAAGACACTTGAAATATGATCACCACGCAAGAATACTCTCGATATAAAAGTTCCCAGTGCCAATCATGTTAGTATTATTGGGATTGGTCCAGAAACATGTTGTAACCTATTGATTGAAATTCTATTACTTATAATTCAGCGATTATGTTGTGTAATTAGACGGACTTGTTACATCATGTGACATACATCAGTCGCTGTTCTAAATTTCTATGACGTTCTGGCTATCTCATAGTCTCGTCTTGGGTTCATCAGACGTTTTATATATGCTGTAAATCTCTGAGGATTGCTTAACAACATAAATGGCTGGTAACTGAAGATGAAGATATCAAATATACAACGACCAGTTTTATCTCACCCCTGGTATTTTTTTACCCAAAGACTTAACATTGGGAACTCTTATCCAACGCCCATGAGATATTTAGGAAGAATATCCATTGGGGGATAATGTCACAAATGTTAGCCCATTAGTCAATGTGAAGAGTGAGATAAATTCAGAAACCCATTCAATTTTAGGATCAGAGCTCGATCCCATCTCGTTTGAATCGCTACGTAATTCACGTGGCTTCGCCTTGCGAATTACTATACGATTCAAACTCAATGAAATACGAGCGTTGACCCTAAATCTTCATAGGTTTCCTTTATAGTTACCATGGCTATCTATGTGGACTGTTAAACTACATAGATGGCTGGCAAAAGCAAAATGTGAAAAGACCAAGAATGTAATCAATTACTCTAAAATATCAAACATACAATGAAGGTTACATTTCACGGTTGTATTTCAGACATTTTCATATTCTTCTCGTATAATAAGTCAACATAAAACTCAATGGCTTACCATCAACTGGCCATGGACAGCTTTCAATGCGTACTCACCTGAAAATGAACGAGAACACTATTATTCAATGCTGAACAAGAAGTACCTAGGGAGTGCTAAAGGTCCTCTCCCAAAGGGCTTTGTGCTATGGGCTACTTCATAGATGCGTATTTATAAGGATAACCACCCGCGCCCCGAACCCCTACATACACACACACCCTCCCACGACCACTTATTCTGCCACTGAGCAGACGTTTTTTTCATTCAACATTCAGTAACTCATTTCCCGCTCTTTTTTGTCGAGGGCAATAATAGAGGGAAAACTCATATCGAGCGATAGTGAGGGTATACCCGCCCTGGGTTGTATATATACTTGGAATTAGGCGGCTGTGCGACAGGCAGTCTCCATGAGCTGATTCCGAGGTCTGTGTACGCTGAAATATTCATTCGGCCAACGTCGTGGTGAGCGGGATTTTATGCATGAGGAGCGATTTGTGCCCAGATAAACGGGAAGTTTCCAGGAGCTCCTCAAATAAAATCGATATTTTGTAACACCCCATCGATCGCCAATCTATGGCTGGAATCAATACCCATAGATATCTCGAGGGCTACTAGGAGACTCACTATTGATCCTCTAGTGGTACCCATCGCCTAACGGAGGACTGGGAGATCCTATGTAACCCACTGCAATTACCATAACCGCCACTCTCATAGGGCCCGGAGTTGTGAGATAATAGTACTCTACCCCAATACAGAGCGCAGAAAGCAATTTACTGGGTTTTCATCCTCTAGTGCCTTTACAATAGAAAAAAAAGCGGAAATTATTCTGCAATTTAGCATTGAAACTGACATGATGGCACCAGAGTGTCTGGGATAACGTCATGAATGCATTCTGTGAAATGATTATGAAAGCTATTTAGTGACCATGATTGTTGTCCATTATCCTATGACATGAATCCAACATTATGCTATGATTACCCAAATCCACTTCTTTTTGACAATGTTGTCATGGCATATAAATAACCCTCAGCAGTTGTAATCAGACCATACAGGGATAAAATACTATTTCCTTGACACGTGTTTGATCACCAAGCAGTCCATCAATGAAATTACTCAATCAAGCTGTCCATCCTAATGTATAATGATTGTGGCCCAACTAACATGGCTGTGGAAAGGCCTAGGCTGATTGGTTTCACACAGCTAACGGTAATTACAACATTTATCAAACATGATGCGACGTTAACATGCCAAATACAGAGTTGGATGTGCTCGCTAATTGATAGTTCTATATGCAGTATTGTACTTCTGAGAATGCTCAGGGAACGTATACATGGATTTTTCCGTCGATTTCATTCAGAAATTAGTTAAACATTAGAGTTATCCGATATGTTATTATATAATGAGTATTTGTATATCAAGACAGATATGCCTATATATATATAGATATATAATACATCCTAATTTTCCTTGGTAATGGGCCAGTATTTAGTAATCTTCACAGAAGGTCCGTAACGACCAGATTGTTACTCATCACTAAATAGATGGAAGATAAACTGATTGTAGTCTCTGCTGTTTGGAATCACACCAAAACTCATTCATCGCTAATGTACATCCCAAAGAAATCTTTAAAAAAGGAACAAATAATAGCTTTCAGATGCACTTCGATGGTTTATATCGAGAGAGACTCATCTGATAAAAACAAAAGCCAACAATTGAATGTAAATGTAAACAGTGATGATAGTAGGGCCACTAAAAAAACTTGTTTCTCATCACCAAGCTATGAAAAATATGCGCGCGGTGATGAGAAACAAGGTTTTTTTTGAGTGGCCTAAAGAGAGGACTAGCATAACAAAGATACCTATATGCCTCTTATATCATCGACGCATTTGTTAAAGTTGCAAATACTACTACAGTCTTCCTTTTACTATATGCACACATTTCAACTTATTAAGACATTCATTATTGAGAATGCTGCCTGCAAGCATTTGACTGCAGAGAAAGCATTGTGCCTTCTATTTCATATCTGATTCTTCATGACTAATCCCGCTCGGTGTTCTTAGCTCAGAGATCAGCTCTGCTCTCAGCAAGATGCACCTATGGACCTGTGCATACCTAGAGGTAGCTCGATGCAGCACCTCCGCTGTAGATAAAGATCCCATAGTTCCGCCGCTTTCTGAGACTGCACGATGTATGCTCCTTACAGCACGATATAAAAGAGGGCGATAAAAGGGGAAGGTTCAGAAGAGCGCCAATGGTAACTTCTCACCGGAAGTAAACAATATACGCGTTCAGAGCGAGGCTGTCTCCATTCACTCGTGACCAATAGATCGCAACTCGCCCTCTCGCCGACAGAGGGAAAGGCCGACTTCAAAGCGAGGCTTGCCTCCTACACGCTTTAGGGAGGAGACAGGAAGCGGAAAAGCGTCATCCGGCTTATAAACTAAAAGGGGAAGGAGGCTCGAAACCAAAGGTCGCCTATATGATGCCAACCTGAGCATCGCCCAAGGAAGTAGATATTGATACAATTGTTTTATGCATGTTATTCCACGTGTCTATTAAGATTTCGGTCGAGAGTTCAGCTTTCTATCATGAGAGAAAAGGATAGGGACATGTTATGAGTCCTCTGTTCTGAAGCCGAGTTTTAAACTGTGTGAATTAAAATGTGGCGATTCGAGATCGTCTATAGAAAGATCGTCTGGTGTTGTTCTTCGAGGAAAAATCGGCACCAAGAATCGTTGACCCAGGATTTCCTACAAGCGGTTACACTAAACGATTAATGATTGCCTAAATGAGTGAAAAAGGGTTAGGCTTATACTCGTGGTTAGGGATTTGGATCCAATGCTCTTCTACATGATTTATTCAAGGTGCTTTGAAATAATCATAACTCCAAAAATTGCTAACATTGCAGGATGTGACCCTCAGAAATCGTCACCCGTCTTCTATATTTTGGACGAATATATACACATATACAGACATAACTAAATAAATAATAGACAACGCATTATCGTAAAGAGGCGTGAAATTCAAAAATCCACGCCGAGAATCGGCTAGTGTACACCACTAGTTTAGCTAGGTCCCTTTGTGTCAAACAAGGTATCCTCGAACCTCAGACCATTGTAAGCCCCTCCATCTACTCTGAATACGGGCCCTTATTGACTGATACCACTTACGAGGTTTACAACCTGGGGCCACATTAGGCCGGTCCGATCTACAACTGGTAGTGTGGTGGCAGATGTTAACAGCACATTGCGGTTTTTGTGGGGAGACTGGAGGACGCATGCACGGAGCGTGGTGCCGTGGCCTCTCCGCTATCATTCATGCGATTCCCAGGCGTCAGTGTTTTCATTTGCGCCTGCGCTCTGGTGATACCAAACACCAATCTGCGTCCCACCTGGACAAATAGTGCAGACTCGCTAAATTACCGCAGACATTGAAAACGTAACGGTTAATATTACATTAGATTACATGTCTTTTTTATCCAATCTCCCATGTGTATGTTCAAACTTGTGGCTTCTTCATAAGGGTAATATGACTCTGGTTGCTTATTTTTTATTGCTTTAGATCATGTTCCCTGAAAACATGTGTACCTCCAAATAGTTATCTTCATCAGCATACAACTATAAGCATATGCTAATCATCTAATGACGATTTTAATTGTTGGTGTTCATCCAACACTTACCATCCTTTCTTGCCAGATAGATCATCTTACTATTTATAGACGATCATTATGGTGATATGCGATGCCATATAAAGCATCATATATACATGTACATGCATATACATGTATTAATTTTTATCTCACCCCTGGAATAAATGTCCATAGGCTTAACTTTGGGATCTCGTTCTCCCTGCCCCTTCAAGTATTGCAGTCCGTTCTCCATGGTCTATATCCTATTTGTTGCCCATTCTTTTAGTACATACAGGGGTGAGATAAATACAGAAAGCAATTCGTATTGGTCAAAGAAGTCATTCTCCAACTCGTTTGAATGCTATGTGATATTCACTCGGCTGTCGCCTCGTTCATATTACTTCGCATCAAACTCGTGGAGAACGACGACTTTGACCAAAACTTGTTGGTTTCTTCTTTAATATATAAGACAAAAATGTGGTTAATGCCACAATGACAGACACTAAATTGCACCGATTTTTCTCTGAACTTGGTACCCTTTCCCCCTTATTGGAGATAAACGGTATCAGACACTGGTCGAATCAAGATAGCATTGTAGCAATCAATATTTTTCAGATAGAATGTTCGATGATGTAACAGTGAGTGCCTTATCACGCCTTGTCCCCTCCGTTAGAGCTCCAGCCATAAACATCGCTGGTCTCACACTCAGACTCTCCTGTTCTGGGAGGACGGTGGTGTGGTGTACGGGTCTGTTGCTTCCTACCCCCGAGGCCTTGAACGCCGAATCGATCCCTAAGTCCACCCCTAGTGCCGGCAATGAACCAATCACAGCCTCTCTAACAACTGGAAGATCTACTCTGCAGTCGCCTTAGCATTGTGGGATAGCCTGCACCCTGTTACCCCCTACTGGAGAAGTGGCCATTTTGTGGGCCGGGAGGGGTGAGGGTAAAAGAGGTGGACTGGGGCTGTGATAGCGGGTTATGGGGTGGTGGGGAGAGGTAATGTTATAGGTGGTCAGTTGTCACTTTGGCATCGATTTAACTCCTGCAGTAGGAGAGGAGGCTATAGTGGCCGCTTAACCATGCCAACATGTCTGTAGGCATACCAGACGTATACATGGAGGGAAGAGCAACCTGAAAAGTTCAAATTTCCGTGGAACGTCCGAATAGATGCGGCGCTACACACGATAGTCTGATAGCGGAAATGAAAGTCGTACATGCAGAAAAGAGGCATTTTCCCGACACCATTCCCCTCCCCTCCATACATGTAGTCGCTAAAATGATGAGCAGTGGTCTGTGCAATATAGCGGAAAAGAAATAACATTCTTGCTGCCCAGATTCTCCCATTTTCACTGCTACCTCCAGTCCCCTGCAGCAACACCCTAGCGTCCTCCCGCGACACATATTTTCTCGCCGAATCCCGCAATTTCTCGCCGATTTTCTCCGCGTGAGGGGGCAACATGAAAGTGCTGCCACCCAGCGGCTGTCGGGCGTAGCAGTGCTCAGCGCCGGTCTGTTGGGTCAGAGTTCATTTCCGGCGCCGTGAAAATTAGCGCCGTTGTTGCTGTCCTCCGGCGGAAGCGGAACTGCTACTCCGCGACTTAAACGGGCGGAAGTGAGGCCTGCGCATGGGCGGTGACACGGAGCCAAGCATGGAAACAGAGGCTTGGCTGGCTTGGTTGGTGGCTATAGAGTAGTCGGTAGACAGCCAGCTGTAGTGAATCACAGGCAGTGGGAATCCAGCTTCAGGGGGGTGAGGGACGGTGTGATCGGAGGGAAAGGACGATGAGGAGAAGCGATGCAGGGAATATCATTTTGCCTCCGTTAAACCCAGCATCAGTAGCTTCTAGCCAGATACGGCGTGGTCGATAAACCTAGTTGGCTGACAAATGCAGACCCTACCCTCACAGGGCTGTATATCAATATATATATATATATATATTTATATATATATGTATGTAGATATGACATATCTCTATCTCTCTCTCTCTCTCTCTCACTCTCTCTCTCTCTCTCTCTCTCTCTCTCTCTCTCTCTATATATATATATATATATATATATATATATATATATATATATATATATATATACATATAGGCGATATATGGATCCCATAGCGTAGTGTGGCTGAATCAACACGAACTCTACGCCATGAAGAACCCGCCCTAACCTGTTTTCGGCAGACCTGACCTTATACACCACCACTACACTGTTTTCATCTCAAACCCATTCCAGGCGTGTTTATGTTATTCATGGTTTCTTGTGGAACCGGCCATGGGACTAATCGAGTGTGTTGATTAAATGCTGCGAAGTTAAATAAAGGTTGTCAGAAGTATTTTTAGTACTGGGGCCTGGTATGCATGGTGAGCAGATCAATGCTCGCTCATCTGAGTGCCTTGAGCTGCTCCCTGTTTACGCTCGCCACCGGGGAGTTAGATCCCCAAAGAACCGGAGCTGGCAGCGTGTGAGGTTGTCACGTCTTTACGATTAACGATTAAATCAGCAATGTCGAAGGAGTGTTATGATTAACTTATTTTTATTGTTCCCTTCCCTGAATCCCGTTCCCTTCGTCCTCTCTTCTCTCTGTCTACCATTCTCTTCTTTCCAAAAATAGAGAGATTTGAGGCTATTGGTGCTATTAAATTTCACTATCTTGATAGTTTTGTAAATAATGATTTTTTTATTTTTTTATTTGCGCTGTAAGAGGGTACAATATACGGCCTCTGCATGGTAGATATTCAGCCAAACTTTGGCTTTCTAATTGAATGTCATTGCTGGGTAACAGCTCTTCATAGTGTAAAGTGTAAATATATATATACAAATATGACGATGAGCTTATGTTGCACGCCTCTCATAAGATCTCTCTAAGTGGTATTCTGAACAAGGTTACCACTACGATCTACGTGTATGGGAAAAGATTTCTTAACGAACTAGGCTTAGAGCCTTGAGAATCCACTGGCACATTCCCGCTAGGTGGCATCATTGTGATTACAGCGATCTTTGGGTTGCATTGACGTACGTTTCGAGCACGGAAGGCAGGCCAGTGGATTCTCAAGGCTCTACGCCTAGTTCGATAAGAATTCTTCTCTTATAGAGTGCAGTGAGAGTACAGAATACCAATTAGAGAGTGTGAGATCTTATGAAAGGGGTGCACCCGCTAATGGGGAAAATGAGGGAAGCGAACCTTTGTTCTAAACTCCTTTCTTGATCTTCTGGTTGTCGATAGAATTATGTAAAATTCCTAGGTTTCTAAAACCTATTTTGGATGAATAATGGTATTTTTCCGTATTTTAACTGCCATCGTGAGACGAAGGCATATGTTAAAAACTTGAGGAGGAGACCGGTAGACATCCAGGTTAACCACATTTGATATGTTATAGAATTGTCCAGGGGAAACACAGTCGCTTATTCAAGTCCATATTGCCGTCTTCTTACATTCTTTTGTGTATAAATTCTTGCAATATGTTCATAACACATGTAGCATCACTTCCGGTTTCGCCATCGTACTATCTCCAACCCCACATTTGTTATTGTGATTGTTTAATGAAGACTTACATTCTGTTACTAATACGTAATCGTCGATATTCCACACACCCTTTTTTCTTAGGCCAGGCCCGATGGTGGAAACAGTGAGGAATCTTCCGCTTCTCTTCATTTTTTGCTCCCTCCTCGGAGGTGGTCGGTCGGGGACCAGACTGCTTTAATCTCTAACCTGAATGGTGGTGTTTCCGGAATGTGGTGTGTAGAGATGGATCTGATGGGAGTGTGTAGGGGGGGGGTGAGTGTAAAGGGGTGGATGTGAGTGTGTATGGAGTAGATGAGGGTGTGCATGGTGGATGAAGGGGTGTAGGGGTGGATGTGGTTTTGTAGGGGTGGGTGTGGATGTATAGGGGTGGATTAGGGTGAGTAGGGTTGGATGTGGGGGTGTAGGGTAGATGAAGGTGTGTCAGGGTGGATGTTGGTATGTATGGGTAGATATGAGTGTATAGGGGTGGATATGAGTGTAGGGGTGGATATGAGTTTATAGGGGTGGATTTGGGTGTGTAGGGACAGATCTGGATGTGTAGGGGAGTATATAGGGTGTAGGGGTGGATGTGAGTGTGTAGGGGTAGCTGTGGGTATGCAGGGGTGGATCTGAGTGTGTAGTGGAGGATATGAGTGTGCATGGCGGATGTGGGGCTGTAGGGGTGGATTTGGGTTCGTACAGGTGGATTTGAGTGTGTAGGGATGGGTGTGAGTGTACATGGTGGATATGGGTGTGTTAGGGTGGATGTGAGTGTGTAGGGGTAGATATGAGTGAATAGGGGTAGATGTTGGGGTGTAGGGGTGGATGTGGATGTATAAGGGTGGATGTGGGTGTGTAGGGATGGATGTGTAGGGTGCACGTTGGTGTGTACGATTGGATGTTGGTGCTTAGGAGTGGATGTGAGTATGTATTAGTGTATGCAGCTAGGCCTGATACATAACAGGTGCGGTGTGGATTGGAGTAGGAGCTTTCCCTTGTCCAACATGCAAAGTCAGCTTTATCAACCTTTCTCCGTACACCTGCATTGTAGTCTATCAATGGGAATCTTTATTATATTTATACATCAGATCACACACACCTGACTCACTCATATAAACTTCAAAATATGCTTTTAGAGAATTCAATCGACTAGATTTTCTATCAACGTTTAAGTGTTTATTCAGCTGTAACATCATAAGGTTTTCAACTGTTTCTTCTTGCTACTCTTCTTCATTTGATTACGTGCCAGATCTATGTAGATTCCGGAAGATATTCTATCCTATATCATTTGTTAAACAAGGCAGAAATATATACGAACTAATCGTGATATAACGTCTACCAAGTCCGTGACTATATGTTCCGTGCTTCAATCACCTTTCAGTTATGAGATATACACGGAACTTTGTAATTGTCAATTTCCTCTGGTTAGACATTGGAAATCGTTAAATGCATGGCTTGATTGTATGGCAAATATTTACGCGCTGTGCTTCAGATTGCTGAAGTCAGAGAGACCCTTTGCGTGAGGCGGTGAAGTGGGACTTGGACACTTTGTTTAGTGTGACAATAGCGAACACAATGCGGGTAAATGTGGTCGGTCCCGGTCAACCCCTCCTAAGTCACGGCTATACACCATCCCTTCTCACTAGTGATTAGGGTTAATACCTCCATTATCGCCCAACCCTCCAGGGACTAGGTCTCCAGTGGCGGAAGGCCAGCCGTTGCAGAGGTCAACGTGAAAGTAGTGCCGCGTAGTAACCGGACTCGATCGATAGGAGACGCAGGCTGGACGTGCGCCCTCTTTTCATCGCCCCGACGCCTGGGCATGAGAAAATAGGGCGTAAATTTGATTTTCATCCAAATACTCGACGAGAGATTGAATTATCGTCTGCTTATGGGCGGAATTGGAGCGCTGATGCATTACAAGTGCGTTAGATCAAGAAGAGCCATAAATCGACGGGCGCCAGTGTGTATAGTCAGTAAGCGGGCAGCAGGACTATTATAGGCAGGCGATATTAGGTTAATTCAGCCCGCTTTATATGCGTCTGGCTATCTTTATAAAGCACCAAACACCGTAGTCGACTCAGGTCAAAGCCCCCTTAGAAGGCAGGAAGAAAATACTTGGTAAAACCGAGAGACAAACGGGGAATATACTTTGCATTTTTTTTCGTTTTCGAATTCGGGTAAAAGAAAAAAAAAAGTTTGAACGCTGCGTCTCAGAATCATCCGAGACATTTTATAACAACATCACTATATTTCTAGCCACTGGACAAATCATTTAATTATTGTTGTATATGAAAGTATTAGGTTGGAGTGACTTTTCCAATCCTAGATTAATCTACAATAGCAAGTATAAGTACAGTAGTTTTTCTCATATCTTACACAAGTCTTGTTAAATTCCAATAATTATAACTTTATCAGAATACCAGAAATGCAGTACGAAACCCAAATTTAAGAGGCAATCACCAATGTCCAAACAAGGAGTACTACATATCTCCTATTAGCTCTTCTTGATGTGGACAAACAATGGCCTTGCCTTTATTGATCCTAGCTTGAGTCATCAAGTATGATAACTGGTACAAGATTGGCGAGGATGCCAGCAGTCTCTGTGCACAGGGCCACTAAGAGCCTAAAAGTATCCGGCTATCAACCGACAAGACAGCGACATCTGACCTTTAAGAGTCCTCTGACGGCCGTGACGTCATACCAGCTTGACATACGTCAGCCAGCAGGTGGCGCCCCCTACATTAAGTGAACATTAGCGCCACCTGCAGCCTTCATTTAGTACTACCCACAGGAGTAGGGTGCATCTCCTTTAGCTGCATTAAGCCGTTCACCTAATGACGTCATGTTGGCTGAGCGGGTGTTGCTGCATGTATCTTAGGCCAGGTGATAGACGACCATTAATCCGAGGTGATAAATCCCTCGGCTTATCCTCGTTTACCTGTGTAAGTGTTTTGGTGATCGGTATATGAAGCTATGGGATAGTGGTTAACAGGTAGATAAGCGATGTACAGTGCGAAAACAGGAAATATCATCAAGTCTATAGGTTGCCGTAGTAGTTGCTTTTGACGTAGTTTCTTAGTCTCTTTGAGGTAATAGTTTCTACTAACCTTCCGATAAAAAGGAGGGTTATGCATGATATCTATAAGGTTAGTACTAGAAGGGTCTGCCTCAACCGGGTATGGCTGAAATCTTTCGAATTTCATTTCCAAGAAATGCCTCAAGCATCATAGCAATCTCCCTGGGAGTGCCTGCAAGTGCCATGCCATCTTTCTCAGAGTTTTTATCAAGCGTGGGCCAAACGCTCATAGACTCTTCATGAAAATTAGAGTGGTTGCATAGACATTGGGATTGCTGCAAAAAATAATCATTCACTACAGCGTGCTAACAGTATGACATTGGAAAAGGAACAAAGGGTCAGTGTCTCATTGTCCTAAATGCATGCTCGTCTGACTATGACCAATCATTATATACAGACCGAAATACCTCATTGTCCCGCTGACGTCAAATAGATGTGGATCCTATACAAAAGTTGACTGGGTGCAAGTGGGTAACAGCAAATGGCTGATAGACTAAATATAAACAAAACCTTTTAAATATTATCTATTTATAATTTGATGCTCATTCATCAATGATCAATATACCATTTGCTCCTAGTTATTACTATTGTATCATTGCGTGCCTGTTGGGGATACCTTTACGGATTATGGGGCATCATTCAATAATGCGTTAAACGTTGTTGTATAGAGAAATCATCAATATCACCATTTGGACATCCAAAATATAAGACGCTCTATAAACCTACCAATAGTCCCATCGTTGAGGTGCATAATGTAAAACAATACAGTGAAAACCCCCGTAAGCTTGGTACCGCTGTATAAGGGAGGTGGAGGCCACCTCTCCTCCATTGTTAAGTTGATAACAGTTGGTGACACAAACGGCGACGACTTTATGTGCCGCCTCTGGTCGATCAGACTCACCATCTGTCCCCGGCCCTGTCCCCGCCTCTCTCCGGCCAGGATTTACCCGACCCTATAACGCGCTCAGTATCGATGATGTATCGCCGCGTTAAAAACGACAAGACCATCCACAGTAGCTACTCCCAAGAGCGCGTAAATTCTGCGTTGTGATGCCTCACAAAAGGCTGAGCGGCATTGATGAGAACGAGGCGTCGTAGCCTCCGACTTGTAACTGCAATTTATGAACTATCTAACGTCGGATATGGCCATGGAAATAAAACAGGCAGTGTAAATCCTGTTAGCAGGAGAACATGTACTCCTATAAGACCCGTGTCCATAATTTGCTTTATCCTTACACGCAATGACGTCTATTTTAGATCGTCCGTACTACTAAAGATCATCTTTTATATATAAGTAAACAAGATTACTCCTATTCTATAGGTTTTCTAGATTAAGTTGGTCTCTGAATAGAACTGCTTGACTGAGATAGGATATGGCATTAGTATATGTTGTATGTTTGAATAATGACAGCTGACGTATATGAGAGCCTAAACGGTAGATGTTGACTGAAATTATAATCAATGCAATTTGCATCGTGTCTATACCTATAACTCCTTTTGAAGAAGACTACATTAAAACACTTTGATAGAAATTTATGAATAAAAAAAGAAAATATCCTTTGTTCCACATTTGAATAGTGATTCATCCGATTAGAATCATCGGTCAAGGCGGCAAAACGATCCAGGCCAAGTCTGAGACTATTGTAAGAATCATGAAGCCTACAATAGTTGAAAAAAAATAAAATTAAAAAGAAACTTTAGCTCATGCTTTGGAACACTTCTCACTGATACCAGCGAACTGCATTAGCCTCAATCAGTGTACTAAATGTTATATTACTCTGACTATTTTTACTAGAAATGGGTGCTACGACAACTGAGTCGTTATTTTAATATAGATGTACAATATCAATGCGAAACACAGGCTCATAGAACGTCAACACAAATGCCACATCCGCGCTGTCGCTAATCCTCCATGTCACAATGAATCCCGTCCGCTGACCTTTGACGCCGAAGCCCTGATGTATTGGGCGCTGTGATTGGTTCCTGAATCGGGCTGGTGTTGTTGCTGGCGGCCACCAGGTGGCGTGATGAGGTCACCGCCGGAAGTCACTCAATCAGCGCCTCCTGTACAGGAGAGTGTGCCGACCAATCAGCTGCCTATCACCACTTCATAAGTGAATTACAGCCAGCTATTGAGCTTTGTCTTTGATGGTGACACTGGTATTGGAGAGCGGTCAGTATCCTCTTAGTCAGCTTTTTTCCAAGAGATGATCCGGTCCTCACAGCCAATCATAGTTTGATCGCAAAGTTAGGGAGCACACTAATGTTTTGAGTTGAAAGCTGAAGTTCTATGAACTGCTCCTATGTATGTGTATTGTCCTCAAATTGAGGTTCCTTACAATAACCTATAAATCTTTTGTTTTCACGTGAAGGTTCTATAAGAAACTGGTTACACACGACTTGCTCTCACGACGAAGTTCTGTATAGGACTGCGATAGATTTAATGATTCGTGGGTCAAATACCAAAGTGGAAAACAGAGATAAAGAATCCTCAACGACATTATATGAAAAACATTAACCTGTATTGCTCCAAGCAATACAGGTTTTGATAAAGCACCCATGATAAAACACCCCTGATTGATAAAACACCCATGAGTTTCTCCAAGCTGCTGTTCTGTAAGACATTATCCACATGTTGCTTCTTTCCTGATTTGCTCTAAAAACACCCCTATACATGTTGGTTCTGGTTGATAACTCACACACGAATACGTCTCAAAATGAGAACCCATAAAAGAACTCCTACACATGTGCTTCGCCAATCTTCGGTCTTTAAATCCGATCGTACATGCTCCAAGCCGAGATTCTATAACATCCCTAATACACGTATTGCTCCAAACCGTGATTCTATAAACCCCATAAACCTTCTACCAAATACTGGAATTCTATGAAATCCCTCATACACCTATTGCCACAAACTGAGATTCTATGAAATCCCTCATACACCTATTGCTAAAAACTGAGATTCTATAAAATCCCTAATACACCTACTACTCTAAGCCGAAATTCTATAAAAACCCTGCTGCACCTATTGCTCCAAGCGGAAGTTCTATTACAATCCTTAATGTATACACGAATTGCTCCGAAAGAAGATACTATTAAAAAACCCACATAATTGTGTTGCTCCCAGCTGAGGTTCTACATTGGAAAAGCACTGTGCGTTTAAAGTTCTGAGGCAATCTTAACGCATTACCTGTGAAATCTCATTCATTCCTCTGACCACTTCTGTAGAAAAGCGATAGCAGAATGCCAATATTTCTTTACCGGATTCGACGTCAGATTTTCGATCCTGGCGAATGGATTAAGACCGATAACAAAAGAAAGCGGGCCAACTCGGCAAGCGGCCGCTGCCTCGATGAATCCAATTGTCACATTGTCGGCATCATTAGGTCTGATCAGTGAGCCACAGCATGGCAAATACCACACTGTTTTAGATCCAGGGCTAGAAATAAAAATTAGATATTTCTCATCAGAAGTTGGCAGTAATTACCGGTGTCTGCTGTCAAAGGCTGGTTCTGGGCCTTTCCTTAATGAGGGGGGTGACGCCTGACGTATGGAGGTATTGGGGGGAGGGGGAGAAAGGTGCCTGGGCAGAGGTCGTTGATTACAGGGGGTACGGTACCCATCTTTGCCTGTGGAAAGGTGCGGGTAAATTATCAACTGATAAATTATGGTCATTTATACGGCATTTCTCAAAATGTGATTTGAACATCTTCTGTTTAACCGGAGCAATCTTTTTCAGAATTTTCTATAGAATTTTGGTGTTTGAATGTAGATACTATTCTATTATAGAGGAAACCTAAGAAAGTTTAGGGTCAGAGTTCGTATCCCATTTCGTTTAAATCGCTATATAATTCACATAGCGAGGCCTCATGAATTATGTATAGCGATTCAAACGAAATGGGATCGGTATTTCACCCTAAACATGAATGAGTTACTGAATTTATCTCACCCTTGACATTGACTAATTGGGTAACATTTGTGACATAACCCCCAGTTGGATATTTTTCCTAAATATCTCATGGGCGTCAGAGACAAGTTCCCAATGTTAAGTCTATGGAGAAAAAATACCGGGGGTGAGATAAAAATGAGGATATATGAGGTAGACACATATACTACTGGTCGAAGTTCGATAAAGCTATTGGAGGCTAGTTGAGGGGTCTAGAGAGATTCCTGCTCTTTGTCTCACTTTGCATTACTTTGCTAGTCTAATATTTGCATCTAATTGACTTATGATTACTGGTTAACATTGGGCAAATGAAGGCAACACGTTACAAAACTATGACTACTTGTATGTTACAATGAGATATAGGAACCACTTTATTGTATACGTTTATAAGTTTCTTCTCCTTATACCGCGAGAAACAAAATGAAATTTGTACTCGCCTATGACTCGCCTATGACTCGGCACACATTGAAACCAGTCTTGGGACTGAGTGTAACCGAGCTAAAATAAAAGTTTAAACAAAAAAAAAACTTTCTTTCAATACTTTTCGCATTCGAGCCACGTGGTTCTACCCCGCTAGGAGATATACGTAATGGATTATGTAGACTCTGCTATCCCAAGAAGATCGGATTATCTCCTCCAGGGTTCTCCAGGGTCTGTGTCTGGTTAATCTGGGACTGAGGCTTCCTCAGGTGTCGACAGACTGACAGAGACAGGCGATGTGTAACAGGTTTCTGAACCGCACCCTCCTCTCCACGCCCCCCGCCCCCTCCGGGTCACCCTGAATGTAACTTGTAAGCATGGTATAAAACACCTTATTAAGTCCATTACAAACATAATCCCGCCCGTTTGAAGTGATGAATAAGGCTGGATTCTTGTTATCTTTATTCACTCACGTTACTCCAGGGGGTTTCGCCTGCTAAGACAGTTTTCTGTAACTCGTACAGGGGTTATCGTTTAGAAATATCTAAATCTGTTTATTTCGACAGTATTTGTCGTCCATAAGGTCGGCCATAAGTGTTAAACAAAGTGGACGCACATCGTCCCTGTCAGTACGCCATGGAGACCCAGGGACGATGTGGGTCAACTTTATTCAACACCTATTGGGGACCGTATCGCCGGTTAAAATTGTCCTACTGAACGAATCTCAATATCATTAAACTATAACCCCCATTATAATTAGGTACAAAAAATGGTCTTCATGTACAAGCCTTCATTACTAAACAGGCCCCTGGATCTCTAAGGCATACAGAAAAGAGTCTACATGTAGGATCCTAGATTATCAAACGGGCCCGGGGAGTGGGTTGTGGGTCAGGGTGAAGTCTGCTGGTGGAATGAAATCACGGCCGCCCCTGCTGGGTACTGGTGGATCCATCATGGACGTAATTGGGATGTGTAGTTTACCTGATCGCCGGGTGCGGCGCGCGGGAGGAGTCAGCATGGGACCCGAATCTATGTCTCAGATCTTCACGTGCCACTCTGAGTGCACGTAGACAGGCACGTGCCGAGGGAAGCACCCAGATACGTGCTGTGTAGGTACTGCTATGTAGAGCTTATTTTACCATAGATAGATGATTTATTGTCCGCCTTTATCTGGGCGCTGATTATAGGTTGGTGCACAGCCTAATTATTTGCATGCGAGCAAAAGGCGATCCACAATGTGTTTCCATTGAAGCGTTCTAGCGTTTAGTTCACAGTAGCCTCTTATATTCTAGCGGGTCGTTAGCTTCCCAGCTGGGCATTCCATCAAAGGGTACGTCATGATAAATGTTATTCGCGCAACACGTTTATGATAATGCATATTATGATTCACGTATCTCCTCATGCGTTGTCATGAGGTATATAAACAAAAAACTATTGGTACGGCTCTAGAGATCCAACACTCTCTCCAATATTATAGCTTTAAAGAGTAGCAATCTGTGTCAAGCATTCAGAGAACACACCCCACTCTATGTATGCCCTTGGTGGGTTCTGTTATCATTACAAAGCAATGAATGGATATCTGATTTATAAAAAAACAGATTTTCCCTCGTGAACGCCCACAACGACTCCGACATGACTGCCGTCAATAAATTGATCTTAAATCAAATGGTTTGCCAAAATAGAGGCACTGGGGGAGGCTCAATCTTGAGCTAAGAGGTACATAGCACTGGCATATAAGGGAATAAACTACCAATCACGCTGAACAAGGGCGGGCCGGTGCTTTGTAGTTAAGGGATCTGCCCGCCAGAGGGCCAGACATTTGCCTGCATCAAGGAGGAGCCTAACCCCCAGCCCCCCGGGCCTCCCCCCCCCCCTCCGTCTGCTGCCAATTTTCTCTGCAGTCCATACAAAGTACGCAACAATCCCGGTGCGTCCACTGCGCAAGCGCGCCATCCGTCTTTGATGATAGTTTAGATGCTGACCGCCAGGTGGCTACGCCTTGGGCCGCCAGATGATCACAGGCTAACACGACCTGCCTAAAGTGACCGAAGCCATCACTGGTAGAAGCCACAGGCCACGAGGCCCAACCCCTTCTCTGTGCCGCCTACTACACCCCGCATACCCACACTCCCCCGAACCAGCATCCTTAGCCCTTGTCGCGAGGGGGGAGTCGCTCTAATTAGACGCCAGAAAGGCCAGCTCTCCAAGGTAGTGAGCTGGTGTGAGGCGCTCCCACCATTAACCCAGTGTTGGGTCTCTATGGCCTTTTCCCAGCTAATGGGAGGAAGTGGCTTCATTCTGTGCGTGCGCCAGTCCGGAGAAGGCTGTCGACACCGATGGGGAAGCCAGTGGCATTAGTAGCGTGAGGTGAGTGAGTGTATGTGTGTGTGTGTGGGGAGAGAGAAGGAGGGTGGAAGAGGGATGAGGGGTATAGTAGAGAGGGATTGGCAGACTCTGAGGTGAGATGGCACAGGGAGGGGACGGGTTGACGGGTGTCATGAGTACGGAGTGGCAGTGATGAGCTGAGGTGTGGACGGGTCGGGTAATTGTACTGAGTGGCTGAGAGTTGTGTGAGTGGACCGCGTGGGATAACGTAGGAGTGGAGGGACAGAAAGGATATTTCTAAAGGAACAGGGACAAACTACTTACAAGATGTTAGCTATTAGGCTTGCCCTTATGTAGAAACCATTGTTCATTGGTCTATTATTCAGCATTGATCTTATGTCCGGTATACCGATAAGTCTTTTGGGTGTATCGACGCCAGATCGGTGAATAGAAACTAGAGATGCAGAGAATGCTCTCCGATTGATTTTTTATGTAAATTTATCACACACCTGTATTTTTTTCCCCGTAGGCTTAACATTGGGAACTCGTTCTCCATGCCCCTTGGAGTGTTGCAGTTTGTTCTACACGGTATATCCCGTGTGATGTTTGTTTTTTAGTGTGTACAGGGGTGAGATTAATACAGAAAGCATAGTCATCATTCTCCTACTCATCTAAATGCTACACGACATTCACTCAGCTGTCACCTTGTTCATATCACTCTGCATCAAACTTGTGGAGAATGACCTTGATTAAAACATGTTGGTTTCTTCTTTGGTATTATGCAATAAGGCCACCACCGATTTTGTGATTCTCAAGGTTTCAATCGCATATGGTGTCCTCCGTAGGGAGGGAGATCCTGCACAATTAGTCATCTATGAGTAGATTCGGCCTTGGGCTAGGACAAATAGTCTCCAAAATAGGTTGGGGGGTTCCTTTGGAAGGTAGTTCCTAAGAACTGCAGGTAGTGCCACATAGTTAAGTTTTTGTTGGTAACTAATCTCATCATTGTTAGCTCTCAACCAATCTAATTAGATATTTAAGATATTTCCTCTCTAACACTACAGCGGTGTCTTCCGTTAGGACCATTTCGTTGACCAAGTTAGTCGTTGTTAGCCTTATTGCGTAATCTTCACCAAATCAATCGGCGACCATTTAGAATAAGGATGTTCCCATGCACCGATCTAGCATCAGTCTACACAAAAATTCGATGAATGTTGATGAGCGGTTCCCGACGGCAGATCTGTCCCAAATGATCAGCCAATGAAAAATGCTTTTATCCAGAAAATCCAGTAGAGACAGTGCAAACAATGCAAACAATTAATGCACTCTTACCGATCATTTAATACCAAACTACCACCCACCGCATTTCAGGAGGATTCGAATGTTCGGTCCGGTTTTGGTTGGCCAATGGAAAATGGCGTTTCTGCGTATACATGTATTTAGCATATGTATGTACTCTGTATCATCATATAAGCAAATCATGTTTATTCCTCCGTCATATGAATAAATCATCCATCTATCGTCATATAAATAAATCATGTTACCCACATCCCTCCTCAACCTTCCTAATTTGCTACCAGCAAGTATATTCCATCGCAGTAAGTTTACAGAAATCTTCCCAGAGTGCACAAAGAACTCTATATTCTGTGAGTGCTCCGTCTTAAGGGACTATTGGGCAGAACTCCAAGGTGCCTGGCACCTGAGACGATACGCCTGCGGTTGTGGGCTGAGGGAGGGGAATCTATGTGGCCCTCAGAAACCCGTAGTATAAGGGCATAGTGTGCGTACCATAAGTACGTGTGCTGGCACTTAGCCGACGGAGGATGCAGTATTAAATACGCACCGACACCCTAGTCCTCCGATAGGGGCGCTATGTCAAGCACGTCACGACAGCTAGGTGGCGCTCTTTGCAGTATTGATGATTCTCTGCCACCATGACCGCATACCACAGAATGTCAACTAGGGGAGTGAGATTCAGGGCGCATACATGGACCTGTGTCGACTTATACCAGTGGAGACGTCTGTGTATATATGAGCACGAACTGATACCTTAAGGAGGCATATTCCATTGGCCGATTATTGGGCGTGCACCGGCCTGCAGTCGGGAATAACCGATCGATTTTTGTTTGTGTACACCTATGCTAAATTGGTTAATGGAAACAGCCTTGCATTTGAAATGGTTGCCGAATAATTTGTCAAAAATCATGGAATAAGGCCACCACCGACTCACTTGGTCAATGACCAATAGAATCAAAACGTTTTGATTTCATAGATGAGGCTCTGGCTTTCAGCAATAATAATCAATTGATACCTACGTGCAGACGGTGACACCAGCGACAGACTTTTAAAGGAACACAAACAATTGGTGCCTTCTCGTCGGCTAATGGAAAATGATTTATAGGTGGAACTTGAATGGATACAGAATACAGGTTCGAATTAACTTGAATGGATACAGAATACAGGTTCGAATTCAGTATGTCGTGATGTTGCTGCACATTATCACAAGCTGCTGTCATGTTTACTCTTGTTAATCCTTCCAAATGTCTCCAAATATCTAATTCTCAGTCTTTTTATTCATTGAACGAAAAATTCCATATGAGTGAATCCCATAGTCACTACATCCTTGTTATTTGGCTTTCGTACTTAGCTGCATGAAATACCGTGTTATTTTTGCTATGATAGTTCGATTTGTATTCTTTCCGGTCCGCTGTAACAATAAATATGTACGCAGATTTATACCTTGACCTTTATTGATTAAATATTGATTGGCATATCTGCAATATCACTGAAAACCAGACCTTGACTGCTAATAAGAACTTTCCTCACTGAGCTTTCAGCCCTTGTGGCCAGGGAAACCAAGGCTATCCGTGAATAACTGAAAAGTCCAGATTGCTACAAGTGAAGCCGTGAAAGTCAGTCAATTGGCACTATACGACGCTTGTGGACGTCAAGGTCATTCGCAGCAGACGACATTCTGTGTCTGGCAGGTGGCTGACCTTGGTGTTTCCCGCGTAAACTGGAAGAAGGTGGCGTGACTCGGTGTACGCTTTCTGCTGAGTGAGAGGTCCACAAAAGAGCAATTGGCAGCTACCACGCCAGGCGTAACAATCACCTTATTACTCGTCATGTATTGAGCCGTTCGTGGTATCGCTGCCACTGTAGAAGGCATTCTGACATTTTTACGAACCAAACTGTGATTACTTGCTGCTACTGCTCATATATCGGAACCATTATGAATACAATTTTTATTCTGAATCCCTGGTTTAAATCGCCAAATTTTAGATGATTGAGTAATGATTTTGATTTATTTTCATGCAAAGGGAAAAATATTGATCTAAATTGATATCCCATTGGTTGACTCCATGCTTCCTTGGTGATGAAATCTCGCATTTTATGGAGCTCTTCAACTCGATGGTGTGAAGATGAACTATTAAGTTCCTATATAATAAGAATAGCAATACTAAAAACGAATATGATCAAACATGAGTATATATTTTTTTTAAAAGCCCATGATAGGTTAAGGTATGGGTCATGGGACAAGAACGTGAGGATCACCGCCGGAATCAAGGCGTTTTGATTCTGTTGGTTATTGAATAAGTCGGTGGGTAGTGACCAAATTAATCGGTGAGCATTCAAATACTAGGTTATTTCCATTCACCGATCTGGCGTCGGTATGCACAAAAATCGATGTAAAGAAATTGTGCTCTATGTAGGTTCTCAAAGCAGAAATACTTGATAAGATATAATCATAGCTTCACAAATTGATAATGAAGTCTAGCTTTACATTGGTTTCATTCTACAAAAATACACACGATTGTAAATTGGCTTCAAGGTTATATCCTAAACACACTCTCCAAGCAGTACGGAAGATCAGGTAGGAGACCCACAGACTCTTACAGCCAGTCGTTCAAGGTGGTCACGTATTTAACCCGCCCAAAGCTAACGTAGTGTAGCTCTGGCGGCCAGTGTAGGACGTCTCGCCGATGTTTTCGTGTCTCG
Source organism: Alentia gelatinosa (assembly GCA_950022655.1). Lineage (NCBI taxonomy): Eukaryota > Metazoa > Annelida > Polychaeta > Phyllodocida > Polynoidae > Alentia > Alentia gelatinosa. Next base: position 32,128,379 of record OX465591.1, on the reverse strand, counting down.
CACGGATTGAGTCTCCACACTGCTGATTAGACACAACAGACGTGGAGTTAATCAAAGCACCGCTCATCGCCGCCCGCCCAGAACGTTGAGGTCACGTAAAGGCTATTCAGAGAACCTGGTAAATATCAAAGAGTCTCAAAGAAAGTCGTCATTAACAAGATGATTTGAACTTAAAGCAATAAAGTGTTCATCGAAAGTTCATAAAAAGTAGCCTGGTCATAGGAAACTCAACGCTAGGTGTTCAGAGAAAAGAACTACTCAGATGAGAAAAAAAACCTAGGCAGCTGGCGCAAATGGACTGGTGTTCATCTAGACAGTTCAAAACACCATTCAAGCGTGAGATTCAGATGTCTCTGGATAATACAATGAAATATCAATATAAGTAATTCTGATACATAAATACTTTCTCAAAGAAATCGTCCATATATGTTTTACACCGAGCAGGACTTAATTATTTTATTTTCTGATTCTGAATGCATGGCGTCGTTTTATTTCATCTGAGATGTTCAAGCCAGTATGTATCTTTTTAAATACTTTTATTTAGGCTGGCCTATGATCAGCTGAAAAGATATCCGCTAGTTTTAATGCAAGACCAGTTCATGATTACAGAATTTCCAGATATTTCACAGTTTTAAAACTAACATGTGTCATTAAACAAATTATCAATGTGGCCAGACAAGGTTACGTTATTGTATAATTCAAGAAGTCATTTTCAGTCATTTTCATTTTAATTTCTTTCAGTTTGTTGTGTACCAGTCATTTTCTAGTTTGTCCTTTACCAGTCATTAATCCTAGCTTAATCTCACGCGCACTATCCTGACTTCTGAAGTACAACAGTCTGTGTGAATTCATAATTCAGTTTGAGATGCATCAGTCAAGATTCGTAGCTCAGTCCTTCATAAACTCAATCGTGGGGATTTCCTCTAGGTAGCCCCAAAACTATTCTCTCCTCTCCTTTTTCATAGCTTTACATCAATAGTTCTCTCTCCGCGTTAATCATTATAAATGAAAATAACATTAGCTCCTAGTCTTAAAGAAGAAACCAACAAGTTTTGGTCAAAGTCGTCGTTATCCACGAGTTTAATGCGGAGTGATATGGAAGAGGCGACAGCAGAGTGAATATCACGTAGCCTTCAAACCAGTTGCAGAATGACTTCTTTGACCAAAACTAGTTGCTTTCTGTATTTATCTCACCCCTGTACACACTAAAAGAATGGACAACACACAGGATATAGACCATGGAGAACAGACTGCAATACTTGTAGGGGCAAGGAGAACGAGTTCCCAATGTTAAGCCTATGGACATTTATTCAAGGGGTGAGATAAAGCTTCATAGTTCAGCCTGTGTCGTACCAGTCCGGCGCAGTCTCTAAAACGCCAGTCTGGTTTTATGTCTCAGTCACAGAAACACCAGCCTAAATTCAAAGTCTGCGTTCACGCCCCACCTGTGCCGGTGTGTGTCACGTTATTTACTACCAATTTGCCGCTGGTTCCAGCCGCCACTGAGTTAATCGGTAGACATTCCACCGCAAGTGCAGGCAGAGTTTTGGGATGAGTTTGCCTGATTTATATTGCGCCAGACCTTTTCACCATGCTGCATAACTACTGCGAAATGAGTAACGTCTCATGAGACTATAGCCTGTTTGACATATGCGTTTTTTACCCTACCAGAGCAGCTCCATGTGTATGTTATGAGTTGCTCTGCCACGAGACGGGTTCTGACGTTATACTCAGACTATCTCTTGGAATAGATTTGGACCGTGAATGTTCTCCTTCCGACAGCTTGAATCTCTAAATCTCGAGCTTCAGAAAGCATCAGCGTACCAATTGTAAAGTGTATTTGACCTTTTCCAGTCGTATACACATGTTTTCTTTGGTTTAATCCGCCCATTATATTTCGTTTCTCTCATGAAAGCCTAGAAAGAATAGATACTCTTTATCAGCAGTTTATTGTCTGTGTGTTTAAATTGCAGAGGGAGGAGCCCAGTGGGAAATGGAGTTCAGAGGTACACGCTCCGTATAAGCAAAGTTTGAAATATGTTAGAGTCGCGTCTACTTAAAACTAGGAGCGAAGAATATGTTCATCATTGATGGATAAGCGTGTAATTATATATGAATAAGAATTAGAAGTTCCGTATTGCATTCAGTCTTTGGATTGTTTTTTCTAACCCACTTGCACCCAGTTACCTTGCCATTTCCGCCAATGCCTGACCCTAGGATCAAAACATATCTAGCACCAGTGGGTCTTAAGGTATTTGGGTCTTGAGTGATTGTTCATGGTCAGCTGGGTTATACCTCTAAGTGTCTGAGACACTGGCACCCTGCCCCTTCCCCAATACCACAGTGAATAGCACGCATATAGTAAAGGAATACCCTTTTTGCAGGACGATGGCAGTCTGTATGTGAGCACTCTTACCTCTGGGCGATGTATATAGATCTGTTCGAGGAATATTCTGCCATCCATTTCAAACCCACACTCAGACGTCACTGTTGACTAAGGTTTTATTTTCCAATTTCAACAAGTCCCATCGGTTCACTAAAGTCTCTACATGTGGTTTTCATGCATGCATTCCCCTATATGCCGTAGGGCATCGTATCCTGCTGTTGTGACACCTGCTTTTATTTTAAATGGAGGATTAGAAGATCACCTTCCGAGCAAGAAAACGCACACAGATCAATATGAATCTAGTACCTTAGCGGCATCAAATGTAGACCACGCACAAACAAATTAAAGACAGGAAGTAATGGACTCAATTATCTCAGGTACAAAAAATCATAACATGTACGTCCCGCTATAGTAAATAATCTAGTGAAGTATCCTTCATGAAAGAATTAAAATAAACAAGCCCTGGGAAAATAGGATTTATTTTAGTATTTCAACTAAGGCCATTGCAGTTTAACCGAACTACATCGAGTAAAATGAACACAGACGCTTTGCCTTGCTTGGGGAAGTCTATAAACCGCCTGGCATTTGCAATTACTGTTAAGCATTAACTTGCTAGACGTAAATCACGTCAAGGTGTCGGTTCGTCGACCGTCTGCTCACCCTTAAGGTATAGCTCAGGGCAGGATGGGTTAGTCCTAGACCAGACTCCCGATCCTACCCCGTCCCTGTACAGTCAGCACCCCGCCCGGCTCCCACAGGGCACACGGGGTGAAATGCTTTCCCAAAACCTCCCCCTCTCCGGGGGTAACACTGGGTCAGTCCCTATCCTACTCTCCCAGCAGATCTTTCGCGGCACTAGCGCTAATCCCTGCCTCAACCCAGTGGCGCAAACTGGTTTACCTTGTATCTGTTAAGGACAGGGGGAACCAGCCAATATTTCGGATTCAAAACAAGGCAACTGTCAAAGGTTATGAAAGTTAAACAAGTCATATATTATGCGTTGGGAAGTACAGGAATTATTGAATGAGCTTCATAGACAAGTTTGTCTCTTTTTCAACTTTGAACCACTTTAATATGATGCTAATTCGCATTTGATTAGACTGCACACTCAAGTGAGCACATGTGTTATTTTGACAAACAAAATCCTGCAACACATGAGATGCTTCCCATTGATTGAAGAAAGTAAGCCCTATGACTATGACTGATTTAATATAACAAATAACTGAAATAAGTGTATACATCATTTACCAAATAAATATGTGCATCTGTATTTACAGGTAAACCACAAAATAATCCCAAGAGCTCTAAGAATTTAGGATATTTTGAAAACTGGCGTACGGTCCAGATTTGGGCCCAAACAGCCAGGTTTGGGCAGAGATACAAGCGGCCACATGAAATAGAGCGCAAGATCTCTGCTAGGAGAGTGTCCCCATCTAGCTCGGAGAATGCATACTTTGTCTGGTGGTACTATCCCCTTCCCCTCTAGCAGTCAGCGTGCATGGTCAGCACGTGCCGCATGCCCAGAGAGCGCCCTCATGCGTCTAAATTTAGAACTAACCTCTGATCTCACGAGAACGGCGACGTTGTCGGGTGACGAGACGGTATGCCACTCGACAGCTGGTCTCGCGCGCGCGAGATGTAGGTGCGCGAGATTAGGGGTGTGTTATGTGTTTTTTTTAAGTGGGAGTCATGGGAGATAGTTCTCCAACCTAAACTCACTTGGGAACTCACACACCCACTCGCATGCTGTTCCCGATCCAACTGGGTCTATACATGTTGTTGGAATTTTTCTTTTAAGATCTAAAAGATGGGAGGAAATGTCGTTCCGAGAAACGCCAGGAATTTTCTGATAGTGTTGGCTTAGCTTACAACGAACACATGCACAGATGTGCGCGCATAGATGTGGCGAATGAAACCCTACCAAGATGGCTTAGAGATGAGAAGAGGGGGCCGCATCGCCTTACGGAACACTCCCGAAGTATGGCGTAAAAACCTCAATAATAATGACCCGGAAGAAGCGCTACAGAAGACTGTGGAGCTACACTATCTAACTACATCATACCACACGTGATTTGTAAATCAATTCTAGATTAGATACATATTTGGATGAATATAGCTATTTGTGGTGATATAAAAAGAAATGCCGAATATGTGATATGCAGATTTTGAAATCGTACATCTATATTTCTTAAACTAATTTGCAGTGGAAAGAAAAAGTAGCCCAAACCTTAAATAAATTTGTATGTGTTTTTATTTTATTTCCGACAGAATTTGTATTAGATTGTCCGTTGGAATTTTTTTTCCCGTACCTGTTTCTCTCTATTCGTGGTCGTACAGTGGATTGTTGCAGTCCTACTGCCTCGTTAGACATAGTATTACTTAAATGAAGTTTTAAACTGAAATATTGGATATAATGGCTGAATTATTCTTTTCCATCTTGTGGTTGTTATACTATATACCATACAAGCATACCAATCTATCAGCTGGTAAATTTATGCGACTGGGACTTCAGTGTGAGTGTTAAACGCGTCCACAGGATCACCTTTAACTCTGCCGGGAATATTTCCTGGAATCGTTGTCATTGCCGTCGTCAGTGTTATCGGGACGTCTCACATTCCGGCCTCCTTATCAGACAGCGGGGGCGGGCGGGCCTGCAGTCGGCACCGGGAGGCGTCAACCCCGGCGCGGCCACCCCGCTCTGCCGGGTGTCTATCATCTAGAAGGGCATATAACACGCAGTAAATACACCCCGTTTACTCGCCGGGTCTGGCGGGGGAGTGTAAACAGGTTGATGTGGGATCAGCATGGCGCGTTACCAGTGACAAGCTAGAATAGCCAGTCGGGAACACTCTGGTATGGTAGGTTGTGATATATCTGGTTCAGGGGATTGCCTTGAAATATATATAAATATATATGTTTATATATAATAAATATGCATATATATATTATATATAATATATATTATGGTACATGTTTTATTTAGTGCTAAATTTTCGTTAGAGCTGAGTGGTACTTTTGGTTTGTCCAGCAGCCCACAGACGATTAAGAAAGAAACTGATGAGTGTTTGGTCTGTGACTCGTTCGCCATCGAGTTTGGAGTGCGCAGTAATATGAAGCAGGCGAGAGCCGAGTGAATATTCTGAAGCACTCCAAAGGAGATGGCGAATGGGGACTCAAACCATGCATGAATATGGGTCTGATTCTATCTTAACCGGGATATCTATATCTGTTTATCACCCATCGAGTATGAGTCACCATACTCTCAAGCCTATTGAGTACAAGTTCCTAATGTTAAGCCTATGGACGTTTATACCAGGCAATGGTGAAAGGCCCAGCCCCACTGGTCCTACGGATTCATCGCAAGACCATAAAAAATCATATACGCCAGACGAGGGTCATAAAAACCCGGGCTTGCATTCGTGTGCGATGCGACGGATCCGTCGCATCATACCTCTTGAAGTGTTTATGATGTGCGATGGATCCGTCACACAGGGAGCTGGTGCATCTTATTGTCATATATGGTCACCGTCTCCTTGACTGAACCCGGGTAACACCTACCATTAGTACATAACTTATACTGACGTCTATCATAGGTGTCAGGTCTCAAGAGGTGTCAAATTAAGCTGTGAAAATGGCAGGTCGTGGCTGTGAATGCAAGCCTGTGTCTACCGGCTCAAAACAGGAACACATAGACCACAGGCATCAGAGAGATTATTTTCATATTATAGGCAAGATTATTTTACCGCAGGTGGAGCATAAACAGTGAGACAAATCCATCTCATAAGTGGGGATTTTTCTTAAGATGTATCGATCGCAATAGAGACCATAAACCCCGTCGAGAGGACGTTTATGGGGTCATAAAACGTGTGCAACGATCGCGTCGCAGCTGTGGAGCCGGGCCTTTAGATGCAACACAGGTCACCATGCAAATCTAAGTCTATCCAGGCAGGTCAGTTGTATGCATCAGACGATGATAGGATCATGACCTAGTCATGTACTTTCGGAGAAGATTGTCAACATGCATTGCCACAGCCACCTCAGGGCTCTGGATTGAGACAGACAATGCTTATATTGCCAGAAGATAAGGTACAGTTCTGACGATTTATAATATCTACATTTATGATGTGGAATTATATATGACTATACATTTACTCATTCTCACCATTGAAAGCCATAAAACATTGAACGAGGACGAGTTAAGGTTTAGAAATGTCGGTACTTGTGAACTTCTTGAGTTTTTTCAAGATACGGTTTGAGCTCATGTGAGCAGATCGGAGGCTGGAACAGAAGTGGCAATAACGGTTAGAGCAGCTCAGATCCTGCGAGAAAGGAGGAGTAACCATGGTATGAGCATTATACATATCAACAAGCCTCACAACGGAAGCGTAGTAATAGAGCAGTGAATAATAGATACGATGTCATTCGATATTTATATTTATATATAATATATATAATAATAATATATATATATATATATATATATATATATATATATATATATATATATATATATATATTATATGACTATATATCTATCATCAGTTTTCATTATTATATATATTTCTATCCAATTCTAGTAAAACAATACACTGTGAAATGTGCATAGGGTGCACTGTGTTGGGAGTAGTGTAGAGCCCCTTGTGTCAGTCCGGGACTGCCTCACTCCCGGGCTGTAAACACTTTCTTATTGATCACTGTCCAGTTATTTATTGGGATATATATGAGGCGCCAGTGGGGTTCCAACACCTGGTTCCGAGGGCTCACTAACTGACGGCCTTTTAATCTATAAATCATGCCGGTCCTTTTCCAGCTCCGGTCCTGTAATTGCCAAGGATGGCCAGTACTGACCTCTGTACCCCTACACGGTCCCGTATGCCTTCTCTGACAGAGCGCAGGCAATACTTTCCTCTCCAAATGCCAGCAGACGGAGCCGACCTGCCAGCTGCTACACTGGCGTGGCGTGTATGATGATTGGGCTCGTCTTTTGAGAGAAATGATGTGTGGATTTGGATGTTTTCTTGTCTTAGGTGAGGAACAAGGGCCGGACGGTATATTTTCTATCCTGGTATATATTGTTCAGGTGTGCTGGATGCATAATCAAACCGGCTAACCGCCGTATGTACATTCCAGGATAGATAAAGTGTTAAAAAAAGGACATTCTAACAAGCCATATCCCAATATTTGCATTTTGTTGATATGAACAAGTCAAGGCTGTTGCTTCGAGGTGTTTTTTTATGGCGATCACATATTGTTTAACCTTCAATGTCCATAGTAGCTATCATCCATACAAGACCCGTGAGTGCATGTATACATGCATCGTGACAATAGACGAACCAACTGCGAAATTCAGATCCCTGGAACTCTTTATCGAAATTTTCTGCTTCTGCTTAACGTATACGGGGTCTTAGGAGCTCAGGTTACAAGCTAAGTTGTGTTGCTGTTTTGGGAACAAACAGATCTGGTAGCGGTTCTGGTTGGGAAGAATCGCAGTCTGAGATGGGAGGCCGCTGGAGAGTCAAGTGTTGCTCCATTGCATCAATGGTCGGATATAAGTATGATGTAGGCTTTATCAGCACGTAAGTAGGCTGGAGAGTAGCTCAATGAAACAGCTAGTTATTGCTAGGTCCGCCTTCAGGAAATTGTAAGATAGCACCACTGTTGTCGGGGGACAACCATTGTTACCAGTGTTTACAATCTACAGATAATCATGAGAGAAGACTAAACCCCTCTATGGCAGGCCAATATAAAACATATCTAATAAGATCCATTGATAACTGGATCCGCCACCTGGTGGTTTGTTAAGCGTCAGTGGCGAACTGGCTTCTTCTATAACACAATAGCTATGTGCCCTATATAAGTGACTTTAGATGCATTACATGTTTAGTGTTCCTGTATGAAATTCGTTCCCAGCTATTTTATTTGGAAGCAATCACCGAGTTCGAAGAATTCACTTTAGGCTACTAAAAAAAAAACTTGTTTCTCATCACCGCGCGCATCTGCAGAAACGATTTTAGAAGATTTTTTTCTTTGGTTAAAATAAGATGAACCTTGATAGAAATTATGAAAAGTATGTGTATTTAGCATCAAATTAAAGCTCCTGATGCCCGGGATGCTTCCAATGTATAAACAATATAAATCTGAAAACCCCGCGTATGCAGACACCCCGCATAAGCGGACACTTTGGCCCGGAATGGAGGCTGACCGCTTACACAGGGTTTTACTGTATGTCTAAAGCCCATTTTATGACACTTTTAAGCCATCTTTGATCCAGCAAAAAGCGCCCTCATCATATTTTTCATGGCTTGGTGATGAGAAACAAGTTGGTTTTTTTGAGTGGCCTTATCTTTATATTTTATGTCTGGAATTTAAAGAAACATGTCACAATAAAACAAACCACGCACAGGTATATAATAATATAAGAATATGGAGTTTCTCTCAACTCGTGGTTTTTATAGCAGCAGTGCATGCATGCTGAGGGACACCTGATTTTATGAGAAGAGATGACAGTATGATGCTATACAGAAGAAGGCGTGGAGGAGCAACTTGTGCGAGCAGGAAAGGTAGGAGAATCATGATGCTCAATCAGGAGCAAACGAGAAGATGAAAAGCGACACAGAGTCAAGACAGGTTCTGAGAGACCCTTCAAGAACATTACATCAGGAAGAAATCCCTGCACTGATGGGGTAGAGGTGTGAAGATAGGAGCTGCTCAATACGTATGCCCCACGCTCAACGAGCAGTTCCCAGAAGCTCGGCGACTCCAGGGGAGCTACTTCCAAGATACGGGCACGTGACAAGCCACAGGGCGCCTTCAGGTGAGGGTTACGACCGTGTTTACATCGCAGGGGCGGGCGGCAGGGGCCCACACCCGCCCCGCCGGGTCCAGACCCGGAACCCGTTAATATCAGACCTGCATCGTAAACGTCGCCCGACGCACGCCCTCCATGCGTCCTGGGACCCTCGACCGCCGGTAGCGGCACCTCGCGCTTCCGCCGGAATCCCGTCGACACCTCCCGGTGAGGCCTGAGTGAATACGTGTGTGTATCTATCGATATATATACACAATATTGACTGGTTTCAGATACAAACGGTCGTATGTTCTGAGGAGTTCACGTCATATCCGAGCGCATACGAGGTTATTGCGCAGAGTCAACTCCGAGGAGTGTACGATGGTTTGTATCTGAAACCAGTCAATATTGTTTTTATCATCCACCTTTTTCTGACAAGTGGCGTGCTGATATTAGTTCATTTAGGTATGCAGTATTTTTTCATATGCACTGTGATTGTTCCGTATGTTCCGTTTGCAGGCCCAGCATACAACATATCTGTATGCTCCGGGTATGGTGATACACACTCCCTATCTTTCTCTCTATATATATATATATTTTTTTTTTATATACAAATGAGTCGGTTTAAATACATTTATATCTGCAGGTATGTGTTATATATTTTTGTGTACATGTGCAATGGAATTACCCTCAGATCGAGACCAAAGTCGATTGTATTTCGGGGTGGTTCGACTAACTGAAAAGACATACAGGATTTGATTTAAAGCGAATCGTTCCCAATCACTGCCTGTCCCACTTATCCTGCTACCCTGGCTCTAGTGTAATGCATGTGAAGCTGTACATATACGGCATATAGCCTATGATCCATGGGCGCCGCCATGACGCCCCCCGAGTAGGTGTTCTTCACTAAAGGAGGTGAAAAAGTAGGTGTTCTTCACTAAAGGAGGTGGAAAAGAAGTGAGTGATAATTGGGAAATGTCACAACTTTAGCCTTGCTCACATATGTATATAAAGTGTTCCATATGGAAAATATCATGTCTTGGGTTTAGTTATTATGTCATCCTACTTTCCGATGGGTGTAGAGAGTCAAGGGAACCATGGTAAAATATTGAAAGGCAGTTGAATTTTGTAAGAACAAAGAGCCAGAATACGGGTTTGTCCCCCGACCTAGTGACTGCTTCGTGAACTAACAATGGCTCTGTCCCCTATAAGTGACTGAGGTTCTGATGACGAGCAGGTGAGTGATCTGCAGGCTGGGCTGGCTCTGGTTCCCCAGGAGCTGGAGGTGTCGCTTGGCGTGTGGTTTTCTTCCCCCTCGTAAACTTCTCCCTCGTTCCAGACACAGCGTACACTGGCCGCCAGAGCTACACTACGTTGGCTTTGGTCGCGGTAAATCCGTGGCCAATTTGAACCACCCAGATTGTCTTCACTGCTCGGAGAGTGCATCATTTTGTTTTCTCGAACCCAATTCAACATTTTATTTCCCTTCGTATATGTTAGGAAGATAAAATGAACATAAAGCAAGGTTTCATCATTAATTTAAGTTATGAAAATACCTTATCAGGTATTTCTGCCTTTAAAGCCTTTATAGAATAAAATGACCAGGGACCAGTTTCACTAGTTTCGTGACATGTCTGTGACACCATACAGACAGATTGGGGTTGTCTAGTTTCTTGACAACACAAGTAGTTGCCCTTAGGAAAAGACAGACCCCAAACACGGTGTGTCTGATTTCATAAGAATTAGACAAAGCTACACATCACAGGATTTACACATCATTTCGGGTTTATGATATTGTCACATTATGTCTACATTTTCTTTTTAAGGAACTGAGATTAACTTTTACTTACCGTTTATGTGAATCAACCAATACTCTTTGTTATGAAACGTGACTTCATTTTGTCCTTTCTTGCTTGCACTGTTGCTGCTGCTTTTCATGTCTGACTTAACACTTTTGTCACAAAACTAGTGAAACAGGTCCCTGGTCTGAGGCGCACACCGCAGATACCGTATGGGATTAAACCCGACCCACCTCTTACTCACAGCACAGTGAAGACACAGGTGGCATTCAATAGGCCTTTTTCCACAACCTGGTTTCGCATCTTATCTGCATGGTTAAGCAACCACCTGGTAACGTATTCTTTAGCATTGAATTACTGAGTGTATGAGCGTAAAACGTTCATAATACCCGTGTACGGTATTCCCAGGGAAATAACAGCGATTGCATCGTATTCAATGGTATTCCAGCTTCAATAAGATGTGTCAAGCAATCATATCGCCTGAATATTAATTTAGATATAGCTTGGATGAGATAGGATCACCAAAGGTGGGGACACAATAATACATTGGCAGGCCTAGCCATCATATGCTTATCTTTTTCCAAGTTAAAACCAAGACAATTATCACCTATGAAGTTTTGACAGTCCTTTTTTTTTAATTTGTCTATTGCTAACATCTGAAATGGGTCAGGTCTTCCTGTCGTATAGTGTTCCTTGTATTCCTTGGATACATTGTAATATTTGATGATTATGGGGTATGAGTATGAAGTATGAAACAGCTACCATAAATTATATTGTGATATCATAATGTGCATGGGGAGCAATGATACACCAACCTGAGATAAAACCCCTACTATTCCAGACTCGTTAATACAATACCCTGGTTTCTTCCACCAATCTACTCCGTCAAAAAAAAACACTCCTGAAATTGCACCTACCGTTCACACTTTAGGTGTGATTGCTCTCTTTCCCTATACGCATGAGGCCGGACTCGGCCGTGTTTGTCCGAGCAACGGTTAAACTATCTGATTTTATCTCACCCCATGTAACAGTATCAATCAATAAAATTAATCACCTAATTAGCCATTGAGTATTGAGTACATTACCTTCACGGCCGTGGAGTATGAGTTCCTAATGTTAAGCCTATGGAGAAAAAAAACCGGGGTGAGATTATTATTATACCCCTTGTTTGTTGGGCAGAGGCGCGGGAGCAGGGGAGCGAAGCAGGTTAAACTGTTGCTGCTGTACACCCCACAGTTTCGGTAATGAGTTTGGTTATTAGGTGGTTATCGTCGAAACACCTACCATGAGGCTGTAGTGAGCTGTGCACCGTATTCTATACCCGGTACATGTAGGCCTTGTACATGGTATAGGTTTTCTTTTTTTTATTATTTGCCTATAAATTCCCAGTTGGGTAGATTTTAATTTCCTACCCTATCTCTGGCCCGTGTGTAATAGACTGTTCTATGTTGAAAGATAAAATGTCCTGCCTCTTTGTTGGTAGACCGGGCCAGTTTGTGGGATTCATTTTCTTTCACCTTAACCAAACCCAACACGGGGCACATCAAGGTAGGAAATTTAATCTTGAAAAAGAAAACTCCAAAAACTTTGAGTGTTCAATGTCAATATGCCTCGTTAGTTCATCTATTCAATGAAGGGAACTTCGTAAAAAGTACAAATTTGAAGATCATTTTGGAATGTCCTATTTACATCAAAAGTTATTGCATTGTGGTTTTTTTCTGTGGAGATACGCTTAGCTGATAAAGGATGTCAACACATACAACTCTTACCTATTTAGAAGACCTGCTGTTGTTAACACTAAAACACAGTTGTCAGGAGTACTGTGCATTTTATGATCGATGACTCTAAATCTAAGACAGATGGGAATTTTTCCATCCATATTCCATTGGCAGTCATGCCATATCTATGATTGTGCAATAAGAGATCAAAGGAGTACATTGTGAAGATGTCCATCATTTCAGTGACAATGAATAACTCAACACTTTCTGACAGGTCACTGGTTCCCATCTTAAATATCCATGCATCAGTTCTAGTGTGTTTTTATGATTGCTTGGTGTATAAAATGACGTGCAAGCACCAGGCATGTAGATAATATCACAAGACAAAGATATTTTCATTACCCGTCCCGTTCCAGGAGATATTACATTTTGACAACATAGCTATAATACATTGAGCTTCAGATTTAGTTCACATTCTTAGATACTACTGACACACCAATCCAGATCTGATGGCACAGCAGATTGGGATCCGTCGACAATGTATGGTGATAAGACTGGTTATTCTATGGCAAGCCGGGAATTCTAAAGGAATTCTAATTCCAGAGATTACCATCAAATTTCATTTGTTACATGAGGTCTTCAATTCTCTGGTCACTGTGCAAGGCAATTTAACACACTTGCAAATGGAAATTATATCCGGTAGAATAACATCTTCGAAAGGAGCCTTCACCCAATTGTCCACTTGGAAACCAGTCTCCAGATATCGATATCCATGTGCATCTCTCCTTAACTGATACGATGGTGAGACAATTTTCCCAAGCATACATTTTCTCGGTAATTTCAGTCATTATAAAGTATTCCTTTATCGGGAACGGACTAAGGCATGAATCGTACTGGCTCAAACCCTTGTTGAAATTGCTCTGCCCTGTCACTGAAGTAGGTTAGGGGTACTATGTGACAGTTGACCTCTACGTAAGGCTTGGGGTCAGCTTGGCTGAAGTATCCCCGTTTGACCAAAGGACCATTTCACAAGCATTTCCAACCCTGGTAAATCACAGTGGACTTAACCTACGACCTCAGAATCTAATCGGAAAGGAAGCCGGGACCGTTTACTCCCTTTACGATCCGTATTTCTTTGACCTACATTCTCAATCGGTTTCCATGTCTTTAAACATGCGTGGAACCTATGTTTTTGCCATTACCATCTACTCCATATTATGCATGGGATGTCTCCAGGGCCCATTGAATAATATAGTATCTTAAATAAAGACCCCTTTCTGTACCTTGTACATGGGTTATCCTTTGATGGTATTTAATCTTGTTTGCTAAGACTGTATCAGCCGTCCATAAGGTCGTCCATAATTGTTGCATACAGTTAACTCACATCGTCTCTGGATGTTTATGGCACACAGAAAAGAGTCTAGATGTAGGAACCTAGATTATTTAACGGGCTCCTGATATATTCGTAACGAATGGTTTTAAGTTGTTTTCTCCAAGCCGACGCATGGGATGGTCCAGGACAATTGAGTCCAGGACAATTGAGTCTGAGAATGATTAATTTACCACTACGACTAAATATATACGACATTTTCGGATGGTTAGAACAAAATTAGAGTAAATTTTGTAGATAGCGATACCTCCCTCACTCCACAGCTTTGATACTCCCAACAAGATATTGCGGAATGGTCTATCGATGATATGTATTGGTGAAAATGTCGAGAGTATCATTGAAGGATCGTGTTGTATGAATATAGATAATCAAGTTATCTTCAACAATGAATGACATACTGTCCCAAGAGCTTCAGCTGATAAAATTGGATTTTTAAAGTTTAACTATATGAACATTCATATCTGATGATATGTTCACTTCAACTAGATGGCCTCTGGTGGCCTTCAAGGGCAAGGTAATGCATAGTCTGCCGCATCTGAGTGAGGTTCTATGGCAACACACTAAAAGTACTATCGGCAGACATTGCCCTACTTCCGTGATGATTCCCCGAATTCAACAAAAATAAAAAACTACCGGCCAGAAACAGTTTCTCACCGTTTCTAACCGTTTCTCAACATTCCTCATAAAAAAACATCTAGGGGTTTCCCCTGGCCTTCCGCTTGCACTTAAAAACAAGTAGACCAAAAGTATGAACCGAGGGGGGAAAAGGAACACTTTAACGACCAGAAATAACTCCCACATGGGTACTTGGTTTACTGTGGCCACTAAAGGTGACATCATGCCTATGAGATACAGCCTCAGGTGAATAAAGAGGACCCCACGTGATCTGGTGCACCAGCTGCCCCCTGCCAACCGGAAGCAGTATTCCTCCGGGTTGCTGATTCCATGGTCCTAAAGGCTCGCGCGTAGTAGGTGTAGGTGTTTCTCGGTAACGAAGTGCCTTTGCTGACACAAGTGATCTGGATCTAATTATCCACCACTAATTAGATCAGCCGCCATCCCTTCACCCCCCACTGACCGTCTCAAAGGGCCCCGTGCCGTCTCACATCTCCAGGGTGCGGCAGGTGAGGCGTGTGCACCGTGGAGTGGGTACACCTGTCAGCATCGATGAGGACACCCGGGGTGGGCTAAGTCCCTCAAGGAGAGGTAGAGAGGCCTGGCTTGTTTTGAGGCTTTGGAGGTGTTTTACGCCGTAATAACAGTGAGGGTTGTATCAAGGTGACCTGAGAAGGCTCATAGCAGACGATGGAGCTGGGACTTGAACCCAGCTGGGGTCTGTTGAATAAACCAGGGGCCCGTTTGATAGTCTAGGCTCGTACATGAAGACCCTTTTTTGTATGCCATAGAGACCCAGGGACGATGTGGGTTGACCAACTTTATTCAACACTTGTGAACGACCTTATGGACGTCTAAGACTGTCTTAGCAAAGGAACTAAAATATTATTAAATAATAATTCTTGTACGAGGTACAGAAAAGGGTCTTCAACTATGATCCTAAATTATCAAACGGGCCCCAGGCTCATACATAAAAAACATTTTCTGTATTTCGAATTTAATGATATTTTAGTTCGTGCACTAAGACAGTCTAAATAGTCCATAAGTTGCTACCATAAGTTTGCTTCAACTCGTTTGTGAGAAAATTTCCATTCGAGCAGAGATACACGGCACGGACTGCACCACTTGCATCTCCTGTTGTAGATTCGATATCCCAATGAGATGACTTCGGCTATTGATAATGTACAAAACACAATGGAGGGATAAGGAAAGTTCTAAGACTGGAAATACTACCAGAGGATTAGTTAAATGTATGGTATTCCTGGTTGAACAACAAACATCCACATTATATGATATTTCACCATAGTATCGGTAATCCTAAAGCAGGACTGGATAAAAAGATATACATTGTACTTAATTTTGAAGCAGAGCAAGCTTTTGGGTCAGAAATCGGATATACCAGCACCAGGAGAGAAATGTATTGTGGCATCATGCTGCAAATTGTAACTACGGGTCGAATTTCCGTACACATACTTTATCACTTCCATTCAGGACTCACCCCCTACATTGAACCGACATCCTGATGTGTTCTTTGAAGCCAATACCTACACCTACACAGAGCATGAGATGAAAGACACTGGAGATGCAGGCGGATTGTGTTAGATTTGTCTCCGTTATGAACGAGTCACCTGTTCATGGAAATGGCAAAACCAGGCCACCGCCAATACTGGCCCGTGAGTGTATATACATCACCCCTATGGCGCGCGGTGCTGCCTGTGATATAGTATCGGCGTGGGGAGATCTATAGCATCGCTTTATATACCTCGTTGCATAACCAATTTATTCCCCCGTGAGCCTTGATGTTTTTGCCCTCTATATATCTGTCTGCCCGGGCTCAGCACGCCCGCCTCCCGGGAGGCGCCGAGCTGCTCAGCGTACTGGGAGCTGCTCGCGCAGGGCCCCACCTGGCGAGCGCCTGCTTCTGGGTGGCAGGCCCCCCCCCCCCTGCCGCCCCCTCTGGCGGGCGCCTGGGATCATGGCCCTGGAGGCATGGATGTCAAACCCAGGAGGAAAACGGGAGCTGACAGGTACGATGAGTCGCCGGGCACGGAGGGCCAAGCGTCGGCCACAGCCGGTTCTGGCGACCGCACCTCCATTCTATACACCGGCTTAAAAAATATCACTCCAGACGGAAATAATGATTTAAAAATACCTACAATAAAAGAAAAAATACTCTCGGCCGTGAGTATTTAACGAAGAGTAAACAGGAAAAAAAGTCTACCGATTGTGTTCCTTATCGGTGGGGTATATTCATGAGTGTTGGTGTTTGTTGGGTTCAGGGGAGTATTCTGTGGGAACGGGACAGTGTGTTTGACAATATTCCAAGCGTTTGATTTGAATCCGGATAAAATTGGGTGGATAAAAACAAAGAAGAGGTGTTTGAAACCGACAAAAATGTGTTGGGATGAAATTAAAGTGAGCATGCGAGATCAGCAACTCGCTGTGGCAGCGCCGCCCGCGGCCTGGCAGAGAACCACGACGCCGTCCTCCTCGTGCTCCCATGCGCATGCGTAAGATTTTTCTTTCTTTTTACCCGGCATGCCGCAGTCAGAATGGCGGCAGGATGCGCGTTGGGTGACGGGTGATCATAGAGCGGGAAACAGGCTCACGTGTTTAAATCTGAACTCTTTAATGGTCTGCATTCTATGCTAAGAGCTCGCAGATTCCGAGATCCATCTTCATACCAGAGGTGTTATTCTCCAACAGACGTGCATAAATGCACTCCGATTCTGGCAATCTGCATGCCGGGAACTACAGCTTATTACAGTCCTTGAGAGGCCTGTCAGGAGGTGTTATGTAGCATTATAGTCTTTGTATAGTTTTTCTTTTTAAACTTTTATTTATACTGGAAAGCGTACTCAGTTGGTGACAAGTTTCCAGATCAAGAAATTTTACACTTTTTCTTTCGTTGTTGATTCATTGTGATGGCATAGCAGCAACATATATGTACAAATATAACATTTAATATAAATCTGGGCAGTTGGGTGGGGAGTGCACTACGAGGCAGAAACAGCTAAGGGGCAGGAATATTTTAGTACCATAATACTTTAGATTTATCATAAAGGAGGGATAGTTTTTCTCACTAATCCCCACTGGAGAATATAGCAAGGCCTTATATGGTTTCTCGCTTTAGCAAATGCTGTACTTTTATCTATTGCTATTCCCCAGCACAATGACCTAAACGAATCGGAGAGTAGAACATTGTAGAATTAAGTGCATATACTAGAACCAGGAACCTTCCAATACTGTTAACTTTATCCGGAGATAACAGGACTACGCCAGAGATCGTTCCGGCTGACTGTGGCCCTCTTGATGGCCACACATGGTCCACTGTAAATGACCATCAAAGGACTCGTCACCTGGCGCTACAAAGTGTTATCTCTACTCCTACTCTCCAGAGCCTCACTTCGGCTGGCCACAGATGCAGTTCCTTGACCTTAGAGCGAAGGGCGTCCAGACTGCTAGATGATCCCCTATTATCGCCCATCGGCGCTTGTGCTCGCTGCAGAGTCACGTGACCCTGCTAGACGGTGGCGCCACCATCAGACGCTGAAGGTGGACATTAGGAGTGTGCGCAGTGCCCGCCAGCGTCTTCCCAGCATGCATTGTCACCAGTGGCTGAAGAGAGCGACACCTTACGTCGGAGTGGACAATGACCGCTGGAGGCTGGCTGAGTGGAGGAGCGGAAGTGCAGTGTGCGGGAAGGAGCCACGCGGCCATCAGACGGCGCTCGCAGACGCAGCCAGAGCGGGGGCTGATGGGAAGGTCATTCCCTCGCGCCTGCGCAAAGCTGGGCTGGAGATGGGTGCTGGGGTCATTAAGTGGCGAAGTGTGGCTCTAGAGGAGTCTCTGGGGGAAGAGGGCATTAAATGGACGACCAGACAAAAAGTCGTCTGCTGAAGTATTTTTGGCGGGGAATATGATGCGGCTGGGAAACTAACTAATAGACCATACTCCTATGTGTTAACCCAATTTGCATAGACAAGATACACCAATCTACGGACAATCGGACGAGTATGTGAATGTTTAATCATGTTGATGCCTTAAATGTAAGAGGTACAATTCATAATTGATATAACGTCAATTCTTCTTGTTTATACATTATGGAAACACAGCACAACAGTTAACAACTTTAGTCAATCCTGGGATATTTGATCATCATGTGTTCAAAAAATGATATTATGATAGGCTACTGTCAGCCACGCTACTTATTGGCAAGCCATATTATGAGATTGCCGCAATATAAGGTTCTACTTACAAGGTGTTATACACTGTATGCCCATATCGGTAATGTAGGCTGGATAAATAGTTCATGTCGTAAAACAAGGCTGAACCCGCTATTATTCACACTGGCTGTCCTTTTACTCGTGTCTCATTTTCTATGGACTGGTTCCCTCTCTCACTTCGTAAACTATTACACTCGCTGCCGATGCCATCTAATTTGCATAATAACTAAGTTTTGAAAAACTGCTGACAGGGGACAGACACCCCATACCATGAATAATGAAGCGAGGCTTGAAATAACATTAACACTGGCCTCGACATTTAGTTTCCCTATTCTGGTAACTATAGCGCGCGAGTCAATAAAACACTACATGCCTATTCATCAAACGTGGTATGTGTGCGTCGGTGATGGTCAATAATGCAAAGGCTGTTCTAGGTAGGCTTTTTATTAATATATGAACGATACAGGTGGCATTTGACGAGTTTTCCTGCAGACTGAATTTGTAAGTGTGTCATCAAAATGAGCGGCTTCTTAGCAGGAGCACTCCTGGATTGCCTTTGCAGTGATCACGAAGCCAAGGCGTTGATGAGCCAAGAACAGGGCGTTAATAGAAACACAACTAATGAAGGAAGCCAGTGAGTTTTTCTTCCTGGAAGGCAGTCAAAAGATGTTCCAACAGGATGAAGTCCATCGAGGTGCCTCCCTCAGGTCTAGACATGGTGACTTAATGTTTGTGGATTTTTTAAAACTTTATGATAATTAATCTTTTTGGTGTCGTTCATTAGATTAATTGCTAGGGTCGGTTTTTCATATCTAGGCACACTGCAAGTGATCTGAATTTTTGGATCTTATTGCGGCCAACCTTGGACATCTGGTCCTAATCACAGAGGATTCTTTTCTAATATTGATTATTATCTAGTGGAGATGTAGCTTGAGAGCAGCGACATACTAAGAAATACTACACTAAAATACCTGTCTTTTCAGACACAATATTTCAATATGCTATACATAGCTTTAATGGAATGGGACGAGAAAATGCTTTGAATTTTTTTTTTTTTCGTTTTTGAAATGATTTAAAGTCCTTTGGTCATAATACATGATTAAGTTTACATTTAATGTTGTTGGACTAAACGGTTATTTTGCTTTTTCTTGGAATTTTCCCCTCTCATTAACCAATCCTGAATTCCGATCGAAGTAATTAAAGGTCATAATTTCCATTTTGTTTGAAATTGTTTCAGTCAATTTTTAGCTTGCCCACACTATGGGATTTCTAATTCAATAAAGATAACTTTATATTGGAGATCCCCATGCATCAACTTGTCATAAACCCCGATATTTGAATTGTTATAGTGTCAATAACAAGAAGATTAATCTGTATTTCAATTACGCTCACCCTGAAACATGACAGTCCCTGAACAAACTAACGCTTCCTAATGCCGTAAATGACAAATGACAAAAAGTAACTTAGTAAGATTTTCAACTGTTAATGAGAAAGTAATTGTCCGCAATTAAGGGATGACCACGCGAGGGACAGTGGAAATCCTCGCCTAGTCATGGCCTGATAACCGCATAAAATACAGATATCTCCCTCCGGACGGTGCAATCGCTGCACAAAATGTCAGCAGCTGAAAATCCCGTTTTCACAAAGCACCATTCTTTATAAAAGTGCACTTCGCAAAAGCTGCAGGCTACGTCCGAGCCTTCTTAACGCAGCATCAATAATCAATGATTAACTTTTGTAATGACATTGACTCTTTTTTATTACGATACGTGACTTAAGTTGTCACGATTCTGCCTATTTTTAGCTCCTATTTGCACGCATATTTTGCACAACTTTGACTGGATCCACTTCGGATACCAGTATCGTTCAGTCTAGCAATATTTCATCCCTTCAGAATTTTTTTTCCATTTCATATATTGGCAATCATACCAGATATGGTAAAGCCGTATGAATCCTTCCCAATAGGAAGATCATGCGTATGAAATTGGCTTTATTTCTATTTGGACGATACGCCGGGTCTATCTCTGTTATTACCGACAACATCCTGTTCTTTGCAGGGGACTTGTTAGAGCTGCTCGCAATATAAAACCAATTTCATACGGATAACAGTCCTATTATGGCCCATCTAATGGTTACAGTGGGTACGTCAATATAATGTTTGCCCCTTTACGGACATCATATATTCGCGGCAGGTTATTTGCAATTGATTGCATCTTTCTTTTCAGCCAACAAGGTCTCATTTGTTTGTTGCAAAGGGGATAGATTCGTATTCAAGGGGTCGCTAAATAAGGCTATGCAGTCTGTGGCACCAAGGCGTCGCACTTTTAGATTGAATTCCATCTGCGAAGGTATTCCGAACAATTTCACCTCAAGCCAATGGACTCTCCAAAATGAGAGCTGAAGGCGAAAGACCGGGCAGAACCGCGCCCTCAATTTCCAATTAAATGACTCAGACGAGAATACTAGTCGATGCTTCTCCGTTGAAAGAGAAAATCATTCTCTTCAGCCGTCTCAGTTCGGCGATAGTTTCGTATCCAAGGATGTGGGTTATAGGGGATCCGGGAAAATAGTGGTATTTCACACTAACAGGTATACTAACATGATATCTACACAAAAAGGGCGAGATTTGATTATAACACTGTTGTTTAATGGAATAGTTGGGCTCCCTTGCGAATATACCATGTGGGATATGGATCAAAAGGCATTGGAGTCCATGCAGCTATGTCCATATGAGTGACTGTTATAGATTAAGAGCATAAAAATGTATAAAATCATCATTCATTGTAAATATCATAATACTCCAGATCATGAATCTCGAGTAACCGTTGTGTTCCTGCACCCAAAGTATTGCCTGGAAGAACGATTTGTAAAAGTCGAACGCAATGAAATATTTAAAAAAAAAAATCCTACCTGTGTTCGATCGTTGAACCGGAACTTGATAGTCTGGGGCCCGTTTAATAATCTAGGATCTTACATGAAGTCCCTTTTCTGTACCTCGTACAAGGTGTATTATTCAAGAATATCTAAGTCTGTTCGCTAAGACGGTATTAGCCGTCCATAAAGTCGTCCGTAAATGTTGAATAAAGTTGACCCACTTCGTCCCTGGGTCTCTATGGCACACAGAAAAGGGTCTACTTGTATGATCCTAGATTATCAAACGGGCCCTGGTCACTGGATGGAACGTTCCATTATTGCAGTACCTTCACATGCCGATTATTGCCACCGAATATTCATTTCGCACCGCCGACCGCATATTCGATATTTTTGTCGAAAGATCGGCATGTGGGAAAAGAGCATAAAAACATACAGGGATACAGATTATTGTCTCAAGTATTACCTTATATGGCAACATTGCCCGACCTTTAGGCAGGATGAAATGTAAAACCAATAAACTAGAGGCAAATGTCGATCAGCAATTGAAAACTGTGCGGGCCCTATTTGTAGGCAGGTGGAAACGCCGCATACAAAGCAGCTATGAAAAACAGACCTAGAAGGTTTAAATATCGTTTTCTCCGCATCAGTAATGTTTCGTTGATATTATTTTTTAAACACGTTTTAACATATTATTGCTATTATTGCGGAGGCTTTATGGTCCGAGTTGCAGAAATAATAAACTTCATTAAACGATTCAAAAGGCAAATCGATTCGATCCCTATCTTAATGGTAATGGATGCATAACACAGGT
This sequence comes from Alentia gelatinosa, assembly GCA_950022655.1. Classification (NCBI taxonomy): domain Eukaryota; kingdom Metazoa; phylum Annelida; class Polychaeta; order Phyllodocida; family Polynoidae; genus Alentia; species Alentia gelatinosa. The sequence goes on along the minus strand of OX465591.1, from coordinate 32,105,773 downwards.
ACATAAATGTCCAGGGGCTTCGACATAGATGGCTCCCTCGCTGCAGATTGGCATGAATATTAATGACTGAGTGAAATGTGATGGGGACACTTACATCTGTTATCATCATGTTTAGTAGAGTGTTGTTGATTCTAGGGGGAACTATATCAGGTCAAAGGACAAATATGCATGGCTTTTCAATGGGGCATCATCTCGAAATAGCAGGGAACTGAATATGGTCGTAAATGGCGTGTTTTAACCATTGTTCGTTCTGTTATTACGACCGCTCTGGCAATCGGGTCATAACTAACAGTTTAGTGAGTGGTACCCAGCAGGCTACAGGTGTACCTTGGACACTATCTATCATTGATGACCTTTGAAACTATTAAAATGAAATTTTCGGTCGCATACTTTGTTATCTGTCTGAGAGACTGTAAGGGAGCATTCAATAATTATGGCCGAGGGGGGTACAGTTTTTAGGTGGTTGAGGTAAACACCACTACCACTAAGCCAACGAGCTTGTTCAAAATTTTGACAAATAACTGAATGTAACTGGGTTTGTTCTAAGGTAAAGAAGGAAAGCCTTATGGTAAAAAGGCCACATCAGTTTAGCCTCCCCTGTGCTTTTACTCTATTCCTATTGGGGGGGGGGGGGGGGGGGTCGGGGGCGACTTTTTGGGGAGGCATTGCATGGGGGGGGGGCAAAACTTTTTGGGGTATTGGAAGGGGGGCCAACCTTTTTGGGGTATTCCCATGGGGGCCAACTTTTTTTTACCATTCGGTGTTCCAAAAACTGTGCCCTCCCTCCGCCATAATTAATGAACGCTCCCTAATTAAGTTTCCAATTACTTGATCTCAGTGTTTTGTTACTAACATGGATGAGGAACTACAGAACATATAGCTAGTGTGTTATGGAGGCGGCCATCATGCCCCCACCGTCAAACAAACACCAGGTTATCAATGTAGTATAACTACTGATAACAGCGGTTGTTCCCCCGACTACAGTGGCGCTACCTTCACGGATCGCATTGAAACTAGTCTTATTCTGAGATTGATATAGTCAGAACTATCAATCACTCTTTGCCCTATATTTGAACTTATGGGTATATAACCGTAATTATCGTGTAAGTATTGTCTCCATTCACTTAAGATCGGAAAGTGATGCCTAAACCTATTCGTGCAGAAGCTATACTTCTATCGCTGCCTGATTGAAAAGTGAATAATTAAAAGCATAATGAAGGTTCAAATCTATAATGCATGGGCTCCTAATACCATAGGGACATAATTTAGCTTTCAAGCGATACCGTTCTTCTATGCTAATCGGGCATAGAGTATAAAAATCTAGAACAAATAACTTAGAAGATAACAGTATAATTCTCACTGTTTTGATGAGGTGGAGTAAACTAAAGGACACATAATCTAAATGATTAATTTGCAGCATTTGGTCTACTACATGGGTTTACATGATTATTCATATGAAAATACAGTTTACTTAGATTTGAGTGGCATTCAAACCATGTATGTGCAAGCCTTGAATACTGTGTCCAACACTTATACATTTGAGATAATGTTTATACACATAATTCATTATCATGATTTCTTACATATTTATTTCATATTTATTTCAACGAGTATAGATTAAATATAAAATGCTGTTTTACTTAGACTTTAATCTTCATCCGGCAGAACATACATACCTCTTCAATGAGGGTAGGAACTCACTGGACCAATGCAAATGAAAACCGTCATGTCTGCCTCGTGTTCACTTTAGAGTAGAAGAGAAGTTGTCGCTGCGGAATGATTTGAATGATCCATTCCTTACTTCGCCAACGCAGTCTATCCGTCAGCCTGTTAGCGGCGCACTGCTCAGTCTGCCCTCATGGAATTCCAGAGTCCAGCCAACACCGATCACTGATTCATTTACCGTTCATGTCTCATTACCTCCTAAATTGCACGGGACATTGCTGGAGAGAGGTGATTAACATTATCCATCGACTTCTGTCCTTATCAATTATTTATCTACTGAAAAGGTTTCTCCATGTAAATGAGAACCAGGGCACTGGACAAGGAAGTTCAGGTTCACTGTGATGTATTAACGATACATTTCCAGGGATTAAAACATGTGTGAGACGAATCAACTTGCATCCTGTAGGTCAAGGCACATCTATCTATTACATCTTTTGTGATTATATCTTTGATGCGCAATACAAACGATTATTTGTTGATATTTAACTGCGTACCAACCATATACTGTCCTATGGATGCTATAAATGTAATTAGAAAAAAACTATCGGATTTTCTTCCTCAGGAGAGACTGCAGAGCGAAGACAGCATACTGAAGTGGCACATGGTGTATAGGTGTAATTAGGATTACGGGAAAAGGATACGATGATAGATTTGTATAATTCGATGTATATCATGAAGAATGTATGTTATTAGTACTTCCGATCATGAATTATCCTTGTATGCTCTTGATGCAATATATGATTCTCAAATGTATTCAATCTATTGTACATATTATTACTGTTGCTCATGGGTGAATTTGCAAGGAAGAGCGAGCGATGTAAAAACGTCGAATGCAATAAAGACCTTTAAAAAATATATATACCTGGTCATCTAGTCTACAAGAATGATCCAGAAAACCCAGACAGAAGCAGTGCCTATCCTTTCTGCTCCCTTCAATAATTGAATTCATTGAAGTGACTGGCCTACTAATTATTTTCCATCAATATTTCTTTTCAATTGGGAAAAAGGACAAAGACGACTTGAATACAAGTTGTTCAACCCTGTTTCCCTTAGGAACTCTTTGAGGTTGTGTGTAAAATTAGTACTGAGAATGCTACATAGATCACACAGCCGACCCTCCTTGACGCTAAAACCGACTTGGATATAATCTATAATTCTTTTCAGGAGGCTGTAAAATACTGCGTTAAGTTTTTGAAGGAGAGGCACATGTATGGATGGATGACGATTTTTCATACAGGGTATGGCGTATAATGAGCGTGAGGGTGAAAGCTGCAGCCCTTTGTATCTGTCCAAAGTCTCCATAGAAATGGCTCACCGAGCCAAAACACCCTCCTGGTAGTCCTAATTGGGTTTACTTGAAAAGGTTAATGTACCTCAATAATTGATCGACTGAATCGCATATTTTTGTTCGAGGCATACAGTCCAACATTGTTCTCGAAGGGTCGGTTTTAGACCCGGAGGGTTTTAGCAGGGTAGATTTTTTTATTGTCCGTGCATACGAAGAAGAGTGTTTTTAGACACACGGGATTACTCCTTTATGATTGTCGATAGCCATTGGCGGATTACCTACCATATATCAGTTCGCTCCATTCCCGATTTAAGATAACTCACATATGTATAAGAGATATTAAAGTACAAAATAAGGTTTACAGGTTAGGTCTGAAATGCTATCTACCAATTAGAGATTATGTCGGTACAACTTTCCGACACAATATCCGGCGTTTGTACTAGACGACTATTTAAAACGTGACGACTGTGGATGGTCTAGCCAATATATAGTCGTCAGGTGGATCTGAATTACGCAATATCAGCCACAGTAGTCATCAACCCAAGAATTTCCTAATGCGTTTACACTTTTTATATATGCACAGATTTCTAGCAAATGACAACTGAAAGTCGTCAGGTGTTGCAAAATTTCAGAATCGCCGCCTATTATCGTCTAGTGTAAACGCCGGGTAAGTTACAAACCAACCATGCTGATATTGGTCATCGACGATACAAGGAAAGCCAACGAAAAAGATATAATGATTTCAATCAATGTACTTCTAATTCTCTTGGAAAATTTGACGATGCCAATTTCCAAGACGGTCATCCAAGCGAGGGATATGCCAATAATCTCACATCAGATGTGAGGTAGTTCGGTGATTTATGAGGTGTTAATGGTATCTGCAGCTAGGGTATATAATCACGGGTAGATCACTGATGTGGAGATCCTGCTATGGATTTATGATTAGATCATGATGTCAAACACGTGGTTCTTATTGATTTACGAGCATCTCTATTGGTCGGGAGGTTGTCCATTCATGCTCATTTATTACGGTAGCAGAATTTAGGCGTTAACATAGACATATGTCCAAAACAATTCTTATTCTGAAAAAAATATTCTAGTGTACATATGTTGTCAATCTAGCTACCGCAACACGATGCAAACATCATATTTCCAATAAATCAATAAAGAAAGGCTTTATGAGTGCAAAAATAGAACGAAGAACCAAGTCCATTTCCCACTACATTAGATGGCTGGAATATAATTTTCACTAAGAATTATGGCGAAGAAAATTAGCCTGATTATATTCCTTTTTCAAGAACAATAACTATTGCTACAAAAAAAAAATTCTTTAGAAGCACCTCACAGCCTTCTCGGGGATTTCAGAGGACATCACATCAACAGAAACCAAAGCACTTACTCACGAGCAACTCATGGAGTCTGAGATTGCTCTATAATCTCGCAAGCGAGCAGCTCCTGACTGCTCAACCCTTTACCATTGTCTGCACCGCGACAGGCCTTAGACCGCTGCCTTTCAAGAAGTCCCTCCTGGGTTCTGGGCATGTATATGTATTCATAGGAGAACCAAAGACGAAGCAATATGCCATCTGCGCTTCTCCCCAGAGGCCTGGCAGACTCTCGTCTTGTGGGACGTTGTAGAAAAAAAACTGTTACCGGAGGGTCTTTATCTTCCCTGGGTGATAAGCCTGGAGGAAGGGGGGCGGGTATGTGGACGGGGGATGAAGGATGATGTCCCTGTTATGCTTGCTGGTAGACACACTCGAGGCATTTACAGCCAGCTTAAAACCAGACACACATGCATGCATTCTACCCGCCAATCTCCTCTTACTCAACACAGGCGCCATGGTGGAATTATCGCAGATCTACCCTGGAGAAGGTGTGAGGTGCGAGGTGCGTCGACCCCCCTGGGAGAGGTTTTACAGGCACCTATGAGGGTCGTGTGGGGCAGAGGATGGTCCCTCCATATAAAAATAAGGGGCGCCTGAAAGGATGCACCGTAAAGATCGGTATACGTTCACGCCGCGATGTTGTCGCTATCATCTAGATACCAAGATGCCACGCCACCCTGGAGGATGATAAAAGCTGGAGAAATGTCAATGTAGCCGCATAATTTCAGCTTTGGTGTAAGTGTTCTGGTTTTTACCCTGGATTTACTCTACATGTATATAGTTTAGTAGAATTTCGACCTGTGTTGAAGACTTCATCTCTTTATATATACATATATGTACATTTTGTAAATATTAATATAAATATATATATATATATAAATAAACATTTTTCAATGTACATTTTGTATATGTATATATAAATAAATAAATATATATATATATATATATATATATATATATATATATATATATATATATATATGTGTGTGTGTGTGTGTGTGTGTAAATAAACATATACATATATATCTAAACTTATATATATATATATACTTTATTATACAGTGTGTTTATAGATATTATTATTCCGCCATTCCAGACACATATTCTTATTTACTGCATGCCCAGGTCTTTATATATGTTTAATGATATAATGCAGCAGGAAAACAACCTGATATGTTGTTTTCTCCACGTGAGCTACAAATGACACACATAGACAACTATCTTTTCCTGTCTAATCAGCGATATAAATAGCACACAAAATATCACCCCCTGAGTAGCATTCAGCACACATATGAAAAAAACCATCTGCATTTTCCCACGTGAGTCACAAGTAGTGCACACAAAACAGCGTCCGTGCATTTCTTGACACAGGCGTGAAGGTATTCCACTTCAGAGAGAACGGACCTATGAGGGTAAAGTCCAGCTTTGAGAGTTAGAATAAACAAACCTGCCGTCCTGCCCCTCCAAGTGATTTCACCTTGAACTGCTGCGTGAAAGGAAGGCCCTGGTTTGACGGGCCAAGAAGGGAGCCCCATGTAAACAGAGAGTGAATTTTCTGAACCCGCCTTAAAATGCCGACTCAGCAATACCAGGCTTGCCTCTCATCACAACCCAGATGCTTTGATCTGTTGGAGCGTGTTTGTTTTCGTTGATATTTGAATGTAATTATCGTCCCTTAAAAAGAAACTCGTACCAAAAAGCAGATAACATGGAAGGCGTGCTTCGGCATACCATGGGAAGTCACATTTCGCCTAACGTGAACCGTTATCATCTAAGAAATATATGATGTGTGTCAGTTCTCACACTTTTACCCGTGTTTTCATTGGCCTTCCGATGGGGGGGGGGGGGGGGGTGGGGGCACTCCTGCAGTCTCCAATGTTAGCATTATATTCCTGTCGGACTTCAAAGGCAAAACATATTTGCAGATTGAAATTACACATGCAGCTGTATGCAAGGAAGCGCTACACTTTGCGAAAAAATAACCCAAGTGAAAAAAATATCACAAGATGTGGAGGGAGGAGCGTGTGTAGTCTGCTGGGAAGGTATTCCGTGGACGTGGCACTGGCAGTAATCACGCTCCAGAGGCTGTAGTCTTAACGGCATCAGAGGTCGCGCCACGACAAAGGGCAAAGTTGAAGGTCACCGACCCTGGTGGGCAAGAGTCTACGGGGATGACCGCAGGACTACAAATATTGGTTGGAGGCTGGCCAAGGTTAGCTCTGATAGGGACTTTAAGGCGTCTGGTTGATGTATCGAAAGCGCATTTTGATGTGATGTTCAGTGCATGTTACAGGATCGACATGGATTTATTTAAGGCAGAAAAACTAAAGAGCATCGAGTCAAAGTAACGGAAAATATAACAATATTATATTATATTTCACTAGTTTGTAAACTTAGAGGGGCTAACGTTCTATAGACAGGTGCGGTAGTTTGTTTAGAGTAAAAAGATTGTTCTATATATAGTGATATAACTTTCTTCATTTTGATGATGGACACATTATTTCACAATGATAGGCTAAAGGTCATTGACCCAGATTGTTGTGATATAAACTGTTATTGGCATACATAAGCCTATATGAGTGTAATATGGGAATTGGTTATCGAAGCACAGATTTATAGACTCAGATATTTGAGGAAGGAGGAATATATAAACAACACAGTAAACCCCGCTTCTTGGACACCTCGTTTAAGGGGTCACCCCACTTGAGAGGCCAAATTTGCTCGGAACAGAAATATCTATTTAGTTTATTTTGACCCAACTTAAGGGGAAACATTGCTAGGAACGGGATGGTTTTACTGTAGCTATCAATCAATTCCGCATCTTTCAATTGGTACCGGTTGGCAGTACTAATATTGTGTTAGCTGTTTATCGTTTGATCTGTCACATGTTCTGTTAGTACACACTTAGGAGAGTCCATCATTTTTCATTCATTATCGCCCGCAGGATGCGGAGGCGCCATCTAGCGTCGTTTGGGTTAAGCACCCTCTCGTGTACACGACCACTCTTCACTGTTCCCCGGCGATCTGCCCACAAACACCTATAGTCCGACCGGTAATACCCGCCTGGAACCAGCCGCCCATTCACACACTCCATCCACCGGAAGTTGACACTCGTCGCCCTTGCGGCGGCCCACTTCCGGTTGGGCGTTGAGCTGCTCTCACAGAGGGACCCATTGATGGCGATGAGCTGATGACCTGGTTACTGAGAGGCACGTGGTGGGGAGCACCAATACTGCTGACCTACACAAGGCACCAAAAGAAAACAGCCATGACCTCAAAGCTTCCACTAAAGCCCATACTATACTTTACTATTACAGTACTTGTATTAAAGTATGGAATTTATAATTTCAAACGAGCTGCGTCCCCGCCCCCCGTGTCAACTATGTAATCATGCTTGCTGGCCTCCTATTGGCTAGGGCAGGTACATACTTGCAGCAGGTCCATTTGTCTCACCAAAGTGACCCTTTTTTAAAGTGTTTAAAATCAAAATCTGATGAGATTCTGCACCTTGTCAGGAGCAATTGTCACCAACAATTGCAGGGGAAAATATTTGTCTCAGGGAAATGGAACCATTCAATTCAGACAAGGAGACTGTTTTCCAGTACAAAATCTCTGCAGAACCTGTCTCCGACATGTACCCTGTGAGGTACATGTATCTAAAGCCCTGACTCCACTGTGCGATTCTAGGTACAAGGTCCAGTCTGAGACTGGGCGTACCTTCAGGATCGCAACTCGACAAAACGCACAGTAGAGACAGCAAGTTTCCCTCCAGTCTGAGACTGGGCGTACCAGGTACGCCCAGACTCAGACTGGAGGTACCGCATGTACCCCGGATCGCAAGCGTCTCTAAGTATCAAATATGTTTGATATTTGGTACGTCCAGTCTCAGACTGGGCATACCCTCTGTATACCTAGGATCACAAGCGCTCCAGTCGCAAGCGGGGTAGTCTCCACACAGAATCGATGTTACCTTGCGATCCGAGGTACATGCGGGTAGCCAAGCCTGTACCTCCAGTCTCAGACCGGATCGCAAGCTCCCCAGTCGCACAGTGGAGAAAGGCCTTAACCGTGTGAATTCCACTTCAGCCTACTGCCTGCCTCTCCATCAGTATAGTGAGCAGCTCGCCAAAAAAAAGGAGGAGCTCAGGGGGTGCCGATAACTGCTCCATATAGCGGACAGTTCATTCTCACTGACCACTAAACGTGTCAGTGACACCACAAGCATAAACGTCAGAGAGTATCCAGAGTCAATTATCTTCTACACGGAGGGCTCCATAAAAGAAACTGGTTATTTAATGCAGGTACTCGTCTAGAAATGCAAAACATACCTCAATTTACCTCGACACCTTGATGACAAGCCATCAGGGGTTTCCCCATGCATGAGAGATTGGATAAGTCAAGAAGATGCACAGATTTGCTTTTCACCACAAGGTAAAACAGAGTTTGTATCGCAGCGGATGTCATCAAATCGTCTATTCTAAAAGAAATCGTCTATTCTATTTTTCCTTCATACATGGCTGTTCTTCTCCCTAAACACGAACGATTCAATGTATATTTGATTTCTAAACTTACCAATATGAAAGACTGTCAAATTGATAACATATCTGGCTTTCAGTACACAATTTGACTTCAGTATAATGCTATGTAAAACTAGATTCATCATTTTTCCTATTATCCATCGGTTTCTCGTTGAGGGTCATTGACCTACGCGTACAGATTTTTCGTACATAACACTAGCTTTAGGTGTGCAGACAAGGCGGCTTCGCGACCAACGAGTAAGTGACTGTATGTAAGGCTTTGCCCAGTCTCTGGGCGTTAATTAATTCATTTTTCCTCCACAGAACTTGACCATGATTGGTCCAGACGATCACGTGATCGATTTTCCGGCTTTTCATTTGTTGAAAAATCAGACAAAGAGCGGCGGGAAAAAGTGCTGGCCAATCCGAGTACAGGTTCTATCCCAGCTTGTGGAGTGGTCTCCACAGTGCCTCCCTCTGAAGGGTATTTTGGGTATTAGACTGTCTCTGTTCAGTCTATCCTCTGGTGGTAGACGTTTGAACTTGTTCTGTGTGTTGTGGGTTCAATCCCCTGTTGGGGTGGACCAACTTACTCATTGGTTTCGACCTTACTGGTCTCTTCGGGCGAAAAGTAGCCTCCCTGGGTGGTCATTTAAATGAAAAGAGTGTGATTCTCTCCCATTTGATCAAAGAAAAAGTTTTTTCTTTTTGGATCCGAGGTAAAAAGTAGTAACTAGCTTATACAGTCACTATAAGTCGCTATGGGTAGACCGTGGTGTGTATCATTTATTGGAAAAAAGTTTTCCCGGAATATCTGACCTCCCTGTGGGGGTGGTCTGACACAGAGTAAGGTTCTCTTCTCTTTGGAGGTTGAGAAGGTCACTCTTTTGTGAGAAAAAATTTTTGACGTGGCATTTGGTTGGTCTAACCATATCTACTATCCATTGTGTTGAGGCCCCTGGGGGCCTGACTCTTCAGACGATGGATCCAGTTGTACTCGATCTTATCTCTCAGAGTCTTGGCATGTTTGCTTTCGGGGTGTCTGTATATATAGTCCAGTATATATACTTGGACATCCCTGGTCCCTGCGTGTCCCTCCATGTTGAAATGTTTGGGGACCTCGCTGATTTTGGATTTCTTTTTGATCGATCTCAGGTGTTCTGAGATGCGGTCTCTCAGTTTCCGTTTGGTCTGTCCTACATATTGTATACCACATTTTTTGCATTCTATGCAGTATATTATGTTGGAACTGTTGCAAGACGTTTTGGTCTTGCAGGTGTGTTTGGTTCCCTTGGTCTTTGACTTAATGTGGGGTTTCCTCACTAGCATGGGGCAATATTTGCAATTTTTCCTTTTGCATTCGTTGTCCCATGTTGTTTTTTTCTTTTTCTCGGATACCCCTGGTTTATACGCGGTTCTCGCCCGTACCAGGTGGTCTTTGAGATTTTTGGGGCGTCTGTATCCCTTTACAAGTTTGAGTTTGTAAAGGGATTTTGTTGTGGTCGATTTGCCGAGGATTTCCCAGTTCCTCTGTACTATTTCTGGGAGTACATTGTTGCCTGGTCTGTATGTACTGACCAGTATCGTTTTTTCCACCGCCTGTTCGGAATTTGTTTTTTTCTTTAGGGTGTCTTCCCTTTTGGTGTCGTCTACCCGTTCTTTGCAATTTTCCAGTATGCGATGGGGATAGCCCCTATCTCTGAATTCCTGCATTTTCTTCTCCGCATGGGTTTCGTAATCCTCATTTCGTGAGCATATTCTTTTGACTCGCAGTAGTTGCGAGTATGGTATGCTGTTTTTTTGCGAGGGAGGATGTGCGGAGTTGTACCTGAGATAGGTGTTTTCGTCGGTGGGTTTTGTGTATAGATCCGTATACAGAAGACCCTGCGCGTTCACTCTCACTGTAGTGTCTAGGAAATTCACTCTTGTGTTTGAGGTTTCCTTTGTGAATTTGATACTATGATGAAATTCATTTAGGAATTGAAACCATTCATCAAGTTTGGTCGCCCCGTGCTCCCAAATGAAGAAAATGTCGTCTATGTATCTCCACCATACTTTTGGTTTCAGGGGATACGCTTTCAGGATCTTTTCTTCGAGTGATTCCATAAACAAGTTGGCATAGGATGGGGCCAGTCTGGTTCCCATGGCCGTGCCACTAACTTGTATATAGTTAGTTTCATTGAATTGGATGTTATTGTTCTTCAGTACCATTTCTAGTAGTTCCACTATACTATTGGTATTCGGTAGGTCCGTAGATTTTCTACTACTCTCAAGTTTCTTTCTGATCGATTCTATTCCCTCATCATTGGGAATGTTTGTATACAGGGCGCTCACATCTAGTGTACCCAGTATATCTGCTGACTCTACTCTATTTACCTTCTCTATTTTCTCAAGGAAATGATTGGTGTCTTTGACATAAGATGGTATTTTGGGGACATGAGGTTTTAGGAAAAAATCTACAAATTTGGAGATTTTTTCTGTCGCGCAACCATTAGCTGAAACCACCGGACGGCCCGGTGGTGGTATTTCCCCTTTGTGGATTTTGGGTAGAAAGTAGATCTGGGGGGCTCTGGGCGACTCAGTCGTCAGGGCCTCTCCCATTTTTGCGGTGATCTCGTTTCTCTCCATCATCTCTTTGATCTTGGCACTAATGCTGTTGTTTAGATCTTTTGTTGGGTCTGCGTCTATCTTGCGATATACCACTACATCGTCTAGCTGTCTATGCGCTTCTTTTACATAGTCGGATGTATTCATGATTACTGTGGCCCCACCCTTATCAGCGGGTTTGATAGTGATTCCCTTGTCCTTTGACAGAGATTTGAGGGAATTCTTTTCATTTTTGGTCAGATTTGGGTTTTGTTTTCGTTTATGCACTGCTTTATTGGACAGACTGAGTTCGTTTACCGCTATGAACCCTTCTAAATTGGCAGTGCCTTGCGGGGCCGAGTAACTCTTGGTTGCTTTAAGGTCTTTGATAAGTGTCTTGTTATCAAATGTGGTCTTTACCTCGCCCTGGTTACTGGTGGTTTGTCCATCTGGTTGCATACCGTTACCTTTGTTTTGGTTCGATGCGTTGATGGCCTCTTGAGACCTTACCAGTGTTGGTTCGCCTTTCTGAAAGAATTGTCTTAATCTAAGATTTCTATGGAATTTGTCTAGATCCATTTTCAATTCTCCCTCTTCCACATTTGTGGTGGTGGGGCAGAAATTCAAACCTTTATTGAGTAGAGAGATTTCTGATTCAGTTAGAACTTTATCTGAGAGATTAACTACCGTTCCATGTTTGGAAAAACTGGGTTCTACTTTGGTAACATGGATAGTGTCTGTTTTACTGTTATTATTGACAGACAAAGGACTACATGAAGAACAATGTTGGGAAACTTTATTCTTGCCAACATACATACTGCAATTCAAAGGTGCGACCGTGTTGTCCGATACCGGGGTATTAGAGTCAATGTGGTCACTTTCTACAGTTTGGTGCATTGGCTCCTCTGGTTGGGGCCTTTGCCGCGCTTTGTTCCCCTGGGTCCCTTTCCTCCCCGTCCGCGGTTGGGTTTCTTTTGAAACTGGGGGGGGACCTCCTGAAAAACCGATGGTTTCTCACCTGAAGTGGTAGGGAAACTAGCCGCATTTGCTATTTTCTTGGGATCTACGATCGTAGTATCCTTCGGCGCCCTGGAGTGTCTTTTTTGAAGGCGGTCTTCCAGTACGCTCACCTCCTTGAGGTAATCGCGCTTCGCGGTTAACTCGGAGTGGGTTTTGACTTGGGCCTGAAGCAAATTTACCTCCTCTTCTTCCATTTTGGAGTTGATGAGGGTATGGTAAATGGTATTACGGGCTTGCTCACGCATTGTGAGCTCGACCGCCTCCTGGCTCTTGAGGTTGTCTGCTACCATTTTGGTAATTCGCATAGCAGACTCCTTTCGTTCCTTAAGTATCTGGGCTTTCGTTTCGTCGTCCAGATACCCCGGTAGTGGCGCATGCCCTACCGTCCAGGCTTCAATGTGGCCCAGCTCGACGCATTTGTAGAAGAATGCGGCCCGGGCTTCACATTTAAGTTGGCGCCCTGACGCGTCCCTCATCTCCCTCCAGATGCGGTGTAGGGATTTGGGAAGCGACTGGTCAATGATCTGAAAAGATGTGAAAGAAGGGACAGAGTTAGTTTCATCATCTTGTGGTGTGATTTCAAAAGAATTCGTTTGTGAAACATTTGCAGAATCTACAAGATCATCTATTTTGTCCTCTGTCTCTAAGTCGAGGTCAGAGGTATCTCCCATTAATTCATAGAGGATAGCGAGGTTATTTGCCGGCGTCTCAACCTGTGTGTCGGTATGTGAAGTGCGTGTCTGAGTGTGACTCGGGCTGCCTTTGTGGCCCGCCTCTGCACTACGGCACGTGCCGGTGTGATTCAGTCTGGGGTGTAGCTCATCCGAAGGAGTTGCTAACACCTCTCTAGTCTGAGTGGTAACACTGTGACTGGTGTCGGTGTGTTTCCGTTTCAAATTGCCAGGCACCTTAGGGCTTCCCGGTAATTTGAAGAAGTCGGTAATATGGGTATCTTTCAATACCCTACCGTGTGGACATATATCGAGGTTGGTGCCTCTGCGCGTGGGTCTCTTCGCTTTGAGAGTCCTACGGTCCACTACGCGTGCGTCCGCCCTAGGCAATTGGTCATTGCACTCGCGGCGGTTCTTAGCTAACCCATTATCAATAGAGCATACAGGCATGTTACATAAAGAGACATGTGTACAATTATTGTTGAGTGAGCTAGTACTTACTTCGTCTCCGGTAGAGGCTTTCGGTGTGTTGTCTGGTATTTTTTCAATCTGAAAAACTGTATACGACAAATCTCCGTCTAAACCTGTGTCAGGTTCGTCTCCAACCCGGCGACGTTTCAGCGTAGGGACGTTGTGAGCCATCGTAATGATTTCACAGTGTAAACTAACCCGTTGGTAGGTGAACGCCCGGCGGAGCACTCCTACGGCTGACGGCGGTCAGTAGAACGGACAGTGTTCTGGGTTATATAGGTGTGCAGACAAGGCGGCTTCGCGACCAACGAGTAAGTGACTGTATGTAAGGCTTTGCCCAGTCTCTGGGCGTTAATTAATTCATTTTTCCTCCACAGAACTTGACCATGATTGGTCCAGACGATCACGTGATCGATTTTCCGGCTTTTCATTTGTTGAAAAATCAGACAAAGAGCGGCGGGAAAAAGTGCTGGCCAATCCGAGTACAGGTTCTATCCCAGCTTGTGGAGTGGTCTCCACAGTGCCTCCCTCTGAAGGGTATTTTGGGTATTAGACTGTCTCTGTTCAGTCTATCCTCTGGTGGTAGACGTTTGAACTTGTTCTGTGTGTTGTGGGTTCAATCCCCTGTTGGGGTGGACCAACTTACTCATTGGTTTCGACCTTACTGGTCTCTTCGGGCGAAAAGTAGCCTCCCTGGGTGGTCATTTAAATGAAAAGAGTGTGATTCTCTCCCATTTGATCAAAGAAAAAGTTTTTTCTTTTTGGATCCGAGGTAAAAAGTAGTAACTAGCTTATACAGTCACTATAAGTCGCTATGGGTAGACCGTGGTGTGTATCATTTATTGGAAAAAAGTTTTCCCGGAATATCTGACCTCCCTGTGGGGGTGGTCTGACACAGAGTAAGGTTCTCTTCTCTTTGGAGGTTGAGAAGGTCACTCTTTTGTGAGAAAAAATTGTGTCAGACCACCCCCACAGGGAGGTCAGATATTCCGGGAAAACTTTTTTCCAATAAATAACACTAGCTTTATGTATGGATTACAGTCTTTATCCTACCCCTAATATAAAACATAACATTGAGTTTACATATGCCACGCTGACTGGCATACAGAGCTTTATATGCCACTAGTGGCATACAGAATTGTAATCACATAATATTCCAAAATCGAGGAGACGGGATAGGATAAAATTAAAACCTGATTCGTTTTGATCATGGCCACTACATTCCACTCCAGGAGTTTTGGCTCCGGACTTCACTCGGCTTCACCTCATGAAGTCACTATGCCAAACTCCAGTCGTGGCATACGGTGGCCAAGATTAAAACTCATCCAGTTTTATGATAATATCCAGGATTATACTTCCGTATATTAAAGAATATAAAATGAGAAATTCACAGTTACGAAGAACGGCGATGAATGTGAAGTAAAAGGAAGTGCAAAGCCCAACACTGTGATGTATGCACACGCGTGTGTAGGCGTTCTGCAGGTGCAGGCGAGTTATTACTCCTGTACCGAGCTGCGAGGGGTCGCTCTGACCCGTGTGAAAGCAGCGAACAGAAAGACGAAAATGCGTTCTGACTCCCCGAGTCTGGATCCTGCATCGCAGACGTATTCCTCAGCCAGCGAGACGCCATAACTCCTACCATCCTCGGCCCTCCACTACAACCAGCCGAGTGGAATTTCTGGACACGAAATATTTACCTACCTTTTTTGTGAGCTCTAATACACCTGTATGAAAGTGTCCTGAAAACTACTGGAAACTCCACCAGATGATAGTGTCAGAAGGTAGCATGGTTCTCACAATATACCCGCCATGTTAGTTTATTCCATCTCAATCCTGTTTAAAATACATTTTATGAACTCAGTATTTTATCTTTCCAAACCTAGCGGTACCACCCTCTTATCATTTTAGCGTCACATTTATGCCTTTATATCCGGTAAAGGCATAAATACTGGAGCAACACCATGCCAGTACCCCAATGAAATTTAATTTTCTATCAAAGTAACCTCTACCTTTGACATCATAGTGTACATTACTTATATATGTGGAACCGTGAGATCTTATTATAGAAGAATTGAAAACATCTCTGCAGTGTTTGACAATAGAATTAAAGAAGCGAGGAACAGAGAATGAACCCTCATATCTGAAGATTGTCATTCCAGCGTACTACCGCACTTACAGGGCTGCTACTTCTCTATCCCTCTTCAAAAGAGACATTTCAGATGGTATGTATATAGGAAATTCATGTGTCAGCGATATCATATAATGACAAAAAGAAATCTGACTTTTTCCGGTCTCCACCGCAAAACTTTGCCCGTAGCATGCCCGCCCGACCTCCGACTCCTAATCTTACACAAGGTACATGCGGTAGGCCTCGCTATACCCTGTTGGTGCTGGGTTTCTTTTCCCTGGTGGGAGAGGGAGAAATATTGTTTCAGATGTGTTAAGGGGCCCGGCGGGGTGGGGGTCTAACGGCGGGTACGCGGGTCGAGACGGGTGAGAGTGATTAGACCAGATCGCCGCCAGTACTGAGCCCGCCAAAAAAGACGGGGTGCCAGTCTGCAGCCGCCATGTTGCCACGGGAGCCTTCAGTAAGATCCAACCTGGCTTTGAAAGCATCACCATATACCCCCCCTGACTCCCTACCACTCCCTCTTTGCTATCATACCTCATCCCTCAACAACTCCCTCGGAAACACCATAAGCAGTGTTTCCATCTAAAGTGGAATTCACACGGTGGGATTCGTGAACCTCACAGGGTTCAGAATCTCATGAGATTCTGTTCTTTTTTAGGGGTAAATGTCGCCGAGAATTGCAGTGGAAAACCATGTCTCCTGGAAATGGAACCCTACAATTTAGATGAAGGGATTGTGTTCGAGTACAGAATCTCAACAGGAATTGTCTCAGAGAAACACCCTGTGAGGTACATGAATCACATTCTGTGAATCCCGCTTTACCCTTTCTTTCTCTTGTTAGCTCTTTTTCTCCCTCAGTATTTTCTCCCTCTCCCTGCCTCTCTGTTTTGTTTTATAATTACCTCTACCTTGCATCCCTTTGTGAGGTTCCCTTTCTCTATGTGTCTATCTTTATTTCCATGTCGCTATCTGGCGTTTTCTCTCCTTGCAGACTCTTCCGTCTGTTTATTTCGTTCATTCGTGTCATTCATCTGGTGTCCTCATTACCTTACTGTGGCTAAAGGCAATCATTCCTCAACTAAACTAACTTAATACAAGAAGAATCTCAGTATAGCATTACGTTTTGATAAGTTTTCAATGAGAGTGAAAGATCGCGTAGTTTTCATATGGATTTTGCCAACCTTTCATCACCATAATATTATATGGATTGGATAGTATTGGTGTCCTCTATCGGGCAATATCGAGAATCGTTTTGAAAATAAGATATTTATGGAGGTGGTTCATAAAAACAGTGACATCATGGCGGTACCAGATTTCACCCATTAGGTGTCGCTATCAATTGCAGCGAAAGCAGTAAAACTTGTTATGGCCGTCATCGTGAAAAGTTAGATTTACTACCTTCGTATAATATGTTGAACGTCAGAGCGGTTTGTTTATTCGAAGACTCAAATGTTACATTATAATTCGGTAATTCGATGATATTGTCTATAAACAATATCATCAACAATAATGTGGAATAAAGATCTTTGTGGGATATTACTTGACATCGTTTTGTTTACCACTAAATGTTTCTTGAGGTAATACACACTATGTCGACCCGTGCAGAGCAGAATTGGATCCCCACGCCGTATGCCGAGGGTGGTATTGTTTGACTTCCTCGTGAGTAATGCACACCATACTTCTAAGGTCAACTAATATGGACGATTGATCAAATACTACATAGATTAATTAAGGAATCGGCGAGCCGTTATCTAGTACTCCAACGCTAGAACATGTGGTTGCATACTAGTGTTTATTACCTGAACCCTAATTGGCCAAGTATTTGTCTTTGCAGCAGCTAGGACAATTAGGTGTTTTGGTCTTTGGTGATTGGCCATGGTTAGCTAGATAAGACTCTAAGGGCCTGACACACCCTCCTCTTTTCCAAAAGGTAGAGTGTTATCACACAGATTGCAAAGGGATATTTTACCAAGCTCAAAGTCAATGTGACCACCCTTGCCTTTAGGCAGAGTATATATGAGCGTGTGATCCTCAATAAGACAATAATAACAATAGAAATAGATGTTCGATACTGCTCTCAGCACGCCCTTCACGCTATGGCAACTTGCTTTCATTCATTTAACTAGAATTCATTGCCTTAAATGGTTATAATCTTCGTCCTCTACTTATTCTTACTACATAAAAAAGGTGCACAACGTAGGTTGCAGCGCTTGAATAGCTAGCATGGGTTTTGTTACCAAAGATTCTGAGTTTTAGATTTATATGAACAATATGATTTACGAAGAAAAACGAACATAAAAAAATATATCTGAATGTTATAGAAAAGCTCAGGAATTCACAACCGCCACCCTCCCACAGCACAGCACAGTAAAGAGCTGAGAATCTCAGCTACTACTTCACTTATCAAACAACACGACTTCGCACAACCTCCTATAACTCCCTCTAGCAGCCTCAACCAACAATCCCTAACCGCATGCTCCCCTCCCCCTTCCACCTATAGCATATCCACAATACAAACCACTCCCCCTTTCTACACACCACTAACACCAGCACCTCCTCCTACGCCCACCACCCAGGCATACAGGTCTTGTGGTTCCCATTTGGCTGTGTTTCTCCTACGCACCGCTGGTGTCGCTGCGGTCGGCAATAACATTGACGCGCCCTTGGCGATCATTAGGGCCTGTTAAGTCGTCGCGGCAGGTCATTACGTCATTACTCCACCAGGAGACAGGTGTGGCCCTCTGGCGGGGAGTCGGTGAGGAGGCGTGTGTTCAGGGTGAGCAGCTCAAAAACAGACTATAGCCAAGGATGAGCCTATTCCATGGAGAGTGTTGTGCAAGTGCTCAGGTTGACTTAACTCCACTGCTCCCCATTTGACTGCAAAATGGCATTATGATACGGGCTGTAGCCGTTTGAATAACCATGATAAATATGTTCGTAATATTTGTTGTTTTTTTAGTATTATTTATCAACCATACATCTCTCGGATTATCCGAGTTTTTCAGATGCAGATTCTATATATACAATGGTCGATGCTTACACATCGTCCCCTTTCCTGACGAAAGCATTCAGTTATTCGAAAATAATACACCTCCAGTACACAGTGCATAGCCTTCTTATATCTTCTATCATTCCTACTGGAGACTACAGATCATTTGACCTGTTCACATCTAGTTTTAGGCTACTGAACTTTGTTTTGTTATGAAATAAATTCCTTTCAAAAAATGATGTATCTAATCCTGATATTATCAAAATTAAGTGAGCTAGGCAGGTTCTGAAATCGTTTCACAGTTTCAGAAAGTTCCCACGCCATGTTTCAAGAACCAGTTCTCTGCTTTCCATGTGAATATGACCTTAGCTGTCGATATAACGTGAAGCCATCACCATTCACTGCAGTCAGTTGGCCAGACAGGCCCAGTAGACTATACTTATAGAACCACGCCCTTTGAACGGTTTCACAGCTGAAGAACCAATGCTCTGCATCCTTCCCGCCCCTTCCGCTCTCACCTACCGCCTCCTCCCACGACTGGGATTCGAATCCAGGTAAAATGAGTATGTTCTCACTGTGCTGAGCGTTACACCATAGGGCCGCTGCCATTACGAGCAGCTCATCGAGAGAACATTCAGGTGTTCTATCCCTGACATCCTCGGCTGAATAGGATACACTGCCCACACAATGTGGCTAGACTTCCATCTGGGAATGTAGTAATCCCATTATTCCATTGCTGGGTACTATACTACACGTATATCTTCCATTTCGTGAGCAGTGAAGCCATCTGGATGCTTATTTCAGAATCGCTATAGGGATGAAAGACGGACAACTTGATGGGTGCTAGCTGAGTGTTATTTTCTAATAAGCATAAAATATACTGAAACTCTTTTAATAAATTGGCAGATTGCGAATTGATTACTAAAACCTTTAAATAAGATGATTTTGAATACTTGATGATATGGAAATATTTGAAAATGGAGACTGGTCTTTTGACCTGATAGTCCTTTCTTTTTGGTTTATCAACCTTTTCAGTTCCTTTGAAATTTTCATTTCAAGGTTAGAGAAATTTCAATACAAATGACCACAATAAGAAATGGGGGCAGAGGCCCGAGTAGTAAACGATGATGAGTAGAATTCGGAAGGAGTAGAATACCAACGGGGTAAAATGCCAAGGGAGTAAACACTTGGAATATCACTCCATGGTTTCATATGTCTCACAGGTACGTGATCAGTGTGTTCAAAGACTTAGAATCCTTGAGGTCCTGTTTTTCCAGTTGAAGTTTTCTCCTGGGATTCGCATTTGAATGTGCTCAGGCTGTTGGCTTTCATTTCATTCTTAGGGAACCATGCATTAACCTAAAACCTGGAAAGCTATGTTGCCCAACGAGAGAAATGGTTATATCTGTTTTTATGAGTAATGCATTTTGGAGGGGATAAACTGATGAACACTTATTTTCATCTGCTTAGATGTTTAATTGTTTTCTGCACTTCGTCGAGGGACAATTTAGCAATGAATAACAATGAACAGAGCTAAAATTGTGTCGTAGAACAGTTTATTTGATCATATCTTCTGTTAATAGAACCTAACGCCATTACGAGTCGACCACTGCTTTCGTTGTAAAGTAACTGGAGTGGTTGTGAGTAGTGTTGTTCCCTGGGGGCTTCCCTTACCATCTGTTTCTCAAGGGTTTCCTCCTGGCGTCTTCAGTTGGCGATCTGAAGGGATTGTCACCCGGGAGGCCAGCACTTTGCAGGTATCCCTGCTTCTAGGTTGAGCCGGCCCCTTTTCCCTGCACCCATTCAGCTCAGAGCTTCTCCGAGCTGAGCAGTTTGCCACTCACAGCTTGTGTTAACCTGATACGTGGTATAAAGAAGCAGGCCTTATCGCAGGGCCACAGAGGACATACATATACCGTGTTGATGTATATTATTGTTATCGCAGCGGTGTTTATAGCTATCAGCGGAGTGTTGACTGGTTTCTATATCATCCGCCGGGGGCGCCAGCGTCGCAACACGGAAGTATTAGACTGACATAACACCAGACAGTGTGTTGATACCGAGGCTCCGAATTGACCGCCCGCAAAAAGCCGCCGCTAGGGGCGTAGGCATCGCGTGTTGCTAAACTGATTGTGGTTATTAACAGAAAGGCCCGCTGTCGAGTGAACTGTTGGCAGTTAGAATTCCTAGTATCCTGGTAAACTCACCGTTTGGTATAAGATAGGGACCGCCTACTTGAAGAAAACATATACAGTATTATTTACAGAAGATAAATGCACGATATTGTAATGAATCTAAAGTGTCAGGTCTTCTATATGTGTTATGCTGTAATAACATCACTCCAGTTATATTGATTTGACCAACTTTTATTAAATACATAGAGAAGAAATGTAACTGGATTATATGATACATACATATATAGAAGGAATGCAACTGGATTATATAATCTTACCTTCATTTGTTTATTTCCTAGGAATTACTATAATTTATAAAGGTAGACCCGAATATATCGTCTAATATAAATGGAAGATTTCTATGATACTTCTGAAATATGCAAATATATCAAAAATATTGATCCATATATGGTCTCTATGCTGGGTATCTAATGCCTGACCCCTTTAGTGAAACCTTCATTTGTTTTCAGGGCCCCTGATACATATATCACTCTATACAGTATATATTATATACTTTGACCTATCTGCAGAAATGGCATGTAATGATAAGGGAGTGGTTCCAAATATCACCCATATCGTGCGAGACATTTATCATATGAAATTTGCAAGCTCAAATTCGTTTAAATATCTGATTTCGCCAATGCTTGTCACCATTCAAACTTGGCCATGTCAATTTCTGGCTTTACCGCCTCATTTCATGAAACCCCAATAAAAATTAATAAAAGCCTTATCGTGTACCAAGGGTCCATAATCTTCTTACCCTATTGAATGGTCCCACCTTTTTAAATGGCAAACGGCAATGCAAATATTGCTCTGTTTAATACCCGAGGCTTTTACCAAATTACCCGAATTTGTAAGTTGTCAATCTTTGATTTCTTGCTGCAGTTTTACAAATGGCGTTTCGTTAGTGATTTTTTTCTCATTTCAGGCTTCATTCCTTTTTATTTCTTACAAACCACAGCTCTGTAAGTCTGTCCGCCCACTGCCGCCTGTTAGGTCCTGAATTGTGAACAGAGCCTGGGGAGAAAAGGGTGGGGTAAATAACCTGTGCCTACTGAAACATGATCAGCCCCGGCTGACTGAGGGCGGGTGACAGGACCCTCCCGTTTGAACCCACCTTAAGATTGATTTCCATATTTGGGCATTGGTCTTGGGGGAAATGACCATGGTTGAAATTAGAGAAATTCCACGCTGCTTTCTCAGGCTATGGCCGGGCGCTCGATGTATGTTTACAAACACCTCCGAGGTGTGGCGGGGAGTTTTTGTGAAAGTTTCCACGGCAGTGGGCTTAAGAAACGAGCGCCCATAGGAAGCAGAGGGCTTTGGCAGCTGTTGGGGCGCAGTGATTTGACAACACAAGTAGGTCTCCTTCCCGCTGGTGTTTGGTAGGTTTTGCCGAAAGAAAAACGTAAGCCACTGGGAAGAAATTGAACTTGATCCTTAGAGATTTTCTGATGCGCCCAAGAACCGTGAGGATGATCTGTTTTGGAAATCTGATGGGGTGGAAGATCTTCCTTGTTTTAGGCCGACCTACTTTGTTGCAGACTGAGGAAGGCATGTATTGCGCTTGTATAACAAGAGGAAAAATTCAGTTTACGTATGTATAATTTCCACATTTCTACGTGCGTAAATGCGGTCGTCATATTTGGCGTCATATATCACATTTACGCCTGCTTCTATATTTGTAGATGTAAAACCTGCGCCAGGCCAATTTGAGTTATATATTCAAACTTACGCCACTTTCTGATTATTACGATCTCTGCAGATCTCGAAGATAGCACTGTTCTTTTAATTTCATTTGCCATTGATCACTTGAGCCCATCGTATATGGAAAATCCTATCATATATTACCAATTTCTGTCATAAAGCTTTACTAAAACCGAGTTGGGTATCGTTTAATTAATTGCAACTAAGCATTTTACACCCTTTTGTTTTTAACCGGTTTTTACTTTCAAAACATCATTGTCTTGTTGGCCCTTATTTATAGAGCACAGACTGTCATTGGATTATATACCGACCTGACCGCCCGTGTTACCGGAACGTTTGTGCTGTGTTAGGACTTTAAAGTATTATCAACAGTGAATGCACTTCACCTTTGCGACCCTTGAATTTATAAGCCATAGCTCTTTACTTTTCTTTTAAACTTTGGCCGTGATAACTGAAAGGGAGTTGAACAATAATCCTTTCAACCGATATCTTTCGTTCAAACAAACGTTGCATTGCAGAACAGGCCACTGGAAAATGGCTTATAGCTTAATATCATGGTACTGCAAATACCAATCTCATGTCATTATCAGCGACTGGCAATTCGGCTGGCTGTAACGGAATTCGGTTAATGAATGCCTTCTTCAGCAGTTTCCCTTGGGACTTAAGTTTGCCATGAAAATGCAAGGTTGAAAACATTTGTGATGCTATAAATAATACAAATAAACGTAATTACAACTTCAGGCAAATCTTCGCCACCAACTACAGCGCTACATACCTCGGCAACCTGCACGAAATAACGTTGTTAGGATACCAAAGACCACCACGTACTTCTCCAACCTGTTTCTCATGACGATCAAGGGAGAGTGTATTAAGGATTGTATACAAATACACACACACGCAGAGGATTATAAATCTCACCAACCTGGATGGTATCCATTAAGAACGTCTGCTATGGATCTGACTAGATCTGTAGATGGTTAATGTTTGTGGAGGTTTGATGTTGTGATTAACACTTTCCATCCATCATTAGAGAGTCCCAACTGATAAGACTTGACTATTTTACAATTGTCAGTGACCTAGGTCGATATGAGTATCCAGTGTCCCATTTTGATACCACCTGAAATCCTGCAAATATATCTCATATTTTCATACACGTTTCCCATTCCTGAGACTCCCTGAGGCAATGGGGAACAGCCCATCTCCTGTTCAAACTGGCTACATAGGTGTAGTTATTTTGGCACAATTTGATGCATTTTTCTCTAAGTTAATGACAGACTTTGCAAGTCTGCCCGGTGAGTAATCCCAGGGGTGTGGACAATCTGAAGGTAGTGCTTGGCTACCATAGTGCCAAACTAAACAGTAACAGATAATCAAAAGCTATATTTATGTACAGTTAGGATACCAACATGTATCCCTTGTTCAAAAGTAGGTGTTGTACAGGTGTTTCCAAACTGTTCGACCCCCAGCAAAGTATATATAAACTTGTAAATTGCATTAATCAAGTGCTATAACCTATACAAATGAATACGACGTGCTTATAATACATGAATTAGTTTATTTTCCATCCAACCATACTGTATCCATTAGAGAAGTAAAGTAGAAACGTCAGTGTGATTAAGGGTAGTCTGACCAAAATGTCTACAAATCCGTGTTCATCTTTTTCTCTCTGTCAACGGGCGATAAATAAGCCTCAGGCCTACAGGTGGACCAGTGCTAGGATGCGAGTAGAGAGTGTAAATAGGTGGGTGTAGTTGAGGCATGATCTCCCAGTTACTGGAGAACTCGACACGAAACCAACAGGACCCGTAGTTGTCAGGAAAACTCGACCCGTTTTAGAGAACTCGACCAGCAAAGTCGACCAGTTTTAGAAAGGTCTAACTAATGAACATCTAGACGAATAAACTCGGATATTTGGAAAATAAGTCCGGCTACTGTTTGTGTTAGTGTTAGGGATTAGGGAAAGGGTGAAGGGTTGGTTTTCTGTTTGTGATTATGTGGGGATGGTTATAGTATTGACGCTGGTATTAGTGATGGTAGTGTTGACGATGCAGTATTCATGGCCATGATGTAGGTAATGGTGGATCAAGGTTGTTCTGTTTGGCACTAAAGTAGGTGGGCCCTTCGTTCATGTATTGTTCGGTACTGATTCACAATTGTACTGCATAATTGACCTTACACATAGGCTAACATTAACATGTATATTCATATTTTTGGGGGAAAAAAAGGAAATAAAGGAAGATTAAGGAATATGAAGAAATACACAACTATATTACAAAAGATATACTGATACTGCTCAACAGTTTATGACTTAACATGAAAGATTTCGATGTACAAATATCGATGGAACACCTATACATATAAATAAAAACAAAAGAAATAGTGGGCTTATGCAGCCATGAATCTAGCTTGAATAACCCCAGGCACACCTACCAGACCATGTAAGAGGAGCTCGTCTTGAAAGAAGAACAAAGTATTGAGCTGTGAGAGCTGCTCTCGACGCGTTTGAGCAGCTCTCGGTATTTCTACCATGACCGGCCAGGTACCGTTATCAAAGGGTCTGGGGTCGAGCGCTTTATGTCGGCGTATCTGTTAGCGTATACGGGGAGGTGGTATGACTAAAGGGGCGTGCGAGCAGGTGTGAGCAGTTCTGAGCACGTAGTATAAAGAGAGGCAGGTGTACCAATAACGCCGCGTTGTGTATCCTCCCACTGCCAGGCGGATTTCTTTTAAATTGGTTTATCATTCTCATATAGTCAACAATTTATCCACTATAACTTTTTTTGCTTGCAAAGAGGATAAAGGATTTCTCTGATGCATAAACGCACATGGATTTAGAATTTATACATATAGGTTCATTCACAGATCAGACGGTTAATAATCATAGGTTAAAGATATTCGTGATTCTCTTTATAAACGGGTGAATTTCATCTAATGATTTAGTTCTGAATGATATTTTCAAAAGGATTATCAATATGGCGATTTTTAGGGATAAAGCACTTTTCTCAGTTCAGGGAAGTGTACAGAGAATGCACAATTTTTTTCCCAGCGAATACTTAGCGTGGTTCACCTTGGAATACCTGGAGGCGTCTGCTATGAGGTAAAAGATGAGCAAACGTTCTCTTCCAGCAGAATGGTACGCCAGTTTTCTGCCTGCTGACTGTAGTTGAAAATATTCCGCGGCGAAGCTACGTAAATAATTGTTAAAATGACAAGTAGGCGTAAGGCGGGTATGCGGCGGGTCTACACCGGCTACAGTGGGTCCCGGCGGGCAGCCCGGGGTATGTGCGAGCGGCGGGTGTGAGTAGGGCAAGGCTTGAGGAGATGTGAGTGGTTATTAGTAAGTCCGTCCCACGTCTGAGCAGCTCTCAGAGCAGTTCTTCCCCCAGCGAGCTGCTCAGGTAATTGGGGCGGACTGACGGACGGGGAAGTTCCTTGTGACTGGCCGCGCTGACCGCCGCCCGGCCCCGCCTTGGCGCCGGGCGAGTCGCACCCCATCTGCTCCCTCAGAGCCTGAGCAGCTCCCTAATTTATAGGTCAGACCCCCGTGTTGACAGGCTTCAGAGGAGGCGCCGCACAGGGCGCTACCTGCCTCTGTACCCCTGCCACCCCATCCGAAAATACAAGTGCCGACATCCAGAGAGGGTAAATATGTATGAGAGGCAATACGAACGCGATGGATGTCTTCATTTGAGGCAAAACACTAGAGGCCAGAGCAGGAAGTGTCTGTCATGGACTGTGGAGGGCTTTTATGAATTCAGCAATTGTAGATTCTCTTTGAACATAGGCCTAGCTGTTGTACTATATGTGGTTTTTTTTATCTTTGTGTAAAGCCGGTGAGGAATGAATATGAGCACACACAAACTCTTTGGACGGACTTTGGGCATCACCACATCAAACACAGTACGTGTTTACTCCCTCCGTGAGACGTGCCATCTGCGCCAAGTAAAAAGAAAAACACCTACGGCAAGAGGAAAGCTATACATTTACCTCATACATGCTGCATACCCATGTCTGAGGCAGCAGTATATATAAGTCACAATCTACTACATCATTGGTAATCAAGCTGTGAATAAGTCCATGGTAATTTATCATGCCTCTTTGATAAAGGTGTATGTATTGTACACATTGCCAACTGCAAATAGTTTTCCGGAAAAAAACAAGATTGTCAGAACAAGTAGTAAAGGTATTACCAGAATATATTATTCAAATTTGATTCAGGATGGTTGGGAGGGTATATGACATGGTGGAATTGTTAGGGATCAATCATTCAAGGTGCGATTATGATCAAGTAAGTTATATGCAATAAGAAGGAAATGAAAAAAAACACGGTACACCTATTTTCAAGGGCTTGGTAGAGAACATATTACATAATGTACAAAGAACCTCCTCCATGGATCGATACTATTAATTTCCCGCGCGGAGGTTGGCAGCTCGAGCTGCCACTCTGAAGCCGCGTTCACCGGGTACCTACCCTCCGATGTAAGTGTCCTTGGCTCCTCAACTCAAGGACTTATTGGCTTTCTGGATATCTTTGACTGGCGATCGATAGGCGCTAGTCCGACAATGATCGGCAGAGTGTAAGCCTTGTCGGCGACCGTCGCCTGGCACACAGACCACATTCCAACGTGTGGCTCCATCCCTGAGGTCTCCCCATGCAGCACCCAGCAAGACACCCTCAGAGGTACTACATTATTGCTCCATTGTTTTCCCAGGGATTGGAAAAATCCGCAGAAGTTTCCAGGGGAACTTTCCGTTGGTCTACTCGGAGCAGGTCATAGGCAAACGAGCAGCTCGTGAGGAGTGCGTGGTTCTAGCATCAGGCTGATGGGGACTCCTATCGGGGAGGATGCCCCGGCGAGCCTCCCCTCCGGGCAGCGGAGATAACGGCTCCGGGGACCGGGCGCTAGGGGAGGGTGTCCCCGGGAGAACGGGGGCCTCGCGGGACCCCCTGCACAGGACCGATAGGACGCCCGACATACTGTCATTGATACCCACTCTGCACAATAAAGCCGAACCATTTGTGTGGCTTTGATCCAACTGGTGGCACTGCCTCGAAAAAATAAAGAGCTTCCTTTCAGGTTCTCTACCTCTATTGCCTTACAGTTACTCCACGGTTTTCACCACTTTACTCCATTCTTCGTGTACTCGCCACAGGATCTCGGGTTCCTAGTTTTCCTATCTGGGGTCGGTCTCTCTCTGCTGTCATTCTACCTCTCTTTATCTCACCTCAGATATTTTTTCTCCATAGACTTAACATTAGAAACTCGTATCTAACGCCCATTAGATATTTAGGGAAAATATCCAATGGGGAATAATGTCACAAATGTTAGCCCATTAGTCAATATTAAGGGTGAGATAAATTCTCATTTGAATCACATAGCAATTCACTCGGCTTCGCCTTGTGAATTACTATATGATTCAAACTCGATGGTATACGAGCTCAGACCCTAAACTTTCATGGGTTTCCCCTATAGTACCTCTTTATGTCTGTCCTTTTTCTATCTAGTTTTTCTCCACATTTCCAAACCTTAACCTGACTCTTTACCTATTTTTATTTCTGTATATCTCTCGTATCTTTCGCCTTCTATTGTCTCTCCAATTTCTTTTCTATTCTAGTTTACCTTATTATAGTAGTCCTGAAACAGGGTTTTCAAATAGGCTGGCAGCAAAAAATATTAACCACCCTCGTTATTTCTCCAAATCGAAACATGAAACTTAGTTAACTAAAGCAGCAAGAACTGTCATAAAGATGATCTACATAACATCTCCGGTATGCACGGTTTTCTTCTCTTTTTACCCTGGTTTTCTCCTCTTTCTATGTGATGTTCTTAACACCCTCGTTCATCTTCTTATTGCCCACTGTCACTGACCGGCAAATCACGCTCGACACTATAAAAAAATCATCAGCCACACCGGAATAGGGTCGACGACCGGTCACTTATTTACGGAAATGGGTTCCCCGAGTGACGCTCATGGAAACTGTTATAGAGGTCATCGACGTCCTTCTCTATAATTAATACGGAGTCAAGTTGAATGTAGTATCTTCGTGATGGCAGAGGCCACAGACACTCTCTCCCTGCTTCCTTGCCATCCGCCAATGGCAGAAGGAGATCAATTTGCACGGCACCCTTTGGCCATTGTCAAATAATTACTTCCAATAACAACGGAACCTGGGGCCGTGAAGTAGGTCAGATTGGAGGCGATCGATAGGCCGGGACACGCATCAGTGATTTCATGAAGTTCGTTGATGCAAGACGTTTTTAGAGCCACACAGAGCCTCGTACCCTCAAAAGGTTCGGCTCTGAATTACTGGTTGCATCAATCACTCTGATTGATTGTCGGGATCGCCATGCTCAATTTTGTTGCTGTTGATTTTTTTTGGGGGGAAGGGGGAGTCTCTATTAGTTTTAGTAAATATATATGTAAAAAAGAAGGTATTTATAATAATATGTATGTTCCACATACACCACGATTATATACAGAACTATTAACTATAGTTAGGAGCAAATGGTATTTCTATCATTGATGAACGAGCGTGGAATTAAAAATAAAGAACAATCAATAGGTTTGGGTCGTATTCAGTCTATGAATCATTTTCTTGAATCCACCTGCGTCCAGGCAATTTGCCATTGCCATGTGATCCAGGTATCTGTGAGTGAGGTATCTTGGTCTCCAGTCATTGTTAATGGTCAGATGGGCATGCCTCTATGGCACTGCGACACTATCCCTCTGCTCATTTCCCAATATCACAATGTTTGCAAGCAGAAGATGAAGGGTCAGTTTTTAGCAGCAGCCTCAAAGTCAATGTGACCATTCTAACCTTTAGGTAGAGTATATCAGTGTGTGGCCCATGCTCAATAAAGCATGGCTTGTCCTAATAACAACATGTTCGACTGAACAGTCATGCCATAAACTATTTGACAACCTTCCTGGTTTATTCATATCGAAAATCTAATTCCTAGCCAGACACATATCATTAGTATTACTATCAAGCTGTACATGGTTATCTAGAATTTCGTGGTTTTTCTGGAGCAGCCGTGATTGATGTTTCCTGCATGGCTAGGATCTCGACACGCTCGCTTATTGAAGTTTGATCCAGGTCTGGTGAGGAGTACATGTTTGTTGTGGGGAAATCTTATCGGTAGCAGAGATCTCGGCAGATGTCAGGTAGAGTTTGACTTCACGTGGTGTCAAAGGTTTCCCAAGCCTCTTCCAGCTGGATCCCAGCTTTATCCTTACTCTGGTACCAAGTGTGCATACCCTACATTTATAGCCCTCACCCTCTCTATTGCCCCTAATTCAACCTCTACCCGAAAGTTTATCCTTATCCTAAATACCCTGCTGCTTACAATTTACCAGTTACACGTTCGATTGCGCTTATGTAGAACCTCTTGAATAATTAGATTCATATCTGTATGATCAATGTGTAGATAGATGCGCATAGCGTTCAGAAATCTAAACTTACAAATAGATTAATACGGTTGGGAATTCTTCATGATTAAATGTCATTTCCCGCTGCACTCTCAGCATGAGTCTCATTTGTATTCCGCCATACGTGTGAGAGTTACACCATGTGGCTCAGCTCATACCTAATTCCCTACACGTTGTATATGCCTGCAAGATATCTCCTATCTCTGAGAGGGATATCTCACCTCAGCTCACCGCTCCGGCTCACCTCACAGCACCCCTCACCCCAGGATCTACCCGCACCCTCTGCCCTGCCCAGCCGCGCACCCTCCGCCTTGACACCACACCGTACACTACTGGTGGCTTCCCTGTACCCTCACCACCCCCGCATGCCCCCCCTCCCTCCCCCACGCCCGCCGTTTCCCATGCTTGATCCCGATGATGAAGGCCAGGTTCCCGCCGCGGTGCACCCCACGAGCCCGACTTGTCTGCGTAGAGGGATCAAGACGGGGCCGTGACGGTATCTGTGGAACACGGTGTGAGACCTACACGGCGTTAACACTCAACGATTCTGCCAGGGGGCCGTTTCATATTCTTCTTTTTTTTTGGTAAAGAGTTCTTTATTGACGTATAAAGGATTCATATATGGTATACATGCTTTTCAGCCGATAACGTCAAACAAACATGGAAAACAACACAATAAGACATACTAACAGATCAGAAGTTTGGATTCAGAATTACCACTACAATATCGGTTTTAGCCATTCATAATGTACATTCCAATATTCTAGGATCGTGCATGAAGACCCTTTTCTGCACCCTTATACAAGGGTTATCATTAAATAATAACTAAGTCTGTTCGCTAAGGCAGTATTAGTCATGCATAAGGTCGTCCATGAGTTTTGATTAAAATTGACCCACATCGTCCCTGGGTTTCTGTGGCTTACAGAAAATGGTCTACATGTACGATCTTAGATTAAGAAACAGGCCTGCGATTCTGGGGGCCGTTGAATAATATCTTTTCGTCCATGAGGCTGGACGATCCTACACGAACCATGAGCGACAGACTGGATGACCTTTTACATTCAGGGTAGCATAAAACTCAGATATCTGGTTACATCAGGTTTTACAATTAGGCACCACCTGACAACTATTGGACATGTTCAGATGCCCGCGACTATTTCAAGCGGGCTCGAATTAGTCATCTACACGGGCAGCAATTCTGTGAAAACCCATGGTCGTCAGTGTTAACGCTCGGGTACATTCTGAGGTCGACGAATTTTGCAGTGGACATTGCCGCCACCTGATGACTCTTTGCTTGACGATCTACCGTCGCCATGTATTTAGTCGTCTAGTGTAAACGCCGGGATCGAGGGTCTGTGTGTGTACGTGGTGTGTGGGTGGAGGAGGAGGCGGCAGAACATCGTCTATGATTCCCACCACCTGGAGACGAACAGACATCCTCACTTCAAGTCACTTGCCGGATCCCAGCCTAGGATCTGTTTACTGCATTAGAGACATGACACAACCATGATCCTCTGAACGTCACCTTAGAAACAAGGATTGTGTGAATGTTGATGTAAATTCCTGGTAGTTCTATGATCTTATTGTCACATTACTTCACACAGTCGAGCTTCACTTGGGATCAAGAGATTCGGAAACCAACTGGACAACATATTTCTGCTCAGCATTTTGAATATCTAATCATCATATTCATAAATGTATATGGTACAGTTGTCTGACTCGTGATATAAGGCAATGTTCAAACCTTATATTAAATGTCAATATGATTTGCAAAGGTTCGTGTAAAAGTGGGATGAGTAACCACAGTATTTAAGAAATGAATGAAGCCCTGGCGTTATCAATTTACTAGGAGAAGCCATTTCGCGCCAGTGTCATTCCTCAGACCAGCATGCTCTGGCCTCTTCGCTAACATCTACAAATAAAGTAGCCTCGTCATTAAATAACCGAATTCAGTTTATTTTATCCTAGTGAATTATTGGTATGAAATAAGTAAATAAATTACCATAGAAGGAGTAGCAATAGATTGACCTTGTGAAAAATAACAGAGGCCTGATACTCTATTCTTATTATGTGAAGAGACAAAACCAGTTGCAATCAGAAGAATTCATCCCACCTAGCTATGGCCGACAATATGGGTCGACATATGTGCAAGACCTTTCTCTCTTTGTCGCCGTAAGAGCAAAGAAACAGAGTTGATAAGTGTGTGGATAGTGGCACAGCGTGTACGTACTTATTGATGCCTCTCGAGGGTTGGGTTTGCTTCCACGTCTAATGCCATCAGGTGCAAGATGGTGATCTACCTGTGGCCCTGAATGCAGGCTCAGCACACCCGCATCTGTCTCCCGCGAATGTAAGGCCCGGCGTCCACCTACTTCGATATGGCTCCGATATGGTCTACGATGCACCTCCCGATAAAAATCTAAATCGCGTCGGAAGGTCACCTAATATCGGGGCAGTTGACCATGTTTCTGTGATTTGACACTGATAAAGACCCCATACAATGCATGGTGGATTGGCATGTCTAGACATATGTCTACGATTTTGCACCTTCCCGATATGGCACCGATTTTGACATTTTGTATCGGTGCCATAGCGGGAGGTCTAAATATCTATCGTAGCAGGTGGACGCCAGACTTAAGGTATCCACAGACCCACAATACCAGAATCCTGTCTGCTTCACAGGAAGTGGCATGGTGCTTCCTGTACGACTTAATAGGCTTAATATTGGAAACTCGTTCTTCATACCCCTATGAGTATTGCAGTCCGTTCTCCATGATATATATCGTGTGTGGTCCTTTCTTTTAGTGTGTTCAGGGGTGAGATGCCTGGTAACTTTTCTCACCCTATCAATATGACCAAAAATGAATATTTGTAATAGTCACTTACATGTGGTGAGGCAATTAGTTGACATAAGAAACCTTTGTGAATTGTCCAAAACTCAATTAGATTTGAAGTTTCTTTGCGAATGGTGAGCTGGGTATTTTTCAGTGGATTCATTGCGAAAGCATTTATAGCTCAGAGAAAACAATCTAGTGAATATCTTTCAGATGCGTCTGGTATCGAAAGATCACAATCCTCAACCGTTCATGTTCTGAAAATCACGATTAGCGGTATGGTAGGCTCCTTTACAGAATAGACTCGTCATATGGCTCTTAAGATATCATGCAACTTTAGACGTCTGACAATAACAAAGTACGCCATCATGGAAAACATGCAGCAAGCACAGAAAGCTGGGGGTTTGCAGAAAACGGATTCTTAAGGCAGGCAGGGGATTCATCAGTCGATACCTTTATCAATCATATATTGTCTGCAGCCTATGATCGATGTGGCAGTTTTGAGTATCAATAAGTCATCTGCTTATGATGGATCTTGAGCTTTCATGGTAGTAAGTTTCACAAAGAAAAGGATTAATTGCTCCGTAGACCATCCTGCTAAATCAATTTGTTCAGACTTCTACTATCTTTATAGCATTTCGAAAGTCATTTAACATCTCCTATACCATGATTACTATATGTCTCTATATTAAAATAGGCAGTTCTCACTTGGAATGATAGAGTTTGCGAAGAATTACTGCTGACAAATAGTCAGTAGGAAAAAAACCCAATCCGCGACAGGTTTGTACTTTTCACGAAAAACAAAGAGCGAAGAATTAGACCCTGGGGTGATGATTAAAAGTGTGTTAGAACTTTTTTTTAAAAAGGTGTTTGGAGTTGATAAACTATATTTATCATTTTGTTTTATATATACTCCTGTATTATTAGCAGAATTTAACATATGTTCGATTAATCATTCTGTCAAACATTAGATATACTTCCAAAACAAAAAGGTTTACAACAGAATCAAGACGATGTACATCAGTGAAGCTTTGTTTTTGGCCATCAATAATCGATAATTCTTCACTGTGTAATATCCAATCAAAAGCTGGACTGATGTTCAAATAGGGATGTTCTTTTTAAAAATGGATACTGTGAAATTTCCATCTTTAGGTGAAGTCTTATACATGTGAGAATATATCGAAATTTGCTGCGCCATAGAAAAAAACCCATTAAATCGTTCCCATTGGTCTTCCCTTTTAAGGAGTTTAACCGGTGTTAACTCTTCCATACGTTACAAGTACTGCTAGACTGACAGGTAGCTGCGACTATATACTGAAAAATAAAAACTGTTTGCAAAAGTTCCCAGTCCAGGCACCACGGACTGTGTCATGACTAACGCAATATAGCCACACAAAAGGCCCTGTCTGGAGGGAACAGGAGGGCGGACGGGAAAAACCCCAGCGGACCTCACATCCATTTCCCGGGCACCGCCCCTGGCCCAGCCCGGCCCCGGTCCCGGAGCCTCAGAGGCCCGACTCCAGCTGGCACCAGTCGCCCGTCTCTACCCTTTGGAGAGCGCACTTAACAATGGCTGTCGAGCGGGGCCCAAGCATTTGATGGCGATCTTTCAATCTAGCGTCGTCCATGCAAAGACGGGCTTCCCTGCCAAGAGGCCGCCCAGATAAGGCTTGGAGGTCAGTCGCTGGCACAATAATGATATTAGGATAAACCCTTCAAGCACAGTGCAATTTCTTTTTTTTATTCTATGATACTGTTCTGTTTCTTATATTCGATATAGCTTACAAATTCGGCATGGGGATGACGAACACAGGCAGTATTCCCGCGATACTTAAAAATTGGCTTCATGTATGAATAATAAAATAACCGCATATACCATTTAAAGAGACATCTCTTAATCTGTATCTATTTTAGAATTTAATGAATCCTATTTTATTTTTTTGTTATTTCTATTCTTTTCCTGTGTTTCCTCCTTTTGGCAGCATTATAGGCATTAATTCAATCAAACCTCGTTGAGAGCCATTTGGACGGAGATACGCTTAAGTGCGGTCTGATCCTGGGGTATTTGTGACTAGCTGTGGGTTGATGGGGATGCCCCGTGCACCCCTACCCCACCCACCCTCCCACCCACCCACCCGCCCCACCCACTCCCACCCGCCGCCCCAACTCCATCACCACGCACTATGCCCCATCTTTTTGGATCTCTTCCGCCACTACCCCTTGATCCACAGCTAGGCACAACATCCCCTGCACATAATATTTTGACTCGATAGATTATTGATCCACCTATTTCGGGAGGCTATTTATAATTGTTCTACGGCATTGAGGCTATGCGGGCTAGGTGGGATGAAATGCTGATCGAGACTGGGTAGACAGGAGCAAGTAGGGTAAGGCAGGGATAGGGCAGGGCAGGGTGGGATGTATTCAGATAGCGTAGCAGGGTAGGTAGTTTAACGGTAGGGACAGGGTAGTGGTAGGCCTTGGTAGGGCAGACTGGGATATTTCTATTATCCATCGTATATACAAAGACCCCATTGAAAATGTTTGGGGACTAAGTAAATCACGACCCATTATATCAAACCTGCCAGATACCATAACTGTGGTATACGGATTTAAATCCGTCGTATACGGCCTCTAAACCATGGATTACAGAAAAAGTTGTCCCTTTGTGCTATAGAGCAAATAAATAGTCCCTATTGTTATAGCCTTTAATATGGCAATTACTTGGTTATTCTATATATTAGCAAAAGATGAAAAATAAATGCAGCAAACGATGGCTATGTGGACATGCGGCTCTGTAAACCACTCGAGGTTGACGTCGTATTACACTCGCTAGCACTTGTGTATTACTACGCATCAATCTCTCGTGGTTTACGGCCGCCTGTCCAAAAAACCATCGGTTATTTTCTATGTAAACAGGGTCGAGTGGGTTAGTAAAGAAAAGGATGGCCAAGATAGGTGGGAAAGGTGAAGGATGGAGGGATGTTCCCAGACGAGGTCAAGTGGAGTAGACAAGAACGAGGAGGAGAGCAGAGCAAAGTGGGATGTCTTCAGACAAGGTCATATGAGGTGTAGAGCAATTGTAGAAACAAGGTCTAGATAGAGCTGGACGGTATGAGATAATTCTCAGCTGTGTACATGGAATCAACTTTTCTCCAACCCACCCTCACCCTTAATTTTATAAATGTTTCACACTTTATATAATTTTATGTCCTCCACTTCAATATTATTCGTAGAGGTATATTCTAAGTGCATATGCAATTTTATACATATCTGATATCATCTACTACAAACAATGAATATTCACAATTTCATAAACATAATAAAACTGTATGAATTATATAATGTATTACCCCAGCCATCTCTTCCACTTCTTCTGTCCAAGCGTAGCGTTAAAAAAATATAGGAATGGGGGGGACAGGAATAAGAAAGAAATTGATGAGCGCTTGGTCTATGTTCCCCTTCACCATCGAGTTTGGAGTGCACAGTAATATGAACGAGGCGATAGCCGAGTGAACATTCTGAAGCGCCCAGAACGAGATGGCGAATGGCAAGCACGAACTGCTCATGCAGAACACCAAGCACGAATATGTTTCTGATTTTATCTTAGTCTGGAAATATCTATCTGTTTATCACCCGTTGAGAATGAGTTACCGTACTCGCAAGCCTGTTGAGAACGAGTTCCTAGCGTTAAGCCTATGAACATTTATTCCAGGCTAAGATAGACGGCTGGAACTGACAGGAGACCGGATGGAGTGGGTTCGGAGCGACGGTGATGACTCCAGACAAAGTAACGTGGAGAGTGGAGGGATTAATGGTTAAAGGGATGAGTTATTTCCCCGAAAGGTTTTTTAGTACGAATTACATAGGTGGTAGATCATCTAACTTAATTACATTAGAAAAAAATAGGTCCTCTACTTCATATATGTGATAATAGAAGAGAGAGCTATTGCCCTGATTAAAAATAAACAGGCGTTGGGTTGAGAGAGTAGATGATCAGACTAATAGAAGGCCTTACATCTACGTTGTGCAAGGCTCTGCGACATAATGAGGTTATTGATCAATAGGGATACCATAATCCACCAAAAACGTGGAAAGTCTGTCTTCAAGGTGTCTAGAAAGCTTCGATATCGCTAACGGTGTTCCAGCAACGTTAGATTGCTTAAAAAAAGAAAGTTAGTGTCGACGAAAAATTTGACAATCATGTAAGTGTTTTTTCAGTATCGTTAGTCAACAAGATCACGAAGCAGAGTAGATGTCTGACAGCTATATGCTTATTTCACTCAACCAAATGAAAATAGTGTTGTCTTCTGCATGGAATCTATATTGTCGGTTTGTTGAGAATGTGTAAGACGTATAAATATTCAGACATTTACATTTAAAAAACATCGGGCTACCGATGAATGATAGAATTATAGTCAAGAAAACTCGTCACAAGATACTCTAAATTCGGCTGGTAAAGGGCGGAATTCGATCGTAGTTGAAAACCGACGCAAATCGGTACTACACCTTTAGGTAGGCAATACAGTTGATGGGTTCATAATTAATAGATGGTCGGTTTGAATTGAGGTGCGATGTTTTCAGTTAAAAGCAGTTACAACCCTATATTACTCTGTGAACCATAGGGCACCCAAGTGTTGTATAAGCTTGACGGGCAGTGGCTTCACTGACATGTACCCTCCCTTCTACTTCCTCCAGTGATTCCCCCTTCATCCTCCATCCTCCTGACGCCAACTACCCTCCAGGCGGCCGTGTCCGGGCCTCCACACAGCCATGTACCCACCACGACTCCAGGTAAAGTTGCATCTCATAACATTGCCTGCTCTGAGGTCGGCCGCCAATTACAGAGCCGCCGCCAATGTGGCCTCCATGTGTGGTTTGTATGATGTAGGCTGGAGGTGTGCGAGCAGCTCAGACGAGGCTTTGAGTGGTGACTTATCTCAGGAGGAAGATTGAACTGCTCACGATCAGTAAAGTGAGCCTGTTAATTACGTAATAGCGCGAATCGGTGGTATATTGGTGTGCAACTCAGTATGTTACCTATAATTATGTAACTTATAATTACATTCAGTATTGTTTTACTGATATCCAAGATATCCCAGATACCATGAATCCATTTGATATCTACTCAGCTTCAGTCGGGGAGACATTGAATATAGTAAGTAGCCTTTGAGAAAATACTGGATTACAAATGTGTAGCAATTTCGATGGCCCTTATCTGTATACTTGCTTTGGTTGTGGAACAGGTTCTGTTTATTGTGTTATTGCTGGTTAATAAAGTAATCAAACATATGCATAATAATCTATTACAGTGATAATCCTCACTATAGCATGGGAATGGTACAATAGTTATCCAAAGCCTTTTATCAAACATTCAGTCTTTTTTTTCAGATATTTCAATTGATCATTCTTTGGTCAAAATAAGTACCTGGATAATGGATATGAATCAAAATATGAGAATCTTTATCGCCAGCAGTACAGCATCTCAGTGTTAAAAAAATCTTTAAGAAAAATTATATCACTAACTAAGAACTGTTAGGGAAAAAGCCCCCTTGGATGCCGATCTGTAATTGTCAAATGTCTACCCACCATTTCACTCATCTTCATTTTTCACCCCTACCTATTACCGAACCCATTTACTAGTTATTACTAATTCGCGTCGGTTGGAAAAGGTTATTCCAAAATGCAATATATTAATCACGGAATCAACTAACCAAAAAAAAGAAAATTCACTAAGAGCAGATAAAAGATATATGTGTTGGGAACATATTGAATCGAGCATGGTAGAATGAGTCAACTTATTGGAGGCGACAACAAGTTTTGGGTTAAACACATATTACGCAGACAAATGAGCTCCCTTGAAGGTTAGTAGTTAGATGGTTACCATTAACCAAGGATGTCAGGGAGCTATTGACCGTGTTATTTAGTGGGTTATAGAGAAGGGATTAGCTGGAGGCAGGTTCATGTTTAACAAAGCTGACCCCCCGACGGGCCGTGTATGTGTTAGTTTGAGGGTTTTAATAGGATTTCGGACCATGTTTGAGCTGCTCCAGATGTTGCTCATCGCGGAGCTGCTCATGCAGCAGACCAGCTCAATGTGTTTGGAATGTGGTAATGACCACTGCAGGGTATTGCCCTGTCTACCAGATATTCCAACCCTCTGTGGTATATGCCAAACCCTACACCTGCAAATCCTCTCATGATTATTGTATTGAAAAGTAAATATGTTATTGATTATCCTTGTATCATGAATCATGAATGATTCCAATGTGTTGATGAAAGTTATCTTTGATTGTATTATTGCTATCTCGGATATACTGTTTAGTTGTATTTGTATGTTTTAGGTCGTGCTGAATCAATAACATATCAATTTTGATTAGCACTTCACTGGGAGGAATTTGGCTAATCTGCTCGGTATTTCCTTATTCAAATTATCTATTCTATATTCCGAAAATGCCATGGTATATTGGTCATCTTCACGACTTGTTGTATCCATCCAAAGTCTCATTGTGATTTGAGGAACTGGAAAGTGCCCAAAATTAGAATTAGTGACAGACAGAAAGAAAGAACCAACGAAAGTACCTAGTTCCATTTCACAGTTGTTGTTGCCTAATGGACTCCTTCACTCTATGCATTCGATTTCACAGTCTGGACTAGGGTATTGTATCATTCTGCAATGGCTACAAGGGTGCACACCACTGAACCAGTACATTTGGAAGAAGGATTGCTTGTAGCCCAATCTGATACGAACCAATAGAAATTTAGTGCCGCTGCATGGAAATGTATAAAGACCAAATAAAGATAACGCAATAGAGGCAAAATGCTAAGTTTCTGTACATTCCCATACAAAGCATTTGTGTACAATATAAGAGCATTGGTGTCACACCTGAGAATTCCCGTTTGGGCCTTGAAACGCCTGTTTATGACTGGCAAATATTGCGGGTCAATGAAAATGAGCCGCCTGGTGGGTTGCATGCTGGGTAGGTGAAACGCTACCTGCCAATGAGTCTATTTAGGTAATAAAATAAATTGCTTTGTTATCACGTGAAGATAGTGAATGGCTGAGCCAAGGGCAAAGGGGAGGGTCAGACGGAGGTGAGGGGGCAGCCGGGGTGGATGGGTTCCAGGGGCTGTCAGTGGAATATCTATGTGTGTGGTGGTGGGAGGTAGGGGGAGGTGGGGTTATAGGAATCTGGGGTGTATAGGACCCTGTCTGACAGTAACAAATAGCTTGGGATTGTTGGCAGACCCTACGCTGTGCCTACGTTTCCGTGTCTCAGTATGGGGGATGGAGAGTACGGTGGTGTTGGCTACGTCCCCAGGGTTTGTAACAAACCGGCTGGGGTGACGATATCTGCTGGGCTTCACCTGCCGGCAGAATGTTACACCACCGGGGAAGTATCTACATGTGTAGATCTATTTGTGGCCGGGTTTTGTACCTCGTTAGTGTTTATATATAGGGTACACTCCGGTACTGCGCAGGTATACACCTGGGGTATGGTAATTGTATTATAGTTCTGTATACTTCTTATCATACACGTAATTATGTTGGTGATAGGTCAATACAAAATTATACTCATTGCCAGTACACATTCCGACTTTATACACAAGGGAATGATGCAGCACACAGATCTAGAGCCTATTTTGTCCCTTAATTATAACAAGGTATAATATAATGATGAATTACTAAAATACCCTGATATGTCTTACTACAATGGTGTATCCTTATTGTCTTTGATAAGCATAACTGATGCAGTGATCAAGAAAAACCAAGTGTCACATTCTTCTGTTATAAAGTCCATTAAGTAGGACAGAGGCAGCGGATATGACAGTACAATATACCCGGAGTAACTCCGTTGTCAGCCTTTGCTGTATACTAAAAAATGTTTAGATCAGTTTCTTATTCATTTTCATCATTAACTGCTGGGTGGCAATTATTAGAGCTATCTCAATGATATATTGATATAGAATGTATTCACAAATATCTGTTTGAGACAGTCATGATCCCAAGTGTGAAAAAATATCCTTCTTTTGCATGTTCATACATTATGTCTACATCCTACTACCAAAACTAAATTAACATTTCCTTATGTAAGCAGAATCTATCCGCTACTTATACGTCCCTTTACATTGGTCTCGGATCTTTTCAGCTAATATTCGGTTTATATTTATCGCGGGGCTACTATAATGGCAATTGATGAAATATATTTGAATAGCGTATCGAAGGAAACTTCTTGCACATGTTTTATGTCCAAGATACCTCACAGGATTGCTGCTAA
The DNA here is from genome assembly GCA_950022655.1 of Alentia gelatinosa. Lineage (NCBI taxonomy): Eukaryota > Metazoa > Annelida > Polychaeta > Phyllodocida > Polynoidae > Alentia > Alentia gelatinosa. Next base: position 32,064,562 of record OX465591.1, on the reverse strand, counting down.
TATCATCAAGGCAAATGCTGTGATATTCTATTTACGATTGTGCTTTGTGCGATTATCCAGTTAGGTTGATAAAAACACTGCATACACAAGATGCTATGTGAGACAGGGAGACTATGTCCACAATGGGTTTCTCATAACGTAGGTCAGTGTGAGCTGCAGATAGAGAAGACAACGGTTGGTATTCTGCCAATGTTTTGTTCAGGCTTCCAGCTGGCACTGGGTGGCCAAACACTCAGGTACCTTACATATATATGCTATTTACCTTGCTAAGCGAGCTACTCACACTTTGTTTATATAAGAGTCATATAAGACAGACATGTAATACAGCCGTATTAACATAATATCTGTTTTCAGTGCACATTTCCTGCATAAAACCTGCTCTCTACGTCGATGTACAAAATAGATACGAACAGGAAAAACGTAATACCAAGAGATCAGGGGTCCGTTTGATAATCTAGGATCCATTACTCCATCAACATCTCGTTATTATTTTATCTATCACCCGTATTGTATTGTTAGGGATTACTACTGCTGTGTGGTTCTTTATCCACTAATCCCAACAGGTAGACCTGATAATGTATCAGATGTTGAGATGTCAATAATAAAAATATGGACCCTTTTCTGTATGTCATAGAGAAACAGGGACCATGTGGGTCAACTTTATTCAACATTTACGGACGACTCTATGGACCGTTCATACTGTGATAGCTAACAGACCTGAATATCATTAAATAATAATCCTTGTACAAAATAGGATCTTCATGTACGATCCTAGATTATTAAACGGGCCCCAGGCATTCTATATAAAGGTGAGTTTAGTGCATAAAATATTAGATTAAAAAAAAACATGAAATTATGGGTTACTTACCAGCTAAGCGCTGCCCTTGATTACTCCCGATGCCCCGAGTCAGTCACCGACCAGGCACGATTTGACCGAGGGCAAAGCGTTCATCAGGCCGATATCCTGCTGGTATGCACGGTGATGGTGATGTCAACTAGTGCGGTATACTCCGAACAGCTCCCACTGTGCAGGCGTTGTCCGGAGAAGGAAGGACGTCCGTAACACAAGCAGCTGTCCCGGGGAGGTGGCGCAGGGAGGCCGGCAGGAGTATCCAGGAACGGACGGAGTGGCACGGACAGAGACGTGGAGAACGAGAGTGAGAGAAAGGGGGATGGACTACTCTGGCATCCCTCTCAGAAATATATATATATATACATATATATCTCCTACATCTATCAACGTGTTGATGCTAATCCAAATCTATCATCTTATAATAAATACCCTTGTGGTTATAAGGACGACTGGCAATTAGCTGTGGTGTAGGTATCCTCCAGGGTGGCTCCAGGAGAGGGCGAGGACGTCGTGGGTGCGGTATCCGTGTATGTGAGAGAGCAGTAAAGTGGATTGAGCAGCTCGGAGCAGCTCGGAGCCCTTCCTCCAGTGTTAAGGTGCGGGGGACGGGGGTCGTGGTTCAGGTGAGTCGGCGGCTCGGCACTACGCCGAGTCTTACGGGAGATTCTCCGAGTAACTCAACAGGGGATATAAGAGTCTGAGCAGCTCTGTTTGTTGTTGGACTCCCCAGTCTCCTGGGGGCAGGGGGCGTACAGCACCTACGGAGGGTGGGAGGGGGTGAGTGAGGGTCAGGGAAAGTGGGGTAGATGGTAGTAGATGGGAGTTGTTGTTGGTAGGAGGGGGTTGGGGTGGAAGGTGAGGTGTTGAGAGGTGGGGGTGGGTGGACCTAGATCTGCTCGGCAGCTGCCAGAAGCATGCAGTCAGTTGGGTATCTGTAACGTATTGAGTTGCTCAATTCACTCCTTTTCTCAATAACCCACTCAGCTTCACCTCTATGTGCAGAGAAATCCAGCTGAATGACCAATACCTGACCGTGAGGGGGACTTGGCGGTGATTGGGAATTAACGATTTAGTGTATCTCAGAACTACTGCCCCACTCGCTCTCAATCTATACTGGCTCAAATCCAATTGGTCGCCAATTGTTCAAGTTGCTCTCAGATCCAGCTCGGAGCCCTCCGTCCCTCAGACCGGATCCGGAAACGTGCAGCGGTTGCTCAACACTTCTGCGCATGTCAATAGCTGCCATCCGTCCGGCGACATCCGTCGTCAGCGCGCATGCGTGGCTCCTGGATGAAGAGAAAAAAAAAATGGAAAAAAAAAAGCATTTAGTTGATGACGAACAAGATGAACGAGTGACTGGGCCGTTCTCATGGGCCGTGCTAGTAAGCAGTTGTAAACAAACTGAAGGAGAAAAAACTCGCTGGGAATGTCAACAGAAGGAGGTGGTATGCTGGAGATAGTGGGGCTGGCGAACAGGGGGGAGTTAGCCGGGGATAGGGGCGGGGATTGACCGGTGTTGACTGAGCTGCAGCCCCGGGACGAGCCCTGATGCATGTGTCTGAGAGGAGGTAGGCACACGGCCTTCTGTTGCATGTTTACCCTGGTGTAAAAATGGCATGGAGAGCAGTTCGAAGCCAGGAGTAGGCTGCGGGGGAGCTGCTTAAAACAGTAGCCTGTCTTTTGTTCTGCTCTCCCCTCGTCTTGTTTTACATGGCCCTCAGGTCTGCCTCCATGGCCCTACTTAATTACCTTAATTTGATTTCACCTGCAGCAGAACGACGGCAGTGGCTGAAGATCAGGAAATAGGGGAAAGGCATCTCGAATTATATAAATAATACCCCACCCGTTTTGCACTTTATTTTACCATTGCACGTCAGATTTTTGAAAAAGAAAAAATGAGAAAGAAATAAGCTTAGGGGTTGAATTTCCAGGTCGTGCCATTTGTACTGCAATGTTGTCCATCATCACGCGACAATGAACTTTCATTTCTAGCTCACTTTGGAGATTTTGAGGTTTTGTGGAACACATGAATCACATCACGTTCCTGAGCATATTCTCTATTCCTGTGAGCCTCCATGTATATATGAAAATTAATATCCATTATTCTTAAAAAACAAATAATGGTCCTTCCTTCATTTACTTTTTTACGTCATAATATTGCTTTTAAAAGTGCGCGTTTTATTTTATGAGGCCATAAAGCGTGAACATGATTATGAAAGAAGAGGCGAGAATCTGGTCTCAAAACGTGAGACCTCCCAAACACTAATCCAGCCTCACAGTCAACACTGTAACCTTTCTCTGACCTTGAAACCCGTTGATGGCGACAACGGCGACGATTGGAGACTTTCAGGTACATCGTCTAACCCCCATGTGCCCAATACTTGTGTTTTTGATAGAAGAGCCAGAAATGTTGATGAACCTCCCGTGTCAATTGAACCAGACAAATTATATATATATATATATATATATATACCGAGCGTAGCTCAAAACGTCCCCTGTTAGAAGTCCATGAGGGTCCTATTTTTTCTAATATTTTTTTGTAATTTATGTATGGCAGTTTTTTTAGATAACATCATAAAAACTTTTTTATCATAAAATTTTGCCTTGCACATTGTTTTCATATTTGATATGCGTAAAGTTTTCTTTTATATATATTTGTTAAAACATTCCAAATGGGGAGTTTTTGTTTCCATAACAACGAAATTTGTGATTTGAGAAATGTTTTTCCCCATGACCTGCAGTACTAAAACTGGTGAACCGGTCCCGTTTAGTGCGTGCGGTTCACGGCAGAAAGATCACGGTTCAGGATCAATCCACAACAGTATTAACTAGGATCACAACTGGTATATTCGGATAATGCCTTTAGCGATGAGCGTGGACATTCGATGCTTTTAAATCATGGCCTGATCCAGCGAATGCTCGCATGGCTTTGGTAGAGGAGCTTACTCCGTGACACCGAGGCCACATTACCCTCCCACTTCCAGCCCACGTGAAGCCACTCCCGACCAGGGGTACGGGGGAATACTAGAGAACTCGACCCGTAGCAAACTCGACCCGAGGCAAACTCGACCCGTAACGAACTCGACCCGTTTTAAGAACTTGACCCGTAATGAACTCGACCCGTTTTAAGAACTCAACCTTTAACAAACTCGAGCCGTAGAAAACTTGCCCTACAACAAACTCTACCCATTTTAAGAAATCGACCCGTAACGAACTCGACCCATTTAAAATCTTCCCAACTCAAGTAACGTATTACAACTGTGAAAAAATTATACTATATTCAATAGTAAGTATCTTATCTTGGCTTCAAATTTGGTCCTCTCTGGGGAAGAAAACAAACAGAAGAATCCCTTTCCCTATCCCTAACCCTATCCCTATCCCTAACCTTAACCCCACACCTAAACATAACTGGACTTATTTTCTAAATCCGCTGGTTTATTTGTTGTAAAGCTAATAGTTGGACTATTAGTTCTTTATGAAAATGTCTTATTCATAAATATCGGGTCAAGTTCTCCAATCAAGTTCTCTAGAACGGGTCGGGTTCTCCTGACAACTATGGGTCGAGTTCCTTTCGGGTCGAGTTTTCCAGTAACCGTATGGGGTATAGGTACCGTATGCTTTGGCCTACGAAGGAAAGAAGGAGTAGATGGCACATTTGATCCAGACAGCGGCGAACATGCACTTTTCTCCTCGCGTCTTATAATGCCACAGAGGGCAAATCAGCAGTCAAATGGAACAAACATCTCAGGGAACTAGCTCTAAACTAAAGGTTTCCCTTTTGCCAAGAGAGTGTTTTCCGACACAACAGCCCAGAGGGTACAGATCTGTATGGGTGCCAAGGTATCTGATAATGATCAAGGCATGAGGCCGAGGTATAGGGCTTAGGTCGCATCTGTATTCCCAAGGTGTTTCACAAATGAATATGTATCATCGGATTGAAAACTCTACTGATCAATGGCATGTATTGATAGTAATGTTGTTTATCATTATTATTAGACAGAAATTTTGCTTCAACTCTTCTCTAATGGCTCGAGCATTCACCACACTGAATAGGGTGAATGAATTATGTATGTTGATTGGCACTTCAGACCAGCTGCCTGCAGACATGTAAAAAGTAAAGTGTTGCACCTTAAAGATCGTACTTTACACTGAGCCAGGACATTTAATAGCGATATTTCATGTTATCATTGACACCTGGCCATATGCACAGGACACAGATTTAATCGTATTGCCCCATATGTTACACAGAGAAGCCTTGGAAATCATTTTCACTTTTTACACTACAGGCCTTACCAATCAAGCTTACTTTACAAAGGTATACCATAGTATATCTACTACCTGCCTTTCCACTTCCACATTGGAGGGTAAATGGACACAAGCTGTATCCGCCAATGTACCAATGCTAATGGGAATCAGTCTGGGCAGGTCTTCATGAAACTACTTAATTTGTTTTGATGCAATACCACCTCAACCGATTCTCGCATGGTAAGTGTCATGATACCCACGAGCAGGAAACTAGCAACCTTCATTGAAGTCCATAGTAAATAAACTCATTTCAAAACAAATATTGCCCTCTGAGATTTACAAACATTTCGTCCAAAACACTTTATGCGTAATCACTTCCTTGGTTCAAACAAATCCGCCTATGTTAGCCCTATCTCGCTAGGTTGAATTGGTGTTTATTCACTCAATTTACAGCAAACGTTATGTAGGACCCAGTACGTCTCAACCATAATAAAGACTAACCCCAGATCCACTAAGGCGACCAAGCGAATGCGTCTGCGATCCATGCAACTGTGCAAATCCCATGCGATGATATTCAATATATTGACTATTGTCTCAAGGCATTCGCATGTCCATACGAACGTGTGCGAACGTCTGCGAACCCAAATTCGCATGGAAAATCGCCTTAGTGGATCTTCCGCATTAGACAACTTTAATTCATGTATTGTGTTAAGTCCCGAGGAATCACAATCCACATCACCAAACCCTCCACGATCCCGTTTCAAAAATTAAACGATAATGTCTTTCACTATTTCTTTCTATTGGTTCTTAAATTGACTCTTTTATCCTTTTGGACGTTCACCTTAGCTATATCAAAAGGAATATATAAAGCACACACATGGCGGACGTGTGTACAGTAGCGATTTCTAAATTCGGGCATGTAGGATGAAATGGGATATTTGGTAGTTGACGAGCATTTTTTCTTTTGTTATTTAAAAAAAAAATCTTTATTGGTTCTTTTGATAGTTAACATATGTTTTTTGTATCTTAACATGTATGGTTTTCCTATAATGGAGCAGCCATCAGCCCATTGGCTGGTCTCCATTGGTTGCTCTATCTAAATAGATATATTCGGTCATATATTATGTTTGTTGTATGACCCTTAATGCATTGGCTCTGAATGCTAATAAGTGGGGGATAACAGCCTAATGCGATACTGCAAAACGATTCAGTGGGGCTCAACCTGACACTAATCGGGCTATAGCATATGGAGGACGCTTAAGGAACAGGGGTCATCCAGTGGTCAGTGCTGAAGGGAGGCACGGTTCTCTGTCTGCAGAGTAAGAGTGATGGCTGACCTCCATAATGAGGCTATACTTCAAAGGGGAACAGGTAACTTACAGCTCCAAACACAGCTGGACAGGGCAGAGGGGTGAGGAACCAGATGCCTTCAGACCAGCAGCATCGCCTTTTCTGGGTTCTACAGCGCCAAATTCACTAAGGCAAATTCAGCGGTCGCACACCTTCGCCTTGAGTTTGCCCAGTCGCATGAAAAATTCGCTTCAGTGGATCAGGCGTTCGCATGGTGGTCGCTTGGGGCTACATGTCTCTTGCAAGTTCGCATGCATATACGACTGGCATGCGATAATATCAAAACGAAAATGCGAAAATATCATTATTTAATATTTTTGCATACATGTGTTCGCACGGTCGCATGTATTTGCATGGTCGCATTCTCGCATGGTCTCGTGAGAATTCTACGCGAATTCAGTCGCCTTAGTGGATTTGGTGCTTTATTCCTCTGTGTGTCTGCTGGTAAGAAACAGCAGTAAAACAGTGATTCTTATCTCCTGTGACTGACCCTAAGAGGAAAAGGGCCCCTAAAAAGGCATTCTTTCCACAGGAGTTAATGATCAAAAATCTACAGTATGGCTCGCGTCCAGTGGGCTACAAATCATCAATAATAGGCCTTACGATGTAGCCTACCTAAAAGGCCGATTATGATACACACAGATGTCCAGATGTTTATGTAAGATAATGCGGTTCCCGATTGTCTATGACTTCTGACATCATAGTGCATTGGGAGGTCTTAAATTCATATCGTAGTAAGCGGACGCCGGGCCTTAAGGTGTCAGACTATGAGGAATGCGTGGGAAATAACATTCTGCTATGGCTTCCTGTACTATGGGGTATTTTTTCTTTGAGAGTACTAAAGAAGAAACCAACCAGTTTTGGTCTAAGTTGTTCTTCTCCACGAGTTTGACGTAGATCAGTTTAAAGGAGGTGAAGCCAAGTAAATATTGCAAAGTGTTCAAACGAGTTGGACAACAGCGAGCTTGACCAAAGCAAGTTGCTTTCTTTATCTATCTCACCACTGTACATACACACAAGAACAGACGACACACTGGATATATGATATCATACATCATGGGAAATGGACTGTAGTACTTGTAGGGGCATGGAGAACGAGTTGCCAATGTTAGGGCTACAGGACAAGAATACCAAGTGTGAGATAAAACCTGACAAATAACACATTTAGGCTGCCCATTCACTAGCCAACTGACCTGGCACCTTTGCTCACTGGGAATTGGACTATATAATTTCTGTCTAGGATGACAGGCTCTCTTAGAATTACTCTTTATCCTACCCCTAATAAAAAACTCCATAGGCTTAACATTGGGTCACTGTATTCGGTCTGGAGTTCAGAAAAAATGAAAAATATCGCGATAGTGGGAGACACTTGACAAATGACGTCATCTGTTAATGTAGAAGTAAATTAGATGGGCGGGGTAGGATAAATTCTAAACCAAACTCGAGTTAGTCATGTTATTGTTCATCACACTCCGGCAAGATTGCATATTACTGCGCGAGGCGAAGCCGAGAACAGCAATATGCGATCTTGCCGTCGTGGGACAAACAACAACAAGACTAACTCTTGTTTGGTTTCTCAATAGTATCTACCATATGAAAAGAGTAGAAAAGGGATCGAAGCTCTAGGAGTTAGCATTAAGCCATTCCGTTAGAAGAAATGAATGAGGAAAAAAATCCAAAAGGGAATGAGAAGAGGGAAGGATGGATGGAGAGTTTTTCAGATGGCGGCGACATTGTCGGATCGTATAGGAAATAGACAATAATCGATGGTTTTATAGGCAGGTGGTCGTAAACAATAAGTGGCTGATGTGCAGTGATATACGAGCTTTAGCGAGTGTATTACGACATCAACCTCAGAGCTGCCTGTCTACAGAACCACCGTTTGTTGTATTCATTATTTATTTTTTCAAGTAAATCTAACACAGGAATTGCCATATTAAAGGTTATATCAATATATCATTTTTCCGTTTGCACAAAGGGCCTTTTTTCCCCGTATACAATGGGTTTGAGGCCGCATACCAATGATTTGAATTTATATGTCACCCCCTGTGTTTTTCCCCATAGACTTAAGATTGGGAACTCGTATCCAAAGTCCATTGAGTATTCAGAAAAATACTTAATGGGGTTTATGTCAGAAAGATTAGTCCACTAGTCGATGTGAAGGGTGAGATAATTGAGAAACCAATTTAAGTTTAGGTTCAGAGTTCGATTCCATCTCATTTAAATCGCTATGATTCAAACTCGATGGGATACGAGCTCTGACCCTAAACTTTCATAGGTTTCCTCCATAGTATACCATGATATCTGACAGTTTTTAAACAATGGGTACTGGGTCCCCATATACTTCCAATTGAGACTGTATATACGATGGATAATAGACTCGATGAACACATACACAGTTTGTAATCCCCATTACTTCACAGGGAGCTCACGTATCACCTCTAGACCCGCAGACGTAACGCGAGCACGGAGCTATAGACGCCCTACGTGACCGTTCAACATAAAAGACCTGAATCTAACGGCGGAGTCGATGACTAGAAGGAAGCCAGTGTTATGAAGCCATGACACGCTCCATAGGCACTAACAGGTGTCAGCTCACACGGGAGGTGTGCGCTATGTGGCCAGATGATCCTACTGGGTGCTAATCTTTCAGTCGTAGCGCTCTGCCTGCAGATTGTCCATTATGGGATCCTATAGCTAGAACGGCATGCATCATGAGGTGGGCAAACACCCGGGGATCCTTTGATTCCCTCTCTGTGTGATACATTATAGATGCCTCCGTATTTGCCCAGCATCGACTACACTTATGTCCAAATAGTGGTGCCCATGGCTTTGCAAGGTTGATATCGGAACAATACAGCCTTCCATAGATGGGAGTGGTTCTTCTATAGACATCTGAGCTGCAACAATGTATATTGTAACTGGACAGCATTGCTGTGCAAAGTGTGATGTTCAGGGGGAGGGGGATGATGGTAGAGGAAGGGAACGGGTTTGGAGATTGAGAATCGGGCAATACTTCCTTGGGGTCTACCCTAACATTTGGTAGTGGTAAGTGCCTAAACTTCTGAAGCAGTGATTGATAAAATGTCCATCAACTAGTGTACCGAAAAAGATCAGTACATGTTTTCTAGGGTTGAGGGGAAAGTGATCGATCGGGATACATTTAGAAATGTCTATCCGTTAGACAGGAACCCATGTTGGCCAAATCAATGAGGTGGGGCATATTTATTTCAATCCGTTAAATGGTGACCTATTGAACGACTTCAAATTCAGCTGGAAAGCATCAACTTGAGGTCGCACAAAGCCGATATATGGATCGTTTAAGTAAAAATGGTCACTCCATCCTATGGATTCTAATGACAACCTTGAAACCCTGTAGAAGAATCTCAGACATGTGGCTGTAGCAATCCACTTCCCGTAAATTATTAGCCACCTATTACGGAGTGTCCATAGGAAATGTATAGGACACCAGGAATTACCTACCCAGAGATTCTGGCATGTCAGGATCTCCTGCAGGAGATTCCGGAAAGGGAGTCCTGTCCATCATGAGGTCGAATCATCATGTCCTTCGAAATAAGTTTCTTGAATGTTTGTAATCACAAGTTGTCCATAAATATTAAGAAAACTAAATTATTTTTTCAAGTAAAAAGAAGAAACGACAATTTCCCAGCTAATGGATGTAGTATCGTATAAATACCTTGGTATGTGTTTGGATGCACAACTTGATTATAGACACCATTTTTCTTCAATTATTAAAAATATGTCTTACAAAATGTATCAATTGACTAGGATGAGATCGTACATGTCACAAAATACTGCACTCCAGATTTATGAGACAGCTGTGTTGCCCTATATGGATTATGGTGATGTTCTGTATGCAAGTAGCTACCAAAAATATTTAGACAAATTACAAGTTCTACAAAATAGAGCTTTGCACGTTTGTCTGAAATTGCCAAAGTATAAATCTGCATAAGTTAGCTAATGTATCTCTACTCAAACAGAGGAGAGAGGCTCATGTTTTAAACTATATGTTTAAACGCTCTCGGTTGGTTCAGTTCATAGTAAATGACCCTTTACCCACTCGGCTCTATATGGCCCCAGTATTAAATTTTTTGAAACCAAACTGTTCATCGTATATGAGGTCTCTACAATATCATGGTAGTACCCTATGGAATGCTCAACCTGCTGATGTTCGGAATGTGGAGACATATAGAGAATTTAAATCCCTAACCAAAAAAATCTCTGGCTATATTAGACAACATCCCATATGAATTGTAATCTGATCAAGACGATGTAGAATAATACCTCTGAATATTGTTAAGGTACGCTTGGTTTAACTGTATTATTATATCCCAAAAGGATGGTCTTTTACGTATCCCCCTAGGGGATTCTCATGCATTTTTTTAACAATATTGATATATTTATCCTGGTTTGTCTCATATATTGACAAGTTCTAAGTATGTGGAAATACGACCTTTTCTTTTGTAATTGTACCCTATCTGTTAAAAGGTTCACCACACTAATGGCATAGCCAAGAAAACCAGTTGTTTATCAACTGAGGCCTATTGCCACTTTGTTGATTCTTATATTGAGTGATATATCAAACCAATACGACTGGATGGATGTATGTAGAAACTTATGAATCAATAAAGAAATTTGTACCTACAAAAAAAAAGAAAAAAGTTCATTCAATGTTAATTATTTAGAATCAATCATAATAATCTCATCTACCATCAGAAATCACTGTCATAACACACTTTGCATGTTAAAATCACAGGTTAATGGCGAACTATAGTATTGGTGTTAGTCTACACCGAGTTACTGCCATGCCCAACGGCGCTGTGGTGTCTGGAACTAAATGTTTTGCAAAAGCCTTTTAGTTGCAATACACTTGTTATTAATCTTGTAGGGGGGTAATGAAGACAATAACGACTGGTTTTGTATAGGAGTGACCATAGTCTCCTCATAGTTGACGACGTAATATCCTCGCTAATATCTCGGATATTACTACGAGTCAACTACTCGGAGATTACAGCCACTCATACACAAAACCAGTCATTATTGTGTATAAAATCTCCCATTCTCTGTTTCTGATTCTCATATTCTTCTTTTTCTACCTGACTCCTCTTTCTATCCCTCATTCCCTCATACCCAGCTATCTTTTCCCTTTAAATCTCCCCTTCTGTGTGTCCTTCTACATCCCTCTCTTTCTCTCCTTTTCACCTTATCCCTTTTTCCCCCTTCTCGACCTCTCCTGTTTCCCCTATCCTTTTTTTTCCTATTCCCCTTCCCTCATTCCCTCTCCATTTCCCATTTAAGTTCCCTTTCTCTCTCCTTGTCTCCCTTTCTTTTATTCTATTCTTTTTATCTCTTTCCCCCTTTCTTTCTCACTTTCTTACTCTAATTATTGTGCCCTCTCTCTCCCTCTCTTTCTCTCTCTCTCTTTCTTTCTTTCTTTCTATTCCTATTCACGTTCTATCTTCTCCCTCTTCATTTTTCTGATTTTCGCCCCTTCTCTCATTCTCCCTATGGTTCTCTCATTTGCGTATGTCTCTGTCTCACTCGCTCTCCCTCTCTCTCCCCCTCTCTCTCCCTCTCTCTATCTATATGTGTGTCTCTCTCTCACCTGCTCTCTCTCCCTCTCACTCTCCCTCTCCCCCTCTCTCTCCCTCTCACTCTCCCTCTCTCCATCTGTGTGTGTGTCTCTCACCCGCTCTCTCTCTCCTTCTCTATCTCTCTCCCTCTCTCTCATCCTCTCTCTCTCTCCCTCTCTCCCTCTCTATCTTTCTCCCTCACTATCTCTCCCTCTCTCTATCTCTCTGTTAATCTCTCTCTGTTTCTGCGCTCATACGGCTACTCCAGGGCTGGATTAGCGTGCCATCCACACACAGCGCCCTCTGGTGGCCGGACACGCGGGGCACGTCTGGCGGATTAACGGAGCACGTTCTCGTGTTAATCCCCCTCCCCCATTAGTGCCTCCCTCCGACCTCCAAACACAGCCGGCCGGCAGTGGAGAGTGTTATCACGATTTGCTGATCTCCCTCGGGGACTGTGCACATTAACTCAGCCCCCAGGATGAGTTGTCGTATTTATGCGTGTGTGTGCGTGCGCGCATATACCTTCCCAGATCTGTGTGTGGACGGCCCTGCCGGTAGATTATATGTGCGTTTTGACATAAGAGCTAAATGTTTGTTATCTATCGAATACAAAGTCTCCAATGAAACTGTATGGGGACTCAGGAAACCACTACCCACTGTTTAAAAAAAATCTCAAATAGCACAACAATGGTATACAGATTAAAGTACATGGTAATTGGCCTAAAAGCATTCGTAAATTTTACCCTCTATGAAGAGTTCATTTTAGCCCCCCCCCCCCCCCCCCCCCACACACACACACTTCAGGGGACACCATAAACTGCTTAAAGGGACCTACCGCTGAAGGAGGACAGTTATTTCGGTACGTAATGCTTCTTAACCCCAGTTATGGCGATACTCTGTAGGGAAAGCTATTCATATTTGAGTGGGCATTGTTGGGACAACACTCTGGATCATCTAAACCCCTTTTCCCGCCAGTTTCACAGTGACTATGCAGGCTGTTATGCAGGTTGCTATAGAGGATACTAAGCGACAACGTCACAAAAACATCATACCAGCATCGATGCAGTATGTTAACATTTTGCAGACTTCGAAATCATGCCGATTACACCCTTGACGATTATTCCTACCATTCAATTCCTTTAATTATTGTCGTACATGAAATACCTCGACACTTAGGTGTCACATACTCTTTGTTACTATGAGGAGTTTTTAAACCATCTTAGAAACCTGAGTCGGTAGGCCTACTGTCCGCCATATTTGAATTCACTGAGTATAGCTTTTGGTCACGTGTGTCAACCTTGGGTAGTAAACGTCAGTCTTGGGCAGTAAACGCAAGATTCTACACTCTCAGCAGTGGGATGTAACCATAGAACCTTCGGCCATATGTATATAGGAATACAGTATCTCTCTATTAACTAAGACTTCCAGAATTCCAGTCTATATACAGACATAAGTTAGTGCCCATAGGGGACTGCCCGGGAATATGCTCTGCACAGAAATGGTAGACACTGAAAGGCGCACAGAGTTGGGGATCGTGGGGGTGGACTATAAGCGCAAAACCGCCATGAACACCTTCCCAAGCGAATAATACTGAACATGTTTATCACCATCACCACTCCACAGGGCCCCGCCTCATCTCCCATTCTCCAAAGCCCAGAAACAGCCAGTGCTAAGCTTTATGTCTCTCTCTCTTTCCCTTTCTCGCTTAACAACCGCAGCCCTCCTCCCAATCCCAACATATAACCCACCAGCTAATACATCAACCCTATGCCTGTGTCCCGAGTTTACCTGCGACCCCTTCCCGCTGGCAGTCAGCTATCACTGGTGGAGCTCCCGTGTTACGCCAATGCGATATTTCCCTGTTGGTCAGTACTGAGAAAGGTGGTGAGTTCAGTGGGTCGAGGCGTTATAGATATAGATAGAGCAGTCTCAAAGTGACTTTTACAGCCATTGCGTTGTGTTCCCTATACATATACATTAACATTTGTGGATTAGAATATCAAGAGGGATATACATAACACACTCCTCATATTCCATTCGTTGAAGAGCTATCTTATTGATCATTGTGTCTGTTAAACTTCCAAATTTTTATTTTAGAATAGTTTATGTACACTTGAGATTCTTGACAAGGTATCTCAACAAGCATCAGCTGTTATTTCAAAGAAAAACAAGTAATAATTGGATCGAGGACATGCGATTTTTATCCTTGGGATTGAGTATGTTAAACAAAGAAAGGACAATGCCCTTAACAAGCTATTTATATCCTTCTTTTAGTCTACCAGTCTCTTTGTCTCTTTTTTCATGTCTCACCTTGTTGAAATATCCATTCCCTATCTCCCTCCCAGTCCACATAGTGATTGTCTGTTCTTGTCCCGTTTGGCCTCGCTTTAAATAGTCGAGGAGCAGAACCAGAATGGACCTGGGGGACGGGTGTCACAAGTTACTCGTTCCCATGGGTCTGCATCAGGTGTGGGACTGGCTCTCCGACTTTTCTCTGAACATTCATCTTTTCTCACAATCCTATATATTTTACCGCCTCTCTCTCTCTTCACAGTCAGTCTCATCGTCTAACTCTCCTCCCGCCCGCCGCAATGGGCCTCAGCGAGTTTCCCCCGCCAGTCTCCAGGGGGCCCCCGGGTAGCCATTTAACATCCCTAAGTGTGGATCCCTGTGGATCCCAGTGGGCCGCTCACGGGGAGTGGCGGGGGCCTCCAGGTGCTTGAGGTGCCTGCCCCCTCCTGCTGCTAGCGGAGAGGTGGGGGCTGGCTGCTCCAGGAGGGGTGGGTGTGGGTGTCAGGAGGGAGGGAGGCACTGGAGGAATCGGCGCTGGATGGAGTTTAAGTATCGGCACTCTCGGTTCTTTTTCGAACAATTTTCTCTATTGATTATGTTTCCATTTTATGTTACATCATTCTTTTCAAATCTATTTTCGCGTCTTATTCGGTAACACAATAAAGAGGGCTAGCTGAAATAAAAAAAGAAGTTTTGGTCAAAGTCGTCGTTCTCCACGAGTTTGATCTGGAGTGATATGAACGAGGCGACAGCTCAGTGAATATTACATAGCATTCAAATGAGTTGGAAAACGACATCTTTGACCGAAACGAGTTGCTTTCTATATTCATCTCATCACTGTACACATTAATCGAGTGGTCGACGCACAGGATATAGATCATGGAGAATGGACTGAAATACTCGTAGGGGCATGGAAAAGGAGTTCTCAGTGTTAAGCCTATGAGACAAATATACCAGGGGTGAGATAAAGTGGGCTTCCACTGGATTCCGTCTGCTCCCATGAAGTACAAAAGTGTAGTATAAAGCAACAGAAGCAAGTTTCTAAAATTGTATCAACTGGACAATAATTATATCAATATAGATTGCCCTTTTGTGTATTTCGCGTTCTTCTCATAGGTATTCATAGGAAATTGGTAGAATTAGATAGTAGGGACAATTTTCACCATGATAATCTTTCTGTCTTATTCACTTCTAGTAGGTGTATCACGTACAGTTGGTGGAGGTGTAATCTTTTCCATGTTATCGCTATGATAAACTCAACACTCCTTTTATAAGGTTGCAACTTTAGCCACTGCAGTTTAAGAGTTTTTGTTATGTTTTGACGAATCCTAGTTGGCCGATATCAAGGAAAAGCATCATTTTATGGAAGTATCCACTAAATCCAGAGCCCTCCTGCTCCGTACTAATGCCTTCGACCTGCCTGATTCTCTCTCTCTCTCTCTCTCTCTCTCTCTCTCTCTCTCTCTGCCCAGCGCTATGCGGAATTGCTGGGGGCTGCGGATGCTTGCAAATTATGGAAAACATCTTTCAGTTTGCATTCTCCATTTCTTAGATGCTGGGATCGGAGGGATCAGGTTAGTCTTCTTTTCGGGGTCATCCGATTCCCCATAATTGCTCACCAATCGGCGCAATTTCTTAACTAATTGGTTTTATTGGATGTTTCTCTTTATGCAATTACTGTGAAATTCGATAGAAAAATATTAGTTTTCAAATTCGAAATAACAGGATGGTAGAACTCCTCCGGTCTGACTTCTGGCCATGCCGCTGAAAGTGTCCCCCTTATACACTACTGACAGATCAGTGTATGTAAAGGGGGTGTTCCACTGGACCGCCGGTAGCCGAATCCGTAGCCAGACAATCGCCGATTATTATCGGATGCCCTAGAATTTCTCAAATCTTTGAAAATGGTCATTTATTAAACTATTATTATCAGAATTAAATGAATTACAATACGTGAGCTTCCTCTCAAGGGCCCAGGAACAATTGATCGAGTGAGAAATCGGCCTGGTGGAATGTACCCTTTAGTAAACGCAACCCTAACAGAATAGTAATAGCTGAGTGCAAATCAGTCTGTGATGTTGTAGCCAATCACAGATACAGGACTAAACAGCATCCTTTAAGAGGATCAAACTGGTCTTTCACGCACCACTACCGCAGGGCTTAAGCCCCATGGCGTCTTGTGGTTTATCCATGAAGTCCTGCCCTCCCCTGATGAACAGCCACCACCTCCGGCATACCCGACCGACCCTCCCTCGCCATCCTTCCTGCCCTCTAGCGGGGGCAGCCAGAACCGTCGCCGCCATTGTGGTCACGTGATGCGGATTTGCGCAATCTCATCGGTCACGTGCGGTGATAGACGCTAGTGTCCTCATTCGGCAGGCGTTGATATTGACTATTTATTGCACCATGCTGGAGCCATTGTAAAGGGCAGGGGAGGGGCGACGACCCTGGATTGGCCGCCACCTCTGTCTCCACTCTGTTCCAACTGTTCCAAAAGGTTGGCTTGGTTCAGACCAGGCCTTGTCTATGAATCCTCTCTCTCTCTGTTCTATGTGGAGTGGTAGAGCGGAAATACTTAGTCATAACTCATGAAAACACACACAAAAGGATATAAGAATATGGAAAATGGTTTCAAGAGTAGGAAAAGGCACGCTCTCCATGCATAGGACCAAGGGGTACGGAAGATTTGCAGGGAGAGTGATAGATACATCAGCTTACGGGTGAAGGTGGTAGCGGTTTTACCCAACCAGAGCTAGTAGTGTAGCTCTGGTGACCAGTGTACGACGGCAGACAATCGATGACAAGGTGGCGAGAAGTTTTGGTTTGTTGGGTGTCTGGGCAGGCCTAGGCGGGGTGCACCATTACGTGCCCCTAACTCGTGACGCCAGTGAGTCAGAAGAATAGATGATGGATGCGAACTACCCACCACTGCACCAGCTTATTGATTTAAGGGGCTGTTCAACCTGGTCGAATTCTCAGCCGAGGTGTGATTCTGACAGTGTCAGAATTACTATTCGGGTACCGTCAGTGTAATGGAACACCATAACCTGGTGAGATCGGTGCCGTCGGTCGCCATCGGTCGCCGTCGCCGCTGTCGGCCGCTGTCGGGTGCCTTGTTCCATATGTCCGATGCGCACCGATACTAGTACACCCGTATACCGCTAGGGTTTTTTACTCTTGGTGTCCTTTGGTGACCGATTGCAACATATGTAACCTTTACCCCTGGCATGTTTACTCAAAGTGATTATTCGAAGGTAGGTGTGTTTTAGGTGGGAATAAAGGTTGTATATCATGTTCATTTTGAAAAAGAATAGGATTCTAACTGTAATCAAGTAATATTACAGTCTACAGGGTCAGGACTGTGAAACTCAGGCAGGATTGCAATCGGGTAAAGTCAGAGAATTTAACGATAACCAGCACAAGATTGTTACTGATGCCTCAGGACCAAGGCGGACAGTGAGATAGATTCCATCGTTCTGATGGAACAGGCTCTTTACTAACACATTCACCATGTCATTAGTGCAGGCATTGGCCATATATGCGTAGCCTCTCACTCCATTCTTTGCTTTTCCTACATGAAATAAAGTTATGAACTATTTAATTTACTATGGACCACAAAAATAGATTGAACAATCAGTGGATGTTTGAAACACCCCTACCTATGAAGACTTAAAATCATGTCAAAGGAATAGAGTCATATTGATTGATGGGTGATGGTGTTGTTTTGTACAGGAGCTTATGTTTTCATACTGTATTTAATGTTTACTTGCTCTGTTTGTAAATTGTTAAAATCTTCATTTCTATGAAACAGAAACAGAGGGATTATCATGTAATATGACAACTGGTCATGCTAGAAAACCAAGCCTGATGAGACGTTGAGCCATGGTCAGTATAAAGAACAGATCTTAGAAAAACAAAAAGAAACAATTCCGTCTCCAGGGTATACTAAGTAGAAACTGAACGAGAGTGAGCGTTTATCGCATGACGGGCAGGTCACATGCCACTGCACTAGGCGTTAGCCGAGCGCAGTGAGTAGCCGACCTGACCCTACTAATTTGAGCTCAGTTGAGTATCTATCCTACCCAGACTGCAATAATTCATTTGTTACCCTCGTGCAATAAATAACACTTTATTGCACGCTTACCCGAATACAGTGACCCATTGTAAAGCGTATGGCGTTTTTATTAGGGGTAGGATAAAGCACAAACATGCTCGCTGTGACACCGTTTCAGAGTAGCGTAATGGCTGTAATTACTCCACGGAGAAAACACGCGCACATGAATCGCAACATACATCACATACATATTGTTGGGAAAATAGCTGTTGACCCTTTCAAGGCAGGGGTCTGTGGCAGAGCCCTGTTGGCCGGAGTGGGTACTCGGCACTAGTATAACTCCAGCGGACGGGTCGTCGTTTTGTCTAAACCCATATTACATTGCTTGATCACGTGATATGACACCTCATTCTTATCCTTATCATTCATTTTACCAAATAGTGTTGAATATTATATCATAAGTATATTCTCTGAAAGTTTCAGATTTATTGATCGATTATTTCTTCATGAAACAATGAAATCGTATATATTACTAAATTTCATTTAAAAAATCCCTCAGGGCATTATCCAGTCTACGCCTTGGAATGTCTCAAGGCATTATCCGGTCTATGCTGGGGAATGCCTCAAGGCATTATCCACCCTATAACGGTCAGATTCCAATGAAGATCCTCATTGCCTCCAGGTTCAGAGGCTCATGCATTAATGGTTTATGGAACCAGCCCTTTCGGGAGTTTCCCATGAGTGTCAAAATCGGTATTTATCACAGTCAGTCCACGTCCTACAGTTCACTTCCCTGGAACCGACCTACAAACCGAGCCGAGAAAAAGGAGATGATTTCAGATGAGCCAATCCGAGTTGAAGATGATGGAAGCTGCTCAGCTGGCGGCGGATTCTAACTAACCCGCTCAGAGCTGCTCAGTGTGTCCCATGCCTCGGTGCACTCCGTCAAAACACGCCATGCCGTCTTAGAGCATTACCACTGGAATGCGTCAAATGTCTTGAGGCATCTCTTCAAGGGCATCTTAAACCAATACGACATTCCGATGAAATTGAATAATGTTCTCAATGACTAAAATAATTATCTAATCTGATGAGCAACTGATATGTTATTTTGATGAAAATTTGTCAGTTTGGTTTTCCATATGGGTTATAAAGTAAACATGTTGGCTTTATTCTGGAAATGTGTGGGATGATCTGAGATAGTAAACGCTAACCACAAACGTACATAGGCGTTTGAAAGGTTAAACATAAATCAGTACCCAACAACAACAAGGATCCTTCAAGTCCAAACCATAGTCTGTCAAATCATCCAATCTTGCTAAATGTTTGATGAAAAGTATAGCACTGATAATTAAGCAGCCTAAAGCCATTTAAGATCTTCAACATTCAATAGACACATGTAGATATATACCCTTTAGGGAAAAACCAAGCAGTTCGTTCCCCGAATAACAAATTTGTTATAATCAACTGCCTCCGATGAATGATAGACATTATAACTAGCCAGAAGCATCTGAATTCAAAACAGCCAAAGCAATGAGGGGTTTGACAAGCATGTCTGAAAGCGGCTCTGACATGAGAACGACCTGAGAGTGATTAAAAAGAAGCCAAGGAGCAGCTCTTATAGACGGGATAGGGATCAGAAGAGACGTCGGGCTTGGGTCCCCAATGATGCAATCTAGTAATTGGAATCAAATTTGGTTGCTTGCTTTGGGGGATTTCAGAGATTCCACTAATGGCTAACTCAAATGGCAAAATGTGACTAACCCTTTTCAATTGGTAAATCTATACCAGTTGATGATTTCAATGTTTTCTCAAATTATAAAAAGTAATTGTTGAGTTCGCAATACAAATTGTCACTCATATTATCGTAGATTACTAGAATATTTATTCAAATCTTTTAGAGGACCGTCTACCACCTTCATGGAAAAAGTGGACAAATTCTATGGGCTAAGAATTGTTGTCAGTCACAATACATGTTTTTTGCCTTTTTGGTAATATTTCTTAATTGACAGATTAATCCCTTTTGACACATGTTACTCCATTTTCCTTATTGTTCAAGTAATGATCATACCATAGATGCATCGCATATTGCTTTACAAGCAGGGGTGGAATACAAATAATTTCGGGCAGATCCATTACAGGCTTAGATCTTTGTTGTAGCTGACACTGTCGTTGAAAAATTCAGATTTAAATGGCCATGGATACATGAGATCGACTTGTGTCTTGGATGTTTGACGCCTGCAACCAACAATTACGCTCACTTTACACAGCACTTCTGACGTCATCTTCAATGATAAATATTTTTGTTTGTAAGGCTGTGTTTATGAGCCTGCAATTAATAGAGCATAGCGTTCCTCAGTCGACATCAAAGCATGAGACCCCAAAACTCATTTCAGTTCTCGCTTTCAATCCCGAGTTGGCGCGATTTGTCTGAAATCCACCGATCGGTCACCCCAATGACCTCTGATTTTTCGGTCGTCAAGTTAATCTGCCGTGTGAATCTCGTTTCCATTATTTCCTCTGTAATTTTTTTTCTCCATTGGCCGCAGACCAATATTCTCCATGGTGTTTTCCCACACGCTTGTAGTTGGGTCTCTCATGTTATATTTACCAAAGCGCGTTCCCTTTTAGAAATCCATTGCTTAGGAAAATTCACGGAAGAATGAAAATCGTGGTTATTCTTGGTATTTCACAAAGTAGCTATTTGCATTATGCAGAGCAGATAATTGAGATCACTGAGGCTCTTCGATTCCGATATGAAAGCAATGCAGGATGTAATGATCGACACCAACCTAACATCGTCTATTTCTTCGAATGGAAATCATAGTCCTTTAAACTTTGCTATAGAAAATCAAATGGGGACATTTAATCTGTAAATAACATCAGCCCCAAATAGGTTCGGTGCATCTACGACGTTTCCCATTTTCAATTTGCGGAAAAAAGTCGGCTGCCATTCGCAGCAGACGACTTTTAGAACCTTCCAGAAAAAAAACCAAACCTTCCCGCCAAGAAATCCTCAAGCTGTCCCCTACCTCATCTCCCGCTCGACGCACGCACGGACGGACGGAGAGTAGGAAACCCCTACTTTCATCCTTCCCCACCCGTCTTCCCATCCCCTACAAAGACTAGCTCGCCCATGTGCAGGCCTGTTTTCGGCGACGACCCATCTATCTTCAGCACAAACCGCCTTTCATACGCCAAGGACGCCTGGTTTGGTGGCGTTTCTGCCGGCAGCCGGCCTCCATTTTGTCCGCCCGCCCAAGCATAGCCTGACGTAAATGAAGTTCCTCGTCAGCCACGGTAAAACAGCGGCCATGGTCGGACACGGGCATTGAGCGAAGGCGACGGGTGGGAGGGGGTTGGAGGGGGGAATGAAGGGTGTAGAAGGAAGGCCGGCTGGTGCCGGAAAGTAGGCTATCTGAAGAAAAAAGAATAAGAGAGAAGAGTATGGAGGTCTCGACTGACCTGTTACAAGCTAGCCCCCAGTAGGACATCATCAATTGACCCTGTATCCCTATACAGCAAAACGACATAGGAAAAACGACTCTAGTTTTGCCCAGGGTAGAGAAGGTCAATGTTCTTTCACAAAGAGGCCACACTGGACTAGTAGTGGACATTGGTAAAGCAAGGTTAAATAAATCAAACCTTTTTTGCGAATATCTGCTTCTGTTGGACCAATGCTGAAGTCTTATGATACCAGCTGAACATTTTAACTGTTTTGATAGATATTTCTACTTGAATACCTATGCTATCAGCCATATATAACTGTATCAAAATAGTTGATACGTTTCTACTCTAGGAAGATTGGCTATCGAACAATTATAGAATGGAAGAGGTATTATGGCTAAAGAGGCTCTGATACTATTCAAGGTTCATGGATTAACAGGATCTAACCATGCCTATAATTGTATGGCGTTTCATCACCCCTATTCTAGCTAAATAGGTATATGTGTATTTTAGTCTAAATGACATTATTTGACAACATTGTCAGCCTCTCATTGTTATAGCGTTTAGCCTTCCAACAACCAATCACGGGTAACGTACCATCTATCCCTAGGGTATGCTAGTAGTTTTGTTTACACGGTGAGGATTGGCTAATAGAGGTCACATAGTGCATGTCAACGAAACGGCACCTACTTCATCTTACAAAGTAACCCGATATCTCAATATAACTAGACTAATTCTGGGCCGAATCGAATCTTAATGATTTAATCACTCATCTTTTTTCCCATTTTCAACTGGGGTGTACGGTTTCGTTATTACCTGTCCATACGAACCTACTACAGGGCATACATTCAATGTCTCATTCAGTTAAACTGGACTTTGATTGGCTGAGCGATGTGTGCCCTTACCGTGTGAAACCTATCCAGACAGAGCGCCGTAGGTAGCCTCATGGGTAAGCAATCAAAGAGGAACCTCAGACTATGCGGAAACCATGGAGAACCATCTGGGAAGCCACTCAGGAAGCCATGGGGAAAGCTACAGGGAAAGCCCTGAGAAATGCATGGGGAAAACAATTGAGAGGCCCCTTGGGAAGAGAATCCATAGGGGCAAGCCATATGAAAGCTACATCGAAATCCGCTGGGCAAGCCATGCGAGAAATCTCAGTGGAGGCCATTGGGAACGCTATGGGGAGAAGCTATGAGAAAAGCCGTGGATGAAGCGACTGTTTACAGCTTTGAAAGAAGCGCATTTGAATACATTTGGATGATGGAATAGAGGGAAGCTATTTTCCGGTGAGAAAAAGTCAAAGTTACTCGATAAGGCTTGGAAAATGTACTGCCTAAGGCCTTGGCCACGGGCTGTAATTTTTTCCTAGTAACTTTGACTTTCTTTCTCTGGAAACTTAGTTTCCTTATTCCTATATACCTTCAAATGTAGTTTAATAAAGATAAATAGCATCATTAGCCTACCAGCCATCAAACGCAAAGCCATATCCAGTCTTATCAAGTCATCTCCCCACTGCGTTTTTCATATGAATTTTATAAGAAGATCTGATCGGTCTAAATGTCAACCTTGGGTAGTAAAACGTTATTCCACCCCCGTAGCATGGTGTTACCATGTAGTGTTCGGACATAGATATATAGGAATAGGGGAAATCATGGGAAAAGCTACAGTGGAAGCTACAGGGTAAAGTCACAGGTGAGGACACAGGAGGAGGCACCTTCATTGGCTTTACATGGCCATACTCACTAGAACCCTGGAGTCCTGGCCTACACATGAACAACAACAATCAACAAACACGCACCAGCAGCCTAATTGAAACGCCCTAATTATGTGGAGAGCCAGGAACCCATCATGATTGGTCACGTAATAAGGTAGTTATCGCAACAGTTCTCAAATTAAATTGGTTGTATTACGAACGTACATTGGATAACGTACGTAGTTGGGATAGCCGTAACATTCACAGGCGTCATTGCTTTTGTGTCATATATGAGAAATGTTAACCTTTTCCCTGCAGCACCCAGTTCCTCTGATCACCATTGTACAGCAGGCATTGCCTACATAAACGACCCTGCTACAGCAGGCACCTTTTTTTGAAAAATAGCAATGTCACATGATGTGTCATGTGATTTGAGTAATTTACTTTGGTAGCTGATGATATTTAGTAATACCAAATCAAAGGTCAATATGCCGTTTTTACTATGTCAAAATTTCTTTCAATTCAGACAATTATTTTCTTTTTTTATTGAATTTTGTACATAAGTATCAATGATGCCTCTATAATGCCTAGAGGCATCATGCTGCTGTAGCCAGGGGAATGCCTGGAGGCATCATGCTGCTGTTAAAGGGTTAAACTTATTGCTGGTTCTGGATACTAGATGCGCCCTCTCATAGTGTTAGTTATACTTGTTTTCCAATTGGCACAAACATCAAAGGCTATTTAGAGAGAAATTGACATGTGAGGAAGACGTAAGCGAAAGCTAATTAACATGATAATATTCTGGTTGAAAATTGATTCAAAGCACGATTGACGTTCGTCAGTTCATTAAGGAAAATGCTGGTCAAGGAAACTGTTTTCCCTCAATGGGAATAGACAGCTTCATTGATGTTTTGACGGTTATTAAG
Organism: Alentia gelatinosa; assembly: GCA_950022655.1. NCBI lineage: Eukaryota > Metazoa > Annelida > Polychaeta > Phyllodocida > Polynoidae > Alentia > Alentia gelatinosa. The sequence goes on along the minus strand of OX465591.1, from coordinate 32,040,102 downwards.
CCATGACAGTTATTAGCAGTTCTGCGAAGTTGTTCTACTTCTAAAGTAACTCTTCTTATGACTTATCTTCTTATGACCCTTCTGTTATTATTTTACTTCTGATTTTTGTCCCCCCCCCCCCGTCTTTTACCCCTTTTTTAAGGTAGGAAGGCTTCTTTTAAATTGTAAAAGGAAACTATAATTGACGGTTCACTCACGAATATATAACATAGCAATACACTGTATACTTTATATATCGCATATGATACATTGTATATAAATTGGTATATTCAAAGTTTGCTAATCCGTCAAGATACGACAGAATTCCATCATGTTTGCAACGATGATAAATCATACAAACTAGCATACAAAAGGTAGGTAGGTAACTTTGCAGAGATGGTTGATGTTTGATATAAATGTTTTAGAATAATATCCAAAAACATCCTATTTTATCGTCAGCCACAAAGCAAGATATAATCGTAGAGTGTGTTGTTTGTGTTGTCTTTACTGCTTGTGCATGGGGAGTTACTCATCATTTAGACAGGAGGTTTGTGTAAAAGGCGTCTCTGGGCGTGTTGAACTGTATTTATCTTAGTGTTCTTGCTGCCGCTACCAGATGTGTTCTTTGTCGGAAAATCAATCGCGTCTGCGATCAAAAATGGGTTGTCAGTTGGGTAATGTTCCTGGATGCATCTACTTTGTGTATTTATGTCATTTTGAGTTAGTTTCCACCGTCTTGTCGGTAAATAACCTTCTGAAAAAAAAGCTTCAACCTTTGTGTGAGCTAACGAAGTAAATTTCGTAACGGATGGGGAGTAGTCTCAGGATGTATGGGCTGCACCGAAGACACCAGTAAGAGGAATGGCCTAGATTCTCCTGGGCCATAGAAGTGAGATGAACCCTTCTGTAACTACGTTAGGCCGTATGCTTTGACATAAAACTTCTGGAAATATTTCAGGTATTTCAGGTAGAACTCGATGCCTCAAGATGTCACAAGGAAATCGTCGCCCAACATGTACCGATTATCGTAACATTCATTGTCATTGTATTGTTATTATTAATCGGTAGAAGTATTAGATATCACTATGAGGACTCAGTCGCGTGAATATTACCATAACTTATACCTCTTGGATATTAGTCCATCCACATACTGGATCCAGTCATAATCAGAATTAGTTTTACAAATATCACCAATGTTTACATTAATAAAGTATCAGATACGGAATCGACACAATACGTTATTGGCGGTAAAAAAACCAGTCCGCTCACAGGGCACCTTTTCTCTAGGCCATGTTACCATTTTCTGCCCTCTGATAGCTCTCTCCCGTTTTCTTTTTTTTAATTCACACAAAATTTCACGACAGACGAAATTCGCCTCATATTGGCGATCATTTATTACTGTCCATATTCTAAATAGTATTCGCTGCAATAACCATCATTCATTTGGTCTAAGGAATGTAATGCCTTTCATGTCCTATACTAGCCTTGTCAATGACTATATTTCTCAAATCATCATTAAATCCGAGACAGAATCCGTACTATAAATCTGCAGTTTCTGGTCATCTGTATCTAGTCCATGGTCAAGGTGGCCCGCGGCCTCCCATCTCCCAGTTACCATCTCGCGGCCTTGACCTTCACGCTATGAATGCTGGGTAAACACGAAGCCGACGAGCTCCGCGCGCCCCCTGGAGGCGTTCAGGGGCAGAGACGCCGGCGGAATTCAGAGACGTCAAAGCAATTACGACCACCATGTTTGTTGATCATCAAGGGGAACTCTCCTGGTGCACGAAGAGTGTTTATGTATGCACATGAGAGGTGAGTGCAGATATTTACTTCTGAATCACCCACAGGCTTTCGCAGACAAAATATAGAGAGTTGACGGGGGGAGGCCCATCTCACAATATGAAATTTGCACACAAAATATAGAAGTTATTTCGGCATACATTGTCCTGCATTACACATATTCGTATACAAGCATAGAGTCATGCATAAGCACTACATGCCTGCAAAAGCGCTACAACGCTTCAATACGCACCATTACACAGATAAACAAACACAGAAAAGCATCAACAGAAGGGAAATGAGACGCCAAAAATGATCCCCTTAGATGATAAGAGTTCGTTCTTTACTTATATTTCACTGATTTAGAATTGAGGAATATCGCACTGAAATATCTTCGAAATGTTACGGGGATTCCTATGATGAGTGAGACGGATGGTTCAGATGACTTGTATTTCATTAATCTATATAGAACTAAGGGATATCATTCCCGGATATTCTCCATTATGGTGGGTTATTATCATAATTGATGCGGACTGGTAGACTTTCTAAGTGTGATAAGATCTCCGCCGGGAACGCAAAAGAGGGTAAAAGGGGTGGGGGATGAAAAACTAAACAACAACAAAAAAAGGGACATAAGAATAGTCACTTTAGAATCGTCGAGATCAACCAGACATAAGGAAGACGTCTTGATTACAAGTAGGTTTCGTGCTGTGTATACTTTGTATTTGCAAAAACCGGTAACTCACTTTTGTAATCTGTACGAACATTGGTTTCTTTATTCCGGCAAAATCCGCCTTTCTACCTGGTTATTATATTGAATTGTTTAAACACAAGGTACATGTATACCCATAAAGTCCACACTCAAAACGGACACACATTTTCACACTATTTGCAGCTAGTAACCGGCAACATATACTTACTATCCAACGCATTTTGTTTATCCCATTTATATAATTGGCTGCCGGATATCATTATGCGATACCACTAAAAGAATGGATGACACAAATAATATAGATAGTGAAGAACGGACAGCAATATTCCTAGGGGCATGGAGAACGGTTTCCCAATATTAAGCCTATGGGACAAAAATACCAGAGGTGAAATAATACTGGCAAGCTCATTGGACAATGAGCATCCGCTTTGCATATGAATGCAAACACATATAGCAGAGAGACACCCACAGATGCATTTAGAAGTTTATATCTTCCCTGGAGTACACGAATATATTTATTCATTCCGGTTCTCTGCTGATCGCCCCCATGAACTCTTCTAGTCTGGTAGCTGGTGGCTCGGTTGGCTATGCAAGAAGACAACAGTGCAGTTTGCTTTGAGGTTATTGGTCCCGTGCACGAAATAAACGTGTTTGGATAGCTGCAGTCTGTGATCTGATGCCGAGACGCCCGCTCCCCGAGGACGCCATAAAGCGCCCCCTGGAAGCCAGACTTGGCTGCTGTTCCCGCGCAAAGTCCAGAACGGTCGCTGGCCGTGTCGTCTGCTACTAAAAATCCCCCTCCTTTGTCTTTAATGGTGGAGGCTTTGCAATTTGACGTTCCTCGGACGAATAGGCAATTGTAGCCCTACATTTGGGAGGGCTCTCATGGTAATTGTTATGATTATGGAGCTAATAAGGGCGGCTTAAAGATGTAAATATACAGGACTGTCAGTGCTGGTTTGTTTTCCCGCGCTCCCCGCAGCGCCATATTCCTATCAGGTTGGAGTATATGGTGGGCGATAAAAGGAGCACTTTACAGACCATGTCCCCAGCACAGCGGAAGTACATTTACCCATCATGATGCATTGGGTAGAATCACGGGATGCAGCTAGGATGGCGACCAGGACGAATTGGGGCCGTTCATTTGGTCACGTGACTCCAAGCAGAATGCATTGCATCTGGGGAAGACTGCGATTGGGTGCGTTCCTATTGTCAAAACAAAAGGGCAAGGAGATAATCATAGCCAATGGGAGGGGTGGATGGACGTGGGTGCGGGGCGGGCTTATGGTGGCTTCTGAGTGGTCTATTAGATACGATCCTGTCTGGATGAGAGATAGAGATAAAGATTCCTGGTGATGGAGTTGTGTCATGATTCCGGAATCGGCATCGTAGCTGCATAGTTCAGCGCTCTGTGGGAGAATACAGACCTTTGTTCCATCATGCCAACCCGGATCACTATCACTGACGTCGACTCAAGCTCACTAAGACTTGCCCTCGAGAATAACAGTATGGTCTATCTACGCCACGTGTATTCCTTCATGTACTGGGTTTTGTACTTGGTTAATGTAGCATTTGATGATACATATGCCATGTACCTGCTAGAAGCTTGGAGCCGCTTGGAACATCCCTATACTAATTACCCATAAAAGATGATGTTGACATCAATGATTATTTATCAATCAAAATACTAGGAAAGAAAATTAAAACCTCACTCATAAGGGACAAATAGAAGTCCCTTATGCGGCCATTCACACCTATCTGCATCGATTGACACGCCATCAAGTGTTAAATTCTATCGCAACCTATTTCTTCATTTTCTTTTTGTAAATGAATTGGCCTCTGTAAAGCAGTTATTCTGGCCAAACTCCAATAAATACGATAATCTCCCAGACAGTAACAATACTTCGTTTTTAAAAGATAAATATGTAGAAGGTGATAATGAGTATGTGAACATAATGAGATAGTGAGGTGAAACAAATTAGCCTGCTGCAAAACCAAAACCTAGTCCTTCGGATGGACTTAGTCAAACCAATCTTTATGATCTGGTTTTTCGTAAACCTAATAAAGGTAGCTTTGAGTGGCAATTATAGATTTATCCTAGCTGAACAACTGACTCCTGAAGACTGAAACTTATCGTTGGCTAGATGTCATTCAGAGCTGTACAACTGAAGCACAATTCATGAATAAAGATTGTAATTCTGTCGATGCTGACTAACTAGCTTATTTCTATTTCATGTAGAAATCACCCGTGCCTCTACATCCGCTTAAAACAAATATATTTCACATTTCACAAGGAAACCTGATTAAACATACACAACAATCAATTCTAGACCTGTAATTCCTCCTAAATGCACCCTAGTTATATAATCGCATCCTGATTCAGGAGACTCTAGATTCATCAGTGTGTCCAAGCAAAGACGTAGCCAATCAGACCCTCCTCCAATCAGGCCAGCAATTCTTGTCCTAATTCCACGTAATAAGCTGCTTCCATCCGATGCTGTCAGGACATCATCCTTACTACCTTCTCCAAATATTACACCCTCCCAGGACCAAGCTTAACCTTGATAACCTATCAGCCGCTATCTCACTGGCCAACATTAAAGGCATATCCTACAATTCACAGTGGTGCCACCGGGTGATTCTTAAATATTGTCAATAATTAGTCGAATCTGGTTCTTTATGATCCATTCTAATTTTCAAATGAGTAAATTTGATGCCTTGTAGTGTTTATCCAATCTTAATGGGTAAAATATGCCAATTTACTTTTACTTCATTTACATAAGAAATATACTGCAAAATATAGCTTTCTTCAATTCTCTCAAAAACAAGGATGGTGACCTATGGATTTCAAAACTTACATGTGTAGTAGTATACGTAAGCTGTATTCTCTGAAAGTTTGAGGAAACTGACATGTGTTTTACTACGTGAAAAACAACCTTTTGGAGTTTCTATATATTCTTCTACAACAATATCATAATAATGATCTCTAAATCAAGAACTAGCACGGGGACCCCCGAATTTTAAGTTAGATATGTGTTCTACAAGACTAACAGATCATCATATTAAATATTCAAGAAATTGATACCAGCCAAATTGTCGAATATGCCATTAGCGGCCACGTATTAGCTTGTTCCTTTCATGAAATTGAGGTCAGCTTCGTTCAGGTGTTCCTTTATCAATAAGAGATTTTCCTCTCACAACAATCGAGGCAGTACTCACCGTCCTCCAAATCAAAGCATGATAACCTCTTCAAAGGTCGTAACGTAAACCCCATCAAGGGTACGTGGCATGGACTGCAAACCCGTTATCATGAATGATGAAGGTTACAATGAGAATGAGATGGTAGAGATTCCATTAGAGAGATTACGACAAACCACTCTTTTAAACTACAAATCAACAACAAAACTCTGAATCCACATTAAAGAAATATCATTTGAATAGTATATATACACGGTTCGAGTCATATGAATTACTACTAAGCATGAATCTGGAAGCATGGTTCAGTCAGATAAGATTAGGAATAACAACTTCGGACAGGTATGGTATACAACACCTTGAGACAATCTGTCCAATCTAGAGTCATAACGTGTTTGGACGACTGCAAACAATACAGAACAGGTGTGACGCACAGACCTTGAATGCAAATCCTTATTCTATCGCTGTATCTAGCCTCATATCAATAGGTGTCTGTGGATCATAGAACAGCCACCAATGCCTTCTCTTTGTCACCTCTTTGTCTCCAGATTCAATGTGTCATCTTGATGAACTACTTACCATAGGGACCAGCCCCTCAGGCTGTTAAGTGGAATTCACACTGTGGGATTCATGTACCTCACATTGTTGAAGACAAACACACTGTGAGGTACATGAATCACATCGTGTGTAGGTATGTCTGGTCGTGTGTATATTTGCTCTGGGTAGTAAGGGGGCCTGAGGCCCTAGAATAGGTGCCGAAAGGTCAAAATGTTACAGTGGACTTAACCACCTATATATGTTAAAGTGGACTTAACCACCTATATATATATAAACCTATATACGTCAAATATATCACATGTTAAATATCAAGGGAGGAAGTTATCTATGATAGATAAGATTCTACCTTTCGAGGCACAGACATTACAGATCTGAATTCATCTTATCATAGTTTCTGCTGTTGCACTACTTTCTCATACGTGCTGGGCATCTCCCTGGTCACCCAGCTCCGTGTAAGTACATCAGTCAGCATGTGTCCCTCACAAGTGACCTTCGCACGCAAGAATATCCATTAAGGTACCACACCACAACACGCACTCTGCGGGGAAGGCAGTAGGGAAGCTACGGTGGACATCATCAGAAGCCTAGACACTGCATAAAAATAAACCATATTGGATGTGAACACAAGTTATAAGGCTGTGTATTAGACGTGTGCATGTCGCATTATTTCATCTTATCCCTGCTACAAGTTTAGAAATAGGAATAACACTGAAATATTATACGCAACAATCACCCACGTAAAGTGACTATACGACACAATGGTCGTTGGGGAGGGATATGAGATGACGTCATAAGCAACTGGCCAATCAGCCACCTGGATTCGAGAAAGTAAAACAAAACATGAGTTTGGAGATTCATAAGTTCATAACTGTATTTGCATAAGTAATTCGAATTATTCTGATATTGTGAGGCAATTCAAATAGTAAGATAAATATAGTACCATACTCAGGTCGTATAATCAAACATACTCCACTTGTTTGGATGTGCCGTAATCATCACTTGGCATCGCCTCGATGATTGTGGTGCTTTCCAATTTGTGGAGTATTACTTATCTATTTAAGTCTTCATCCAGCTCGATATAAATCTCACTAGAAATACTTGAACCAAAAATTGACGTTTGATTTGGAACCTGACTGGAAACCATCTGGGGAAATAGCTGGACGATTAGGTTATTATTTAATCACACTCCTTAAATGACTTCCTTCTAATTACACTTTTTGTCCTTTGCGTCTTCATATATACCCCATAGTGTAAGATTCATTTAAAGAAGTATGTCAATTTGAGAGGGATACATAAAAACCCGTATTCATTTGTCTATTGTAGTTTAGATTATAATCAAAGGCTTTTTTTCTATTTGGATATATGTACCATATGTATTTTTGTCATCAAAGACATATTTGTTTGTCTCTTAGATTGCATCACTGAAATGCACAGCAATCCTTCCTGGTAATAAGGTGAAAGTTTCTCTTGGATCTGTATTAGATATAGGTCTCAGAAGGCAAACAATTATTCGGCTATTTTAATAATTGCAAATTAGATCAATAGCAACACCCCGTGCTGGCGGCAGAAGCTGATTGATTATCAAATGAGTACATTATAAACTTTAAAACAGTGTTCATTAACTGACGATCCCTAATCCGCCTCTTCGAGAAGACTATGGATAATGTAGGGTGGGGAAGAGTGATGACACCTCATCTAAAGTTAATCCTCTCAAAGCTTCACTTGACATAGTATGATGGTGGAAAAGGACTTAACAGTCAACACCTGATGCCCTTAACCAAGTACCAGTGCCCTCTATTTAGCCGTCACGTGACAAAATGGCGGCATTGCCTGACGCGTAATCTGCTAACTGCATTCAGTGACTTTCAGAAATAAAGATTGACCGTGTCAACAAGGCATCACCCGTCCCATCCAGCCATCACCCTCCTCACACACGAAAATGAAAGTCATCCATTCTTCTCTAGAGGAATTTCACACTCCAGTCTTTCTAATGAAGAGTTGTCTTCATTCTTTTTGTTCTTCCTGCTAGTGTTAATAGGCATTGCAGCGGAGAAAAGAAACATTTATTACAGCTGAGAATGCTAGTAAAGGGCTGCATACTTTTTGTTATTTTCTCTCTATCAGGAACCAAAATGGCGGCCCTATGTGATAGCGAGGAGTCTCGCGAGACTTGCCTATCACCGTGAAGGTTCTTCACGTGACGATTGTTCTATTTTGCTGCACCAGAAAATGAGATTAGTGTCAGTAGGGAGTGCTCCTGTTTGATTCTGGAGAAGCATCCATCACAAAGCCTGAGAGGTTTAAAAACCCGCCCTCTAGGACTGAGAAGGGGGAGGGTTGTTTGCATCGTGTCTCGACTCTACCGCCTGAATCAGTGGTGCATGAAATACAAGATGGTTTTTAGCGGAAGTCTCCCACAGGAAACTAATCTAAACCAAGAGAGTCGATGATAAACATTAAACGATACGTTAATCTTTTTGTTCATCTAAGGCAGACAATTAAATATACCCTGATAGCTAGGTAATTGTAGGGTATCATATGATATATATGCACATGTATATATATACATATATATGCACATGTATATATATATACATATATATATGCATTTATATATATATATATATATACATATTTATATGATTATCTAAATGATATTTCGGTAAGGTCTAATGATGACAAATCTAAGCTCCAGCAACAGTAGTAGGCCGATGGTAAAGATTGGTGACGATATCAGAGGAATCGCATGTTATAACAATTTGTGTGAAATACGCATAAAATCCCCATAACTGAAACATTAACAAACCATCATGAAAATAAATAAGACGATGATAGGTGAGAGAGCGATAAGAGACATTAATATCAATCTTGTAAGTAATTGTTTTGTGCCCCACATTAAATCTTACCTGCCATAAATTTGCTATATTTTTTCTTCATTGATCACATGGAATACCATTCAGTATTTCCTCCCATCAAAACAATCCACACGAAAATAATGAGGGGGATACCTACCAAAAACCGAGATGCCAATTTAAAGCCAATTACCAAAGCATATTGACCGGGGATTTGCATATAATTCAGATAAATATTTGATTGTTGGGAGGGAGCTCAAGGTGACATGGAAAGGCCATCAGCCTGGAAGCCTGTGTGCGAGAACTGATGGTAATGCAGAGCCGCTCAGGGGTCTTTATGGCAGGAAGGCTGCGAGGCCTTGGTCATACATACAGGTTATAGAGGAGCATTTCCTTTATTTCACCGCCGTTATACTGTTTTTGCCTCTGAGAAAACCTCCGTGATCCCAGGTATCGAGTTGCAACTAACCACTCTTTTACAGACCAGTCCCGTTGTCAATGAACAGTCCCCCTTACTGACCAATGCTGGTAACAGTTAGTCTTAAAAATCCTTGATGCCTTTTCAAAGCTTGAGGTGACTGCTCATTACAAAGAAAGTATATTTACACCCTTTCCCCATAGTATGGCTATGATAAAGTATGGCTTCTAATTTGGAAGGAGTACGACATCAGATTTTCTGTAAACCTGTCAGTCATACCCAGATTTTGTGTTGTTTTTTTCTCTAGAGTCTTCAGTTTTGTAACATATCCTTCTCACCAACCGTCCAACCCGTGACATGGTGATTATCCCCCCCCCCCATATATCCTAGTATAATGCCTGTTTCCATTGGCCAATTATTCGGCACGGATCTGCACCAAATCGGTGAATGGACACAGCTAACATTTGAAATGGTCAACGACTATTTTGGCGAACTTATGTAATAAAGCCACCACCCTGAGATTTCCTTCAGTACGGACAGGTCAAATGCAGTGACAACCAGTGATCCACTGAAAGATCACCGTTATTTTATACCAACATGCAGTCCGGGGCAGCACCGAGAGACTTTAAGGGGAACACAAATAACCAGTGCCATTTCTGTCTGCTAACGAAAAATGGCTTGTTGAATGGCCCATGAAAGTGAATTGCCATACTTAGGTAGCTGTACTGGAGCTAATACTAGGAGGGTTCAATTTTGTTTCCCCACGTACACGGTACACGCGGGAGGGTAAAGAGCTAGGGTCAACTACAGATCTCTGGCCGGTTTAATTATCTAAGTTCATGCGTATTGACCCTTTTCTGTATGCCACAGAGACCCAGGGACGATGTGGGTGAACCTTATTCAACACTTATGGACCAAAACTATCCTAGTTAACATACTTAAACGTGATTAAAGAATAGCACCTTTGTACGAGGTACAAAACAGGGTCTTCATGTACGATCCTAGATTATTAAACGGACCCCTGCTTCGTCTGAATACAGTTTTAAAACTACCACCCTGCGACAGTCCATGTCCCGAGTTAACGGTAAAGTTTGGAGAGGCATAACGAATATGTATACGGCTAAATATACATTTGGTGTAAGGCACTCCATGGGAACATTTGCTTATTGCTGAGAGAAGGAGAATGAAGATATTTTAGCGATCTTAAGATAAAACGAATCCGACGAGATAGGTGTTAAGGAAAATATCTAAGAATCTAAGAATTATATCTAAGAACCAACTCTAGGCTACACAGCTACAAATACATGCTGGACACTTTATTCAACGGCGCTATGTTAACCTATATGTAACATATGCACTATCTACAGCAGAGTGGATGACTTTGAAAGAGGGGAGCCCCCGAATTCCATACATAATTCAGATATGAATACAGAGACTTTCTCAAGTGACAGTAAAATGTATATAACATGTCACTTCAGGCTGAATCGTACATCCATCAAATTGCAGACATTCCAAGAAACGACCACACATCTAAGCGGAAATATAAATTTTGAATAACATAAAATGATGAATGTAACGTGTATGATCAACAGCCTGTCAAAGATAACCTGTCAGTATACATAAACAATTATGCGTTATGATTAATGTCGAATGGTACCGACTTGTGCCGATTGTGGCCGACTCTATAGGTGGTGGCTTGTTTTCATGTTCTACCCGTTTTCAGGTTATTTTTTCTATGTGAGAGGTTTTACCTTTCATGTCAGGTTGTGTTGACAACGTATAGATGTGAAGTGACACCGAGCAGATGCTGCACCCTCAGCTGCTCTGAGCTGCTCTTTGAGGCAGGAAAACCCCGCCGTATTTTACTCATGCCAGGGGTCTTCTGCCATACATCATCGCCATAGATGTACCCCCTCAGTGCTGCCCACACGAACCAACACCTCATGGTTACGTCATCTAACACCCCTGTACACTATCCATTTTCCCTTCTTTTCATTGTAATCATTTACCCATCTGCATGTGCCACCTCTGCTGGCCTAGCATTAGCTCTTAGTAGTGCGATGTGCGAAACCTCTTCGGTACTTCATCATGTCTATAACTCTCCCCGACTGCTGCATTGCCGTCTCCTGCATAGTCTTTGCATAGAGTCCTACACCATAGTCATCCGTTCAATTGCTATTTCATGCACCTCTTCCATGTAAGATAAGCATGAAGTGACCTCCACAAGGCTGGTTTTCCGGATATTGCATTAGCTGCTCTATAATGGATGGTTTAGGGAATACCAAAGCCACACCGCTTACATTGCTATGAAAGTATTAAGTATTTACGAAAATTACCCACCATATGATACGATTCGCCTCATGATAATTTCAAACCATTTAAGCTTATTATAACAACCCATCTGACATCAGGGATGGATTTACATATTTGAGATTAACAAAATAATTTTCAGACAGGAAAACATGCCAGGGGATCTCGTGCTCGATAAATCTCATTTAGGCCAAGAGTAGATACAAAATAGATGATTATCTGACGAATTAGAGATTGTTGTTTGTAATCATACTGTATACTCGTCAACTGATATGGCTAGTTACCAGTCCTTCTTTATCGTACCTTTTAACAGGTGCTTGTGGTTAGTATGTACCTATCCGGTACACCCCACCCCATTGAATAACCTGTCAGAGTCCTCACCTTCATCCCTCGGCTGATTCACTTGCCAGAGTGTCTTTGCCCCGACGTTTATATTGCTTCCCGTAATGTTGTGCTAATTGATGTACATCACTCCATGGGAAGCTTCAATAGTAGAGTCTATATTTGAGAACAGGGGTCCTACTACATGTCTGACTAACATAAAGTCGTCTTAGTATACAACCCACTGTATGCTGTTGCTTCACTACATATTCACCAATGTAATTTTGTTAAGTAAACCAAAGCACTAGATTTTTTTTTTTTTTTAATTCCATCCAGTTCTGTCTGATTTGACATATGTTCCACTGATCTTTGATCTTACAATGGCGTTAGCTGATTTAACAATACTCCATCGAGTTGCAATAAATTCCAGCAGATAATAGTATGGTACAGTTTGCAATCCATTTTTCGATTGATATTAATTGGTGGTAATTAATTTTAAAGTATTTGATGAATTACGGTATGAAGGCCTGATTATACTGTCCGGTCTGCTAACTGTCGTTCACACCTGATAACTACAACGTGACGACTGTAGATCTATCGTCTAGCCAATGGTCGTCAGGTGGTGCTCGATTACGCAATAACAGCAGCAATAGTCACCAACCTAAAAATTTCCTCAGGCATTTACACTTTTTATATGTAGAGATGTCTAGCCATTGGCTGCTGAAAGTCGTCAGGTGGTGCAAAATTCAAGAACCGCCGCCTATAATAGTCCAGTGTAAACGCCGGGATATACATTAAAACCGACTTTAGAACCAGCTATATTATGATTATCGAAACCCATTATTAGATATGGACCTGGATCACCATCATATCTCCTTCCACTATGTATTTTATGATATTGCAGTACCTCTATTCTGCTTAACCCACGCACCCCGTCCACGCCGGGATATACATTAAAACGCAATAGCACTTATTTATAACTGTATTATCAGATAAACCTATATACCTTCCTATTAGTATCTCTATATAGATACTATAATCTGTTGTAACGTTGAATCTCTAGTCTTTATCTCATAACACCCCAAAGCGAAGCCAATCAAAACGAATTATCGTGAGACATGTATTCATAGCCGTATGCAGTTGCATTCCGCTGTATAAATGTAATAATGGTGAAAAGTCAATCTAGGAAAATAAAACCTCTGATGACCTTTACATTTATATTTCTAATTAATACAGATTACTATAAGAGGAGTAACTCTCACGTTACACCGTCCATGCCCGGGGTTTCCCAACTCCTGCTCTGGTTATATGCTCCAACTTGAGGTACACCTGCCACTACGAGCACCTGTGAGCAGGTGAGACCACCTGCAAGCTGCTGTGTACCATGAGATGTGATTAATTGGCGTTTCCTGGTCGTGGCCTCCCCCCTCCCCTGCTCAGGTGGGCGGTGACAGACCCAGGTGGGTAGAGCCATCACACTGGGTACAGCTTCCACTTGAGTTTTTTATCTATGTAATTAGTTGAGTGCACCGCACTGTTATCTTATCTTCTCTACCGGTGTAGGTTTTTATTAATTGGTTTCCTTCAGTGATAAACAAGGGTGTTGTATGTCTTTCTGCTTTTTCAATAATTGCCATGGATCATATCTCAGTTGTCAGCGTGATGTCTGTGCACTTATTTGAGTCATGATCCAAATGATGAGAAAATGTTAATAAAGATGATTATTTCCGGGTACTGCATTAACTACTCATAATGAATGATTCAGAGAATACCAAAGGCACACCGCTTAAATTTCTATGAGAAATGTAAATATAGGTTTTTATGTTAATATATATATATATATATATATATATATATATATATATATATATATATATATATATATATATATATATGACCATACACCCATGTATGTATATGTGGATTTGTACATGAACGATTGTATACAGCATTAATTTCTAATTACATGTATAGAGTGTTATTAACAGATATAGAGATACAGAGCTTAACCATATGTTTCGTCAGGGAAGCCACTGACTTGAATGTCCATTGATAGTAGTTACCATGTATAAGACCCGATGCCTTCCAGACGTACTCCTCTCAACTGGTGTGTGGTAATAGAAAACTCTAAAGTGCCTTCCAAACGACCGTTCTGGCGAGAACACCGAGCAGCAGAGAGTGAGCCGCGTCATTTGGAACCGAACCAGTGTTACGGCGGGGTCTGGCCGGGGTGCAGGCCGCCCCAGCCCGCCCCAGCCCGCCCCAGCCCGCCCCAGCCCGCCCCAGCCCGCCCCAGCCCGCCCCAGCCCGCCCCAGCCCGGCCTGGCCTGTGCTCGGGTCCCGGCGGGGGTTGCGACGTAAATGGAAACCTACGCGTGCGATTGGTGGCTTCATTGACTGGGATTCACTGCCTTCTCAACCACTCCCGGCTCCAAACGGCCGGGCTGAGTCTGACCGACGGGCGCGGTGGCCGCGACACGGCATTTAGGCGGGTGTCGCCCGGCAAGGCTTACGGGCTCGTCGCACCCCGCAACCCCCTCCTCCCCCCACACGCACACAGTCTGCGCCAGGAAGACCTTGTTAGTGGCATTTGGTGCACCTCAAGCCAGGCTCAGCTCCAGACCTGCTGCTGACCTGAGATAGACGGGCAGAAAATGAAATGGAGAAAAAAAAATGAATTGAGTTTTGAAACTGAAAAAAAGGGTTACAAATGGGAAATTCAATAAATGAAATTGTCAGATGAAGTAAGGTGTGATTTCGTGAATGTTGAGTGGGTGAAGCCGGTAGGAGAACTTAAGGATCGGTATATAGACCGTTGCCTATGTCTGGGCTACTGTAGCACAGCCTTTGTGGGAAAAAACCATCGCTAAGTGGGTTTACAAGTCAACAGTCTCTTCCCTCAGACATGTAACGTGTCGAATCCATTGTGAGCACTCGCGATAAAATACAACGTTTTTTTTTCTTTCTGTATGGGATTCTGTTGTCGTGAAAATCGTGATATGAGGTATCGCGTATCTATGTTGCAGTTACTAGAGACTCCTGACATCTGATGCGAAGCTGACATCTGATGCAAACACATCATCTTCTACGACAATATATACAAAAAAAATTTTATATCATATTGAAGGTAGTTCATCCCAATGTGCGTTTGACCTTGAAATGGATTTTGGCCATCGAGCTAAAGTTACACCATAATTCAGGATCACTATCTCTATTACCACTCTCGTTTGAAGATACTGTCACCATCATTGCCCTCGTTTGGGGACACCCTTACCATAACCATCCTAGTTTTCGGACACTCTAGATATCAATGGCCTCATTCAGGGACACCTCTACAAGTACTATCCTCGTTCGCGACCACAATGAGGTCATCTCAGCCGACCAATCAACCTCCTGCAAACTTACTGATAATATGCATTGGGACACCGGAATTGATCCTATAAGGTCAAATTCTCTCTGCCTATCGCGAAGTTTTATATATAAAGAAGCCCTTTATGGCAGGGATTTTCACTTTCGATTGAAATTCCTATCGGCCCAAATTTGGACAGTTTTAACACATTGTTGAAATCATTTCCTTGATTTATTTCACTTGTATTACATCATCATTTAATCAGTTGAATGGCACGCAGTAACCGACTACACCAAGCCCTTGTTAACTGTACATTGTATACCTGTGTAAAAGGATTCATGGTAATGCCGTAAACATACAGACAAGACTTATATCTCTTATACAAGACTTACATACAAAAACTGACAGGAGACTTAGCTTTGGTTCATACAGACGGTATTCATAACTGGTGGTACCTGGAAGCTGGTGCCATACTGGATCAAACTAGATCAAACTCGATGGGTCCCTTCAGTCCTGGAATCAAAGAAGGAATCATAATCCTCACCATACGCTTTATATGCGGCGAAGGGGCATGGCTTATGACCGACATTCGTCTTAAAGCAGCAGGGTTAAACTTGGCGGCCGGGATTACATCTTTACCCCTACCGCCTATACATCAACTATTCTCCTACAAAAAAACCATGTTTTTGCCGGGCTCTTTCTGTCTGGCGGCCGGCGAGCATGCTCCTCCATCGCCGGGGTCCTGGGCCTATTCCTGGCCGCTGTCCACCGCGAATAACCCGGCCCAAATAAATCAAGTGGCGATAGCTTGTAGCATATCAATATAAGGAGGTTATTATTCCTCTGTCAGGCGTTAATAAATCTCAAAGAGACCGGGCAGGACCTTTTATGGGCGTCGGGGGACGTGTGTTGGCCGTGCGACAGCTGTTACTAAGGTGTCAGGTATATATATAAGGCCTATTTCTATTGGCCGATTTTTGTGCACAGACATGCAGTCAGGAACCACCAACACAAGATCGGTGAATGGAAATAGCCCGGCACTTATAATGGTGTCCGACTAATTTAGCGAAGGTAATGCAATAACACCACGACCCACCAAATCCATCGGCATGTACATGTAGAAAAACTCATTGAAAACACGGTATCTACTGCACCCTCACTGATTATGTGTCACCGACGTGTAGTCGGTGGCCACCACCGACAATCTTTCTGGGTAACTCGAAAAATCTGGCCTAAAGGAAGGAGTGCAGAGTGGTATTAGTAGAGGAGGGTCGGGGTAAGGCAAAGGGTGGCAAAATGGGCCGAGGGCCTGAATTGTCAGCTCGGACCAACACGGCCGACTACCAGCGGGAGCGAGCCAGTAATAAATAAAGTCCACATCCAGCCTTGCATCCAGAGTAGTTGTTCAACCTGTGGACCACGCTCGTAAGGCTCTCCATGCCCGCGCCAGCCCCCATTATCGCTCACACCGCCTGCTCTGCTTGGAGAGGAGAGATATTAGACGCCCGGGTAGGAGAGTGTAGGGGACGATGTGTCTAGTGCCCTCGGCCCTGGTGGATACTATTTGCCCCAGACTACCTACCACTACGACTGTTTTTCTCTTTCATTATATTGGCCGCGGTAGCCACTCAGCAAAGGATACAGGTACTTCTTACCATCATGCAAATTGAAAGAGCTATCCAAGCCACCCAGACCTATTGCATTTACATGGCTCCTAATGACATCCGGTTGAGAAGAGCAACTAATAAAGATAGGGACTAGCTCTAGGATGAGTCTGGTCAAAGTTTCTTGGTGAATTAGAATTAGCTGATAGAGGCAGGAGGGAGTGCAACTTTCTTACCTGTATCCAATTGGACATAGTCGACATGGATATATGGTCGACATAGGAAAGTAAGTCTTGGATGAGTCACTTGGACATAAAATTGTCGACGTGAGGTACCAATGCTAGGAGCGTATGGTATGTTCATCATTGATGAATGAGAGTACAATATAGATTTATCTACATGAATAACAATTAAAAGGTTTGGGCTACATTCAGTCTATGGATCGTTTTTTGTCACCCACTTACATACAGTCAACTTGCCATTTTTACAACTGCCTGTCTTGGATCCAAAAAAGCACCATTGAGTCAAGTATTTCGGTCTTGAGTGAATGGCCATAGTCAGCTGGGTACGCCTCTGAGACCCTGTGACACTGGCACCCTTCTCCTTTACAAATATCACAGTGAATAACGCACAGATAGTAAAGGAATAGCTTTAAGCAGGGCACTGGAAGTCTATATGTGACCACTCTAATCTTTAGACACCGTATATGTCATGTATGTTGCACGCTCGCTCTAAGAAAGTACGACACACTGCGATCAGTTATCTGTACCGTGTACAACTAAAAAGGTTTCCATTGACCACAGATAGGATAGGTAGGTATCTAGCTCACCCCTTTTACGGCGTGTAGTTCGTAGGCCACGCCCCACATGTTCGTAGGCCCCACCTACCCAAAAATAGGGACGGACATGTATATGTAAGACGAAACTTTCTTTGCAGAGATAAGCAGTAGATGAATTTCATCACCCAGTATACTTTATAGGCGTCGGATTGCTTCCTACCACCAACAGCTAACAGAGTAACACTGGTGGAGAACATGTGCAGGTGGAACATAAACTAAAATGCATGTAATATCATGTTTCCATGTTATCATCTCCGACTCGGGAACCTCATACTTGGTATAGGATAGCATTAAGTCAATTTCCAAGCCTATCGTAGATATACCTGACAGGAAGGTTACTTCTTATCTATTCACAGGGACCACCTACGTTGTCCAAGAATATATATTGTAAAAACGAAAATATTCGCGAGTGCAAAGGGTTGATTTACAGGTTGATATCTGATCTCATTTTCCCACCTGGCTTCTGTGGCGGTGATAGTGATGATTAATGTCATCTTGTGAAACAACATTAGCAAACGCGCGCTATCACTTATGTCTAGACTGCATTAATAATCTTTACTTCCTCTTTGATAAACGTCGTCCCTAATAATTATAGTTATTAGTTAGACATGACTTGTAATTCTAAGCAGCTATAACGACATCCCTCAACCCACTAGATCTAAATGGATCATTATAGTTAATGGCTCTGTAACTTATGATTCCTCATTCTAACACAACACCCCCAAACGATTCAGTTTCCCAGGTAAAATATGTGAATGGTAAAAGTTTCCCTTATGAATCATAAAAGTTAGGCCAAACACTGACAACAGGTTAGGCCCGGGTGTTGATAAAAGGCCTACCGATAGGCCGACTTCAATAGGCACGCGTTGGCGGGAATGACAACCCTTTACCAGTAGGCTAAAGGTAAACCGTTTGGCGTGGATTTGACGGGTGTGCTAGATTGAATCGGTAATGCCGTCATAACAACACCCTGAGGGTATAACTGAGTTTGTGCAGGCGGGCATTACAGCTGAACACCAAGCCACGCTTTCCGATCTGAGCAAATGACGCTGTCCGCACCAATCAGCTCTGAGCCACTCGCAGCGTGACGAGGTTAGGCCCGCCACCGTCTGTGTAGTCAGGCAGACCGACCGTGACTCAGCACAGGGCGATAATATGTTGATTTAATGAGCACCATAATACCATCCCTGTTCGCGTTTGAGTGGATACTCGTCGGGAGCCTTCTGCAGGAGGGTGTGGTGCATGTTGGCAAAGAATTTCTGATCTTATGTTTATAATTGGAGGAATATGGCATTGAGATTGTATATACTTGGTAAAATCCTGATATATCATTACTTGTTTTTCTATTTCATTATATGTTAAGTCTTAATTGACTTCTGTAATATACATTTCTTCCAGTTGATATACGTACAGTACATACAGCTTCTCAACATAGGTGTCTGTGTATAGGTAATGAGAGGATCGGTTGGTGGTTGAAGAGTAGTGGTTGTAGATTAGTCAACAGGTTCCAAATGCATAGGACTCGCGTATTGAGCTTTTATCTGACCCCGGTATAATTCTCCATAGGCTTAACGTTAGGATCTCATACTTCACCGCCGTGAAGGTAGTGTACTCAATGGCTAAGTTGGTGAGTTATTTCTTCAATAAATGACGTTATACGGAGTGAGATAAAATCAGAATGAAAATCGATGAAAATAACTTGGTCCACACTCCACCTCTTTTGACCGCTACGTAATTCAACTTCGCTTCATGAATTACTCCACAGTCAAACTCGATGGGGTACGGATCATGTTATTTTCATCTCGTGAGTTCCCATCTAATAATCTAATAGTACAATACAGGTGGCAGTACATCGAGGTCTTCAAGTACAATAAGATCTATTCAGGTCATTGCAAAACAGGGCAAGGCTTGTTCCACATGGTGATACCACGATACAAAGGGACTCTTATTTTGTTAAAGCTTTATTTACATCTTTAATACAAGAGATACTCCAGTGACAGAATGATAAGGTAAACATTTGAACGTGTTCTAATAAAACCTTATGCTGTAATCAGCTCGGGTCCCTCTGATTCGTCTCTATCAGTCTGGAATTTGTATTCATTCATTCATAGTGTTAACTTACGATATTATGAAATTAAGAAACAAAGAAGACTATATCTGAAGCAGTTCTCTTCATCGAAAGCCTTTTACTGAAACGTTCTATAGTTGATTATGAATGTTAGCTCGGGGTCTAGTCGATATTACAGGATTTCAGAAAATACTAAAGAGATAAAAGACTAAATGGTCTTAGTCCAATGTATCCTTCCACTTTCTTCTACGGTTCTTAAAGAGCAATAAACATTTAGACTAGCTCCATGATGTTAAAGGCAAACACAAAGCATGCAAAACGTTGCATCAGCGTCTTCCTACTTTCCATGATATTGCATGCAAATATTAAATTTATTTCTCTCATTTTCTTTCTAATATTGTACACTGTCATCTTGTAACATTTTGATTGTGCATGAACGGAAATATTCAGACGTCAGCCTTATTTTCCTGAGGAGTACCAGTAGCTTCACTCCTAGTTTCTTTGCGAGCAACACCAGCCATCACCTTTATCCGAAAGGTCAAATGTAATTACAATCTCAATAAATATTCATCAAAAAGGAATGTCTCTGCCTTGCCCGTCTTCAAATACTCTTTACTTTTCTTGGTTACTTTGGCAGGGGTATACATTTTCTGTCGGGGTGGAACATTGGAAGAACCTAGCGGAGAATGATGGCAAATTAAAGCAGACGACATTTGTCATTCCGTCTCTGAAGAAGTCCGCGGGAATTGGCGATAAGGGAAAGTTAATTTGCATCGCAGTCTCGCCGCAAATACGCCAAGAAGGGCAGGAAGATAAATATCTCACCCAGGGATGGGAGCTTTATGATGAAGAACGGAGTCAGCCATGCATGACCTTTGGCTCCAGTCGCAGAATAACTACTTCAAATGTTGGAGCAAAGGAATGACTAAAAATGTCGACATCGTCTATAGGAACCTTACGCTGCACCGCGAGATCTCGTAAAGTCACGGTCACGCGTGAGTCGCACGTGACCAGGCGAGAAGTGGTGGCACCAACGGCTTGTTTTGGGAGGACATTGAATGTAGGATGGTTTTGTGGGTGGGGGATGTTTCAGAAGCATGGCAGTGTAACTCCGTGTTATCGCCTTTGTGAAACGGCTCCCACGGCCAAGCCGGCACTCCATCCAGAGGAGCCGGATAACTTCACTAAAATAATCTCTACCACGGCTGCCTCGTCTGTCAGTCCACATTTATTCTTCACTCCATAATCGTTGGGGAAGATACGGAAGATTCTATGACAAATGTTATCAGTCTCATTCAGTGTAATTTAATTTAGGTTTATTTTTTTTCTCATCAAAAAGTGCCCATCCTTCTCCCTCATCCGATTTGCGACTGGAGAACATGATGACCTGTCACGTTTCTTCCTATGAACGATCACGTTTTGATGATGTACTTCGTATCACCTACAAGATATATCATGTTTCAACGTCGAAGCTTATCATAAGCTCGCCACGGGTACTGCTAATATCAAACATGTGAACCATGTACCTCTTACACGAACACTGCAATGTAGGGCATTGCTAGGTTAATAAAATAGCCGGCTAACAGGCACAGGATGATGCTGTGTTTAAATAGCACAGTCAAGTAAAATCAGTGAGATGTATCACCGTGTTGGCAGCGCATTGTGGGTGGCAAATTCGAAGTACACAGTCCCTTAGTAAGCAGCGGTTAGTCTTTATCTACCCCTTGCTGTACTACTACTGTATGCTTCAGGAGGACAAGCACCTAAATCCCAGATTTCTTATGTTACGTAGTGCAATAATTCAATATAAGTGCTGCTACGGAACCATACACCTCATTGTTCTTTCATCCTGCATTGATGGGAGACATTAAGGTGACATTTAAGTGCTAATATATATGGGATGGCATTTAGATTCCAGTATATGTGTGGAAATTTGCCTTAAAGAAGTTGACAGTAGAATTTATGGGCGTATCATTAAAACCAGTCCTGCTGTGACTGAGATCCTGAACCACTATGTTGATTATCTACACATGAATGCACGAACCAAACTATAAAGAGACTCTGTAATATGAAGATGATCAATCAAGAAATCTTAAAAAACTAATTTTGAAGTTCCTGTACCTGTATGATAGAAGTATCTAGAATTGTTTATCAGAGTAGTTAAGTATCTTGAATTTGGTTATCATCAGGACAGAATTGAGGAACGAAGCAAATTGTTTTATTTTAAGTACTTCTGCGACAATAAGACCGACAAGGCAGGTAAGAGTTGGATTACGATGAAGAATTTTCAAAACACTCGAGATAAATATATTTTCATGATTGCCTCGTAAGATTGTCTTCTATAAAGACTAATCATCCTAAATAACGGGAACACAACAGAAAACCACGCTAAGATCGATTTTTTATCATTCTTTCTTTTAAAAACACCCCCTGGATCCATTAATTCTACTGAGGATCCAGAAAGCTAGCCTTCTCCATGCTACTCTTATCCGCCTTCTCTGTGTGTACATGTACACACTTACTGGAGGCGCCCTGTCTCACCACCAGATCCCCCGCCAGATGCGCTGAGGTATACCATCAGCCACAGGTGAGTTAACACGTAGACGTGCCATAGCCTCGCAAGCACGCACAAAAAACAGAGAGAACAATTTGGCACGTGTTTGCACTGGTTTTATCTAGAAAGGCTTAGGATTGAGGAAGGAGAAAGCTAATACCCTATGTAAAGAGGTTCATATTTTCTCGATCTACCATGGTTTTAGCAGCTATTTACCTACCGCGAGTAATCTGCGTTACTTTTATATTCTTATTTCGCAAGGGTATATATATTTATCCTACCCCTAATATAAAATCCCATAGGCTTAGCATTGAGTTTCCGTATGTCATGCTGCCTGGCATACGGAGTTTTATATGTCACTAGTGGCATACAGAACTTTTATCACGTAATATTCCAAATCGAGCAGACCAGGTAGGATAAAATTTAGGATTCGTTTTAATCTTGGCCACTGTATATTTTATATATATATATATATATATATATATATATATATATATATATATATATAACTATATATATATATTTATATCTATATATCTATAAATATATATATATATATATATATATATATATATATATATATATATATATATATATATGGGGAACCAGAGACTTCAGCAAGACCTTCCCCATCCATTTCCTCATTTTTTCTGAACCCAGCACGTCAATAAATCCTCATCATTTTCCTCCTCCCCGGTCGACAACCCCGAACCTACTCAACCCAACCTACTTCTGCCAATTTCCTTTCGTGAAACCACACCTCGCTCCACCTCCTCAAACTTCCAATTTTTGTCAGTGCCCGCCTCTCCATGTCTCACGTAGATCTTGTCACTCTCCTATCTTGTCTCCATCCCCTCCGATTCGCCTTCCCATACCTCTCCTGACCTGTGCCATCTTACTATATTACAATTTTCTCTCAGTGCTTTTTACTTTGCCTCCCACCGGGTAGACTCTCCTCACTCCCATCTTCTTTATCTAATCGTTTAAAGTCTTCCTTTTCACCTGTCAAAGCAGTCTCAGGCCTACCCTCTTGCATTTCCTCCCTGATTCAATTTCTAATTTATTTTCACTATGTTGGCTACAAACTCTCAGTTACATGCCGTTTTTATTACTCCAAAATCACGTCTGAATGCTCCAGATCTCCATCCTACCTACACTTCTCCTGTCTTGCCTCTAGCTACCCTTAGCCTCTTCAGATATTGACATAAAATTGGTGTATGTATTCCTTTCATTTACATTGCTTCTATCGCCACCTTTTCTCCACTTATCTATGAATCTAACTTCTCTGGTCATTATACAACCCATCTACGTCCATTCATCTCTATCTAAGGCTATCTCTCACGAATCTTACTTTACCCTAGCCCTTCCTATTCTCTGTTATTGTATAATTTCTTTTACAGGCACACATTATAGGACCCGATTGAAACCACCATATTTGTAAATATTGACGCTTAATCCCACTTTATTGAAATCGAAATGAAATATCTACAAGTTACTTTATACACAATTAATGACTCAATAAAGAAATTCTGGAAAAATAGAAGTCTACTGATTGTATACGAAACGTTGCAAATCATTAATTCAAATCCCCCTCGATGTATCTCGATGTATAATTACTCCCAAATAAATTCACTTTTAATTCAATAACCTTGTCTGGTTGTCTGTGTATTACATTACAACTAGGATTTCTTTTAATGTCCAACCCCATCGCCGACCCTTTTCCTCTACCGTCAACACTCTCTCTGCTTTCTTCTTCTTTTAGTTTTTTCTTGCCCTACTTTTCTTTCCTCCAGGGTAATGTAAAAGGGTGCCATGTGTAGATATGACGTCAAGGTAACGAACCTGGCCTCTGCCGGCGGCAATTCTAAGGAAAGATGTTCTGAAACCCTTTACCACCTGTCCTACCCATCCCCAGACCCCTTGTCATCACAGAAGGAGGGCAGAGAAACAAGGGCGGCCAATGAGTACTCAGAGAATAGCTCCCGTACTCTAATAGTTGAGTCGATGATAGTTGGCGTGACTTAAGCAAATGAAGTGCATGTACATACAACCTTTGAATATTAAATAAATTCCTGCCCTCTTTAAAGATTTGCACCCGGGTTCAACGTCAATAATAGATACTGTGAACAACGAGCAATTTTAGTGTTCTGTCTACGGCAAGAACTCAGGTGGAGCTAACGCAACATTACAAAGCACTCGTATAGAGGAGAGATACCAGTTTGATAAGGACTATTTTGCAACAACCAGAAGTATGTTAGAAATGGCAAATTCAGCGAAATATGCAGGAGTTCTACTCGGATACCAAATGATTATTCACCGTCAGTATTTCCTACTCAGACCTAGACATAGATGAATGGTTAAAAACATTGAAATAGTGGGAGAAGATCCCTTCACGTGGAATACTGAGGCGCCATGACTCATTTCGCCGACGTCGCAGTTTTATACCCGCTATGACGTCATCACCGGCGTCTTCTAATGCTCTAAGGACCTCCCAGGGGGCGCCGCAGATCGCTCACTGTCCCGGACGGGGTTATATTTATGGGGCTTTTTTCACCTATTTTCCAGGTGTTCGCACCGGTATATGTTTCAATTAGGCAATCATCGCCAGTTAGGAGAGAGCCTCGATGACAGGTCGTATAACTTTTTTGTGTGTCAGAAAATTATCTCTTCCTATTCCATATCTACAGCTAGAGATCTAAAAATAAAGTGTTATTGATTGTTATCGTGTATATAGTGGCTGGGCGGATGTATGGGAAATATGATAAAATGGGAGATATTACTGGAAAGCGAAAATGTTATATTTGGTAGGAAAAAAAGGTTGGTAAGTATCTACATCACATAATAACATCTTTATTGATATTTGAATGAAACAGGTGCACTTAGGGCACTACAGTAAAATGGATATTTGCTGAGGTTTGTACACGACGAATGGTAGCGTAATGATATAACATATTCAAAGGAATGGCTGAAGAATGATATTGACCTACTTAGTCTACACTTTTATGCTACCTTTTTGAAAGTTTATTAACCATGATTATATTCATCACATACATGTAGTTCGCACATATAAGTACTATCTATCCATATTGAACTAGTATACAGAAAAACACCTGAAGGGCTCAACAATGAAACAGAAATCGAATGGCGAAACTATGCAAATTCTATTGTCTAATATGTATTATATTCATATTCTATCTACTTAATTTTCACAACGTAATCTCCTGATTGCTTCGAGTCGTCGGATTGCTCCACAACTTTTTTTGTTGTTGGTGTTTTTAGGATTTCAACGGCTCCAGATATGACAGGTTGTACAGCCAAGATAACTGTTGCACCTCCAAGAACTCATATATTCCCAAAGAATATTATTACGATACCATAGTTTGGATTTTCGTTTTTATTAAATGGTGGAAACTTACCGATATCGTTACTGACTCTTCACGTACTTCTGCCTCAGATCAGGGAATGTCGGAATGTCCCCTTTTCTCTTCCGCCTGAAATAGAAAACAATAAGGAAACATAAGAATGGCTGTAACTATGAAAATCGTTGGTGGAATCTAGAAGTACCAATATCTCCCTATCTATACAGTAAGGACTTCCACATGTCATTCCGGATTTTTCTTTCCCTCTCTCTAACACGTGTATAAGTCAAAATTCAGCTGTAGGTGTTCCGTCATACACGTTTTCTTTCTATAAAGCATTGCTTTTCAATAACGATGTAGCTTTTTATTAAGAAATGTGGATCTACTCAAGACAGAAAGCCTAGCCAATTCTGCAACAATTTCCCAACGGCGTATCTGTGTTTTAGGTAATGTAGAACTATCAACCATCTTCCAACGCGAGGTCAAGTTGATTTATGTCAAATTGACTTCTCATGTCTAGGCTATTTCCTCGCAATGTGTGTTTTTGTTCTGCTGAACAGATAGGATAACATCACAAACAACTATGCTCTGTCCATACTATGACCATGGCTATTTTTTGTGAGGAGTTTACGAGTAGAATCTCCTTCTTTGTGTAATCTGTCTTATCTTCCTCGTCCCACCTGCCTCAGATTAGTATTAGGCCACTCAAAAAACACAACTTGTTTCTCATCACCGCGCGCATCAGAAAAAATGATTTTAGAAATTTTTTTTTTTTTAAATAGATGAATCTTGATAGAAATTATAAAAGGTATGTGTATTTAGTATCAAATTAAAGCTCGTGGTGTCAGGGATGCATTAAATGTATAGCCAGTAAAAATCTGGAAACCCCGCATAAGCAGACACCCCGCGTAAGCAGCCACTTTGGCCCGGATCGGAGGGTGTCCACTTATGCGGGGTTATACTGTATGTCTGCCATCTTTGATATAGCCAAAAAAAAAAAAAAAAAAAAAAGCGCCCTCGTCATATTTTTCATGGCTTGGTGATGAGAAACAATTTTTTTTTTATTTTAGTGGCCTTACTGTCAATTTTTCATTCTAACACCACCAATGCTGGGGCTCTGCGACATCCACACCCATTTTGGTGTTGCATACATACACAATATTGACTGGTTTCAGATACAAGCGGCCGTATGCTCCGAGGCGTTGACGCGTAGTAATATCCGAGCGGATGCGAGGATATTGCGTAGAGTCAACTCCGAGGAGCATACAACCGCTTTTAACTGAAACCAGTATATATTGTATTTATTATCCACCTGTTCTGGACAAGTGACATGTCTATATCAGTTCGTTTTAGTTATGCACTATTTTTCCATACGCACTATTTTTCCGTATGCGCCACCCGGAGCATACAACATATCCGAATGCGCCAGGTATGTCCATACACACTCCCTATGTGTTTTCTATGGACACTTTGTATTAGGTGGATAATAAGAATATACATCAAATGAAAATGCGAGTGAATGATATTATTCAAATAGTGGTATAATTACTGTTTGTGTTGAGAGTACCAGGAATCCTTAATTACCATTTAAAACGTTCATTGAAAACAACCGCAGACAGTGTTTTAAGTGTGGCACTGCCCGCTTTTCCGTCCTGTAGACAGGTGAGAGTTGCTCTCACGTTACAGGACAGAATGAGCAGCTCATAGCGGTAATTATACCGTGTTGTGAAGTCCCGGGTCAATATCTCTGGCTCTTTTTTAGCTCTTTGTTTCTTTCGACGCTTACAGTGTTGTTCTTCCATGCAATAGATTGAACACAACATGTAATATTGAACAGCAAATTAATGGCATTTACAGATTGGCTTAGGTTTATTAGAGCGAGCTTGCATGCTCTAAATATATCGCCTAAATGTTGGAGTGGTCACATAAAGACTTCCAGCGTGCTTTCAGGAAACTATCCCTCCACTATCTGCATGTTATTCACTGTGATATTGGGAACGGAGCAGGGAGCCTCAGAAGCATGCCCAGCTGACGATGACCAATTACAAGGGACCGAAATACATCATTGACCCACTGGTGGATGATGTGTTTAAATCCTAGTCTCAGGCGGTTGCAGAAATGGCATGTTGAATGGGGGCACGTGGGTTACAGAAAATTATCCATAGACTGAATGTAGCCTTAACCTTTTGTTGTTATCCATTCATAATTGCACGCTCATTCATTAATGATGAACATACCATTAGGTCCTAATTTAATATATACATGAGCGTGGACGTTTGACTTTCACTGGCCAGGAATACTGATCATGTTCGTCTCTGAGGGACGAAAAAATATCCATACGTCCCTCCGCACCATGTGCTCACTCTCAGTATCATATCAGAAAATAAACTAACACAATCGTGGATGTTTCCCTTGTTCAGGGGTAAACATACACGATGCGAACTCCCTGCACTTCGCTGGAACTTTAAATGAACTGGAATCAATATTCCGTGCTGCTGGAGGTTTTGAACCCTATGCAAACCAATAGCCTCTATCCTGGTGTATAGTACTAAGCTAACCGACCCTATGGCACCTATCAATGCCTGATGTATGATTGCGATTGTTCCTTTGTATCAAAGTATTGTTACAACTTGACTGTAAGGTTGAAAATCTTGTTTATGTATAGAAGAACCTTCTGTCAATAAACTTTAAAAAAAATTTAAAAAATAAAAAGTACCAGAAATCAAAAACAGAAAAATTTGAGAAATCACCTCTATACCTTGGAGCCCCTCGGAATCGTATCCCACAGAAATATAAGAAACATATGATGCTTCCTATTTTAAAGTACATGTAAAAAACTTCCTCCTCAATATTCCAGACATATGTGTGTAAATTATGTACAACGTGCAAATGTCGGGCCAGCTAAATAGCAACTGTATTGTCCTGTTTGTCTTGTATATACTCATATGTTTGTCTAAATGACTACAATGGAAGAACGCCCCATTAGGGTGAATTTGTATGTCTTTATACTGAATTAAAAAGAAAAAATGATAAGATAAAACTAGGCATGATGAGCAGGGAGATTATTAAAAACTACTGAGCTGGCGGGAATTGAAAATTACTATTTATACATATGAGACTCGTCCAATACTAGTAATAGGCGTCGTCTACGAGTACTTTGAGTCTAGGAGCAGCTCAGAGTATCCCAGGCTACAGGTGTCGGTGCTCATTAACCGGCGCTTACACCTGCTATACATACAATATGTATTTACCTAGCAATAATCACGGCCCTTCGTCGCCCACTGTTAACACCCGCGGCAACCCCCATTTGTCTAACCACTGCTGAGCAGCTCAGTGTAAAAAGTCGACGTACCACCGAGTGCCTCGCTTATCGGCCTCCCGGAAGCCACACTTTACTGTGATGAGATGTGCTGGAGTTGTTGTGATTCAGTCGGATGCTACAATCAAGATAGCGTTCTCATATTGTGGACCCTATTTTCGAATTAGGATTTACAGTACAGTCCTCGTTTCAGGAAATAGGTTTCTGTACGAAATAGTCTCCAGATTATAGGTAACACATGGCTGACATTGTTAATAGTTACAAGAAATTGCTTTCGAATAGCCATATGAATATATCATGTTTTGCATAGAAAGATACAAGAAAATGAAGAATAATTTGTTATTGGGAATAAGTATTTAGTCATGCAATAAAACCATAAGAATTAGCGATACATTTAGACCTTTAAGAAATCTATTTGCTCCTAAGAAGAAACTTTTTTTTTTAAAAAGGTTCAAGATATGTTTTAAGATAAGTCGTACCTGTACAAGGACTAACTGGAAAAAGATTTTCAGAAAGGATGAATGGTATGCATATAATATCCATGCATCTAAAATCAGTTGTAATTCTATGTGGGGTTTTTTTTCAAGTTAACCTTTTTCTGTATCAGCCTAAGCCCCTAGCAACCATTTCTTCCTCATTATATTGTTTTCGTATGCAGCACCAGCTGGTGAGGTAAATAGAAAACACATCAAATGTATGCTCTAACTGTAAGCCTATCAAGGCGCACGTGTCTGGTGTACGTCCGCGGAGGTTGCGTATCCTCCTGTGGAGCACCCAGGTTCCCGGGGTTGGTGTCAGTCGGTACTACCCCATCTCTCAATGACCACCTCAGACCACGTCAGGTGATGTCATTACGTGACGTCACCACACACCAACGACGTCATAAAGACACATGTGTGTACGTGTTGTATGTCCCGTTCTCGGAGGGGCTGTGAAAGGTTTGGGCCAATGCGGGTTACGGAGGAGGTGGGTAATGTACCGAGAAGTGCTACAAAGTGGCCGCTCAAGGAGGAAAACTACTTACTACGAATTACTGCCTCTTGGCCATCGTAATGCAGTCAAATCCGGCCCGGTGTACGGAGATTGCACGTAGCGGAGGCTGTGAATATCCGATATACAAGCATGACCTCATGCGGGTCATAGTGCAAAGAGGTATTGCTAGTTCTGCCACCATCCGTATGTAAATGAATAGATAAATAAATGAATAATTAGAATAAAATAGATAAATGAATAGATATAATTTTTTTTTTAAATGGAATGGAGAAAAACTCACAAAAAAACAGACACAGTTGTTTGTATTTGAAGGTGTTATTATTCAGCCAAGAGGGCAGTTGGTGTACATAGTGGTATCAGCATTTGTCACGACGTTTCGTGTATGTTAAATACACTTCATCAGGTAAAAGAAAAACTACTGAAGCCCCATTGGTCCGCCCCTCGACGCAGCTCAGATGAGGATATATGGAAATATAGTCGGTAAAGCCCAGAGTCCACTGAGCTCCAAATCGTGTACGATAGGCCTTACGATGTTCCTTTAACGTTTTACGATTCACGCCGATGCTCCTAGTCTAGATTTTGTGTGAAATGAAGGGGTTCCTGATCGTCTATGGTTTCTGAAATCATGCATCGTAGTACATCGGGAGTAGTTGGACGCCGGGCCTAAATTCCACTTCACGTATATTTTTTTCTGTATGTAACAAAAACTGGAGGGCTGAACATTATTTCATAAATATCAAAATATCATAGGTGGTTTTATGTTTGAACTTTCCATTTGAAGGTTCTAGGGTTCGAGTTTCGGCCGTTGCTTAACTGTTACTTTTATACCTCAAATTGCATGTTCCAATGATACGACATTGGTTGTTACAATACCACGAAGCGTTGAGCCAACTTAAACGGAAACACACAATTGTTTTCTTAACACAAATACTTTAGCTTTTACCTTTGTCTTAGAGTTCTATTCTACATGGAGCTAGTATGTGTTCTGTATTTGTCAAGTTGCTATTGGAACCACCATTTGCAAATACAAATTCTTTACAGAGATTCCATTATAGAACATTGAAAATGTGTTTTACGTCAAACACCCAGGACGAGAGGAAAACTAGGGGCTTGTAAAAGTGTAAAAGGAAGCCTTGCCACTCTGGGAAAGCCCTTGTGAAAAGGCTGAAGGAAAACAAAGCAACATACAGCAACACATAGGTGAGCATAGATGAAAGCTAAGAGTAAACTTCAACAACTCATGATGAAAGTCTTCAACTAAGTTTATGTTGAATCAACAATAAATTGCCCTTTTAGATATTAACTAACTAATCTGTGCAGATGAAAAGTAAGAAATATATTTCATCCGTTTTGTCCAATCAAAGGAACACCTCCACTATGATGCAGGCATAAAGAGTAGTAGGATGGTAGTGAGGTAAGTAGGTAGTATACACACTGCGGCAAGCTGGATGGTGGATGGGATGGGCCCCATTTGCACACTTCAGTAATGATGCTTTCTATCAAAACAATTCCACCGCGTTATGAAATAAAGTAAAGCAATTCGTCCAATGAATATAGACCGTCCTTATACCTGTGCCAAAAATCTTTTATTTCGAACCAGACGTTTCCCACTTAGGATAAGAAGTATCTAGGTTATCTGATGATTAAGCTAATTAAACGTTATCCCGTTGACGTTAATGTAGCGTAACAAAACAATGTATCACGTCCATCATGATTAGTACCATGGGTTGCAGGTGAAGATGAGTAGGAGGTGTTTGTGTCGAGTCAGCAGTTTCTGGGTGGGTTGAAGAAGCTGACTCTTGCAGGAGTAGATAGTCGTCGGGGTCCTATCTCCACCACTGCTTTTTGACAGGGAGTTTTCTATTTGAAGCCGTTTAACACTGAGAGAAGTAGATAACAGTGGCGGCACACCCCCGCCATTCTATTTCAGAAAAAAAAGAAGAGAAGGATTAGCTTGTGTTAACGTCCCTGATTGGCTGATTATATGTATCGCTGCATCTCATTGGCAGTTCCATTCTGGCTATTACTTTGATGTGTGAAGGGAGTGTGTGATTGAATAGACGGCTTTCTGAGAAGAACTAAGCCGTCGGCTTTGAAGCCATTCAGTGATCGCCTTTCAACATTGGAATAAATTCAATATTCAAGGATCATTAAGGATCGTCGTCGCTTTATGATAAGGTAGTTCTATTTGTACCTCTAATTCCACTCCGCTTATGCATAAAGCCATTTTAAACAAACCATCCATCGCAAATAAACACCTATCAAATATCCAGGCCCTTCGCATTTTGGGGTGTACGATACTTCTATTTTTTTTAATTGATCATGGTTGTATTCGACATACACGCATCGTTCCTCCATACAAGCAACAAATAATTAGATATATATCATTGTTCCCGTTAATCATATAGTTTCCAAGACGATCTTTCGTTATTTACAGACCACCTCTAACCCGTCCCAAACTCTCAGATGGTAACATAAAATTTCACTTGTGTCTGGAGCCTTAATGAAGCCTGACTTGTACCTGGAGGCAGCTACTTAGTTAGAGTGAGGCAGGAAAGTACTTCAGCCTTGGGCGACCCTGCAGTTCATCCATCGTCCGCCCAGGGAGCGCCACTGCTGTTGTAGTCGATACAATACAGCGCTGTTAACCTGATTAAAGCATTGTCGACAACCATCACTGCTCTAAAAGTCTAGTAGTCGTGGTACACTCTGGTCTTCTGCAGCATGGTTTGCGATGGGGTCAGGTTGTGCCCTTGGATGTAAAGACTGCATGCATATATAGAACTGCATTGAGAATCGCATGAATATACAATACTCTATGAATTTGGAAGCTCCGCAATCCTCATAGAGACGAAGGCGGGTGATAATTACGGTGCATCCAAATGAGTGGAGTATTGTTCATTTTACGTTTTGAGTACAGTTCTAGATTTATCTTGCCTCTTTCACTGACAATGGAATAGTATTGTAATATCAGAATAATTCAAATTAATTCGCAATTCCAGGTAGGGACGTTTAACTCTCGATGTTAATGTCTTGTCTTCTCTCGGGAATCCTGGTTGCTGATTGGTCAATCGTCTATGATGTCATCTCATATTCACTCCACCACGACCATGGTGTACTATTGTGCCTTTTTGTGGGTGATTGTTGAGTTGTTTTTCAATGTTATTCCTTTGGCTAAACTTGAACCAGGGGTGAGATAGATAGATGTTCTCCTCCTGAGAGCATGACTGTTTAAGGTGCAAATGAATACACCAAATGGGAAAAGTTCCGGGCATATCATAACGTGATTTAGCATGGGAACCGAAATCAATGTATGATCACAAAGTTATCTATATATATTTTAATAAGTGGACAGCTCACATGGATCTACAAATTGCATATCATGTACCAAATTAAAGAGGAATCCAAGGAAGTAGTGTTTTTAACAAAAATAGAAGGTAGGATCATATGGCATGGGGAAGGGGATCCACAAAGGGCTCTAATATATCATCCGCTTTTTTCAATAGGAACCCTAACCCTAGGAATTTGGACGGTATATAGGTCACTGTGAACAACCCAAACCCCAATTTTATATAGTACGTATGAATCTCAATGTGAGTAGTTACGTATCTGGGGTCGTCGCTCCTAGAAATATGGGAAAGGCGTTGCTCGAGAAGTATCGGATCGTGTCGTGTGGTGAAGTTATTTTCATGTTATATCGCTACTTTTTAGAATACTCCATTTTAGTCACTCATGGGTGAAAAATTAATTTGTTTCGTAATTGAATATAGATGACGCCATAGATATAAGGCGATCTGCAAAGAATCATATGGGTCCTCGGGTCGCTATTCTGCGATCCAAAATTTCATCACAAATTTGGAAAGACTTCGCCCTTGATTATAGGTTGCACGTGTGGTAAAATGCACAGAAATACACCAACTAATACGCTCCGTAATACACCAAGGTTGACTTGCTAGAGCCTTGCCTGCGGCCGTGCTCTATAGCAGGGACCACTTTGGCTAACTTGTGTTTCCCACTAGGTGTCAGGCAAATCACGTCATGTCTAGCCTGGGGGGCACCTCCCTGTCTGACTACTTTTACTGACTAGGGATTCCCCCTAATGGATAACCTGCCTATGGCACTGTAAGTCTCCCCCTACCTCAATAGGAAATAGGCGGTCAGTGGTCTGTTCTAAATTTAGCCTTTTGTATTCTGGCTTTGTTAACCTACAGTTAAGTCGTCAATAATGCAGGCTCCGAATCAAAGGGCCCAAAAGAATCTGGGATGTAATTCGTATCCGGTATTAGTTTTTTATCATAATGAGGGTTTTGATTCTGAAAATATGTCTTTAGATCAGAAGAGGCAATCGGCTGGCTTTAGAACAAGTCTTGAAGTCCACGAGTGGGGCATCAGTGGAGAGGTCCCATAATTGGGTCATATCCGGAATATGTAGTGCTCTCATATGAGGGTAATGCATTCAGTTTCTAGTTAGTCAGTAACACAACCGTAACTCTAATCGTAAGGCCCATTTCCATTAGCCCATTTCCCGTCACTGATCTACAGTCAGGAACCGCCGACGGACTCTTGCTCTGCTGACCCTAAATCGGTCAATGGAAACGACCCAGCTCGTGAAAGGACCCACGACTTTTTCTGCTAAGATTATGCAATGTGGCACCACCTACCACTGAGTGAAAGCTTGATCACTGACTGAAATCTACTACCCTGCTATATAGACGCACAGTGAGTGGCTCCACTTACAGACCTTCTGGGTAACTCAACAAATCTACATCCTTTTCGTCGGCCAATGGAAATAGGCCTATAGACATACTTAAGTCACTACATGTGCACAGCATCTCGAAATGCTACTTTGTTACACTTCTGCCATTAGTATCCCCTTTTTGGTCAGGTTTGTGACAGCAGAATAAGTCAATATAGCATTGGTGATCTCTTAAAACTCTACTTACAGATTCAAACACATGCGCTCCCACTGTAGCACTAAACATCATTGGTTGGATTTCTGTCGTTACCTGTGCTGGTGGTACATTCAGCCAGGGTAGTATGGGAGTCATGCGTTCTCGTTATATTTAGCGTTTAAACGTCCCCGTGTGTAACCCAACGGTCGGGGTCAGACTACACGGCCGTCTGGTGGGGGATGGAGTAATGGGTAGTCTGGCTGTGAGCCGCACGCCCAACGCAACTCTCCAAGCAGATCATTCGCTGCAGCGCTAATATATGCCTCAACCCAATGACGTCATACGCTAGTTCTCCAGGTTTCTCCTGTTGAAGACAGGGGTAACCAGCCAACATTTTGGATTCAAAACAAGGCATCTGTCAAAGTTATGAAACGCAAACAACTCATATATTATGAGTTGGAAAATATAGGAATTGCAAAATGAGCTTCACAGACAATCCAGCTGCTTCTTTTTCATCTTTAAACCACTTTATTTTTTTAAAACATTTTATTAGACAACCCTTCAAGTGAGATCATGTCATGTTGACAAACAAAACCTTGCAAAACGTGAGGTGCTTTCCACTGAAGAAAGTAATCCCTAGGACTATATCTCCTTTGACAAATAACAAATAACAGAAATGAGTGTATATCATTTACCATATAAATATATGCATCTCAACATATAAGTAAACCACAAAATAATCCCCAAAGCACTAAGTATTAAGGATATTATACAAATTGGCGTGTGGGCCAGATTTGGGCCCAAACAGGCAGGTTGGGGCAGAGATATAAGCGGCCACAATAAGCAGAGCGCAGAATCTCTGCCAGGAGAGTGGCCTAACACCTATCTGACTGGGATCTGCCAGACACGGTTGGATCCTAGACTTAAGCACAGCCTGAGGCGTTCAATCTGAGCTCACCATCTCCAGCCCCGTAGGCGACAAGTGTTAACCTGCTCTCCTTACATTTCTTCTAGTGAAATAGTCTCTCGTATTCTGGACTGCTCATAGGTATTTACTGATGGAATCTTCGACTCTAGCCTATGATGATATCATTTTACGAGGAACTTGGACCCTGCGAATGGTCGGTTCTTCTTATATTCGGTAGGGTTGTTACTCCTGATAGTTATTTCGTTAATCAATTTATATACTCTATAGTTTGTATACTTATGACAAAAATACCGATGACAAAGGAGGTGGGTTTCTTCCAACACCACCACTGACTTCAATAGATTTAAATATATACTGACTTTAGTAGAGAGATATACATAGGCATTTTCAAGGATGCATTGACAGATGTTACTTCTTAAAGATTCCTCTGGGTTGGATCATTGTGTATATATATTCGAATTAGATACCGATTATTTATACAAACCTTATGGATAAGGTTATAGGATAAGATGATCGAATACAAATATGTACTTATCAGTTGATGATATTGGGATTGGTGTTAAATGCTCCAATACGGCTTATTTCATATCGGGAAATAATCATATCGTGATAGTGATAGGCAAGTTGGAGACACACGGGTGTGGTCTACCTATCCTAGAACCATGGCAACGTGATCCTTAAGCGAGGGTGCCCTAGACTGAGCCATCCTGATTCCCCAAATGAATTTGTGTTTTGCCTTCAGACAGTTAATTCTTTATTTACCAGGAACCTGATAGCTGCAGGTGTTTCCCCATTTGCTTCATTGTTGATAAGCTCAGGCTATGGTTAAACACGATCCTCACCTCTAGACGCACCAGGTTTATAGGTTAGACATGCTACTATAACAACCACAAATAAACGCTCTCTTCGATATTTATGTGTATACTAAGCATCCTTTAAGCTGAGTCGGCTAAACATGTAGGTTTGAAAATAAGAGAATCGCCATTCAACAGCATCATGTATGAAAGTACCCCTTGGGACTATATTTACCAAGTATGATAAGAAAATGTATCAAATAGACGGATTTGGCATCAGGCATTTTGCTTGACACAATACCTGTCCGGAAGTGATACTTCCCTGTGATGCAAATGCCTGTTTAGCTACCTTTCCGGTGCAAATATCTTTGTTTCCTATTTTATTCTGAATTTTGAGATCTACAGGGCTATTTTAGCAAATACTGAATCTACTTTCTATTCTAGCTATTGATAAGCATTTCATAGAAGCAGATGAACATAAGAAAATGGCTTCTATTTCACACGAGATGGAGAGAGAGAGCAAAGTACTTTGCTCCGGTTTTATAGATACGAAATAGATATGTACCACACACAATCTCCAGGCAGAGTACTAGATTGTACGCAGAGGTCATCAGCTATTGAGACTGGGAACATCTCTATGGAGATGTCTTTGCAGTTCGCCATCTAGCTAAGTCAGGGTATTGTCTAGAAAATAGAATTGACTTATTTCACGACTCTTCCATGGGATTTTCATATGATGATTTCTCTTGATAAGGGAGACTAGCTTAATGAGTGATAGACTTAAACATTGGCTCAAATATCTAGGAGTTGTGGCATTTGTTCACATAACTCAGTTCCACAGATTACATTGTGAGTCCCAATGCAGCGAGATATGTGATGTTACATATGTATGTCTGTAAAGACGGGTACAGATTGAGATGTTTCGCACTGATAGTTTCTAATATTTAGAGGAAACCTATGAAAGTTTAGGGTCGCAACTCGTATCCCATCGAGTTTGAATCGCCTAGTAATTCACAAGGCGAAGCCGCGTTAATTAACTAGCTCTGACCCCAAATTTGAATAGGTTTCTAAAATTCATCTCATCCTTCACACTGACTAATGGGCTAACATTTGTGACATAATTCCCCTTTGGGAATTTTTCCTAAATGTCTCATG
Organism: Alentia gelatinosa; assembly: GCA_950022655.1. Taxonomy (NCBI): domain Eukaryota; kingdom Metazoa; phylum Annelida; class Polychaeta; order Phyllodocida; family Polynoidae; genus Alentia; species Alentia gelatinosa. The sequence goes on along the minus strand of OX465591.1, from coordinate 32,002,122 downwards.
GACACGAATTCCCAGAATGTAGAGTCTCTGGAGAAAAAAATACCAGGGGTGAGATAATATTTAGTCATTACTGCAAGAAGAAAAACTACAACAGGGCAAAGAGGAATTCAAATCCCAGCGTCCACTGGGCCCCAGAACGTCTGCGATAGAAATAGTTGAAGAGTAATGATAAGAAAGTATTGATTTGGGACACTTAGACCTAATCCTAAATCATCTGCCATCTAATTCAATAATTTCAACAATTTCTGTTGAGTATCTCACCCGTGAAAGTGATTTTTCCGGCAAAATACTCCAAGATGCTCCCGATTTGTTAACAGTATTTCATCATGTTTACAACCCTGCAATATTTACTGAATAATAATGAAAAACAAAAAAGATGCTTCAAGATATGCAATGGTTCACTGGTTGCATCCTGAGATGCATCGGGACAGTGATCTCCTTTTTAGGTGTACCTTAATACCCATAGTAACGTTATATATTTCCCTCCGAATACATCAGAGGGCAACACTGTTTCAACTTCACTTATTCTAACGTTAGGTGGCGCTAGGTGTTACCGCGTCGCCATAGATCCAGCACTGCCAGGTTCGAACGATGTGCTGAGCTGCTGAAAATTTGTATCCGGGTTTATCCGCGTTTTATGAAGCCATTGGGCATTATTTCTAATGGCATCCAGATTGAGATACTGCACAGCATGCAAATCAAGGCATTATAAGCCCACTGGGGCTAAATGCCCGTCTTTGTAGAAAGACGACAGCAGTGGATCTATTAAGCAGGAGTCAAGGCACAGTGGTCGCCATAAGGAACATTCCCTAAGAGACGAAATGCTTGGAGTATACAACAATATGTCGATCGCATGTCCAGCTTGGAAGAATCTATCCAAGCTATAGCCGATACTCCAACTCCAAAGAGTAAATGTCCTGACAAGAAAACGTCGAAAACTGAGGAACAAGTACAGCCGTCGACCAGCAAAGAGGGACAGCCGTTTGTCTTCCATATAGAGCTACCCGATAGCCTGCGATTTTTGATATTCTTCATCGTAGTGCACCGGCAGGTCTTCAATTTCTATCGTAGTAGGTGGACTCCGGGCCTTTCTTCGTTTTAATGACAACTCTCATGATGTTGTGTTCGCAGTCTGCTGTCCTGCTGGCCCTAATTAACACATCTATATTAGAGAAGTTGACATTAATGATGGCGGTTTGTCTCGCCGGCCGCTTCATATAACGGCCATGTCCATACCAGACCAGCCAGTGCTATACTCTCTATTCTGAATTAAGAAATAGTCTAATGACTCGACTAGCAATGTCTCATCCTGACTGCCAGACATATTTATGTGTCTCTGTGTGGGAATACCCTCATGTAGGCTTCCTACCATCTAGGGACTGAAGAACGATTTAGAAAATGTCAATGGTAGATGAAAACAGTGTTTTCACATATAAACCATTATCTCTCCCCGGTATTTTTCTCCATAGGCTTAACGTTAGGAGCTGATACTCAATGGCTGTGAAGGTAGTGGACCCAATACTCAGTGGTTAATTTCATGAGTTATTTCATTAATAAATGATGTTAAACGGGGTGAGATGAAATCAGAAATCCACTCGATGAAAATAACTTGGTCCGTACTTCACCTTGTTTGACCGCTGCGTAATTGACTCAGCTCCGCTGCGCTTCGTGAATTATTCCGCAATCAAACTCGGTGGGGTACAGACCAAGTTATTTTCATCTCGTGAGTTTTCTTCTAGTAGATAAGTGGGTCTATATATGAGAGTTCTCGGTAGACGGCTCTTTCTAAATCATCCAAAGATAACTTTCATTACATATGTATACATGTACATACCCTACAGAACTCTAACTATCGCAAGGCAAGACCTTCAGAACCAACATTACAAACACTCTCATCAGGTCACTCAACTTTCACCTTAAGTGCCTTCACATATATTACTTTGTTATAGTGGAACAGCAAAGTGCATTTAGATGCAAAGTGAAACATTGCTTGCCGTGGAACGCTGAAAGGGTGATGCCCTCCCTCACCCTTTATCGCACCACCACAACGGTCCAGCTGAAACAGTGCGCATATATATCACTGAAAATAGCCAACACGTGGCTGATCCCCAGACATGGTGTCGATGCTGTGTGAGTAGAAGACCATCTATTTATATAGAACTGCATCGAGAATCGTAGAAATAGACAATACTCCACGAGTTTGGATGGGCCGCAATCGTCATCGAGGCGAAGCCGAGTGACGATTTCGGCCCATTCAAACGAGTGGAGTTGTGTCTATTTATGATTCGAGTGCGGTTCTGGATTTATCTTACCCCTTTTTATCAAATTAAATATCATCAAACTATCACAATAATTAGAAAAGACTTAGCAAATCCACTACGCCACGGCCGTGGCGTAGTGTTGTCACTTTACGGGGGTGATCGTTGAGTATTTTTTTCTAATGTTATTCCTATGGCTAAACTTGTACCAGGGGTGAGATAATGTATTCCTATCCATCGAACACTAACAGAAAGCTATGTGTGTTTTTAAAGGAACAGTGGTGAAAAAACTAACTCAAGATCTACAGATTATGCAAGAGACATATATAGTGAAACAAGGACAGGATGTGACATGTATATCTGAAGGAGGATGTTTTTTTTTTATTTCGCAAGGCAGTCTGCGAGTTGTTGTTTTTTTATTCCTTCAGGAGATTAGTGGCAATACTTTCATCGATCAGTTACACCGGTCTGGTGTGTATATACACATTTTGGGATGATACAATATATGTAGATGAGATGTTATGAAAATGCGTGTGAGTAGACATCCAGAAGATTATTAGGTCTTATCAACGAGTATACTCGTTGGTCTGTTGGAATGTTTTCAAAAATTGGCAGATTCGTATGGATAATGAATTAGTGTGAATCTCTAGTTAGTGAGAATGGGTTGTATACGATTGGGCTACGGTACCTTTCTGGGTTTTTTCCTGTTGAGGATCTTGCATATGCACACCATACGCATATGTAATCGTCATCAAACATTCACTGACTCAAAAAGGACATTATAAACATTGTGTATAGGCTCCCTGTTTTTAAAGCATGCCCTTCGCCTCCCAATTAAAAAGAACATTTTAAAAATGTGTAGGATCCCAGTTTCTACAGCATGCCGTTGGCCTCCCTGTGTCACATGGGGCTTGATTGCCTACAGCCAGGCCTAAAGGCAGGTCTCCAGGTATAGTCAGGAGGCAGGTGGCAACAACCCGAGGCAGGGATGATCAGTGGACAGATCCCTGAGTAAGTCGGATGGCTGCTGCGCACTGGCCTGCCCACCCGGCGTCAAATCTACTTTGCCAGCGCCCGGTCTTTTGTTTGCCCATCTCCTGCCTCCCGCCGCCTTCAGCCCCTGCAGCGCCCCTGGCAGCCTCTATTCACCCAGATGAACGGTGATTTATACTGCTTACTCAGACTTTATAGGAATTCACGCTGGTCAGACCTGAATGTAAGGCATTTAAATGATACGTTCTACACTGGCGCTCTCTCCAGCCACCATTCTCGTGGAGCCATACACTATGAATGTGTTATTCTCAGTTGGTTTGGGTTGTTGTCGTTTTACACCATGTTGACATACACGATTTTAACAGTAAAATTGGTTCTAAGAATGAAAAATGGTAAAACGAAGTACGGCATTTTTTATAAGAGTCCAGATTGCATATATGTATGTATAACAGTTGAGGGGCTGATTGAACAAGCAACACTCCTTCACATGTTTTATGGAAATTGCCTTTCTCTGCACCTTTGTTTCTCTGTCAGTGTCTTTCTACCTGCCTGTCTCTCAATATACAGTTAAAGCTCACTACCTACGCCGACTTCAGTTTCTTGTAATATTTAAATTTTTTCAGATTTTTTTTTCTTTCTTTTTTTCTATTATAGGCGTCTAGTACGCGATGTCAGTGAACCCTCAACGTTGTAGGAAACATCCACTCTGGCTGCTTGGCCGTAACTGACCCTTAAAGTAACTCCTTCATCTCGGTCTCCAGTCACTAGGGGTACCAGCCCTATAATCTACGTCCGCCGCTCCACCCCACGTGACCTCCCGGCAGCGACGTCTGGTGGGCATGGCGCGTACCGGAAGTGGGGCTAGCACGTGGAGGGAACGGCAGGGAGGAGCGGCGGGGGCAGTTTTCGATTGGTCGTCACGCCCGTCACAGAACCCTGGGACTGCCCCATTAGCACCCCGGCGGTCGGTAGATGTCGCCTGTGCCGGGGCCTGATGGGTGAATCAATAGGCGGCGTTCCCGAGAGCCATGTACTTATTTGTCACGTGGAGGAACGGCGGCGTTTATCCTGGTTTGGGGCCTGTCGGCTGTCCCCTTTCGTTAGGTTTTCTGCGGGAGAGACATGCGCCTCCAAGTGTTTTAGCAGAGAGCAGTGTGAATGGCGGAGCGAGCACCTGACTTTTTGTGGGGTTTATTTTGACTGTTGCTCATTGAAGGAAGTGAACTCATTGAAGTTCTGAAGACTTGTTAATAGATAACACCGGATAGTCTGTGTTCCTGTTGGCTAGTTGGAGGGGCTATGTACCTCAGGTAAATAAGGGAGACTAAGGGGTACATATGATATTCAAATTTGTTTGCCGATCTGCTAATGATGATATGTTTGAACATGTCCATTCTTTGTTCAAATGCAACTTTCTAGACTTTTAAAGCATGTATCTTTTAGGAAAATTTAGCTATCGAGTTGGAGCTATTCTACTGACTAAAGACATCATCTTGGACAAATCTTACCTCACCTCTGAACTTGTTGTACATTTTTGCCCGTCACCGCATTTCCATAGACATTTCCTATCATCAGAAATGTTAGGTTTATGCTAACGTACTGTGACAAGATGTTCCATCAAGCTACTGTTAATTAATTCATATCAGTTAGGATGTATCATACTTTTTCGTACTACACCTTCGATGCAAACTACAGACTAATGGCAAAAAACGTGAACTGTGGAAATATTGTCTTAGATGCTCCAATAGATCTGAAATGGTTGTAATTAAGCCGGTTCGTGTTTAGATGAAGAAAATCGATCTGTATGACCTAGGAAGAATGACTGTTATAGCGCAGTGGATATTTATAGGAAGTGAGCATGAATTCACATTCGTGCACGTACAACTACTATAAAAAGACTCTCCTGCAAAGTAATGAGTTTCTCCTCAATAAAGATTAAAGTATTTTAGGAACAAATTTTAAACTTATTCATAGGCTTTCTTACCTCATGCGTGATTTATAGCTTGGTTCCCAGTAGATATGAAAGCAAGAAACTATATGAAGCGGTTGATAAATGTAGCACAGCTGCCTCTGCGAGACCCTTATTAGCATCTCAATGACGTCCAACAGATATCATATTGATTTTTTTAACCCTATTTGGAGAGAAATCGCCTCATAAGTAAGGTAATAACTTCCAGGGATTAGCCATATTATGTGGAGGTCCCCTATACAGAGAGTAGAACCTGACGGTTATTGGGTGTTGATAAAGAGTGTAATTCAATGTGATACCACATAGACTGTTTTTACTACCCGCCGTCTAATACAGCCCTCTTATGTATCCACCACGACTCATATAAGAGTCCATTAAGGAGAGCGGGGAACACAGCTCGCGAAATCGTCTGCGGTGTAGGCTACATTATATTATTTTCTTTCTCTTTCAGATCCAGCTTCACAAAGGCTCACATGGTATAGTCTGCTCCGGGGGAGGATCGTCAGCGGACGACATTGGGGTCTGGTTTCGTATTATCCAGCGGTAATTTGGGATCGGGTGGAGGTTTTTACCGCCCACCTTGTAATCACTATGGAAAGCCTCGCTCTGATTTAATTGTTTTTCAGGTCCCCCACCAGGCGGCAATTCGGCCAGTGACTGGCAGAACGAGGTTGGAGCTAGCAAGCCTCTCACAGTGAGTTCTAATCAAAGCTGCCATATTGTTTGGTCCTGCCGACTGGTTGGCGGGCTGAATGGGCTTCCTGTCTCCCTTCTTCCCCTGCGCAGAAAGGAAAATGTCGTCTGGAGAAAAGAGATCGTCAAATAAGAGGCCCACGTATAGGCGACACTCGCATTCCGCTCAGTGAGCACCTAATAAATAGAGCGGCTCCCATGCGCCCGATGCGTTCCCGCCGAAATTAACCTAAAGTCGTCTGCTGGATAATGTCGTCTGCCAAACCGGTTTTCGCGCCGAAACTTCGCGGGGGGATATCTGCCGCATTGTTCTGCGAGGGATGCGCGCGGCGGACATTGATTAGAGGCCTCAAACAAAGGAAAGGTGTCTTGCACTCATTAAGAGTTATTGGGCAGGGCTTTGATGGGAGTCTTGACGAACCATTCTCTATATACTCATCCACCCTTTCCCCCCTCTCTCCCAGGAATAACGATGCAGGGCTAGAAATAAGGACTTGTTTGGGTAGAGATACAGAGTATAGTATTTCAAAAAAACTTTAGAAAATTCTGGAAAAGATGTTGTATCATGGATCTGTATGGTTAGGGCATGGTAAGGATAGATTGCCTAATTACAGCCTCTTCATTTCTTCCCACATGGTTCCCACATGCTCATATTTTTATATTAATTGAAAACGATTCATTTCCTTATCTCCACACGTTACAAAATACATGGCTATATGTGCACGTTCGTAATATTTAGGTAGCAGAAGTCGTTAAAAGACCAGGTCAGCATTAAGATTTGACTAAAGACACTGCTCTAGAGATACCAATGATAGTGCATCGACCCTAGTGTTCATACCTATAGGAACTTTTGCATCATCTGTCAAGCAGCGCAATCATTGTCAGTCCAAAACCGATCATTCATCCAACCCATACCCACGCCCCATCTCCCCACTCACTAAACACACACACCGAGTCACACATTTGGACAAGGACCCCCGGATGTTTCCCGCCGTTCAGATATTGACTAGAGCGCCGTCTGGCGGAGGCTAGGTTTCCAGAGGGAGGGCAGAGAGGGGGTGAAAGAGGGCAAAACGCCCTGGGCCTATTTCGGATTAAAGCGGTTGGTGGAGGGGGCGGGGCGCTGAGGTCTGGACCCGGCTGATCGACCCTAAATGACCTGCGCGGACCGGCACCCAGCGGCCGACTCGCACCCAGACGACATTCTGATTGACGTTTGTATTTTCCCGCCCTGACCGATGCGCGCGCACCGCCATTTGTCACGTTGAAGAAATTGTCTGCGCGCGCACCGGACCGGAAGCTGTCGATAAGACCAGGGGAAATAGGTGGGCATGGAGTGGAGGGGGACGGCCCACTCTCAATAAAACCCTCATTACATGTAACTTTTCTCATTCGATTTTCATCGGGACTTCCGACGCAACAAAATGGAAGTTAATACAACATCGCCACGCACCCATCCTGGGAAACTCCACTTCCAAATTCATGAGTAGATGTCTCTGGCTGACATTGTCGTCTGCCTTCTGACGTCACACGTCGACTGAGGAGGGAATGATGGGCGCTGACGTCACAGATGGGGGAGGAGAGGAAGAACGGACGGGAGTTGTCATGAAACTGCATTTTCGTTGATGCTTTTTCAGATATTTTCGTCTGGGGGACTGATCACATGTCAACAACGAGATCTTGCTGGGGTTACTGGGATGAGGTGTTGTATGAGGCCGAAGGTCATTGCTCCTGACTGACCCATGTCTGTAACACGCGCCGATGACGTGTGACCAAGGTCAACGCCGAGTGTCATGGGTCAAGGTCACTACAAGGGATATCGTGTTTGACAGGAGCTCCGGGAACTGCCTCAACGAATCACACATCTATCTTCCCAAGATGGCTTCCTGAACCCACCTCTACCCCGTTCACCCTGTCCCGATCCCAGTCTTATTCAAGTGGTTTATTTGGATTACAAAGATGCACCATAAACGTTCTTCTATCTACATGGACCACTTACGGGGAAATATTCAGAGTGACAACAATAGAATTGTGCCATCTCAATAAGAATGGAACCATAAGTGAATGCAATGTGGTGAAGTGAACGTCCACCTGGTCGTCAGGTATGTTACACTTAAGGCCCTGTTTCAGATATAGATATTTATGTAATCGGTTCACACAGATTCTGATAGGCTCGGAGTTGTATATCTACACAATATTACCATGATTTGGATCTGCGGGGTCGTATTCTCCAAGTAGTTGACGCGTAGTAATACTCTGAGCGACAGCGAGGTGTAATGTGTAGCGTCAACTATGAGGAGAGTATGACCCTGCAGATCCAAATCATGGTTTTATTTTATTTATTACCCACATTTAAGCAATAAATATGATTGTCAGAAAACTTTTCAACGTAGTTAAGAAGTTATGTTTACATTTTTTACCGACTTTTTGGGGACTACTTTCATCTCAAAAATCTGTATCCTCCTAGGAGATTCCGGAGGTCCGTATCCTACTCAGTAGCGATCTGTAGGCTACATAGGTTTAGTATGGAGACTCCGTATTAAGTGGGTAAATATAGTCCCACCAGTATTCAATATAATATTATACAGATCCTTCACAGTTACTGAAATAGTGAACACATGTACAACACATGAATCGATCGATCACAAGAAGTTTCCATACACGAAAATACTGCTGCTGTTGAATTACTAATTAAGGCAGTAAGAGGTAGCAGCTAACTGAATTGGAATTTCTAATAAAGTTGCCTTGATACCCCCCAAAACACAACAATCTGAATCCATCTGAGTCCAGAAACTACGACCAGAAATATTGCCATTGAAACAAATCGATTGGTTGAAGCAGTGTGTTTCTTTTTCACACGTCAGTGCGATGAAGGACATTACTTAGGGATGCAATTACTGACGACAAATTGAAACGTAGCAGAGAAGCAGAATTGGGAATTAACCATGAATCATCATTTAGAAGCTAGAAAAATACAAGCAGAATTCGGTTACCGATTCCTCCAGCGATTGAATTCCACGCAGCATATTAAAGGCCCTAGCTATAACTCACTCCAGATTGGCCTGAGATAACACATCGGCTGAGGACGGAAACACCCTTCTCTGCCATAAACAAGGTTTCCTGCATTGGCAGCCATTTTCATTAGTTCGGAATAACAAGATGATTTTGCCTATTGGGATTCACAGAATTTGCTCGAATATTGTGTTATCTAACCAGAGGAGCATGTGAGACAGATATCGTTTTACCACGATATATACTGCCTATCAAGTTAATATGAATCATACTTTGATTAAACATGAACGAAATTGAGAAATACCAAGCATCTGTTTAGAGGTCATCTCCATACATTATTTAACTGAAGGTCAACTTAAGCTGTACAATAATGTCCAACAAAATAATGAAACTAGACACAATCAGTACTGACTCGAAAATTAGATATCCTTGTTAGTGTAAAATAAGAGTTTCAAAAGTACCTGTTCTTCATCCCACAGCATGTTCACGACAAGTATTCTATTTGACTGAAAATAAGAAAATTTATAATAAACCTTCACCCTACATAAATAATTACTTCATTCCAACATGAGCTATTTTCCAGCATGAGCTGCAGCACTAGTATGACGTCTTTCCTCATCACGATTTACACGAGTCTGTGTTGTAAGTGATAAAAACCAACTGGCCAGATGACCTGGTTGATTGGACATATGAGGGAATTAGAAATATATGAAATACAGAAAGACTTTTCTCCCGCCGAACCATGGAATTCTAGACCTACGCGCTGAATATCGGGGCGCGACGGGAAAGAATTTTTTAAATAAAATATATTAAATACATTCTTTTTTCCAAATGGCCTTCCAACCTCGTGTTTCGTATTCTTTTTGTTCTCGAGAGAAAGGTCCCTAGTTGGAATGTATTTCCCAACCCCAGGTTTTCTCCAACAAGAGCTACAGGCAATGAATCATTGAAAAATACATTTAGACCATCAATAATATCATAGAGGGGGGTGGTGTTTGAGTGATGGCACAATGGAAAATTGAAAGTTACATCAATTCATTTAATATAAAAAACCATAGTGGAGTGAAAACATCATGTCCACTGAAACTCCCTAATTGAATTGGTCACTAGCCATTTTATTTGTCGGGTTGAAATCCGAGAGATTTGGTGAATTGAAGCAATTTCGATCCTCATTACAACTTAAAATCAAACACACAAAAAACACGTTCCACCAATCTGTTAAAAAAGCAAATACCCCTCATTTTTTTCTGTTCAAGCTTGGGACAAATACAAAGAAATGCGAAACTGTTGTGAAGCGATAATTTGGATTTCTCTATGATGGTGCAGTTTGATGGACGTGGCTGTCATTATGTATCCATTGTCAGCATGCTCCGCTACAGAAGCCTCTCCGGGTGGGGCTTACATTGGGTTGACAGGCGTGCGACACACCAGGTCACCCAGCTCAATGGGGTCAAGATCTGTTTGACCCGAAACTTGAGCACGTGACCACAGGCCTCACCCATGTCTGCAGGAATATTGAAAAGCTTTCCCTCACCGTGGGTCGAGGTAGCGACTGAGATATAAGGTTTGGTTTATCTAGGGGTTGATTTTATGAGGAGGATATGTTATGAAAACCCAATTTTATATGCATTTTTTTCGCATAGATCTTTTTGATTATGGCAAATTTAATCACGTAATTTCCACCATGTAACCCGTGTTGATATGAATATATACAGCAGACCATGACCAATCACTCAAGACCGAAATATCTTATTGACCTATTGGTGCTTGATGTGTTTGGACCATAGAGGCAGGCAGTTGCAGAAATGGCAAGTTGACTTGGTGCAAGTGGGTAACAGAAAACTATAGACTAAATGTGACCCATACCATTTAATTGTTATTCATTTATAATTGCACGCTCATTCATCAATGATGAACATACCATTTGCTCCTAGTATGTTAACGCAAGATCCATAGAGAATAACTCAAGGCGCTGGCAGTGTCTATAGAGCCAGCACACGGGGATGGCTGAGACTTGGGGAGCCCCGGGCGGTCCCTGCCCTTATCTCCAAGGGTGGGCCTTGATGGGAACTGGAATCGACGGGGCATCCCCTCCGCAGCAAACAGTTAGATATTAATACGGAATGGAACCCGAATCAATAAGCTATAATAACAGAGGTGCGAACTAATACTGAAGACGGCCGTGGCCGGGCGCGCGGATACTATTTGTGAGGCGATTGGACCTGGACCCGGCACATAAATCCGCCGCCAATCTAAGCACGGCGGCTGATGAAGATGGCGCAGATTGTTCCGGGAGAGGACCGCTGGTATTTTTGTTTGTGAGAGGACTATAGGCCGGGCTCGTGACTGATGCCTTGCGCTCAATAACAGGGGGGACTGTGAGAGGATAGGAGGACTGGAGAATATCTCTCCGTGTTGCAAATATAAGTTCGTGGGCTATCTCGAGCAGTGAGGGCTTTGAATGAAAGGAGGTAGTCATGTACAGGGATACCGATGATATATTTGGCGATCATTGGCTGAATATTAATTCGACTACAAATAGGGCCGACGCCTTGGGTATGTTTTGCATGGATGGGTTGATTGATGAGTAAATCAGGATTGCCTCAGGCTATGCTTGGATTGGTTTGTTAATTGACTATTTATCTCGGTACTGCTGCTGGTCTATTACTATGCTTACTTTTCCGGATAGAAGACCAGGGGGATGTTTTTCGTAGGTAACGGTATTCTAAGATCGCCCAAAAAATCTATGACAGTTTGGATGACAAAAGATGGCAGGTGTTTTCTAGACGCGGTCGTAGCATGCAACGAGAGATCGGCGCCAAAACGGTCATTTGGAACGACTGCCTTAGAAAATCCATAGACGTATACATGGTGTTTTATAGTCATGACAATCGTTATCATCGAAGCTTACAGATTCGGGGATCTTCAAACGCAGCCGCGAGGTGCAGTGCACACAGTTGTCAATTAAAACATGATGGTTAAGAACAATATTTCTGACGATCGAAATACCCACTGAATAAATATGATATTTGGTATATAGGTACGCCATGCATATAGGATCCACTCCTGAAAATAATTCTTAATTTCAATAAGTTTTAGCATCTGAAACCCCAGAGTTACAACCCCCACTTTACCTGTAAAGCATGTCCAACAATATCGTTGGTTGCGACCTATTTGGCCTATAATTTCACCTATGATACCTTACGATTGTCACTACTATTGTTCCCCTCAATCCGCCCTACGTGTCACTGCCAACGATCGTTGGTCGACCCATTACGATCTATAGGGCACTGACGCCTCGAGAGGGTCGCTATAAACGATTGTCGTGACTGAAAAGCATCCCTTAGATGTATGTGGCGGGGTTCCTTGGCTGAATTAAAAAGAGATGTATTACGAAATACATAAATCAATATAGGAGATGTTTAGTTGAGCGGACATACTGTTTGGCTTCACCTTAGGAAGTAATCTCAATTACGAGCTTGCATTATGATATATTTGCTATTGGTTGACTCTGTGAATAACTTATGCTTATTGCCTGCTGGAGTGGCTGGAGATAATGCTGTACAGTTCTGCAAGACTGTGCATCCGGCTTCTTATATAACATGTTCCACTTGACGGTGGTAGTTAGCTGTTTTTATAGAAAATTCCTTTTACAAGGAGTATGTGCAGTAAGGTTTAGCTACATATCCTTGCCAAATGAAGACTTAATATGATTTGTTTTATTCAAGGAAACACAGGTGCAGATTCACATTTTGGCGTACTTCTGGCGTTCTTCCCTACAACTACTCCAGTGACCATGACAGGATAATCTATCATAAAAGTTTCGGCCAATGCTTAATACATAAATAGAGGCTAGAGCGGACTATCGTAAAACCGGATGAGTTTTAATCTGGGCCCCCGTATGCGACGACTGGAGTTTGGTGTAGTGATATCACGAGGCGGAGCCGAGTGATATCCGGAGCCAAAACTCCAGGAGTCACATACGGGGGCCCAGATTAAAACGAATAAGGTTTTGATTTTATCCTACCCCCTGTGAACGATATTTTTATGTGATGATAGTAACAAAAAACACGATAAAAACTTTCTGAAGTCCTCCGTATAGCTCTCCTTGCTGCTCTGAAGGTGCTTGGAACTACTTTCAGCTGCTGATCTCTGATTGGTCCATTTTTTGTACGCTCCTAGGAGCGATTTTTTATCCGTATGCGACATACGGGCGCATACGGAAAGTCAATGTTAAGCCTATGGGATTTTATATTAGGGGTAGGATAAAGAGAAGTAAGGAACTCCCTGCCAGTACTCTTAGTAGAAGGTCCAGATGTCCGAGATCTTTATTATATATGGAGTTTTCTTTTATCCTGGAGTGGTCACCTAGGACAACAACTGTTCCTATTTTCCAGTGGCTCCAGCGAATTTGTTTCTTACCACGAGATGCTTATAGACCAAGCTCACAGTTTGGCGGTTTTCTTCAACATACCTTGATTGGTCTGTTTATTGACAAAAACTTTGAATAGAAACAATCGGAGGTGTATCTTAATAAGTAACTCTACTAACAGTACAGCAATTATGGTAAGCCTTAATGGGCACCTGCTGGCCCGGTATTTTACGATCGTCGTACAAGGTGGATTTGGTGATCAATAATATTCTTTTTCAATACAATTGTTTTCTATCCTGATTTTTAGAAGTGTTCTAAATTGTCGCGTTGGATTTGTTTGATAGCAGATAGAAATCATCCTCCCTATCGACAAACCTATGTCCTGTGTTGTATACTAATAATGGCCTTTAGTCAGGATTTTGGAGGGAATTTGTTGAAAATCACAAATTTCTCTGTGAACTTTACCGTCAACGAAGATTTTTTTTTAATGTACTAGTTTCCCTCCTGATGTCCCTGAGGCACCATCTATCTTCCATGTTTATGTTATTTTCATGGATGATGGTACCGAGTTTCACTTGGTAATTCAAGGGACCGTAATCCAGCACGGGACAGGATTAAACGATATAGAGTGCATGATTTATGCGCCATCTCATCTCCCCAAACACGCTCCAAGATTGAAATCCTCTTCATGTGAAGTGTCGCAATGTTAATGATTGCCTTCTCCTCTAACAGGTAATTACCGCTATGCTGCCCTGAGCCCGTCCCTGATTACACACCTAATAAGCTTTACATTACTTTGTCACAACGGCCACTTGACAACCTAACAACCGGGCCGCGTCCTCCCCGATCCCGCTTTTCGGTAATCATCGCCTCGATTGATAGACTATGGGGGTCGCTTCATAAACTTTCCTTGCGCTTAATAACTTGGGTATTATTCTTCATCCGGCTAGCCGCCACTCAATTTATTTCATCCATAAATTATAAGATGGATTAAGGGGTTAAACTAATAGGCGGCTTTTGTTATGGAGAGAGCAAGGTTGTGAAGCGGTAGAGGCGGCGCAGGCCTATTATGGATGCAGAGTCTTGTACGATACTGGGGATTCACAAAGTGTTGTGTTTAGCGTATACACAAAGCACTTATTTTCCATAAATCCCATAATCTCAGTTAGAATAGTGAACACACCAGATTCTAATAAAGGATTCAAAATACAGCTAAAAGGGATCATCTAATATCTGTTTGAAAAAAAACGGAATCAGCGTTTTCCACAGATTGATATATATGCAGTAGACCATGGAATTTCATGTATATTGGCTAAAAAGTAGTTGATAGCGTTTCACTCGGTATGCACTGTACAAATTTTAAACCCTGTACTATACCTATTATGTTCAGGGTGTTCTAGAGATCCTGGCTGACAGTACAAAGCACTTACATCAAATAGGAATACCCAAAAGTGTAGTAATTACTGAGAAAGTGTTTCCCCAGTTAAGATATCAATACAAGAGATTTATAAAATGGAAATATTTTTCATTAGTAACAGTACGACCTAACTATATGTATTATTCAGGACTGATCCACCTGCGAATAAAGTAAAGCACCTTGGATATTGATGTACTCTCAATATAGCATAAAAATGGGGGGTGTACCATTTTTAGGTAAAAAAAAGAACATTAAAAAAAGGCATCCTTCTCAAGAAATAGGTTTTCCCAGAAGAGTGTAACATAGTTTTAATGTGTTATGCCCATGGTAGAAATCCGGTATGGTTTTAAGTAGGTACAGTTGGAAGAGGGTGCAGATAAAAAGGGTCGGTTTCCCATCACCTATCCAGGGCCGCCAGGGAGACACTTGAGCACCGTGTGACCGGAAATTAAACGGGCGGCCGGACGATTCAGGTGACCACGTGACGGTGGGCGATATTGGGGAGACAGCGACTGGTCAGCTGCCAATTAGAGAGCATGCTTCGGACTACTGATTATCTGGGGTAGTCACCTTCGCGGGTTTTTTCTTTTCATTTATTTGCATGTAAGTGGATTACTTATGGGTGTCAGTAATGGTGCTAAATAGATTTATGAGTTTGCTGGATTGCATATAGTTCTGACTTATTTATCTAGTGCAATATCATAGTTTCCTTATATGGACTAGATGATAACGTCTATGATCTAAACAAATGATAGGACATATGGTGGGATAAATATGTTCTGCCTGTAGAGATAGATATCAATCAATATCTTAGTGATAACGCTTCTCTATCCTAGATGGACTACTCTCAAAAATTCGTCCAACCTGAAACGGTCTTAAACATTATGTGCGCTAAGAGTGTTACGGTAAATAATAACTATCAGCAACTAGGAGCCAATGGCACGTTCATCATTAATGAATGAGCATGGAATCATAGAAAACAATTGAAAGGTGTGGGTCTATTCAGTATGAGCCATTTTCTGTAACCCACTTGCACCCAGTCAACATGCTTCTAAAACATCTTTTCCAAATGCATCAAGCAACAGTAGGTCAATGAGGTATTTTGGTCTTCAGTGATCTCTCATGGTCGGCTGGCCATGGTTCTAAGACCCTGAGACACTGGCACTCTGCTCTTTTCCAAATGTCAAGGTGTTACTATGGAGATCATGAAAGGTTAGCTTTTTGCAGCAAGCTCAAGGTCTATGTGACTACTCTAACCTTAGATAGGCAGAGGATATGAGCGTGTGGCCCACGCTCAATAAAAAGCAATGGCAGAAACCACTTTAATCATAGTCACATTGGATAACATAAAGCTGTATGGCAGCCGTTCCTTTAAACAGTAAAACCCCGCTTAATACTCCGTTCCGAGCAAAGTATCCTCTTAAGCGAGGTTTCCCCTTGAGTGGGGCTAAAATAAACTAAATAAAGATTTCTGTTCCGAAAAAAAGTGTCCCCTTAAGCGGGGTGTCCCCTGAAATGAGGTGTCCCGTAAGCGGGATTTTACTGTATATACAGTAACAAATAACCTTCTAGACAATCCCCTTCTAATAGGCTGACATTTCCTTTAAGTCACTAAAACCCCTCCAAAAAAAAGTATCCCCTTAAGCGGGGTGTCCCCTGAAATGAGGTGTCCCGTAAGCGGGATTTTACTGTATATACAGTAACAAATAACCTTCTAGACAATCCCCTTCTAATACAGCTGACATTTCCTTTAAGTCACTAAAACCCCTCCAATTTGGGACATTTAAGACCTGCCCGGTCCCGTACCACCGCCGGGCCCGTTTCGAATTAACATTGATTATCAGAAGGATAATCTTATTATGGCTTCCAGGTGGCTTCGGCGCCCCTGGCTTCCGATGACCCGGTGGTGACCGTCGCTGCGACTCGCGAGCAAATAAAGTGGCGTCACTCTGGAGCGAGCAGTTCACACAGAGCAGGTCAGCAGATCTGATTGGCGGTCGCCGACCGAGCCACTTAAATGTCGTTACCCAGGCCCGACCTTTTGTCCACCCTCATAGAACTGGCCTGTGATTAAGGTCATTTCAGTGTGTTAGCCTTTAAATGCAACGGAATTGCAATTTAAAACTATATATCAGGATCAATTATCTTTCCTCAAATACAGCTGAGGGAGAGAAATAGTGGGGACATTGAATGCGTTTAAAGGAAGGTCAGATTCCGAAAGGTGGGTAATGGGTGTGTTTCATGGGTGTGTTTTCAGTGAGATCTTTACAGGAGCCCCGCTGATTATGTATTTGAGTTTAATGTCATGTTATTCGAGTGTCCCATACACTGACTAGTCACAGTAGAAAAGTGATTGAAATTGTGTTGAAAGTACTGATAAATATACTTCAAAGATAAAGGTTCATATTCCATATCCCCCAGACGCCCAACGAAAAGCCACTAAGTTTTCCCGATTAACACGGAACTATTTTTTTCTGAGACATCTAAAGGATTTTCACCCCATACGTATTTTTTGTTTATACCGTTTTGTACTCTGTGCAAAATGTAACTCTTCAAATAGTTTCGTTTAAGGTAATCCATGCAATGAGGCAGATGCTCAGGTAGATCAAATATCCTTTTCCCTCCTGCCATTGATGAAGCATCAGTTACACTAACATTTCAATTAATTGTAGTTTTAGGATAGGTAACCGCTATGCTGGGTAACAAGCACTAAATATTACCATGATTTAGGCCTGCATTGACGTATTTTCCGCGTAGTTGACACGTAGTAATATCCGAGCAAAATCTGAGCAGTACCTTGGATATTACTACGCGTCAACTACCTGGAGAATACGACTATGCAGATCAAAATCATGATAATGCTGTATTTATCTTTCTTCATTCCAAATATAAGTTATTAAAAGAAAGGCAAAAGAGCTGCCGATCTTCTAAAGCACTACTTTGGACGGTAGGGATATTTCAGTATTCTATAGGTTTGGTATGGAGACTCCGCATTGTAGGTGGATAGTAAATTAGATAATTCTAGTATTAGGCATCGTCTATTATCCTACCCCTAATAAAAAACGCCATAGGTTTAACATTGACTCAATGTATTTGAAGGAGCGTTGAATAAAGTGTTATTTATGCACCGAGGTGAATAAAAAAAACTGACCAATCAGGGACCAGATAACGAAAGTAGATCCGGCAGTGTCAACACGCTACTATCATGGATAATTACCAAATTTGCTCTGTATATCGGTGAGATGGGGTAGGATAAATACAAAATCAAACTCGAGTTAGCCTTCTCAATGTTTATGCTACTCTGGTCAGGTCTGCTACTCACTACACTCGGCTATCGCCTCGTGTAGTAATACACAACCTGCCCATCGTGGCATAAACATTGACAAGGCTGACTCTCGTTTGGTTTCTTCTAATTACCTACCATGTGACCATACTGCAGAAGTTATCACCAGTCCTCACATTCCATTTTCAGGAAAAGGTTCCCTTCAAGTCAGATTCAGACAGTGCGACTGGAAGGCTGGAGTACAAGCGGTATGCCCAGTCGCAATGTACGGTCAGATTTATGTGTGTAAACCACCACCTTGTGACTGGAAGGCTTGAGCATGGAACCTCGATACGCCCAGTAGCGGACAAGCGGTACCAAATATCAAATATGTTTGATATTCAAAATGCTTGCAACTGGGCATGCACTGGAGGTACCTGGTACGCCCAGTGTACACTGTCTGTTTCGCGGTACAAGGCGCTCGCAGGTAGGCTGACCTTCAGTCGGCGACTACACGCAGCTAGGTACCCCCAGTCGCATAGTGTGGACGGGGTTGTTTTGTCGCTCAATGTTTAATTATATCACCAAAAAAGGAATATGTAAGTCAGCGTCGCTATATAGATAATCTTCGTGTCCTGATAAACTATAAGATATCAGTGTAGATACACAGATACTGATATTCCTTCAGTGTCTTCCCTTTCACCTTCGCCATCACACTTCAGCCATGAGCGGTTTGGTCACCCAACTAGTTTGCCCTTCAGATCTTAACATCTCCAACTCTTTGCCCTGACATCCGCCTGCAATTCGCCGCGCCCGCCCTCTGCTTGTTATTAATGGACCCTTTGTCTTTAGGGGTGCTCCCACAGTCTGACATGCATACTTCATGAGGCGCTCTGGTCCCTAACTCCAGGCCTGCGGATATGCACTGGAGCAGCCCCTGTGGTGAGTCCTGGGAGTTGTGTGGGCGGGCGCGTGGGCCAGCGGTGTGGAATGGATACCGTTGTAAGGAACTGGCCTCAGATGACAAACAAACCCCGTACGACACAGCGCGCTGACAAAACGCCGACCACAGGCTATATTACAACATCTATTGGAGCAGGGCCTTTAAAGTAACGAGACTGAGCTTACTATATTCTGGCATGGGATATTCACAGGTAGACTGCACAGCTTATACATGTACAGGAAGGCGGCCCGTTTATATACAGTCTGTAAATGATATACATGTGTCGTTGTAGCCCTGCCTTTCGTTCAGTAGAATGTTGATATACAGATCTTGTTATTTTTGTAACTGTAACCAGCCAACAAGAAATGATATTATGTATCACAGTAATGACCATGATATATTACTAAGAGTTGATATGGAAATATGACTGGCCCTGCTGTAAATGTCTAATATCTAAACCAAACAGTGCGGCTTTCCTCAACATGAACATTATTATGTGAACATTTCCCGTCAGTTCCTGGAAGAATCTCGAAATTATTTTTTGAAATTTATGTGTTCTACTGTTCCCTAATTCATATACCAAGGTAAATGGCAGAATATAGTTAATGATTCAGCCGTCTCCCTAACAATTACTGTTTGGAGCGTCGTAAGATAACCAGTGTCTTCTGTTGCCGCTTCTGGAGGGGAAACCTCATTTATTATCCACCTAATACAAAGTGTCCATAGAAAACACATAGGGAGTGTGTATGGACATACCCGACGCATACGGATATGTTGTATGCTCCGGGTGGCGCATACGGAAAAATAGTGCGTATGGAAAAATAGTGCATAACTAAAGCGAACTGATATCGACATGCCACTTGTCCAGAAAAGGTGGACAATAAATACAATATAGACTGGTTTCAGATTAAAGCGATTGTATGCTCCTCGGAGTTGACTCTACGCAATATCCTCGCATAATCTCGGATATTACCACACGTCAAGTCCTCGGAGCATACGGCCGCTTTTATCTGAAATCAGTCAATATTGTGTATGTATTCCCATGAATACGACACCATACTAAAAGGCAACGCTGTAGCAAAAGTGTATGAGCTAATGGTAGTTCATTTGGCGCATTTGAGGCATTGAGAAAGAAAGGCAAGAAGAAAACACAGAAAAAAGACTTCGGTTGACCAAGTGAGCACCCTTAAGAATACTCCAAACTTCCTAAAAGTCAAGGAGACCCTGGGAATGTGGCCGGTATTTTCAATACATTCCCTGAAAGGGCAATTGTTTTTGTTCTTTCATTTCCCAGATGCCTTCATCTTTTGCAGTGGTGTATGATAATGAAAGAGGAAAGTGAGGCGTCATTAATCTATGAGCCGGTAATTGAGGATATAAGAGATGAGGCTTTGTAATGGGGATTCTTTTTAATGATAGATCACTAACAAAAAAAACCAACAAAATACGCTTTCTTCTTTTAACAGAAACTGTCCGTATTGTCATCAGCTATTTCTATGAAATGCACTTGCGATTAGTGTTCCATTTAGTTGTATAGTTCATATGAGTTCTTTTTATGTACTGTTAGTAGGCCTATTAACTAGCAGAAATGATGTATAAGAGAAGGCATGATTTAATCCTATGATTAATCTAGTAAATGTAGCTGTCTTGCATTCATGTCAGTATATGACTACCCTGCCAGGGGGTGATTCATAAAGTACGCACGCACTGGGGGAGATGGGGGTAAAAGAAATTCGGAAAATTTACGTATGTTCCTTCTTTGTTCTATTGTGAACAAGATCGGGAGGGGGGTCGGGGTTGGGTAAATAAAATTACCAAATTCTGCGTATATACTATATGAATGCCTTCCTCCCCAAGACAGATGGAATGTGATTACATTTCCGTTACATCTCAGCAGAGAGGTGCAATGATATTTTGAAATACATTATAATTCAGATACTTACCAGCTAAAAACGAGGAACACGATATGAAACAACGTTAACTGCAATGTTCAGCATTAAGGTCAGTATGGATAATTTAGTTAAATTATCTGCTTCTGGCTTTACGAACTAATTCCATACAGCCCTACCTTATGATATTACAGGTCAAAATGTAATATTTTAATATGATGTAATAAGTCACCATCTGTTACTCTGTGCAGCTCAGATAAAACATGATTTATGTAAATATTCACCACAATGCACAGAAGGGCGACTGTGTATTCCTTTCCCTGTGGTCGTAGAGGGAGTCGTTCAGGGACCTGCTCTCCATTCCCTTCACTGAGCAGTACGCCAGATGCAAACACTGCCAGATGCGCTCCATTCAGTTGGTAAAACGTTTGGTATTCGCAATTCACCTTGTATGCGCATACAAGGTGGGAACACAATAGGGATGTGTTATCTCTGGGCAACACAGTAACAGGAAAGGTCCCAGTGTCCTCTCCTCCCAACATTTTAAAATCCCATGCATAGAAATGATATCCCAGACCATTCTGTACTACACCGGGGGAGTCGTACAGACTATACATACACGTATTACCATCTCCCAGTGATTCATATAGGAATATGTGCACGAACAGATTTCACTGATGGGATTTGTATTCTCCATGCATCCCCGCGAGGGCCTTGGATGTAACAGTACGCAGGATTCATATCAGATGTTGAGTCAGTACAGAGAGGGAATTGAACAAAAAAAGTGATCTTTTGGAGCCATCATCCAAAACCGAGTGAGCCTCAAGTGACCGGCTTGAGCTTGGGTCAATTCTCATTCTTTAATTGTATAGCCCTCTTGAGGCATTAAACGTGCACAAAGTGAACAACATTTTCGGCGCGAGTGTGTTTGCTTGCAGTCTGAGCTAACATTGATGGTTAATTCTATTTGGTTCAGAGATGTCTGGAGTTATATCCCAGTGAAACTACCCAATACTGTTTAAAAATTCGTATTTCTTTTAGATATAATACAATTTATGTCAATATATATTTGTATTTATATATATATATTATATATATATATATATATATATATATATATATATACACATTTCTCTATGTATATATATATATACAATGTTGATTGATTTCAGATACAAATGGCCGTATGGAAAGTTGACGCGTAGCAACATCCGAGGGCTTGCGAGGATATTGCGTAGGGTCAACTCTGAGGAGCACACAATAGATTAAGATAAAACTATATATTCGGAACACGAGGCAAACAGCTTTAGGCCCAAAAACTATATATTCACATAAATTACGAGAAATACCTAGAATCTTTGCTCGTAGATTATATAAGTAGTTGACAGGACGTGAGAGGGTGTTTGTCATGAACAGAAACCACCTTTATTCACACCAGGATATCCCTTCACGTGACGTCACTGAGTATCTCTCCGTATGACGTCATTGCTGCCATTGATTGGCATTATTACCCCGATTGGCAGTGAGCATGCGCGTGCCATAACGAGGCCATTAATGCACAGAGAGGGTGAGGCGCGGGGCTTGGATAGGTGGCGCACAACGCATCGCCACTATAAATATGGCGCCCGCCTAATAAGTTCAATTGTCTGGATGAGGAGTGTTTTTTTCTAGGTCATGACTAAAAGGAAAGTCCTGGGTGCCAGATACCTCAGAAGCCGCAGGTACTTTCAGGGACTAGGAGCACACTACCCCGTCGGACTTAGCCAGAGAGTGCCCCTCGCAAATACACAATCATATTGGAGCTCCTGCTGAGGCAGGGGTAAGGCTGGTTTGGATAGACGCTAGACAGGTTTTTTTTCTATTGTAAATAGCGGGAATGAAAGTGCGAGTCAAACGCTCATGGCTTAATTGGAAGGACTAATTAGGTTAAGTTGGAATGAATCAGACATCACTTGTTCGCCGTAATTAAGCTAAGTGTGAGGTTGTTGAAGGCACCTACGTTCACGACAATGTCAGCGAGGGAGCGGATGGATGTTTTTTTACGTTGCACTTAGCAATATATGACAAAGTGCCCAGAGGGGCCTATGCGAAGTAATGTAATACCTCACATACACACAGACCCACCGCCACTTCCGACTGATGGGCAATGTCCATGATGCAGTTCGTGGTGACCTGCATTAACAACGGTGGTGTTTTGTCACCCTGGGCGATATAAGGTGAGAGGAAACCTTGTGGTTTCACCACGGACTTGGAAGGCCACTTCCCGAAGTATGCGATAAAAATGTCGTCTGCCCTGGTTACGGCGAAGCAGACGACTTTAACGGAGGCCTAGATGAGGATTTCCCGCCACTTTAGATAGACGTACGTACAGCCAGGCGTCTCCAAAGCTCCTCAGTAATCGGATTTCTATGACAACGCAACTAGGATTCCGAAGAACCCGGATCTCGATTCTACCTCATTTCGACAGAACAATCAAAACTATAGATATGATAATAGGATAAACATCGCCGTGTCGTCTCCTCTGAGGCAATCTCATTTTATCGATAATACTATCTTCTCCCAGACATAATCATTACTGGCAGGTGTGAGAGTATCACGGGGTATGGCGAAAATAGCTGCGCCTTTTGTAGGAGAATAGCGCCGCCAACGGATTTCAGATCGGGTATTTGCTGTGGTACATCTTTTGCGTCTTTTTCCCAAATAGAATACGTGATATATATGTGAGGCTATCTAGTGTACTGTGGTAATAATTCTTTAAATTCCTACATAACTATATGAGTCAGTATGCATCTTGTTTAGTGATTGTAGAAATGGCAAGTGGACTTGGTGCAAATGGGTTATAGAAAATGATTCGTATAATGAATATAACCCCAATATTGAGATTTTCTATAATTCCATACTCATTCATCAATGATAAACATACCATTTGTTCCTAATTCTTAGACGCGATATTGATTAATCAAAGCTATGTATAACATGGTTCTTTTCCATCCTATAAAAAAGGTCAACGATTTTCTCCCATTCTTCCTCACAACCTACAAAGAAGGGTCACGATTACAGGTTGCCTTTATGGTGTCAGTACTCGTTAGTTGGCAGTGAGCCGACATGATTGCTTTATAAACCTCAGTGATTGTGTGGATAAGGAATTTTTAGTTGGATATACGTCACCTGTTCCATGTCCATACGTCGGCCGCACCTTATTACCAGACCACCACTACTGTCGTCTGCCATTCTGATGACACGTAACAGGGATCCATGACAGGATCGTGGATCTGAGGCTGAACTGGGCAATCGAGTCACACCCCACCTTCACACCCTCACAGACACATCTCTCGGGCTATGGCTGATACGTGCCCAAAGGAAGGGGCGGGGACTGGTCAAGTTACTGTACTTCGTGCCCATTCTTTATATCTGCTCAAAGTCTGAGGACGAATGGTATATATACGGAAACATGTGGTAAATGACTGTATGGCTAAAATTGTGTGAAATTTTTCCTATTTGTTAATAAGGGAAGGGATGTATTCCTGTTATTCTTTTTTTTAGTAAGGAACAGAAGTGGATGAGAGATAAACATGCTTACTACTTTTTAGGTCTTGCCCAGTTAGTCAGGGAGAAAGTCTGTTAGAGCTTCCTGTGGATAATATAGTTATTTCTGCTACTTCCTAAAAAAAATCACATTTCCACAGCCACGAACGAATATTAGTAAATTAAGATCATCATCATCATCTTCCTAAATCCGCAATAGGCAGTTTCCCCTCGGAGAAGAAACTAGTCCCGGATCCAGTCCACACAATCTCCCCCTGCTCCGTAGATTCACATCTTTGAGTCATGTATCTCGGACTAATGATATCAATAATGCTAAAAATACATGTTCTAATTATCTGCCGCCGCCCTGTCCTGTCCAGAGGACTGACAGCCAGTCTTGTTGCGGCCAGACGACCTGGTATTGGCCGGACCCTCCAGACGCCAGGTGCTTGGTGGGTTTATAGAGCGCTGACAAGGTCAATGAGATACTGGGAGCTTCAAGGGATTTAATGCTTCCCACTATCCAGTCCCCAGAGTTGTCTTTTGACAGGTCTGTCGTCCAGAGTTGGCCGGATAATTGACACATGGACAGAGGGCGTATGTGCATATATATCTCCGAGACCAGCCCGCGGCGTGATATTAAGGACTATCAGGGGAGAAATGAATCAAACAGGGAATGATAAGGGTATTAGAGGATGGGGTCGAGAGTCTATGGAGGGTGGGGGTTGAATCATTTGGGACACAAAGTGAAGCTATTGAAACGATGGATGGTATTTCCTAAAACAGCAATACCTGAGAGTAACTGCAAGTGCAAGGCAAGATTCTATGTTGGTTTCTAGCTCAAGATTTATAATGTCATTGCCATATCCTACCATATCATAGTATGCTTGATTGTAATCATCACTGATATTCTTTAGGGATTTAAAAGAAATTGCATATAAAACATAAGGACCTATAGTCAAAACCCGAACTCCGTTTCACACTCGAAAGCCCATTTTCCTTATCCATACCTAGACGGTTGTGTATTACCTCTCTACTATAAAGCTGAAGAAACATGAAGCTAGTGAGATATTCCACAGACCACACATATATACATATAGTGTAGAGAACATGGGAGTATATAGAGGGAGAGCGATAAATCAATGTCGGAGATTCACTAGGATTGCGCCTGAGTTTGCTTCGTGAGCTGCTCTAATGGGTTATTCTGGATGATACGGGTTCCCCCGTTGATGGGCGGTTTGGGGGTCCCGCTGCAGCACGCGGCACACTGGAGGAGAATCTGGGCGGAGCTCCATGGTTTTATGCCCGTCCTTGAACAGAAGCACACAGTGGCAGTAACAGGGTGGGCCGTCGCAGTCTATACTCCGTGGAGCGAACCCTCTCAAGATACCACCCACCCACCCTCCCACACACCCACCATGTTCACCCGCCCAGCGGATATCAATTTGTGCAGCCAGGCGGGGTGGCCGCTCGTCGGGGGGCCAGGCACGGCGCCCTTATCGGCGGGTATCGGCGTTATCTCCGCCCTATCGTCCGGCTTATCGCGCCCGCCCGACAGCCCCGCCTACCCCGGCCACGCGTATCAGGGCACTCGTCCGTAACCCTCCTGTCCCCGCCCCATGCTACATCATCCGCCTCCGTTTAGTCTGATGGGTTTAGAGGTTGATGATGGCACTCCCTGTACTGTCAGTGATCATGGAGAGGGAGCTATAGACCGTAGCTCTATAGTGCATGGAGTAGAAGAAAAAAGTTCGTTTCAGGTCACCCCCCCTGCCCCCCGATACTCCGAGCGATAGATAGCAGTAGAGACAGGGGACGGAGAGAATATACAAGGGTAGATATGTAATCTAAATATGATAAACAACTAATAATTTTACCTTTTTTAAAAGATATTATACTTTACAGTTACTGTTTCTTAATAGTAAAAGTACATAAGTGAGTATTTTTTACTGATGCTATTTCTCTGCAACAACAGAAATAGGATCTTCCGCTGGAGAGCTATAAAAATTGCCAGTGGCATCCAGCTCCCTGCTTATATATATACATCCTCAACTTATGATATGGATCAGAAAGCGTTACTAACACCGATGGGGTTTCTGAAGTCCCAGAATCATCGGAAAAGTCTTTCTATTAAGGTGTTGTGCAAGTACAGCTCTTAATGATCTGGTGTTGCAATCAACACTCTTGACGCATATGATAAAAGTAGACAATATTGATGTTTTGATGCGCAATATCATTGAATGGACAACAACAAAATGATGAATGTTTGGAGATCGTGTTTTTTTCACTTTTTCACGAGACTTGGAAATTACTTTCGATCTATATGATAGTTGATGGAAAATTATTTATGTCGTTTCAAAGATTAAAGTCGACCTATCATGACATTTCCTCCGACTCATATCGAGATACGAGTTTATAGGATAACCTTGTCCTTCTATTGCACGTCATATGATGGCATAGAGTCAGAGTTAGATGTAGACCCGCTGTCCCACTATTTCACATCAAGCTGATTGTGCAGGTTCATTGCTCCTAACAGGCCTAATTAAACTGCAACTGCTGGTAATGTCCAGGGTGGCCTGGTGGGGTAGAGGGCAAGACGTGTAGTTGTGTGCTGGGTGGTATGATCAGATGAGGACTATACGTGTTGATGAGTGGAGGGTATCATGGTAAGGTAGAGGGTAACAGGGGTAATTGTTAGGAGAGTGATACGTAGGGGTTGGGAGTAACATGTGTGGTTGTGTAGAGGGTGGGTGGGTCGGTGGGGGTGAAATGCAGACCCAAGATGGCTGCAAGCCGCCATCTATCTTGCCCATGTAACCATGACAACACACAGCCTCTGACCGCCTAATGAGGCCAATTTTTCGCCGATCGCAAACCAGGGGGCGCTCAATCATCGTCGACGAGCCGATAACTTCCGTTGCGCCTGCGCCCGGGCCACTGAACTCGCGACAAGTGCGCCACCTGGAGGAGTTTTCGCTGACCCCGGGTCATGGCAGCCACTTACAGGACATCGGTGTCTCTTCTTTTTCTCTTACTCCTCTGTTTTCTGTTCCCGTTTTTCCTGTTTTCCTAATCTGTTTTGTGTCACCACCGTCCGCTCGTAAATCTTCTATGATCATTTCTATATTTCTCCACCTATCTTTATCTACCTATAAGCCATTTTCCAGTGGCCAAAGACGGTTTCACAAGTTCTCCTAATAGTTGTGGCCAGCGACTGAACGTTGGTGTCTGAAAACCAGTGAGGGTGCAGTGTATTCCTTATCTTTGCTGCATTTGACAGAAGATACCGAATGAAGTGGTCCAGTGGTTGCCTCATTGTATAAATATGAACAGGTAATCGGTAAGCTCTGCTTTGTATGCCTGTTTCCATTCACCAATCTGGTGTCAGTGGTTCCCGACTGCAGATCAGTGGTGAATAGTCAGCCAATGGAAAGTGGCTATAAGACTTTCTCTCGCCACTTCTCCCTATCTCTCTCCGGGGTTATACGATTCTACAATTTCCTGTCTATCATACTTGTCATACTTTTCACAAGCCGAAAGAAATTCTGCCTGGTCCTGGACGCCACACTTATTTGGTGATATCATTGCCCAATCTTTTAGCCAAACTCTCAATATTCCCTGGATACAAACAGAAACAAAACACATTTAGATCATTATTGAGTTAACAGAATGAGTTCATCGCCCTGTTTCTGGTATCAGAACAGCAAGTGATATCATTGCCTAGTTATTCAGCCACTTTCATGATATTCCACGTTAATTGGATACAAACAGAAACAAAACACATATAGATCATTATTGAGTTAACAAAATGTGTTCATCGTCCTGTTTCTGGTATCAGGACAGAAGGCGTCCAACATCTGTGTCCCAATCTCACAGCGAACCTCAGTAAATCTCTTCTTTCCTGGCTACCTTGACAGACCACCGGAAAACAAGGAATGGATCGTGCCGGAAACGCAACAACAGAGTAGCGTGGTGGGACGCTAATGGCGCATGCGCAGCGTCCTTGAATAGGAACGAGGCCGGTGAAGCCTCGTTTCGGAGGTGGACATGTTTTTGGAGGGAGTAGCGGTGAACGTGTGACCCAACCGCCAAATGGATGAAGTGTAAATGGAATTACAGCCTTAAAGGCAGGCGATAATAGAGGAAAACTCCCATGGGAGTGCTTACTGGTCGGGAGACGCTGCTCGTTCTCGCCACCTCAAACACAGGAAATGTTTCTCCTCTGTGTCTTAGGAGTGTTCAGGAACCAGACTATGAAGATGCCGACCAAAGAAATCGCCCAATACTTTGAGGTGCAAAAAAGACAGCTGAACAGACTTTTTTCTTCGTTCATTTTTGTATGATTTATTTTTGCTGTCAGAATCTAGCTAATATCAACAGAGATGACATCACGAGGCCCCTGGATGGTGGTTGATATCAGCACATTGGACGGACTATTTCTGTTCTACTGTATTGGTGTTGAGAGCCATAGAGGCGTTTGTTCTACTGGAGATATAAGACCGAACATGCCGCATTGCTTCCTTCTGCCTACCTCAAGTTAAAAACGCAATCCCAGGGAGCTTTTCTTTACTTTAAGACCTACCAAGACTCATGACTTTTAGCAATGTCACGATTGATTGTTCTTGCTGATCTAAATGTCATTTATGTTCGGAAGTCTAGACGACGATTTTAGAAGAATTCGCTTGTTGCAATGTTGCTTCAACTTCTTCATAAAATGCACTGAAACCATAGAGAGCAGAATGGCTCTCTGAAACACTATCTCTACGAATAATATGATATATGACTATCATTTATGCTAATACAAATATTTTTAGCACCATCTTTAAGCAGACGCCGGCGTCTATTTCAGGGAAGCTTGATTTAACCACCGAGGTACATTTCTACAGAAATTCATGTAGTGTTAACGTTTCAGAAAATCCTTAGGTCAACGACCTATTGTGGCCAATATTGTGTTAAGTGGAATTCACACGGTGGGATTCATTTACCTCACAGGGTTCAAAATCTCATGAGATTCTGTTCTTTTTTTAAGGCTAAATGTCGCTAACAATTGCAAGGAAACAATTATGTCTTAGGGAAGTGGACACCTAAATTCAGACGGGAAGATTCTGTTTGAGTACAGAATATCAGCAGGATTTGTCCCAGACAAACATCCTGTGAAGTACTCGAATCAATCCCATTGTGTGAACTCAATTTTATCGAGAACCACCTAACGACTACTGGCTAGTCGATCTACAGTTGTCCTGTTTTTAGTCATCGAATGTAAACGCCGCGTGAGCGTATTATTTGGAGTTGTCCCTTGCTGTGAGTAACAAATCAAGAATGAGCCTTTCTATAGACGAGAAGCTGAAAACCTAGTCAACAACTCCACGAACTACACTTGCCGTTGTTTTTACATCTCCAGGGTGAGTAGTATATGGAGAGTAGAAACAGCTGTCAGAGGCGCTGTATTCTATAGATACCGGCCCCTACAAAGGTGCTACAGGTGGCAGAGGGTCGTTGCTCCACGTTTTATGGATCGAAGTATAGCGATCCAAGGTCGAAAGCACTGCTCCAGATTTTTTGCGGATCGCATCATAATTATGTCGCCATCTATATCAAATTAAAAATCTAATGAACTTTTCACCTATGACACTGAAAATGCGGTGTTGTAAAAGCTAGCGATACAACATAAAAATGACAATACTACACGACATGATCCGATATTACTGAAACAACGCTTTCTCCACATTTCTAGGAGCAACGACCTTCTGAGAAGGCAACAGATTAAGTCAGGAAACAAGGGGTGGGTGCAGAATGAAGGGGAGATGGAGGGTGGAGGAGATAGCGGCCAGTTGGCATGCGCGATCCGCTGGTTGCGTGCTGTGCCCCGGTCGGCGTTTCAATAGCCAGTAACAGGGCCCAGCGGCCCGACCAGAACGAGGCCGAACAATGGGCGTCGCCATGGGTACGGGGTCACGTGACCGATGAACGCTGGAGGGGCCAGTTGGACGGCGGGTCAGGTATGGCGAGGTAAGCAGGCCCCGCGTGCCAGAGGTGGCTGAGGAGAGGCTGGAGGAAGGAGGAAGCTGGGTGCGGTAGAGTATGGCAGAGACGAGGATAGCCAACGCCGAAACTCAACGCCAAGGTGGAAGGGCAGGGGTGACCCTGGGAAAACTGGATGATGTTACAGGACACATAGCCATTGTGTTATGGAAGCGGCCGTCTAGCTACCGACGCCGAACAAAACACCAGGTGGCGGGTCCAAAATTCAAATGGATTTTATAAAAGATATGTTTTTGGCTCGCCATAGTGGTGTTTAAGCCTTGTCTCACAATTATCTATAGATATAACAGCCAATGATAGTGGTTGTCCCCAGACTATAGTGGCACTCTCTGGCAATTTCCCTTGCGGATGATGGTAGAACTAGCACTTACTCTGTGCCCTATAAAAGTGAGGACCACCGCCTTATCAGTTCTTAAAGAATTGCAGGAGCCAGGAGTATAAGATTAATTTAATTTAATTTTTTTTATTATTAGCACATAAATTCATCACATGGATGGTCTTCCATTTATGGCATATCAGCCTTTACATCTAGATAAAGTTTTGTATGATCCATCACCATAGGTGACTCATAAGTAAGCAGTTTATATAGTATAATAATACATATACCCTTCAATTTTATGTTATTCCCATTTGGAGTCATCCTTGTAGCAAAAGGTGATGGCAAAGTTCTGATGAAAGTTATGGGCCTCTCTTTTTGGAACAGAGAGTACCGCCCGAAGGAGTTGTTCCAAAACGGTCTTTTTTTGGGTTAGTGAGGAGTTCCGCCTTTTCAAGGTTAAGAAAGTGGATGATGCCTCAGGGCCCTTCAGGCTTGCTGTGTGTTTTATTTCGAAAACAAAGAAGAGTAAATTCTATACAATAGGATGTAAGCTTAGATTGCTTAGTTTTTGTCTGGTAGAAACACCTTCAGTAACTCTCTAAACAATGTGCCCAGACATATTCCGACATTCCCGTTTTTTGCACTATTAAGATTAAGATCCGTATCATTAATCCACAATAGGAAGAATAGTATTCCTTGATGGGTGATAATGCTTGGGGTCGGACTCCGGAAGCAGGCTTGGGACTTATCTCAGTAATCTTCAGACTCGGATAACCAATGATGTAATCCTTATATGACAAGTGGCAAATGCATACCCATCAGAGGCGAAACTGCATCCTTTCAAGAAAAAGATTTAATATCATAATGTCGAAAATAGATACACACCCATGGAAATCGAGTTATAATTGCGTTTTTTGCCATTTGGACATTTGGTAGCGCCATCTTTGGTGACACTTTCAAACAAAGATGGCACAGTGCGTTATGCTTCATAGTACGAATATGATTAAAAATCAGCTAGTGGATTATACCTGTTTATGTATGTGTGTTGAAGGCCATTAGAATATTACACAATTTGTGTAAACTCACCGAAATCCCGATATGATCGCGAACGGTCAGAACCTGAGGCTGGGCCAAGGGATATTCCTGACAAAATCACGTTCGCATGTCTTTTATAGTGCTCCTCTAATTTTAGAAGACTAAAATACCCAAGTCTAGATACAAAAGGCTACGCCCTTGCTTTTGAAAGTTTACAAATTGAATATGTCAAACTGAATATCAATAACAGCTCCAGAGTACTCATGCCCTTACAAACTGATATGGTATATTATCTACTTCTGATCGATACCTTAATCACTACTTCCCTCGCGAATTCATCATAATTGATTTTAAGAACCAGATTGACCAGGCATACAGAAATTGTAGATTATATTCATTAGATCTAATCACTAATTGGAGGTGTTATACGACAGCATGAGCCCCATGTCCAAGTGAGGATGAAACACCATGGTGGCTTTGAATTTTTCGTTAATTAAAAAGAATTGGCAAAAGCATCGTCTGCTTGTGAAATGGGAACACTACCTGGATCGCCAATGCTGGTGATAGTGAGAGTACAGTCATTTGAATATGGATGATGATGCCTGCTCTATTGTTGTCCTAATCGCCAGTAATTAAGTTGTCGTATGGTGAGTCAGGAATCGGTAAGCGGACCCCCACCTCCCCCTCTCATACCCCTGATTAGGAACATCGGGTGAATATCACCAGTGCGCTTTGTTTTATCACGATGGGATGCTGTGGTGGCACACATACACACACCGACACTCACGTCCACACAAAAGAGGGTGCTTCTGTGCAGAGCTCATCAGTGCGATGAATGTAGTGTGCAAGGCAAACACGGCGCTCAACTGTTGTGCGCGCGTCGACCACATTAAACCAGCTGTTTACATCCCGCCCCGCACTAGTTAGCCACCCCGGGCCTGGCGGGAGGTGTAAAACAAGCCTCCCTTGTGGACACAGCCATATTACATGCGCTTCGGGAAGAATTCCACCACTTTTTATGGCTCCCTGTCCTATACGAGTAGGCCTACCTCGCCAACCATATTATAGCACGTTCAATGGATACGACTTTATAACGTCATCTACATTATTGTAGCTGCTATTGTATCTTTTTTTGTTTCAACATTATGTCATTTGTTTGAATGCGAGTTATTTTTCATGCTACTTGTATTCTTTTCGTGTTTCTTATTGTTTTGTCTCTTTTTACCTGAAGTTTCAATTTTATTTCCTTCGGGTGTTCCTAATTATGGATCCTTTACATGATTCAGAAAGAACAGTTTTATTTCTATGAAGCAGCTGTTGTCCATTATCCCTGGGGAGGGCATAAAGTCATGTCTTGTTAATATCCTCATCTGTGATCTGAAGAAAGATATATTAAAAGGTGTAACAATTTCTGTCTGTTGTGTCTGCTATAGAGGGAAGGAAATGTTTCAATAAAGGAAATAATCGCGATTTTTTTTCCATTGCCTCTATCTCAATCGTTATGTTTTGAATGCATAGCTGATTTTCCCTCAGGACGATGCCGGGCGTTTTGGTGACACGGTGGATGTGTTTGTTCTACCTGCTCCAGGATGTAATCCAGAAAAGTCCGGCAGTAATTCATTCATCTCTTCTGGAGACACGGCGGTGTATTCAGACAAACAGGGACCTCCAAACTGTCAATAATCCAGGCTGCGGCCCACGTTGGGTTCGGCTTGGCCTTTCCCACAGCGGATGGCAGTCAATTCAATAATTGATTGATCTAGATGCGCCTTCAGCCTACACTATGCTATTTCTATAGTGATGCAGCCACTACCAAATTACTACAAGCCACCATGATTAACTGCCAACGTGGTCATTTTGATTTCTCCAAGACCGAGTGCCTCGACGAATGCTTTCTCTTACTTCTCCGCAAGCTAACGATTTTCGACGGCTTTTTCCCTGAAAAAAAATTATTGGGAAAGATTTTGGCATTTTCCAGATAAAAACAAAGTTCAATCAGAAATCACGGAATTCCATTTGCAGGCAATACTCGAACGTCACTTTAAGCATCAACGAATTCCAATCGGCGAGAGTGAAATAAAGGACTTTAAATCACGCACACTAGCTTTTACCTCCTGTCTGAGGGGAGCTGTTCTATTGCTAAACATGGCGGTAGCCCATGCCAGTCGGACGTCCGGCCTTACGGGGGGTGGCTTCCGGCACCACGGCGAACAAAGCCTCCCTGACCACGGTAAGGGGTCCGCAGCGTGCGCTGTGCCTATCCTACATGCATGATACATGCCATAGGACTCCGACCAGCAACTAGACAGAGCATTGCCCTAATGGACTACTGATTAGTACTCAGCACGAGGCATGCCTGAGTTCTGGTCCGAGAGAAAGTTATCCATCAGTCAGACTGTTTCTGTGCCGTCACAATACCATGGTTGTACTTCTACGTATGAGTCAGGTTGTACAAGTATGAAGCGGAGTTAATATATGCACAGGGAATAAATAGCATGTGTAATTATCTAGGTGGACATTACATGTATAAGTATGGAGATAGACCTTTGCCTAGAGATGTAAAGCTGTTTATGATATAACCAGGGAATATGCAATGAGATGTTTTAACTATAGAGATAGGTCAAGTGTTACTGAATGGACACGAGGAAGGAAGTCTGGTTCGAGATATAACTATTCCTACTCTATACTTGCAAAATCTAGAAAAAGCTGTTCAATGATTTTATTTGAGATGACGCCATAGTCACTGAGTGATAATTGACCCTCCCAGATGAGATTTCTTCCATATATGAGTGTGTAGATATATATTCATTCATGAACATGTAAGGTTAAGGGGAGGGAATTTTGTTTAGTGCATAGTCACCAAATGAATTAACAATTTTTCCTATATTCATATACTAGCTCACGTTTATCATATATGGATTTGGACATACATTAGTGTATATTTGTGGGGAGACACAGAGATGTAACACTTGATTTAATCGATGAACTGCAAATCTGTTAAAAACATATAGACAAAAATATAAATGACAGAAAAGGTATTGGGTTGTAATTGAAGTTAGTATAAAACAGAAAATGTATAAAACTGAACAACGTTAAGAGAGCTCAATGAACCCAAACCCTTCTTTTCCAAAACAACCTCTTCTAGAATAGAAGCACTACATGGGGTACATATTGGGCTTAATGTAAACCGCCTGAGGCATTTCTGAGAGGGATGCACAGTTGCAAAACAATCAAAAACCCATCTTCTCTATATACGCAGAACCTCATCAGGGTTTGTGTATTTATGCTCTGCTCAGCGGGACTGTCAGTGGGATGCCCATCTCCGGTATCTGGGTAGCGTCATTTAATGCATGTGTGTATATACAGACGCAAAACACAAAGGCCGGATTCTATTGCAAGTCAAACCAATGTCTTCGCCTGTAATATTGATGTGGTAATCCTAGCTAAATTCAAATAGCTTACGTTTTATCTGTTCCCCATGTATTTGCTACTATTATATGAGTCAATTCATGTCAGATGATTGTGATTCTACCTCATCATTATCTCGGTTTTTTTTCTGAGTTCATTGTATAGATGATTTATATACGCTTCATCAAGTAGTTATCTCAGGAATTTGATCTCGATTCGAGGCAATCAAACATAATTCTCATCCGAAGCACATGTGTTTGCTTTATACAAAAATCATACATCGGCAAACAAACACCAGATTATCTTTGCACGATCATTCTGGTAAGGGGAGCAGACTGATAAATGTTTCTGTTACTGTCAACACTGGATCCTGTATACATTTGAGCCATTGATCTTTGGAAATGCCGGGGTATTGGATTATTTCAGCTCTGTTGTGGTCTACAAGACCGGTTCTGCTAGGCTCTGCATAGGAGTTCATGAGGGTATGATGGTAGTCACCTTTGAAAAACAACGCTGCTTACGATACGTACTTATGAATTAATCGATGTGCTCTGTACTAGATACAATAGCCATGTTCAGTGCATCATTTAGCTGCCAAGCTGAACTTATGGTAGCTAGAGGGCATATTCAATTCTAATAGCTTTTAACATTGATCACAAACCAGTGGGACTGTGAAAAGAAGAAAGGGAATGTATAATATTATTTATCTCACCCCTGGTACAAGCTTCGCCATAGTAATAACATTAGGATAAAATACTCAACGATCACCCCCGTAAAGTGACGATACTATGCCACGGCCGTGGCGTAGTGAATTTGATATGACGTCATATGGATTCGCTAGGTATATTCGAGCTGTTCTGATATTCTGATACTATCTAACATCATAGAAATGGGTGAGATAAATCCAGAACCGCACTCGAATCGTAAAATAGTCAATATTCCACTCGTTTGGATGTGCCATAATCGTCACTCGGCTTCGCCTCGATGACGATGCAGGCACATCCAAACTTGTGGAGTATTGTCTATTTATACGATTCTCGATGCAGTTCTATATAAATACTTGTGGCCTTATGGCGGTAGGTCACACTGAGACGTACGGAATTTGAGGTCATCTGACTAGACGAAAATTTAGCATTTTAGGTATATAATAAAGCGAAAACAGGCTGACTGTCTCTTTTACGTCAAAATACTTAGTAATATTAGCATTCAGATATATCCCTCTGCCCCCGGCATGGAGAAATAATTTCACCACTTAATTTAAATGTACGTAGCCATGTAGAGTAAGTCAGTTTCCGTATATTATCTATGTTAAAGACAGTCCATTGCCTTGTGGGGAGATCTGCCCGTCCCGCGAGCATCCTAATCTCTACTGCGCCTCGGGCTCTATACTCAGTATAAACAACTTTCGTAAATCAAGTGCCTTACTGGTTTTGTTCTAGTACACTGCAAACTTTGCATGATGCCGTCTGGCAACACTTTGCGTGGTTTCGTGAACTCCGACCTCGAAGCTACTATAGAGGAAACCTATGAAAATTTGGGGTCAGAGCTCGTAGGCCATCGAGTTTGAATCGCGTAGTAATTCACAAGGCGAAGCTGCGTGACTTATGTAGTGATTCAAACGAGATGGGGTCGCGCTCTGACCTTAAACTTGAATAGATTTCTGAGTTTATCTTTCCCTTCACATTGACTAATGGGCTGACATTTGTGACATTATTTTCCATTGGGTATTTATTTTAAATATCTCATGGGCATTGGATACGAGTTCCCGATGTTAAGTATATGGGGGAAAAATACCAGGGGTGAGTTAATAATGTTTACCTGCAGTGCCCTTGTGTTAGTATAAAGCTGCCGTTTTCATGCACCTTCTTACAATATTCAATATGACCTTGATATTCAACTCTATAAAGGCGTTGTACAGGAATGGCAATAATCCAAATGACCAGATGCCTAGTTACTGGCCTCAGCAGACGCGTTTAACACTGAATATCCGCCATACTATCACCCAACAACAGTGGTTCTCGCCATACACCTGTCGCCCCAAATCTCAACCCCGTTAGGAGGAGTATGTCAGCTATCAACTTGACCAGCTTGTCCGGGTCTGAGTCATTAGGGTTACGCTACGAGAAGGACACGTACAAGGTAACCAAGCCAAATGGGTTGGCAGGCAACATCCTATATGTATTTTCAGACACACATACTTTCAGACATGAAAACTTGCAGAAAATCAGGCAGTACCTACTTGACAAGTAGTAATGATTCGAATATTTGTATGAGTAACCATTATGCTAATCCAGTAACACTATACCGGTAACCTTTTCCGTGATTTCTGGCACTTTTGTCCTCATATAATTGTATACTCAAACAAATTTAACCTCATTATCGTATCATATGCACACTCATATGGTACGGGCGCATCCTTTGTTTACTCATTGCTGTTTGATTGGAAGCTATACTCTTGTATGGAAGAACGATTATCCAATCAAATACAAATGTAAGAATAATATATACATATATATATATATATATATATATATATATATATATATATATATATATACACATACTATCAGTGATTCACAGTGACAGCAGTGCAGTGGAGTGCCCGGCCTCGTTGGGAGGCAGCCGGGCTGTATGTATAGACTACACCTGGGGCCAGCATTACAACGTTATGAGGTGCTCATTGTGAGTTGTAGTTCACGAGTTACTCCCCGAGCCTGGTCCCCTCCACAGCTCCCTGTGCCAACTGGGGAGACGCCAACTGCCGCCGCTGCCAGCCAGGCCTTCACCTCAGCTCCAGCCCGCCCCTTCCACTCATTGTGCAGTTTATTGGTATAGATGCTGACATAGTCGAAGCCCACTGCACGTATAAGGCCGGTTTCCATTGGCCGACGAAAATGGTGTAGATTCTTTTAGTTCTCCTAATAGCACCACTTTCATAAGATCTCACACTGTCTAAGTGGTATTCTGTACGAGGTTCTTACTATGTTCTATTGGAGAAGAATTCTTAACGAACTAGGCTTAGAGCCTTGAGAATCCACTGGCACACAGTATTCCCGCAAGGTGGCATCATTGACATAATAGGAATCTTTGGGTTGCATTGATGTATGTCCTTAGCACGGGAGGCAGGCCAGTGGATTCTCAATGCTCTAAGCCTAGTTCGTTAAGAATTGTTCTCCCATAGAGCGCAGTGAGAGTACAGAATACTACTTAGAGAGTGTGAGATCTTATAAGAGTGGTGCTAAAAGCCCATTCCCATTTTGGGTTAGCAGTGCTAAGGGTCTGTTGCTGGTTCCTGACTGTAGATATTTGACTGCCAATGGAAAAGGGATCATAAGGCCCCTTTCCATTCTCCTTATAGCCCATCTCCATTGGCCATCACTGATATACAGTCAGGAACCACCGTTGGACATTTAGCACTGCTGATGCAAAATGTAAATAGGCTATTAGGAGAACACATAAAAACTACCCCGTTTTTGTCGGCCAATGGAAACGGGCCTTTAGGAGAACTCAAATAATCTACACCGTTTGCGTCACCCAATGGAAACCGGCCTATACACTTCACAGCGCCACTGCATGTCTGTGTCTCGTTGGCATCCTATCAAACTAGTCCGGGGAGCCTCACAGAACAATATCAGATACAATGATTGGGTGCCTATAACCCTTTTGGGTTTAAGGGTTGGTTTCTTACATAACACAAAAAAAAGAAATGTGATTACGTCTATCGTTCTGTAGATTTGTCCCATTCCATGAATAGTAAGACGACATCATGGGGCTAATGCAACTGGAAGGTTTCTTCGGGTGCAAGGTAATTGCTGTTTTAATTAACATGCACGGTTTACATACACTGTGGGTAATTAGTTTCATTACTCTCCTCCCTGCTATTGGCATCTATGCATCGAGATAGGGATAGAGCGCCCATTACGAGGGCCGCGATGTACTGACGGTAAACAAAGTGTGTCCTGCTATATTTGGGAGTTGGGTGGTCATTTCTATGAATAATAGAACATAAATTGTCGAACAAATCCTTAGACAATGAGATATCCAATACTTATTGTGTTGACTTCGAAGGAGAGAGAGCGAGAGAAAAGAGATAGAGAGGGGGATGTTGTGGAACGTTGGATATTTTTATGAAGACCTTTCTGTTCAGTTTGATGTAAACATAAGTAATCTTGATTGAGAGAAATGTTCTCTTAAAGTAGAGTATAATGTAAAGCACCCACAGGTGTTGGACAACGTTTCTCAGTGACACTAGAGGAATTATACTGCCATCTTTGTGAACTACCACACATAAACTGTGTGAGGCAAAATGAGCTCCCAATCGTCTACGATAGGCCTTATGATGTACCTAAAAACCAACCACGATGCACACCGATGTTCCTAGACTGGACGTTTGCATCAGAAAAAGAGGTTCTCGGACGTCTATGATTTTTGACTTTATGCAACGCAGTGATGCATCGGGAGTTCTTAAATGTCTATCGTAGTAGGTGGATGCTGGGCCTTAAGATATGCCAGAGGTATAGCGAAACCAACAATCCTTTGGTTATTTGCATATGATAAAACAACGTCATCAAAATGCTCAAGAGCACTTAAGACCCAGACTTGTTGTGGCAACGCGACACTGTTGTTGTCTTGTCGCCTTACATCACATACTCTGGAAAGTGAATTTCTTTCAGCCTTCAGCAGTCACTATATATAGCTAGTTGTTGCCATCGTTCAGTACGTTTAGAACTCAGATATTATATTGCCTCTGCTGGTCGACCTAGCCATGGCTGTGGTGAACCCCCGAGTCGCGACATAGCTGAACTAATACGGAGTCCTGGAGACCAAACGCCTAGTATCTAGTTCTGATATCCAAGTCCTATCGGCGGCTCATGGCACGCATACAACATGCATGTATGGATCTGATGTCATTCAACGCAATCCAGGCGTGCATACAACCCCACAAAAACACAAGCCATCAGAAAATCAGAGCATGGTCTGTGAGGGCAGACCCCACCGCCGCGTGTGGGAACCCCCGCTCCGTAAGTGAGTTGAGAATCTCCTGGGCATCGTTCCTCACCTTTCCACCTCTCCAGGCACCCTTCCTTTTTCCCTTTCCTGCCGTCGGTTGTGAGAGTTATTTGCTGAGTAAAGGCAAGGCTCAGATAATCTGTGGACACCGTGCCCCATGATTCGCCAGAGTGTTGGAAGTAATATTTTTCCTGATATATAGGGGGAACATTGCTATATACTTGGCGTGTGCGGGTAAATAGAGGATGAGTGCATATGAACCTCATTTCCATTGGCCGACGAAAATGGCGCCGATTTTTTGACAGACTCTAAAAGCCTGTCACTAGGCCTGTTTCCATTGGCCGATTTCCCACCACCGATCTACAGTCAGGAACCACTGACGGACTTTTGGTACTTCTGACCTAAAATCGGTCAATGATAACGACCCAGCTCGTGGAATGACCCACGACTTTTTTTGCGTAGATTATGCAATGTGGCACCACCCACCACTGAGTGAAAGCTTGGTTACCCTCACCGATTTTTCGATACCGACGCACAGTCATTGGCATCACCGACAGACTTTCTGGGTAACTAAGAAAATCTCCGCCGTTTATGTCGGCCAATGGAAACAGGCCCAGTGGTGTCCAACGACTCCACGTCGGTGACACATATATCGGTGAGGGTGCACAGGATAATGTGTTTTGATGCGTTTCACATTTACATACTGATGTTTTGGGTGGGTGTTGGTGTTATCGTATAATGTTCGCCAAAGTAGTATGTATCATTGTATTATTTCTTTGTCTAGTAGAAATTATAACCATATCTGAAAATTATCATGCAGAGAAAGTGTATTCAAAAATTGACATGAAATGAATTTTGATCAATTTGTCAGAATTGACTAGTTACAAATCATTCAGAAACCAAATTGAGTATAGAATATTGATTTATTCGCAGCGTTTTGATGTGACCATCCTTCCATTGCTACGATACACTTCTACTTCATACAACATAGCAATGAGTAATCTCAACAGCTGTAACCCAACCTATACAGCAATAGCAAGGACATAAAGCACCAGTACAACCTCAGGTGGTCCCTGCTCCCGCCGGATGTACTTCAGCGAAATGTGAGAGGTGCTTTTAAAGGCATTTTAATCCTCTTAGAGGACATGATTACACATCAAAAACAGGCCTCCGGAGTCGTGTGCCCGCAGGGGACTGCTCCTGTCACTTCATGTCTATTCTATCTGTCAGTTATTTTTGCATTGCACCGAACGATAGAATGGAAGGAGAAAAAGAGCGTAAATACTTATTTCATCTTGCGTCCTCTTTATAAT
Source organism: Alentia gelatinosa (assembly GCA_950022655.1). NCBI lineage: Eukaryota > Metazoa > Annelida > Polychaeta > Phyllodocida > Polynoidae > Alentia > Alentia gelatinosa. The sequence goes on along the minus strand of OX465591.1, from coordinate 31,960,662 downwards.
GCAGTCTATGCTGTGTTACTTAATGGTGAAGCTTTTATAATTGAACTCAAAGGAAAGGGAACTAAGAAGACTATCTGAGGTACTGCCAATGCTTTCGGTTTCTTTCTTTTATATTTTTTTTATTGACAGTGTCTCGCAAACAATGTCTATTGGCTAACACATTCGGCACAATACACCTTGGTAATATTTTCACTCAAAAGGAGTTGCTCTTAACTAAGGACCAAGCTCTACTTTGACGATTTACGCGCTCTTAGGGCATGTTATGTTTCGGAAACTCTTATCCATTGTCACCTTCTCTCTTTTATTTTCCCTTTCTGTCTGCATCCTCAACGTGCATCTACTGTGTGGCAAAATCTCTTCAATAGTTTGATATTTATTATTTCTGAATAAGAACCGATCCAAGGAAATATCTTTAAGTGTTAACACCGGATCAAAAATCGTATTAAATACATAAGCATTCAGGATTGAAAATAAGGACGGCCTAGCATAATGTCTATGTCTATACATATTTAGAAGACTACGGCTTACATTATTGTTTTCAGTGAAATAAATCTATATCTTGAAGCCCATACCTACAACCGTTAATTGCCCGGGAATTGATTAGCATATTCGACCGAACACCTACAAAAAACGTATTCTGAAGCATAAAGCTCCGGATCCACGAACGCCGATTCTGCGTCCGACAGGCCTTACGATTGACTTCCCGATAAGAATCAGAATTTTATCAGGAGGTCAGACAAAATCATAGTAGTGTACCACACTTCTATGATTGACTCATCGATACGCCACGATGGGCTCCCGACACGCAACGATTAAAAAGGCCAATGAGATATGATAAGAGTCAAAATGTTTGATTTTTCGTAGTCTATCGGTGTGTATGGGGGAAATATTTGACTCATAGTAAGTGGACGCCAGGCCTTAAGGGCCGACCCACCGGGCTTCCAATGAACACCGACACAGCCTATGATGCGCTCTACGATGCACAAATGCATTGAATTGAATGGCCGCCAGGGTGCATCGGAAGGTTTGATTCTGCGTTGGCATTTGGTGGGTTCCAGGCCTGCAGTGGAGGTTGCTGTCTGAACTTTGCGTTTCCTGTAACATGGTCCTCTGTGCATGCTATGTATGATACAACTTTATACGGATTTGAATAAAGTATGGCCTTCACAGTCAGTCAACACTAAGGCCTCGAACCCACCAAACACAAAAGCATCAAACCGGTCCAGGACGAATGATGCCTTATCGCATCATTTTTCAAAATGTAGACAATTGTTTTTGATGATGAAATAATGGATCAATAAACTTTAAAATTTCTAGTAATGTAAAAACAACACCGCATTTGATATATTAAACAAAATAAACATATATATGTAGGCTAGCATATCATATCAAGTGATGAAACAATCAAACTATGAGTCCACGCTACAAAATGCTCGTCCTTTAGCGATATATACGGACACTATGATCCGTCCTAACACATGTAACCCTGCCACAGGTGTCTGTCCTCAAAGGGTTAAGAAAATTCAAGAGGACTTATACTCACGTCAGGCGATGTATACTCTAATGGATCGGCAGTTCTGTAATTAGAGAAAACGCAAATGTATTAATGATGAGATCAGCATATATCCTATTCACTCTCTGTAGAATGTTAATACACTCCCATTACCAACTAGGATTATATGTTGTGGAGAAGCGGCTGAAGCTTTCCATTCACGGTACACATTGCACACCCTTTTACAGTGATAACTTTATTTAAAGTGTTTTTCATTAGACAATGACTACATTGGAAGACAGTGCAATTCCGAAGACATTTTACCAATGTTCAGAAGAGTGAACAATTAAAAAACGCTATTGAGCAGACTTGTGTTGCAATACTTCTTTGTCCACGTATATTTCTGAATATTTTATCATATTATCCTTTTACAAAATAGAATATATGACTTTTGTAATTTGAAGATTAACAAAGCATCGAAGACATATACTTGTGTACTATCTTTTGATTGAATGGCAGCAGAGCTTTGTGTCCATTATATTCTTCTCAGGCACTCACTATCGAGTTTTATAAATCTTAGATAACCTATTGTTCTTTTTTTTCAGTTTCTCCTATCGCCTTCAATACTAAATCTGCCCGTTCGAATTTGCTGTGCGAGCGAAAGGCAGCAGGGACAAAAATGCTTTTCTCGGTATTTGCTTCTCATCGAACTCCTTTGAGTATTAATGCATAGCCACGCCTCCCACTATTCATTAACAGCTGAGACTGACTGTAAAAATGCACTGTTGTTTATATTTCCACAGCACAAAAAACTAACCAAGCTCACATATCATGAATCTTAGATTACGGTCTAGTGAAAGAACAATAGACATTAAAATACAACCTACCGGCCATAAATTAATTGCCTGCCTGAGGTTGGTCAATCATTTTCTTTTAAAAGATTGGTTGATAAAAGAAATCATAAAAAACAAATGGCGTTTAATGACAAGTCTACTGCCTATTGTTCTCTCATCTAGTCCTGCTGTCACCCAACCCTTCCCTGGGACCCCATTCAATGACTACTAAAAAACCCACATTAAAACCCTTTTTTTCTCTTTTCAGTGCCTTTTTCTGCAATAATCAATATGGGCGATGGGGGGAAGCGTGAGGGAGTTGTGAGGGGAACCACTGAAAGCGGGAACACATAGAAAATCCATTACATGGTCATGGATTGTATGAACCAACGCAAGGCCATCGACGCAGTCGTCGTGCTTATCACCAAAGCATGTAGTATTTAACGTGGAGGCCCGTTTAAAAAGCGAAAAAGAAGTCGGCGTTTGCTATCGACAATAGTGGTCTGTGGGTGACTGAGCATTCATGGGCCTATTATACATGGGCTCCGGTGCGTGACACAGGCACAAGGTCAGCATAGCCGTGGTCGTATAGATCAGACCATTGATTTTCGTTGGGAATAACAACTTAGACTATTGTTTATAATGGCATTTTATTGTAATTGCAGGTGACGGGCCATGCACGAACATACTGGGGAATGGGTTATACGTGACCTCATGACACCAATAGAAGACTCTAAAATGGGCTCCCCCTTATTTCCCTGCTCCTGTAGGAGCTGCTCCGAGCGACTCCGAGCTGCTCCGAGCTGCTCCGAACAGTTCCGAGCGGCTTCGAGCTGTTCCTAGCTGTTTCGAGCGGCTACGAGCAATTCCGAGCTGTTCCGAGCGGCTCCGAGCGGCTACGAGCAATTCCGAGCTGTTCCGAGCGGCTCCGAGCAGTTCCGAGCGGCTTCGAGCAGTTCCGAGCTGCTCGGCTCTGCATTAATGATGCTATTTTCAACGTCAATGCAGGCCTCCTTATCCAATTGAGCAGCTCCTCAGGTGCTAGCTGGTCGTTTATCTACTCGGAAAAACACCGTACTGTAGAGTGCTATAGGTGCTGCACTTTCAGTCAGAACAGAATGATCTCAGAAAATTATGAAGAAAAAAAAAACAAGTCAGGAACAGGAGCTGGTGGTAGAGATAAAACGCATATCAACGGTTGAGGGTTTCGCTCAAAACGATAGGCCGAGACGCAGAGAGAAAGGATATTGATTTTCATGAATATTCCAAAGGCCCTCCGATAAGACGATACTCTTTCGTTTTCATTTCTGGGCCACTGGTTGATAATGCGAAAACTGATTTTTCAATAGGAGAAAAAAAAACACTCAAAACATTATCAGAACCCATTGTCGCTAGCGCAATTGATGTGTTGTGACAGGCATAGTTTGCAAACAAGGAGGATGTCCTTCTGTGACGCCGTAATGCGCCCAGATAGAGGTCGAATTCCAGGCTCTTTTATAGGATGCTGACATAAAGAAAAGATATCAAGTCAATCTTGGGAACAACATTGTTCTGAATAAATCTATTGCATCATTACAAGTTTATAACTTATATACATGTATCTTGCAATTGATATTTATAGCCTGAATAATTTACATTGTAGAGGGGTTTGATAGCACATATGAAATTACATTTGTTTTAATTATGAACAAAGGCCGGAATGCCTGAATAATGTTTATTACATGTAAAACATAAACTAGTATTAAAACCCTGAAAGTTACAAGTGTGGTAAGTTAATGATTCTGATGGCGATGAATTGCAAAGAAATACATTGGAAATGATTACAATGTACTAAAGCTTGGTAAATGACGATAAAATACTGATCACAGTCTATGAGGCCTTATAAGAGGTTATGTAAATGATTAAAACGTTGTTGACCCTTTGGTGTGGGTGGGTGGGAAAAACATGTCGGTTGTAGAAGTGAAGAAGGAAGAGTCTGGTGACCTGAAGACGGAAAAGTCCACGTGATCACTGGTCATGTGACCAAGGGCCAGGTATTTCGATTTTTTTACTGAGTCCAACGTAGGTGGGGAGTGCATAGTTGAGAATAGGCATGAGAGTAACCGGCATCAAAATCTATAATATTAATAATCACACCAAGCGAGAAACGCAGCGAGTTCCGTAATCACCAACACAAAATGGCCTATATGTGAGCTATTATTTCATATTTCACCTAATTATTGCTTCCAAGATGCTAAATCATAGGCAGGAGATATCCCTATGAAATAATATCTCACATACACGCCAATTTCTGTTGGCGATTCCAGAGATCGCTGCCTTCACTCGCTTAGTGTGTCCCTGGTATTAACCACAATCTTATACTGTTCCAACATTTCTATCAATTAATCAATCAAGCTTTCTGAATACGGGCGTACCGGCGGAATACCAAACACCGCCAAAGTCCTACATTTGTAGCCCACCTTTTTAACGATCCGCCCTGGATAACAGACTCCTAGTCCTTGGCTGCACCAATCCCTGCTGAAAATTAGTTTCACTTCCCCCCCTCCCCCTGCTCGCACGCACATTCCCACGTTGTGGGAATGAGGCACTATACCCTACCATTGATCCCGAGCTTGAGCGAGAAGGGGGTGCGAACATAGCGGCACCTATATTTATCCCAGCCATATTTACATCTGAAATTACGCATCGACCAGGCAGAGTATCCACTGTTTCTACAGAAGGCTGTTGGAGCTCTGAACTAGACAATGACGAGAGTGTGGTAGACATTTCCGCGGTTCATTTTCTGAAAAGAAATGGTCATATATTTCCACGAAGAGAAGAAATCATGACAATTCACTTATTCAAGAACAAAATTAACGTTCATTCCTTCGGTCATTCCCCCAAGCTTTTTTGGGGTCTACTGGCTAACTCACTTCGCTAGAACAATTCAAATTAAAAACTTATCTTTGATTCACTCAACTTTTTCTCTATTGAATCGAATATAATTACATGGATCTTACTACGATGTGGTTCGGTTAAGATCAGTTAAACACATTAGGGCATTGTTCAAAATATATTAAAAGGAGAAGAAAAGCCATTAAAAAATTCACTGGGTGGCATTATTCTCAAGCTACCCCAATTACCACCTCCACACCCCTGTCTCCATCCAACGCGGTTATGGACACTTTCTGTCCGACATAATACACACCCCGCGGGAAATCGACGTGAACGCGTGGAGGCTGCTTTTACCAGCCCCTCTGGATGTTTGGCAAACGATCCGTTGTCTTGTCGATGTGAGATATTCTTTGATTTTTGGCTCGACTGAGAGTCAACACTGAGGCGTGCGAGGGGAACTGAGTGGAGAGAGGCAAACCCCGCCCGCCTTGTCTTATGGGCAATCGTTCGCCATGCCTTTAGCCCGGTCTACCCCGTCTTATTTCACGCTATTCCACCCATATCACTGTGGCTCTGCTGCTTCATTCTCTACCTTTATCATGCTTCCAATAACCCGAACTTGTCCATGTCCGCATAATTTTAGCCTTTGATGTAACCTTAATCACACTGTTCTTTAATCGGTTACCTTTAGTTGGTTAATACCATCCTACCATTAAGTTTTATTAGTCCTCCAAATTCTTAAATAATTTTCCCTAAACATTAGTTTTGATTGAAAATTAAACATGAACCACTAGGGATATATCATCGTCATCGTATTGTATGTGATGATGGAATGTCCATTGATGAAGATTCTTAAGGTCCGGCGTCTACCTACTACGATAGAATCGTAGACCTCCCGATAGGGCACCGATACAAAATGTCAAAATCGGTGCCATATCGGGAAGGTGCAAAATCGTAGACATATGTCTAGACATGCCAATCCACCACGCATTGTATGGGGTTTTTATCGGCGTCTAATCGCAGAAACGTGGTCAACTGCACCGTTATTAGGTAACCTTCCGACGCGATTTTGATTTTTTATCGGGAGGTGCATCGTAGACTATATCGATGCCATATCGTTGTAGGTGGACGCCGGGCCTAACTTAGTATAAAAGAATAGAAGAGAGAGTAAATACTACAGATTACGTAACCCAAACACTCCTTTCTCAAATCCGTCTAGTCGTACAAACTTGCCAAATACAGCACCTCCCCCCAGCCCTCTGCAATTGCCCCTACCCTAACACCTATGCCCCTCTTGTGTCACACAACTCCATGTTCCTTGCTCCGAATCACTGGTCCCTACCTACTCGACCCTTCCCCTTATAAAAGCCCCATTGACCATCCTCCCTTCTTGCTAACTCTCTTTCTGCCCTAGAGACGGGTTCCTCCACACCAGCCTGACCCCCGCCTCGCGCCTCACGACCCACTCTGACCGTGGAGGTGGGTGGCGGCTGGCGGCTGGGGACGTTTGTTCTGGTTTGCGTCGCCGTTGTTGTAGAATTGATCGGTCATTGATTGGACTGTAGGAGGTCCAGCCCGGGCCGCTTCCCACAGGAGACCTTGTTATCCTCTGGAGCTGACCACTGTCCGCCTTGTGTATGACCCTTTCCCTGCAACGTCCCACGTCACTCTGTGTACACCCCACACCGTCTTACATCACCTTCTACTCTGTATACACCCCCTCCCCACTGGGCACTATGTGTGCAACTTACCCACCACCCCGTGCTCTGTGTGCACTGCCCACCACCCCTCACTATGTGTACACCCCTCCCACCACCCCTCACTATGTGTAAACGGCCTACCACCTTGTAATGTGTGTACACCGCCCATCATCCTTCACTATGTGTACACTGCCCACCACCCCTCACTATGCGTACACCGCCCATCACCCTGTAATCTGTGTACACCGCCCACTACCTTGTAATCTGTGTACACCGCCCATCATCCCTCACTATGTGTACACTGCCCACCACCCCTCACTATGCGTACACCTCCCATCACCCTGTAATCTGTGTACACCGCCCACTACCTTGTAATCTGTGTACAGCCCTCACCACCCCTCACTATGTGTACACCTCCCACCACCTTGTAATCTGTGTACAGCCCTCACCACCCCTCACTATGTGTACACCTCCAACCACCTTGTAGTCTATGTACAGCGCCCTCCACCCCTCACTATGTGTACACCGCCCGTCGCCCCTCACTATGTGTACACCGCCCACCACCCCTCACTATACGTATACCGCCTACCACCCCTCACTATGTGTATACTGCCCACCACCCCTCACTATGCATACACCGCCCACCACCTTATTAGAGCGTGCTTGCACGCGCTAAATACATCATCTACAGGTTAGAGTGGTCACATTGAACTTTTAGTGTGCCTCCAGAAAACTATCCCTTTACTATCTGCATGCTGTTCACTGTGATTGTGAGAACAGAGATGAGAGCCAGTGTCTCAGGTTCTTAGAGTTGTGGCCAGCTGACCATGACCAATCACTCAAGACCAAAATCTACATGAATCACTGTTGCTTGATATGTTTTGATCCTAGACTCAGGCAGTTAGAGAAATGGCAAGTTGACTGGGTGCAAGTAGGTTACAGAAAGCTATCCATAGGCTAAATCTAACTCAAACCTTGTAATTGCTATTCCTTTATAATTGCACGCTCATTTATCTGTGATGAACATACTCTTGGCTCCTAGTTATCTCTGTACACTGCCCTCCACCCCGCGTAAACAGATATGTTGTATGCTCCGGGTAGCAAAAGCCAGCGCATACGGAAAATAGTGCATATGAGAAAAATACTGCGTACCTATATGAACTAATATCAGTACCCAACTTTGTCAGGAAAAAGTTGATAATAAATCAGATATAGGCCGGTTTCAGATAAAAGCGGTGGTATACTCCTCGGAGTTGCCTCTGTGCAATATCTTTGCATGCGCTCGGTTATTACTACGCGTCAACTGCTTTTAGCATACGACCGCTTGTATCTGAAACCAGTCAATATTGTGTATGTATGTTCTGTGTTACCCCATTCCTGCCTCACATTACCCTAGACTGCTCTGCAACTCCCCACATCACTCTCTTTACACCACATATGGGCCGACGTCTCCCTGCGCCACCCAAAGTCACCTCACTTCACTCTGTGTCCACCCCATGCTGCCCTGCAAAACTCTCCACTGCCCTCAACTTCCCATACCTTACACTGAATCACTTTGTGTATACCCCACGCCGCCCCTTTCTGTCCTGTAGCGCACCACCTCTCCCCCTGTCACCCTGCATTACTCTGTGTACACCCCAATTGCTTTGAATTACCACGTGTCTGTCCACATCACCCCATGTCACCCTGTACCACGCCACAGTGCCCATTTGCCCCTTGCCGTCAACTCTATGTGTGACTGCTCAAATTGCACTGATGGTGCCACCAAGTTCTCGGATGGTCCATGTTCTGTTCTAGTTCTGTGTTCTTGTAATAATTATTCGTGTATTTCCTTGCAGAGTTTAAAAGACAAGCTTTAACCGAATGGGCCAACTCCTTAGTAGGAGCATATCAGATTTTGTCGTCGCTGCATAGCAGATAGACTTGCTCAAGCCTTTGAGTATGAGTAGTCATTACATTATTCAACAAAATTAGGATACACCTTCTCCTGACTGGCCCAGGAATCTATATCACTGCGAGGACGATTGGGGTAGGTGGAGGAGTACAGGGTCTGACACAACCTTGATTCCTGGTACTCAGGGATGGTTGCAATGTACTTTGTCCTAATTTTGTCTAATTATTTGATGAATGATCATAATCAAATACTCGAGCAAGTCTACACCAAGCTCTGTTCTTCCCCGACCCAACCACTTTGCCCACCCCACCACACTATGTGTTGTCCCTGAGAACACTGCTTAGTGCCCACGGTCTCCAAAAGCCTCTCCGAACCGTCCGCCTTTTTTATTTGCTTTATTTCATTCTGTTGACAACAGCTCTTCAAAAAAAATAGTAATAGTAGTACAAACATCTCTTTGTAGTACATCGTCACATAGTTGATTGTGGTAATGAGGAAGATGAATAGGTGAAGGCTATACATCAAGGTAATACATTTACAAAGGTCTCATGCTAGGGTTCAGAACTTAGTCATAACTTATAGATTCTGTTATAGATATTACATTTGCATTAGCTCACGCTAAATCAGTACTCTAAACGAGATCTTCGTTCAATCCAATTGGGTTTCGGTGCTTAGCTCATTTCGCAAGGTTATTCCCCTGTAGGCGTGACTCTATCAATATCCATCAGTTCTAAACCTTGTCATCACTTCAATAACGTTTTAGGGTATTTTAATAACTTATAAAACACACTCATGAGTTACCTTGATCGTCTAAATTCATGTTTCTCCACTTTAAATCTTTCATGGAGCTGGTCAACTCCCATAGCTCTGACCTGGACTCTACCAATAATCCGCAGAACCTATCACCTACTACATCCAACCCACGCAATCAACTGCTCTCACAATTGACTGCTCAATTGTACTATCTTGTCAGTCCACAAGTCATCCTACCCTCCGAAAGTGCCTCCGGTCAATCCATTGTGAATGGCTTCTACCAAGTCTGACCCTTTTAACACTTTCCTCATCTGATGGTCGGTTACCATGCATGACAGTGCTTTCCACATCTCCACACTGGGAGGCCATGTACACGCAGCAAATCATTATCTTCTTTTGGTTTTACCTAAATTCCCCATGTACTTTGGGCATGGCCACATCCTTTCACAGCATGCCAGGGAGGAGTCTGGGTCATTAAAACAGTTTATCTGCTCTGACCATGTATTAGGATCATTACTTTCTCCTGGGTCCGCTGATGAGGGGGTACTTTTTCAGCTAACCCTCCCCCCCCCCCCCCCGCCCCTCTCGCTGACCTGGACATCTTTTACAATGCAATTGGCTGGTCCAGGGCCAGACTGTGTGCCAATTGAACGGTGGTACTGCCTCATAGAGTTATGTGACTCCTAATGATATTTACACCGGTCAATACCATGTTAAGCATTTGTGATACGCTCGCATGACAGTAACTATCTCATACAATGGTTACGACTACGCACAGGAGTACTAATACCATGAGAAACAGGCCCGTGTAAGACACGTGTATTGTATTTGTACGAAATATATTCATACACAAAACAGTAACGCAATATGATATAATCCGATACCTTATTCCAACACCTCACCAAGGCTGGGAGATCACCTATTATATCCGTTATATGCCCACAGATCGGTTCTCCTTCACGAACCAATTATGAATACCTTTTCTATATTTTCCCAGTATTTTCTTGTATTTCTAAGGATTGACAATATTTCAGTACATATATCCTTATCATTGAGAAATACTGTATTACTGTATTACCCGTAGAGGCATGGAGAACGAGTAACCAGTATTAAGCTAAAAATACCAGGGGTAAGATAAATGTGCTTTTCAGTCCTCCACCTTGCCTTCTTCGGTTGTCGTTCCCCATATTAACCCAATTTGTACCTACCAGGTGGTTAAATCAGACCTGACACTAATATCAAGGTCTACATGTTGGCATTAGGACTATACTTTGAAGGGGAGTTGGCCCTAATCGCTGTGTTCCAATTGATTGTGATATAAGTCAGATTTGGATCTCGGGAGAGATGTATGTTAGATAACTGATCCACCACACTCCCTGAGACTGGATCTAAATTTTAATTCCTATCGATTAGATACGGCATTCCCTCTGTCCAGCTGAACCATTCTATGCGATTATGATGACATGTCAGTTTATGATCTCTATCTATGCTATCATTTAAATAGAGTTTATTATGTTATAAGTCTATTGTTTCATTATAAGACAATATTCTATTTTCTCAGTCTATCATTATATTTGTTTGTCTTCCTAGTCTATGCTATCACACCAATAATCTAATCACATAGATTGTGTTTTCACTCTATGCTTTCCCTAAACTATTCTAGTCTGTGCCTTCAGTCCATACCATCAATACAACATACCTCGGTGTCGGTGTCCACTATAGACCTGGTAGTGGCGGCAGGGTGAAGTCGGGATCCTACAGCAATAGCAGACAAATCAATCATGCCCCTAGCGGCTCCACCCTCCAGCCCTCTCTCCAGAGATGATTGTTACTATTGAATGCTGCAACATAACCATGAGGAGGATTCTACCATCACATCCCCACCTACTGAGTGGAGGGCGCTATCAGAATGTCCTGCAATGGTCGACTTGGGATGTTCTCAGAAATTTATCGGGTTTGTGAAATAAAGTGAATTTTTGTCAGGTATTTGTATATTTTCTAGGGCGGTGATACATTTGTCAGTGTTTAATTATGCAGGCATATGTATGTTCATATATATATATATATACATATACATGTGTACATATTAGTGTGGATGGGTGTGGGTGGATGTAGATGTGTGTGGGTGAGTGTAGGTGTTTTTGTGTGAGTGGGAAAAAAACTAAACAATATGTGGTAACAGGGTGAGATGGATGGGTAACACTGTAGGTCTATAGCGTTCAAAACCTAAATGGGATTTTCACGTTTTATTGGACTGAGACAAATCTAGGGGCCTTCGTAGAATAAGACAAGAAAAGTAATCAAAGAACATCAGATGCCTTCTTGTGTCGGCATTTACACATCTTTGGCAAACTCATTGTCTCCCTCATTTACCACATTATCTACTTACCGGAATTTGCCGAGAGCAAGTTCCGGGAGGGTAGGAGGGTAGGATGGTAATTATATCACTCTAATCATCAAAGCATTATTCTAAAAGCTGATAAAACTGCAAATTCCGCAACAGAAAGATCTGACAGCTCACATAGTTTAAACGTTTCTCATGCTTCTTCCCTCATAGGAGGTGCCATACTGAGATAACGACAGAAGCTGTCCAATCGAAGCCTTTGTTACTCTCTGGAGGTTTCCCGCTTCCTTGTCCTTAGTCGCGCAATATTAAATCCCTCTATGGGTATATTTGCTCGCCATGGTTGCTATCAACTCGAGCCTGTCCAATCTTCTGATGGCATTCGTGTGAGGGCGCGGAGGTGGGAGGGGAAGACTCCTGTCCTCCTCCGCGCCTCTCCCCTAGCGCCACCTCACCCTCCGCCGCGTAGAAATAAATCGCCGCTGACAGAAAATAGTGCGGCGGCGCATTCATACGGATGGCCTTTGGTCGCACTACGGTGCTCTTACTCTGACGCGGAACAGGAAATCATTGACTGCGAGGTCGATAAGTGAAACTTCTCGCCACTGTTGAAGGATGTCGTCTGCCACAGCCAATCAGGACGTCTTGTTTTGGCGGGAACTCGCTGATCACCGGGATTGGTGGAACGGACGCAGCTTATAACGTGCCATCTCCCCCAGGTGGCGCCAGTGCGGTGCGCCGCCCGGAAATGACAATAAACGGCCTTGAACTTGGGTTCATTTCCCAGGTTGCTGTACGCTCTCCTCCAGGGGATGACGACATCTGGACCAATCACGGCGCTCCTAGCGGTAGGTGAGCGAACGAGGCCAAGCAGATTTTTACCCTTTTACTCAAAAGCACACATCTCCTTTTGTAACACTTCCACTTCGCCTCTTTCTATTTAGTTCTCTTTCTTTCATCATTTCTTCTATCGTACCTTGGCATTCAACCCTTCTCAAAGGTCTCTTTGAACTTCATACCTCTTTCCTTGCGCATTAACTCCTATCAAATGAAGGCGTATATAATTTTTAATTTGCACTCTCTCCATATATCTATGCATATAGTTTTCTTAGGATTCATCTGGGATTCCATTAGGTTTCTTCTTCGATGAATGCATCGTTTTGCGTTGACTTTGAAGATCTGTGAATGTCCGGCATTCTATTAGGTTTCTTTCTCGATGAATGTAACGTTTTACTGTAGCTTTGAAGGTATGTGAATGTGTTTTATATCACACATGATTTCTTTTTCATATCTCCTTTTTCATATTCATAGGTTGTTTCTCTACGTCGTGCTCTGTAATACCCTCTGGACTCCTGCAAGTCATGCTGCCACCAGTATTACTTTGTTTTTATGACCTATTTATTTAGTGTGCTTACGGTAATACCTCTTATAATTTATAAAGTTAATTTATGCCAAGCGGCTAAGATGACCTCACACACCGGGTTCGTTTTCATCTACCAAAATAACCAATAGGATACAGTTTGGCTTGATGATGTTCTACCCTGCATGAAAACAATGGCTGTAAGGTGAGATTCTGATTAATCATTAGTTTTAAAGATACATGTGTGCTTATAAACACAAAGAGTAAACAGATGAAGAGTTGATTTTCAATTCTCGTCATTCCTCTCAATAATATTCACATAACATACTCAATACTGAAGTGTTATCAGATACAAAGACAGTTTTAGAAGAAAGTTTATACTAATGAATCTCTCAGCCCTCACAACTAGGAGCAAATAGTATGTTCATCATAGAAGAACAATTATAAATGAAAAACAATTGAAAGGTTTGGGTTACATTCAGTATATATATGGATCGTTTTCTGTAACCAAGTTGAACCTAGTCAACTTGCCATTTCAATAATTGCCTGAGTCTAGGATCCAAATACATCAAGCACCAATAGGTCAATCAGGTATTTGGTACAAATGAGTGATTGGTCATGGCCAGTTGGGCGGCTTCTAATACACTGAGACACTGACACCCTGCTCCTTTGCCAGTAGCACAGTGAGTTGCACACAGATAGTAAAGAGATAGTGTATTTGCAGTACGGTAGAAGCTTATATGTGACTGTTCTAACCTTCAACATATATACGTATATAGGCATGCAAGCACGCTCCAATAAAAGTGATTACTTCGTTGCACTGTCTGCTGAAACTTCCCATTTCCCGGTTACCCTGGAGTGCCTGCCATGGAGCTATAACCGTGGAGAGTCGGTAAGTAGTGTGTCGGGGGTAAAGATTTGGGGGGGGGGGGCAGCTTGTGTGGCTTGATGAGGGCCTATTCCACACTCGTGAAAGGCTGTGAAAAATCCAATAATCTGGATTCATTGTGTTTGTAATTTGATAACGCGCATGAGCGTTTCATTCAACCCTGGTGTATAGCTTCTGAGTGGGCCTACGAATGAGAACCATAAAATTTTGGGTTTGCGATTTCTAGCTGATGCTCTATTTAGTAGTAAGTACCTATGTGCTCCAACGCTACCGATAAGGGTCATTTGAGGTTTATATATGTATATATGTGATGTAAAGAATAGGCCAGGACTACTGTGAGTCGAGCTAAATGCAAAGGTTCCTCGTTTGCTACTAGGAATTCTATTTAACAATCCGTGAGACGAATAATCTGTCATTCCAGGGGAACATAACACAGATGACTCCTGAACTCCAAACCCAACCTACACCCCACAAACCACCTCTCACACTGCCGCCGCTTTGCGGCTGGTCCCATGTGCACATTTATTCATTACTGTGTCATTCGTTTCCAACACGAGTTAAGAGAATAAATTAACGCAAGCCAGTGAAATACTAAAAAAGGGAACCGCTGACTAATTAATGTAGGCAGTGTGATAGACGCATTATTCATGCCCTAAGGGAACGGGTGGCGTGGATAGGGTAGGAGGATCCGCATATCATACACTGTACTTTATTACCTACCGAAGTCTCAATACTAAACCTATGGAGCATAAAGATTGCCACTGAGTAGAATACGGAAAGCCGGAATCTACCCAGTGAAATACAAGTTTTTCTGCCACCAGACGGGCACTTGTATGAATATTTGATATAAACAATAGACGGCGCTTACATAGAGTTTCTAATCATTTATCTGATTGTTTTCTGCTGATTAGTCGAAAGCTGGGTAATGGATACAACATTACCATGATTTTGATCTGAGTGGCCGTATTCTCCGCGTATAGTTGAAACGTAGTAATATCCGAGCGATAGCGAGCAGTAATGTGTAGTACAAACTACAAGTAGAATACGGCCAAACAGATCAAAATCATAGTAATGTTGTATTTATAACTCAAATCATTAGAAACTCGACGTAAACGCCGTGCATTGTATATATTTCCTATAATGCCCGTCATTTGGCCGAAAAAGCCGTATTCTACTCAGTAGATTCCGTCTTTCCGAAATCTACTCATCAGCAACCTGTAGACTCCATGCTTAGTATTAAGACCGAGTATATTAGGTGGGTAATAATGCGTAATACCCCGAGCAATAGCGCCAAATAGCGGCAAATACAGCCACGCAGATCAAAATCATGCTGATATTGTGTTTGTACCCACCTCCTTGGCCTGCAATCTCTGGGACTACCCCTGGCGGTGAAAAGCTAACTGCGAGTTCCACCAGTTTCAGGCTCGTTTAGCGCCAGCTACGGTTGTCATAAGTAAGAATGAAGGATAGGGATTTAATTAGATTATCCTCTGGTCCCCTGGGATTAGCATCCATGCATCATTCACGCCAGCGTCCCCGTGCGAGTCGGGCTCAATGGGAATTTGTCAGCAGTAATCCCGGCCCCTTGTCATCCCCCAGCCACCGTATCTTGTCCGCATCACCGAGCAGGTACTGGTTAGGGTACAGCATGCGTGGTGCACATGTACATGTTACATGTATCATACATCAGATACTAAACTCATGTATATGTATAGACAAGCATGTGGCATTGAAAAGGTACTATCATCATTGTGCATGTATCATGATACATACATGTACATGTATTATTATATATAGCAGAGATCGGATACCGAACCCATTCATACAAGTATGCATAACTATGTACCACCGAGGATATTCCGTCTTTGTATCTAAAAAGGCCACACGTTTTACCTTTTTTTAAAGTCCATTGCTCGATGAGTTCAATCCTTCATGACAAAATTACTCCCACTAGGATAGGACACTGTAAACGATAAAAATTCGTACTTGTACTGACACACAGGTCGTGGTCACTGTCGCCTGAGGCTAGTCCTTTCACTGCACGAAAACCACCATTCTACATATGAATTCGCCCGGCGTATATAAGTATGACTTTTGCGTATATATAAGATCGTCCTATTCCCCGTGTATATACACCTCATCTGTAGGCGGATATAAGCATCCAGTGAAGAGGGCTTCACTGAGAGCGGGCGGGGGGCGTGGGGAGGGCTTCCTACTGAGGACACCTGTACTTCTACCAACACAAACGGGCGGGAGGCAGCGGGGGCAGAGGATATTTCCTTTCATATACGCCGGGTGTGAAATACAGCCAAGACGCGTCCGTATATAAACCCTGGGCATATATATATGAAAACAAGTCAATATTCAGCCAGTACATGCACTTCTGCAATGGCGTATATGGAAAAAACACTTCATGAAAACCACCATTTTAGTCATATATACATGACTAAAATGGTGGTTTTCGTGCAGTGTTTTTTTTCAATTTCCTATATTGGTACTTTAAACATGTTACATAATCCTATTCCTTTAGAGATGAGTTGCTACACACATATATATCAATGAGGATGGCAACCTGTCTTGCCTGTCCGTCTGACAGATAAGCAGTGGTCTGACTTTATGGTTTTCCTCAGGTGCCAAACAGAATATAATCGGTGAGAAGTAAGGTTATAAACTCCTTCTGATAGCTTAGCGTAGAAATTCACATATCACAAGAAAGAAAAATAGTTGGTCATAGTGCCAGCAGTCATAATCAAATATCAAGTATTTCATATCAGGTATCAGGTAGGTATGCTTTGATTTAAGATCGTGACCATTCAACCAGTATCATTCTTATCGCTATAAACACCTCCCTGGTCATTGTTAGTGGTATGTGTGTCACAAAGCGGCACCCACCAACACAGATACTCTCTCTCCCGGTATAATTCGTCCCGCACATACCCCCCTTGACAGGTGGGTCCGCAGTGAGCAGTTCACACTGAGCAGCTCGCTGAGCTTCTCCTTTATTTACTCAGCGCGCGCCCCTCGGTCGTCGCTTGACCTACCAGCGTGGCGTGACACTCCTACAGGGCTAGCTCCCTGAGGGGCTGGTGTCTGCTCATCCTGTCAGCGCCTCCTAACGGTTTAACGCATCGGAAAAGGGGCGGATTGCGTTGTTTTAACGACCACACTGTGGTCTCAACTTGTAGCCTGTATTGGAGGGGTAGAAGTATATGAAATTGTCGGTCTTAGCCTGGTTATGTTGTTCTGTGATAGTACCGCCTTTGTGAATGTGTATGTAAAAATATACCAAACCACATCGATTAAAATTATGTTATCTGGTGTTCTGTATATGACAATGTTTACTTAAGTTGGATGAAGCGTTGAATTTATCATTCGTTAAATCCTTCTCGATGCCATAGTCACCCGAATGAAAGTTAACAAATTGAATACAACTTGTCGGCTTTCTGTGGATATTCATTCCTCTGGAGATACATTAATTTGGACTTGAGACATTAAGGGGGGGGGGATGGAATTCCAAACGCTTTTAAAATGAGTTTACTAACTGAGGAAAGCGTTTTACAGTTTCCTTTTGATTGCTAGGAATTAACCTCATTTGTTGAGTGGTAAGAATTATCGCCACAAATCAAGGATGAATGCTTTAGCTTATCTCCTGATTTGAATTAAAAAGTAGCATTAATGGATACAAGAGCAGACTGGCAATTGTCCCAGAGCAATAGGAGAAACTCTGCAAGGACCAGTTTTATTCGCCTTAAATCAATTCACGTACAAGGAAAAGATAATTCTCTATCTCCTTACTTTCGATGATGTCTTACAGAAGCCGTTTCGATGTTTTATCGTTCGCAGCTGAATGTAATTCTCTTTAGTTTCCAGGATAAATTCTTAAGATAAATAGAAACACCCAGTCTTTAGAAATCAGCTGCAAAACGTTAATAAAATTGCAAATGAAATGCAAATTCGTATTTTGACTCCAGGACCCTTAGAAGCGTGCCTGTCCTTTTACCCAGACGCAAATACGTTCATATGGTAGTCTCAGCACAATAAAAATGCTAGAATATATATTTTTCTATATTGAAAACACTGTACTTAGGATGCCTCAAGATGAAGGTTAATCGAAAATATACCTCTAAGTGCAAAATAAAAGTATTGACAAAAACTCAATACCGACTCCATACCGACACAACTGGCTGAAATAGGGTCCAGGGAGTGTAATGCTATTTACCTACTATATTTAAAACGGTAGAATTCCGTCGAATCCGCTTGGAGAATCTCCCGCACATAGGGACAGAGTGAACCCAATCTAGGGTGGGAGACTGAAGGGCCAAATTGCGCTGGTAGTCGGTAAAATCGGTGTCACATGAAATGATGCTTGGGAACTATTTTGGTAGTTTCCGGTATTAATAGTAGGCGGCGCCACTAAGCCCTCACCCTATTTCAAGTACGACGCGACGAAGTCGCTAGTAATGAACTGAATACGTTGAGGATGTAGTTCTCTAGTTTGATTGAGTCAACAATGTTTGAGTTATACAAACCAAAGCTCATGCTGCTACAGGAGGAGAGAATACACCGGATCCGGGGTGCTTTCCATGCTGATGGTGGCCGCCTGCCCGGGCAGTGAAGCTTGCAAACCGGACGGAAAACACGCGGTCATTGCAAGCGTCGCCGCCCGACCACACGGCCAGGGTCCACTCTCCTGCCGAAATTAGGCCTAGAGTCTGAATGTCGTCTGCTGCGATTTCCACTTGGTTGTGAGGTGTCTTGATCCCTGTGTCAGTGGCTGTGTCACGCTGATAATATAGCTGTATGTAGCGCACTAGGGGCAAATAGTATGTTCATCGTTGATGAATGAGCGTGCAATTAAAGATTAATAACAATTAAATGGTTTGGGTTACATTCAGTCAATGGATACTTTTCTGTAACCCACTTGCACCCAGTAAACCTGCCATTTCAGCAACTGCCTATCTTGGATCCAAACATATCAAGCACCAGTGGATCTTGAGGTATTATGGTCTTGAGTGATTGGTCATGGTCAGCTGGACATGTCTGTAAGACCCTGAAACACTTACTCCCTGCTATGTTCTCAATATCACAGTGAATAGCAAACAGATAATTAAGGGATACTTTTCTGGAAGCACGCTGGAAGTTCAATGTAACCACTCTAACCTCTAGCCAATGTATATATATATAGCGTGTGCAAGCACGCTCTAACTAAGATTCCAGGTTCAGATCAATCGTAAGAAACCGACATGGTACTAAATTAAAGGAGACCTGATATTTTTACATATCAACCAGTGATATATTTTAGGGATATTACATGTTTCAATAAAACGGGTTTTTAAATTTAATTTAGAATTGATATCGGGGTTAAAGAGATATTCAATATATCGTACTGTTTCATAGTGTTAACTAATAAGGAAGGGTTTGGATTTCTTAAAATATATAGAAATATTGCACTCTTGCCCTAGAGTGTACGCTCTCCCTTGCATCACATTGTGATAAATGACACGCAGTGTACTGAACATAAATAAGTTTTAATTTAAAAGTTTGTGGCTTCAGAGATCTGAGTATGGTGTAAAGAATACTGGCGATCGGGCAATAACAGGTCTCAACAGGTAATAACATGAAATGGATAGTATCGGCTATACAAGCAATAAAACAAAGTTATGTTTTGCTTCATATAAAGAATAGTAAAAGGTTTCCGGACAGCTTAGATTGAACATGAATAAAAGGTCCCTCATTGAAGTGCAAACGTGAGAATGGACAGAAAGCAACATTCAACAATTTTCGTTTTCAACGTATATACAATGCTCGATATTTTAATGGTGTTCTTTTTTAAACCAAGTATCATTGCTATTCATCGATCTGACCGAATGTCTATGGAATACTACCCGCTGCTAGGGGTGTAGTATCAATAGCGTTCAGGACCCCTGTGATGTAGTGAATGAGCATCAACATCGGCTCAAAATGCTGTGGATCGACCACTTAGAAGGTACACAAATTTTTCTATTGATGTTATTTAGGTGTTAAAGAAGAAACCAACAACTTCTGGTCAAAGTCGTCATTCTCCACGAGTTTGCGGTGTGATATGAACGAGGCGACAGCCGGGTGAATATCACATAGCATTCAAACGAGTTGGAGAATGACTTCTTTGACCAAAACGAGTTGATTCTTTTATTTATCTCACCCCTGTACACACACTAAAAGAATGGACAACACACAGGATATAGACCATGGAGAACGGACTGCAATACTTGTAGGGGCATGGAGAACGAGTTCTCAATGTTAAGTCTGTGGACATTTATTCCTGGGGTGAGATAAACCATAATACTAAAACGTAGTGACTGAGCCCGTAGTAATGCCATACTCGGCCTTTTCTACCATACAATATTTCCCTCCGCTCCTGGCGTCGCGATGTACTTTATGGGACAAAATACCTCAAACGGCTATCCCTACGGGCTCAGTAACCACGTTTCCTCTGAGTAGGTTTTAAAGCTCATTAAGTGGTGGACAAACATGGGGGACAATATCGCCGAAATGGGTGTAAGTAAAACAAGAAGTTCTAGTAAGGTGAAGGTTAAAATGAAGAAGCTGAGTACAGAGGCTTTTAAAAAATGTCCCCTGTATATAGATTATAAGGTCTGGAACTATCTTAGCGAAGTAACACTAAAGACAGATAGAATGGACTTATTCAAAAGTAGAGTAAAATAAAATTTAAAAAAGTGATGAAACAATACATTTTATAAAAACAAAATTCGCGAATATTGACTGTCTTAGATTTTGTTACACATCCACATGTCTCGTAGGAGACCCATTCCAGGTTGTTGATCACATGGTAGAACAAATACGTATTTACATTTATGAGTAAATACAAATGTGGCTATCATTTCTTAATCACTATTTTTATTGAATCAATATAAAATAGAAATGAGTTGTAAGGTATTTGGGATAACCACATCGCTTCCCATAGACGAGTACAGGCAAACAGAGGTGATGTTTGCTCGCCCAAGCAGAGTGCTGACTCCGGACAAACACGGTAATGAAAATACGCTGACCCCGACTGGTGATCGGTGCTCAATATGCCATGAATAAATAAACGCCGTGTTTTAAAGTGGACCGTTGGCACAGGCCAGACATAGTGATAGAGCGGCAGGGTGTATTGTGGAGAGGGCGAGGTGGATGCGTTCGGGGTTAGGGTGAGGGGTTAGGGTGCCGCGTGTTTACCTATAGGCATGCCCAGCCACACCTGTATACGTTACATCTAATGTCAGGTGACACGCAAGAATCACCTCAGGAAATGTTAAAGGTGTGGTGTTTTACATTCTAGCGGACGGCTCCTGTTATTGGAGTCTAGGCAGTAAACCTGGGTCAACTCTAGGGATTAAGTGCGCATCTGCCTCACGCCAGTAAGCTGCTTCAACGCACAATACACTGGCCTCTGCTCTGAATTCACTGTATACTGAAGACTACGTTGATCACAAAATGACGTGAGTTGTCACACCTTGAAATAGAGCAGTGAGATGGGGAGGTGATAAGATGGCCAAGTGGGCTGTATGGTGGATGGGGATTGCAAGGTCAGTGGTTTATGTATGGTGCATAAAAAGGTATTCACAGCCTCACTATTTTCATGATGTTCCTTAATTAATTTTGTTTCAGTAGTATCTAGCTATACAGAGTTCAAATATGAGAGATCAAGGTTCCATGGATTATACCAGATGTAGGCCAAGTAGAATTTGCTCTTTGAGTTTAGTGAAAATATGAGCACTGAGCCATAGTGTCTTTACCGAGTATAGATTATTGTTTTAATTGATTCCCTTAATAAAAGTGTGATGAATGCAACTGTTGTTAGCAGGTAAAACGCCATTAATCAATCGTGATGACTACACTATTACTGTTATTGGTGGGCCGGATACGTTCACCGCTTTGATGCCCTGATGCCTTCGAACATCATCATGAATAGCCAGGAAGCCTGGCCTATGTGTTCACTCATATATAGGTCCAGGTAACGCCCGCCATACTTAGTGCATCATGCGTAACGCCCGCTATTTTTCTGTTGTATTATGGGTGACAGCGTTCTACTTGTATTACGCTGATTCCCCGGTCATCTGCTAGGGGGCTCGGCGAAATATGTCAGTTTTTTTAGAAACATTCTAATGAATTATCTTTTATCTTTTGAAAGGTTGGCATTACTTTATTTTCATTACCCTTTATCATAAACAGGTATATATACAGTATTTGGGGAATCTCGTGAGGAAAGAGGTTGTGCTGGTTTTTATTGCCATTGCCAATAAGCAAGGGATTAGCAAAAGTTCAAGATAGATCACACATTGCTCTCGCTAGGCGTTACCTGTCCCATATTCAATTTGGGCAGGGAACCAGTCCACATCATGAAGGACTCTCCAGCATTAGAGGTAATAAAGTTCTGTCCCCATAAACATTTGGCCTCCTGGTCGTCTCTGATATTATTACTCAGGGGATGACACAACGTGACTTAACCTTTGCTTCTGCGTAGTTGTGAGAGTCCAATATTGCGTATCAAAGGCAGCAGTCAGTGAGAGTCATATCAGTCAAATCCACATGGCTTGTATAAGACATGACCTTCGTGCACTTAGACCTGCTCCATCACCGTGTTGCTCAACGAGCACTTCTAGGAGCAAGTCATCCAGACTATGACCTCTGACCCTACACTACACTGACTATGGGCCTGGGGACCGCTGATCCGATATAATGTAAAAATCATTCCGTTTCCCACATGTCAAGACTTATTTTTATGGTCTTTAAAACATCACCTGCTATTCATCGACCACCAAACGGCCGGTCCCTGGGGCCCACTAAAGAACCTCTCCCATGCAGTAGCCCGGCCTCGGGGTTAGAGCCCCAGGGGCCGGCAAGCCCGGGGAAGGTGATATGAGTTGTGAAGGATGGGTGATCACCTACTGACCACTTCTGAAAAATCCAATGTGGCGCCAGGCCCGGGGATGAGGGCGCTGTGCCCGGGCGCCGCTCCTCCTGGCCGCCTGCACCCCGCTCACTCCCCGGTGATGATAACCGGGACTGAACGGGGAACATTTCCGGAGTAAATTATATTGTTAAACTGACACTTCTTAAAGGCTTTGACAACGCATAAATGTTTACTTTTATCCGTTGCGGATGTAAGGGGAATTCTATCCAAGATGGTTCACGTATTATACACATACACAATATTGACTGGTTTCAGATACAAGCGGTCGTATGCTCTGAGGAGTTGACGCGTAGTAATATCTGAGCGCACGGGATGATATTGCACAGCCAACTCCGAGCAGCATACAACCGCTTTTATCTGAAACTGGTCTATATTGTATTCATTTATGTGTTTTCTATGAACACTTTGTTTTAGGTGGATGCACACGAAATTGACCGGTCTCAGATATAGGCAATCATATGCACTATCATTTTCGTATACTCCGGTTTTTGCAGCCAATGCATACAAAACATCAGTATGCTCCGGGTATGGCGATACACACTCCATATGTGTTTTCTATGGACACTTCTATTAGGTGGATGATAAAATACAGTTATGTCCACATGAAATATCATTTATAAGTATAATACACAACGGCATTGGCGACTAGAGATACTAACTTATTGGTTTAAATATTGCGTTGATCTGTCTCCTTGGCATGATTCTGCAGGTGAATTGACAACTCCGGGCATTATTCTTAATAGGTTGAGGAGAAGGAGAAAGGAGGTAAATATTTCTCTCTAGCATGCTCTCTTCATGAGGACGTTTCTATGAATTTTCTTCTATAATCAGTCTTCAATCAGTTTAGTCTCGTATTTCAGGCCTGTTTAAATTCAGCTCTTATTTCCATCAGCGATGCACAGGCCCACCATACAATGTCCTACATTGAGTACAACACGCTACCATATGCCATGCATGCAACACTGCACTTCAGAGACAGCTTCGTTTTCATTGGACAATATTTGCTTTCCCTGATGATGTCTGATTAGTTTGTTTGGAGCGATATCCAAGTACAGCCATAGTAAGTGCACATAAACGCGTTCGGGATATTTGCGTCAATCTCTCGCTGTCCGCGAGAAATAACGAGAGGTCGAATGTCGTCTGCCGAGCCGTATCTGTTTTTAGAACGCGCAAAACCATTGGATCCTAGCACGCAGAGAGCCAACGTGTCCAGCGAATACGATTTAATAAATCCGACATTTTATTAATTTCTTCGTGTTTCTCAAATCACAAATGCTTCTTGAATACAACGACCATGTGCGTATGATTCGCTGTTAGCACAAATTTGGCTTTTAAATGATATAAGAGATAAAGTAAGTAGTATAGGAGGCAACAGCATATTCAGTTTAAAATCCAGTGATTATTGCATGATTGAAGACCTATAAGACAGCGTCATGCCGATTCTTCCCTTCCCCCCTGAAAGGCCACATCGATGATGAACCCAGGGACAGAAAGGTAGTGCGGAGCAGACACCGGAAAGATCAAATGAGTGGGTTCATACCAATACTGAATGACTCAGCTACCAACAAATTTTTACTTTACTTATCTACTTAATTTTTTGCTAGATTGGTTGACTTTATTTTCTTACACCTCAGTGGCATCCTGGCCTTTAACAGTAGCCAGTGATTCAAGTAGTCCAGCAGGTTTGCCGTAATAAGCCCTCTTCCACATATATATATTTATATATTCCTGAGTTTGGGTCTTTGTGCTTGAATCAGCATCTTCATGTGTCTGAAGTAAAGCCCGCATTTCGGCGGTTTGTTCGCTCCTGAGAGTCCAGAAGAATTCGCACTGACAACACAGGTTCTGGTTAGAGCCTGCTGAGAGGGAGATCATCGTCCCACCTGTATCGATCCAGACTTAGGCAGTCGGTCGGTGTCCTTTGCATCCCTAGGACATGATGTAACGAGTTGGGGCCGCTCCAAGGTGTCAGGTGGAATTAGCGCCCATGGTGTTCCTCCCTCAGACATCAAACAGACGTGCCCACAGCCTCTACACACCGCCCCATTACGCCGCGCCCGCCCTACCACTGCCCGCTCCTACACCTACCACGTCTTCAGTTAGCTGTCTGTTTATCGCTAGTCAGATACACCATAATCTATCTATAATAAGGATATAAGCGGGGAATTATGACATTTGTGTGGCTAGGTTACGGTCATTATTGCTTGTGTGTTTTTTCGTTAATATTTTTATTATATTTCTATTAATATCAGTGATGTGCTTTTGGTCCTTTATTGATGTAGGTTGTGCTGTAAAATTAGAATATTTGGCCGGTTTCAAGTGAGAATAGATTCATAAGGGAGTTATTTCATATGGGTGATAAACGATATGAACAACGATTTTGCAGGTCGGAATCCCTCCTGAGAAGATCATAAATGTTGAACAAAATGTCCAAAGCGCTTATATAAGATGCATTAAAGCTTATCTGAAAAGGTGTAGATTACGGACACTCTTTAATGTTTTAAGTTTGCTTTGACACTGTGAGACATAAATCATTGGACACTATTAATATCAATCACCTGGCATTTACTTAAATTGCGATATTACCACATGATAGAATCCACTAATGGTTACATTAGTTTCTCCGGAAAAGGAGAGCTAAGGGAAGCCAATCGCAGTCTGGCTTTCGGCAGAATTGCTCTACGCAAACACCTCATCCGCCGGTAGGTACCAAGGCTTCAATCCAATTCAGCGCCAACCAAGGCCGGCCAAGTTGTACGGTACACGGGTGACTTAGCTTCAATCAGACACTGGCCACACCCGGGCGCCTTGCCAGCACCTGCCAGTCAACCACTAACTTCCTCATCCAAAAGCACACCAATATGCCCCAGGTGATGATCTTACAGCAAGCGGAAGGCATACTAATAGAGTATTGTGAAGCTTTGAACGTTAATTAGCTTACCTTAGCGATTATCTATATTTGTTTCTACATGAAGAGATCCGTCATAATCATTATATTCATAAGAGCATGCTCGCACGCCTATGTACGGTGCTTATAGGGCACAGAGTGATTGCTAGTTCTGCCCTCATCCACCAGGAAATTGAAAGCTAGCCCCACTATATTGGGGGGGGGGGGGGGAGGCAACCACTGTTATCAGTTGTTTTAACCTCTAGATAATATTGAGACAAGACTAAAACACCTCCGTGGCAATTCAAAAAAAATATTTTTGATAAATTCCATTGATAATTGGTCCGCCACCTGGTGTTTTAGGGGGCAAGATGGCCGCCCCATACCTATGTGCACTACAGGCGTCCCGCCACGAAATACCCCTGTGTTTATCTTTACAACGGTTCACACTTGGTGGTGCAGAGGGCCAGCGTCGCTGTTTAATTTAATCTATCGCCGATGCCATTCTTTCAAATAAGATTGCAAGGGTTGGGTAGTGGGTGTCGAGTGGCAGTTTGGTTGTGAGTGGAGGGACCCTGTCCCTGCCAGCGCACTCACTTGTCTCAGCAACACGCCTTTTCCATTGAAGATGGACAATGCAAGGCACAAAATATATATAATCTAAACCCTGTCTTTACCTGGCGAACCTTGCAATATGCTTCTAAGCCATGTCTGGATTGCAGTATCAAGTTTGATTGAGTGTCTTTATGGACATGTATCATTTTCTTCTTCAGTGTCAAAACTTCGTCAACACAAACAATACCTGAAATAAGGTATCATATTTCAATATGTTTGATTATGTCTTCGGCAATGGACACAAAGGTCAAGTATTGACTTCCTTTGTGCAGGATTCAGTCCTTGGTCATTTGGTCATATTTCAATTAATTTTGGGTAGGTTTCCATCATTATATTCTTAGTTTTCTTGAAATCTAATATCCGATATTGTTTTCGCAGACATGGGGAGCTGCGTCTGAGTAATTCTATTGTTACACTATAGGCCAGTAAGGGACTATGGTGAGATCCAGATTCAAATATGCACCGACAGTCATATGCACCCACACAGCCACAGTCACAGCCATCTACATCCACAAATATGGCAGTTTTCTTGCCTTTGGATGTGCAGGACATTTCATACAGTCAGATCATGTGGTCTGAGATCTTCTCTTTCCTGTTGTGGCAGATACTGACCACCCTTCCTAACCCCACCCAAGACAGATAATTCAGTAGTGCTAGCAATCAAGCTGCCAGGCTTCTTTTTGTTGATGCAGACACTGTATGTATGCACCCAGGAGACATGCAAACATGAAGCTGTCCTCATGCTTGGCTTCCATGTTGTCATGTTAAAGCCTGCCCCTTCCTACCACGTTTCTGGTCCCGATTGGCCTTACGACGGCCTTCCCGACACCATTCCGATTGTAGCGTGAGGTCTGGCAAAATCGTGGTAGGTGGGACAGGTTTCTGCGATTCCGTCTACGACAGCTTACGATAGGCTGCGATGAAATCGCAAATCGTAGAGGTCCCGATAATTTCCAACATGTTGGAAATTTCGTAGCCTCGCGTAGGGTATCGTAGCAGCCGCTGGTTTCGTCGTGGAGCTATCGTGACCATAGTTTATGTTATTGGTCCTCCCAAGGCGTTGTCACGCTCTACGATTTCAAACTATTGGACCTATCGGGGACCTCCCGATAGGTCACGATTTCCGCATTTCAAATCGTAGCGATCTGGAAGCATGTCGTGGCCTATCGTGGTAGGTGGGGGTCCCCTCTTAGAGTCCCAAGGTGAAAAGAACATGTTGGTGCTGGAAAGGCAGTCTTTTTTTATACTGTGGGTGTGACCGTGGGACCAAACTACCCAGTGCCCTAGTTTCACCCATAGGAGGCACACAATGAAGGCACACAACATAGGTCTATCCGTTGTAGACCAGCAGTTGAATCCTTTTGTGCCGTTGATTTTCCACGACTCGCTGCTGTTGACCACTCGCGGCTAATCATGCAGACCATGACAGAACCTGAAACCTGAGCAATAGAGTGAAACTATGTTCCGGTGGGAATAAGTCATTTCTTTCCACTGGTACGTGGTTTCTCTATTCCTATATACCTTCAATTGTCGGCTAATATCGATAAAAACCGAATGTCTCTGAACGTCAACCTGGGCAGTAAACATCAACCTGGGCAGTAACTTCAACCTGGGCAGTAAACAAAAGTTATTCCACCCCCAGCAGCGTTAAGTAATCATAGGTTGTTCGCTCATAGGTATATAGGAATAACAAAACTATCATGGCGCAATACAATTTGGGTAAACATGGCCATTCTGGCCACTGGGAACATAATGTTACTTTAGAATAACATGGTTTAATTGATTGATTCTACTTTACTAAATGTCTAGTGACGACTGACAGCCTTTGTTCTAGCATTTTGCTAAATTGATATACACTAGTGATAACAAATTCATATTTCTTTTTTCAGCCTTTGTTATCGTCTCCGACTTTTGGTTAAAAACCTTTTTCCCTTCTTTGACAACAAAGCGGAAAAAGAAATATTCAAAACCGTGAAAGGGCAAAAAGAAAGTTTAACAGAATTCGACTGAATCCTACTGATACAATTCAAAGAGCATCCTGACTTTGACATTGGACCTTGACCTCTAATCTTGACTTAGTCATTATCCGAGCTAGGAAACCCAGACTCAACGGAACAATGGCCCACCCAAATAGCCTGGATCGACAATACAGGAAATGATTTGGACGTTTGCCCACACACCTTCCACCAACCCTATTCTCCCAGCACTGCTTTCTACCCGCCTATCAGCTACCCCTCCCTACCCACCCAAAATAGCCGGCGATTTCGTAAAGATCGTTCCTGGATCATTTTCATAGAGTAGATAAAGATATAATTCTCCGTCATTTTCTCGGCGTGAGAGCTACACAACGGGAAGCAGTTTCATCGATTTGTGTCTTTTTTGTTATTTGTTGACTGGCGGGCTGGTCGGGATTGCGGCAGAGACCAGTATGAAGCGTAAACACAAAGGCCACCAACCTTCCCTGCCACTCTAACCTACCGTGTATACCTATGTGTACATATACAAAATATACAAGAGGCCGTAATATCATAGTAGTTGACACATAGTAATATCTGAGCGACAGCAAGGATATTACATCGTCAACTATAAGGAGATTGCAGCAACTCGTACACCAAACCAGTCGTTCTTGTATTTATCATAGACATGCATGGTTAAAAATAAATCCATTCCAATAAATAAAAAGTTTATTGACCCTACACAATATCCTCTCAAGCACTCGGATATTACTATGCATCGGCTCTGGGAGCATATGGCAGCTTATATATGAAACCAGTCAATATTGTGTTTGTATGCTTATGCTAGTATTTAGTTTGCTATATTTCTGTGTTTTAGCATGCAAAACCTTTTATGACAATGAGTTCTGAAGGTAAATGAGATCATTATGACTGATTCTAAATATATATATATATATGATTGATATTGAGCGAATATCAAAGAAACATTTTTTGAAATCCATGATAATTTGATCTCATTATGAGGCTAATTCTCCTGAATCTCATGCGGGATATTCTAACATACCAGAATATCCGGGTAGCCTATACCAGATGCTCTATGCTTTTCGTAATAGATGGATAATAAATAGCTAGACGAGAGACGAGGAATCAGAAAATGGTCTAGCTCAGTTTTTACTGCGTTGCAGTGAATATGTACCGTTTACCTGGAGAATCTAAATCTAAATGGGCGCTCGTTAGAATAATAGTTGAATGTTCCCTGTTTATATCGATGGGATAGCAAGAGATAAAGCAGTTAGAAAGGTTAATTAAGTTGTTTGTGTATTTTGATAATGATGTACATGTATTGGCAGGAATCAATAAATAGCTGTGCCAGGGCCTCTGCACTGCCTATCTATCGTCCGTTTTAGCAAGCCTAACAATTGAAATCAATTCCCGCTTATCACTTAACCTCATCATAGTTAAATTACTTGAATTGTGTCTAAAAATGTAACAAACTTATTTATCCACCTCGACACATGCCTGACAAAGAAACCCTGGTGAAGACCTTATATGGATGATATATTTTTACTCCACCCCGACACTCATTCTCAAGCAAGCTGGATCACCAATATCCGGGTCCAATCGGCGCCATATTTGTTCATTTCCGGCCAAGACGCACGCCACGCATGCCAGACGGACACTTCCGGTCTGCCGCTGCGCCTCCTATTACCGGGATCCAGATGTGCGTGCGCATCCTATCTAGAATCCGCTCGGAGATTGCTAGGTGACTGACATGAATCTTTTCTTTAGAATTTACCAATGCCCTAATTCAATTGGAGAAATTCATCAGGAAAGTATTATGCAGTAAAGTCGCTTTTGTTGTTGCTGCTATTGTTTTTCATAGAGGCTCTTTTTATAGGGATTTATAGATGGAATGGAATCAGCTATTTCATGCATATCAGGCCGCAATTTCTCAATTGCCGATAACTCACAAAGATATCAACTTCAAACAGAAGTCCTCATTATAGCCCTCCTTAACAATGTTTGTGTGATATTTTTGAACCCAACAATGCCTTGGTTTACTTTTGTTGCCAGTGAATCGATTGGGTTCCATTCTTCCGGCCAAGAAAATTCTGTTAATCCCTTCAGTTGGTGTCCCCTACACTTTTATGTGGCCTCTGTGCCGTCTTTCATCTTCAAAGAACACTCGTTTCACAAGGAAGATCCCCATACAATTCTAATAAACGCTCTGCTACTCGATTCCCTCATCAACCGTTTCCGTGTTGAAAGACAGCGACGCCTGACGGTACAACAGCGCCCCTAGTGGCAGTTAGGCTACCCCTGCGCAGTCCTCCACTGCGCAGACAAGTGGTGACCACTGACAGTCACGTGATCAAGCTACGCGACCAATCAGGACGCAGTATGTAAATGAGGGACCTCGATAGCAGCGCACGAAGCAGACGCATCGAATTAAATTTTTTTAAAGGTTTTGACTGATATTCCTATCCGGTTCCATCGATCGTAGAAGGGTGGAAGAACAATTGAAACTAGGATTTATGTGATCTACTGGCATGGAAATTCCTTCTCTCTTTTTTTCGACTCCCATCCCAGCACCAAAAGCGCCGTGCAATTTATATCTGTTACTCCATATTTTCAATCTAGGTGTCGAAGTCGGGAAGCTGGTGAGATGGGACTATTTATTGACGACCCAAGGGGCCCTCGACACTTCCACTTGATTGTGCCAGCCGCTATCTGTAGATTACCACGGAGACTCTGGATGAATTCCATAAGACCGATCTATCCTTAAACAACCACTGCCTGATAAATGACACCAAGATGTGATGGTATTCCAACGCTCTTCAGTTTACCTTTTTCGGCTGAGTCTCGCTTATTTCATATAAAGATGCGTCCGCTTTTTTTGACGCGCGTCACATAAGTTATGCTAACATGGTACTTCAATTTTATCACTAAATCCCACCTCCGCTGAGTATGATCGATGGCGTTTACAACAAGGCCTTGAAAAAAATAGTACAATAAAATCAATTTATGTGTGACATTACCGGGCCTTGGATAGCTTGCTGCACGCGTTGCTAACAGGATTGATACTGGAAGCGGGAGAGGGTAAGAGGTAGGGGTGACAGTGAAGGCCTTAATGCTGGAAGTGTTCCTCAAAATGGCGGGGAAGGGGTCGGGATACTAGAGTGTGTTTCTTATCCACTAATAGAAGACTATCCACTAGAAGACTAGCATGCAGCCTATGCATCCCATTGAATTTGAGATCAACCCATTCCATATTTTGCCCTAATCAATGCCATAATGTTGTCAACCTTTTCACCGAAAAAAACCTTGTTGGTATTTTTTTTTTATCATTACAGTGTTGATTGGTTTCTGTATCATGATTGTCATATATTTGTGTCCGTGCAGAATTACCCATACTTGGCTTAGATTCCTTTCTCGATTAACAATAAACATTCACATTATTACATCCACTGTGGTCTTATAACACGCTCCATGTTTTTGCTTTTTGTTTTAGGATTAAAGGCTTACATAAGAATCTACCTGTCTGGCAGTCCTTAATCCTCTCAAAAGTTGTCACCTTTTTCTTTTTTCCCCACATAATCAGTTCTTATTATTTCGAAGATAGAATTCATCTATAGTTCATCTAAGCTTCCTTCGGGTAGGGCACATCACAGTTTATACCCTTCTGGATGCTGTAAAGGTTTTTATAGAGGAGAGTAAAGGTAAAGTGATACAATAATTAATTACAAGACAGACGGACTGATAAATGATAAAACTAAAGGAAAAGACTTAATCTTCTTCTCAGATCTTTGGTTCTTCACATATTGTCTTTACATCTATAGAGTGTTTTCCAATTCTTCAGGAACTTGAACTTATTCATATTTCTAGGATTCAAACAAGTGACCTTTTCAATCATTACTTTCTGTTTTAGTTCCTTCAGGAATACATGAATATCAAAATTATTGTAGCCGAATAATCTTTGCCTATGAATAAATGCTTTTGCTAGAAGTAGGACGAAGTATTGTATTGTGTCTTTATATGCAAAATCTAGGTACGTATTACATGTTATTGTATAATTAAGGATTCTGAGGCTCGTTGAATAATTTAGGGTAGTACACGAAGACCATCTTCTATATGCCGATGAGACCCATGGACGATGTGGATCAACCTTTTTCAACACTTATGACCGACCTTTTGGTCACGTAGAACAGTCTTCGCTGAATGACATTGAATATCATTAAACAAAAACCCTTACGACGTCTCCTTGTAGCCTGTCCTTTCGCCGCTGGCATAAGTTATTCAACGACCCCCATCAGAAAGTGAATTAAGGTGTCTTCCTTGTAGCAATAAGTACATTGAGTGATTCAATTATTTTCCTTTTATCTAGATATCTTTCACAGTTTATTGTATGATTAGGGATTCCTTATCGTAGCGATCGTGACCTTGTATCTCTCGAGACTTTATATGGTAGTAAACACATTTTCCCAATCTTCGGCATCACACCCATGCCCTTGAAAGCTAGACCCCCTTCTTTCCCGTACTCTTGGAATACTGCCCTTTTGATCCATGAGCAGTCTATACATCTTTTCACTTTGAAGTCATAAGAAATTTACAGGGTCCTCCCCGGCACCTTCAGTAAGATGGCATTGTTTTTATAGGAGGATTCTGTCAAGGCTCATGAAGTGATATTCAATATCTCTACCTATTTTACTTCATATTTGCAAGTTAATGGAAATTTGTAGTCGGAATCTCTGTGTAAATCTCCAACAGCGCGTACAAAACCTTTTATGAAGTTTGTTTTGATAAATTTGCTTCACATATTGAATCCCCCTTTCATTTTTCATTGGGGAAAACACATTTTTGCTTGGTATTCTTGTTTTTATTAAATTATCAGTGAACTCTATCAAGCTCAAAAACGAACCCCTTTATGTGGTAGAAATACATCAGGGGATCTGACCTGCGTTATTAGAGAAGCATGTAATTTCAATATGCAGCATCTCATTTTACTTTGTAGAGCGTCGAAATTGATTGTTTTTTACGGTCTTCTTCCATTATGATAGGCCCATGCGTAGCCTGATGCGGTCACGCAGGGGGAGGAGGAAGTGGAAGGGGTAGCGCACAGGGTGGGGTAGAGCGTCCATTCACCCCCACTCTAATTACCACCGCTTTGATTAAGATAAGTCGGCTCATTAGCGCCATCTAGCGGCCTCCAGATCTCATCCGGGCCTTTCAGAGAGGAGTCACGTGACCCCAGTACAAACCAGCGTCTCTATAGCGCAGCCGATTGATTTTTTTACGATGCTAACTTGTCCCTTATCGGGCTGGGACAAACGTGGTGAGCTGGGTCTAGCCTGTGCACTGCCACCCCAACCTCTCCTTCAACCCCCTCCCCATGTAGTCCACCCTTAGAAGCAGCCCCTGGGGGAACACAATAAGAAACAAACAGCAAAAAAGGATCCGGAAGGAAATTTATCTCAGCGTTATATCCTCGGTGATTTATATAGTGATTCATACAGCTCCAATGATCGCAGTAAGTCCCTTGTGACTTTTCATTATCATCAACCCTCTTCAGTCGTCAACTTCGCTCCTTTTCCAGGAATCTCTGGACTACTTACTGCACAGCGAATACGTACTGGAGGAAACATGAGTTGGTCTTGGTTGGAGGAGAGGGTGAGAATGAGAGGGAGAGGGAGAGAGAGACAGAGAGAGAGGGAGAGAGGAGCGACAGAAAGAATACAGATTGTGTAACGCTCCGCAAACAATGCGAAACTTGAGGTGCTGCAACATTGGAAATCAATCCTCGGAGAAAGGCGACTGTTTTAGCAACTGTTGTTCGGAGAAGAACCGTGCGAATGGCTGGAGCGGTGGACAACACCCAGCTCCCTCCAGATCATCAACCCCCACCAACCTGCTCCGCCCCCTCCAAGGCCCTCCACCCACCTCCGCCCATCCCCGACCCCATCCAGCCCCCACCGTTCACCTCCACGCATTCCAAGTCCCTCCACCCACATTGACCCGTCTTCAACCCGATCCAACCTCCAACCATCCAAGTCCCTCCACCCATCTCCAACTACTTTCAACCTTCTCCAAGTCCCTCCACCCATCTCCAACTACTTTCAATCCCTCCACGTTCCTTCACCCATCTCCAACCATCTTCAACCCTGCCAAGTCCCTCCACCCATCTCCAACTACTTTCAATCCCTCCAAGTCCCTCCACCCATCTCCAACTACTTTCAATCCCTCCACGTTCCTTCACCCATCTCCAACCATCTTCAACCCTGCCAAGTCCCTCCACCCATCTCCAACTACTTTCAATCCCTCCAAGTCCCTCCACACATCTCCAACTACTTTAAATCCCTCCACGTTCCTCCACTCATCTCCAACCATCTTCAACCCTGCCAAGTCCCTCCACCAATCTCCAACCATCGTCAATCCCATATAGGTTCCTCCACCCATCGCCAACCCTTTTCAACCCCTCCAAGTCCCTCCACCCATCTTCAACCATTTTCAACCTCCTCCAAGTCCCCCCACTTATCTCCAACCATCTTCAACCCCTCCACGTCCCTCCACCCACCTCCACCCATCTCCCTACAACCTCGTCAAAGTCCCTCCACCCATCTCCGACCCCCTCAAAGCTCCTCCACCAACCTCCGACCCCATCTAACCCCCACTCAACCCCTCTACCCCCTCCAAGTCCCTTCACCCACCTCCGACCATCCCAAAGCTCATCAAACACACCCAACCCCACCAATTCCCTCCACCTACCTCCGACCCCCTCAACCCTTGTCTATCCCCTCCCCCCCGCTCCCAGTCGCTCCCACCCCATTCCACCCCCTCTGCCACCGACCACCTCCGCCAACCCACGCTAAATCACTGGCTTTCGAGGGAAATATCCACCCCTAATGTAAATTCCATATAATTCAATATAATTGTTACTCTAAATTGTCCGCTGTATACCTGCTGCATGTACAGACCTCTAATGGAGATCCAGGAGTAAATTGCAGCCTTATTCCCACTCCCACGTACTAGTAGTACAATAGATCTAAACACGCAGCGCAGCATATGGCGTGCTCTATTGTTCCCACCACTCTTTGTTTCGTAGCATGCAAAAATTACTTAGTGTTGGGTGCTTAATCTCTCTCATTTGGTACTTTCTAATGCAATGTACTCGGTCTTTTCTTGGGCGTAGAAAAGATACAAAGGAATTGTAGACATATTAAACGTGAGAACAGAAAGCGTTGGCTGTCTCCAAGACACTTCAATAAAAGCTCTTTCAGTAGGGAGTAAAACAACAAATACCATATTTTGATTCTGGTAAAAAAAAGTCTGAAGATATGTTGTTAACTATCAGAATGCTGATAGGAATTATGTCTTGATACCAACAAATATTAGATGATTAAAAAAGTCTGCAATAAGGTCTGTGTTTTTCCGTCATATAAAGCAAATGTGAGGAATTGTAGTTTCCAATGGCTACAACTAAAAGAAATCCTTTTTTATATTGATATGAGAGCCCAGACCAGGTCTAGGCGCACAGTTTCACATCTACCTTAATACCTTTGTTTTGTTTCGTTAATAACTGCGGTGCTTGTCTTCGTATAATTCTATGACATAAAGGGCTTGCAGAAACGTGCTGAAAACTGCATACTGCATACCTTGATCTTTGGACTTAACGATGGACCTATCTCTTCAAGTTGGCACACTCTCAACACGAATTGAGTGAGAGACATACGTAAAGATGGAAGATACTTAGTAAGGCCCGGCGTCCACTGAGCTCCAAATAGTCTACGTTAGACCTTATGATGCGTGCATCGGGGTGCATCCTCGGATGTATCGGCTAAGGATTATAGTTGACATTCAAACGCAATATCGATTTTGTGTCCGGAGATGCATAATGAGGCCTATCATAGAGTATCGGGAGTGTATGCCAGGCTTTTGTGTAAGGCCCGGCGTCCACTGAGCTCCAAATAATAGGCCTCACTATGTACAATATACACAAGTAAATTATTATAATGCACGCTTGTGTTCCTGGTCTAGACGTTTGCGTAAGATAAAGAGGTTCCTGATCGTCTATGTTTGTTTTTACATTTTGCATCGTAAAGCATCGGGAGGCCTTTAATTTCCTTCGTAGATGGAAGAAGCCATGCCTTAAGTGGAATTCATAAGGTGGGATTCATATACTTCACAGACTTCAAAATCTCAGGAGATTCTATTACTCTTTAGGGGAAAATGTCGCTAACAATTACAGGAAAAAAACATGTCACAGGGAAATGTAAACCCCCCAATTTAAGTGGAATTCACACGGTGAGATTTATGTACCTCACAGGGTTCAAAATCTCATGAGATCATGTTCCCTTTTAGGGGGAAATTTCGCCAGCAATTGCAGGAGGAAAAACATGTTTCAGGGAAATGGAACCTTACAATTCAGACGGGTAGATTGTGTTCGAGTAAAGAATCTCAGACAAGGTACATTAGGTACATGAATCCCATGGTATGAATCCCGCTTTATTCTTTCTGAGGTATGTATGATTTGTGTTACGAGGTGGCAAATGTGCAGATTAGCACCTTTGGTCTTCCTCATTATTCTGCCACAATACATCCACAACAACCCACCGCCTGCCTTGGCCACTGTCACTGTAAAACCATGCCAACAACGTGTGGCGCCTGCAGGTGTCAGCGATGGTAAGTGGCATGTAAATCTGGTTACCATCAACTTGACAGTAGTTTGACATTGTCCAATACTCTGTATATGTCACTGTACTACATCCCAACCCAACACACCATCCCCATCTAGCATCACCTGTCACTTAGCCCAGCTCATGTGTTCTCAGGTCTCTGCTATGGCTAAGGGAGGAGAGTGGAGGGTAAAATGGAGCAGGGAAAGGTAGTTATTTTTTTCCAATTACTTGCATGTTAATCATTCATATCCCACTATTCGTTGGCACTTGCAAGCCGTCAGACGCCAAGGCGTCGCTAAGTGGGGTGTTATTTTGGTCACGTCCTCACAGGGAATGCTCATGAATATGCAGTAGTTAACCAGGGACTGTTTGTCCTGCTGTTGACAGGTCTGAAGACAAACAGTTGTAGAAGGAAGGTGAGAGGACCAGAATTCTCCTCACTGTCCAAAAATCGGCAGCCGTCTTACAGGAATGGTCGCCCATATTCCTTAAATATTTCTCTCTGATTAATAATCCTGAATGACTGAACCGACTGGGCTTCTGAGGCACATCGACGTGCCTTACGATGTGTTGTTCGAGGCAAAATTGCATTGAATTGAATGGGCGGAGACGTGCATCGGAAGGACTGAATTTCTGGTTGGTGTTGGTGGATTCCAGGTCTTATAGGAATGGTCACCCTTTAAATATTTCTCTCTGATTCATAATCCTGAGGGGTGAACGGACTGGGCTTCCGATACACACCGACGCGCCTTATGACAGACTCTACGATGCACAATTGAATTAAATCGTGTAGGGGTATATCAGGAGATCTGAATTCTGCGTCGTTCTTGGCGGGTTCTAGGCCTTGAGAGAATCCAACCACAGTTATCATGAAAAATATCTTTGATGTTGGATGACAGTTCCTATATGTATACCCTTTGAAGCTAATTATTTCAGGTAAGATTTTGACATGTCAATTGCTTCGATGATGTGTCTAATCACTTATTAGATGCTATAAAGTGATACAAGTTGGTCTGTCAGTGAACAACTCACACGCCAACTACCTGGGTACCACTATAAGCACCAGGTATAGTTCCCACCACACATCAGAGTGGCTCGTTGAGTAACTCTGAAATGCCTTGAGCCGCTCACTGTCAAAATGCCAGCTCTTGACTACTGACACTGGGGGCTAAATGTCAGAGGCGGCGGCCTGGGGGTGAGAGGGGGTCGCGTCACCGGCCCGCCAGTGATAATCCACTGATGAAGCTAGTCATCGAGCTCACGACGATAATCCCTGACCTTCTTCTACCTGTCCCTCTGGGCAAAGACAGTTTTAGCGGCGGCGCTGACTTCAAAGTGACAGGGCAGTGCGGCGTTTGGTCCTTGGTGAAATAATTCGCCCCGTCTTCAAAGGCTTTAATGACAGTCGTCCCTGGGAGACACTGAGGGAATCGGAGAGACAGACATGACAAGAAAGCGTTCAATCACCGTCAGGTTTAGAGGTTTTTTTTAATTGCTTCTTGGTACTGGTTTTCTTCTCCAGAAATATTTAACACATTTTCCCATTTGTGGTTGTCTGCAGTGCCTATTTGCAAAGATCAGCCATCACCCTATTTCTCTTGTTGGATCTCAATTAGGACCAAATTGCCGTCTGTGATCAATACTCTTTTCCGTTTCATACTGAAAAGTTGACGTTTCCTACTGACCCTTTACTTACTCCTATTGTCTACTTGCTGTTTCTGCTGCCCATTTGTCTACAGCATTTCATCATTCCATACTGTCCTTTTGGCTTTCAGACTACCAATTTGCATCGCACTGCATGAGCTAATATGTTTACTAACATTTTCACTATATTGTTCACTCCCATCTGTCCACATCCACCCCCGTATGCCCACTCATACAATACAAAGACAGCTTTTTTTCCTTTTTTTATTAGGTATTGAGTGTCTCTCACCGAAGTGTTTTTTTTTCAGATCACTCCCGTTACAAATTACACAGCAATGTCCAGTAACACACAGAGTCATACAGAATAATTAGAATTATACAATAGCTTGAGCTTTATGTGCTTTACATATCATGCTAGACACAGAACAATGGTGTTATGAAAGTAAAATCTATTAAAAACATAAAAACCATTTCCCATGTAAGACCGACTTGGATGATTAATGTCAGCAACAATGTTGACCACTTTGTGCAGAAATCTGATGCAAATATGACGCAAATATGAGCGCCCAAGGAGACCCATATATGTGTACATAGGGGTAAATGAAGCATACGGAAACTCAAAATCATGTACTATACATGAGCCCTATAGTAGTATTGTATTTTTACATTGGCTGCTTCACTTATGCATAACTACAACTTGTGAACATGTCACCCAGTAATTCAAATCCATTTCTGAATAAGCGTCCTTGTTCTGTGAGTCCTACTAAATAAAGGCGGTGTCAAAAAGACAAACAAGCTTATTTATTTTATCACTTAAGTAAAGGAAATTATGACCGACATGAAATACTTAAAGGTATGAGTTCTTGATAACACATAGTTAGTAAAGGAAATCTTTTCGGTGCTGTTTTGTCAACCTCAATCTTCGAACTCCGTTAATATTTCCGTAATATCTATGTTAATTTACTATAGCATCATTCTAATACTGGTGTGATTTCCAAGTAATATCAACCGTCATTATTCTATGCCTGTGCACGAATGTCTCACACTTACCGGTCAGTTGTATGGATTCCGTCTCCCACTGTGCACGAACATATAACTGAAAAACGGCGTTTCAAATTATTTCCATGTACACAGGTATATGAAAATAAGAAGACATAGTGAGTTTGTCGGAATCACATCTGTTTATGTATCCTACCCCTCATATAAACCTCCTTAACTTAGCGTGCTGTGACTCTATGTCACGGTTATGCCACAAAATATTTATAAACCAAGGCTGATATATGCAATCAAAAGCAAGTGACGGGGTAGAGTAAAATCTTAACGTCACTCAAATTCATACGATTATTTATATGGCATGAGTTGTCCTCTCGGAATGATATCACGAGGCAGAGCTGAGTGGTATCTGTAGCAGAAGACATCTCAGGCCATATTAACAATCATATAAAATTCCGTGACGTTTCATGATAATACCAACACCCATATGGAAAGGGTTAAATTCATCTTCTGACGCATGTGCTAGGAGCGACATCTCTTAAACCTGTTAGCACAAATCACATCCCCTCACAGGCCTCACACTGTGGACACAGACCACTCCGGGACTCGCAGACTTCACGGCAATCTCGTTTGTCACGTGTGCAGCCTTGACGACAGACAGGGAATGTCACGTGATTTCCACAAGGACCCCGACCGGCAAAGAGAAAGTGTACTGATAAATCAGATCGCACGTATCAGTGGTTGGGGGAAGCAGTGAGGGATTCATTGGTGATTGTGTGGTTGACTCTCCATAGTATAAGATCGAGTAGATAGACTGGGAGATCGTATGGATAATCTCAGGGAATGATATCTCTGCATATCTATATATGTGTGGATATGTCTATATATGTGTGAATATGGTAGCTTTATCAGAAAATCACCCAACATATGATTTTTGAATGATAAAATTAATTTTACTGTTCCCCTACCAAACTCCATAACCACCTTATTACGTTTTTATCAATCATCATATCATGTATCCTATCAATTACCAATTTTATCAAGTTAACTGAAAATGAATTGCAGTAAATCAATTTGAATACAGAAAACTTGAGAGAATTTTATTATACCCAAGCTGCCGCCTTTCCCTTTTTTTAATAGGTATTAAGGGTAATGAGATGCAATTCATAAGAACGTGCACATATTCTATTATGATGATCATGATAATTGCTTTACCCTCAGCCTTTTTAAAAAGTTCTGTGTCGTCTTCTTGTGGTTGATTATGTTGGTCTTCGTCATGGATAACCTCATGTACCGTGAGTTCGGAATAGATTTGAAAAATGTCAACGTTGTGATATTCTTGAACCCA
This sequence comes from Alentia gelatinosa, assembly GCA_950022655.1. Lineage (NCBI taxonomy): Eukaryota > Metazoa > Annelida > Polychaeta > Phyllodocida > Polynoidae > Alentia > Alentia gelatinosa. Next base: position 31,919,453 of record OX465591.1, on the reverse strand, counting down.
ATCCAACTCATTAGCTAATAGCCTAATTACGTGTAATTCGCTTATTTGTTTACCCGCAACATATAAACAAGATTGACATGATTTATAATTTGGCTGAATCATTAAAGGTGTAATGGCGTAATTACGCGCAGGATGGCTTGTCTAACATATCTCCTTAATGCAAATTAGTCTAATGAAGATTCATCTCGACCGGGAGCTAATGACACTTACCTATCATCAGCCTGGGCCTTTTAAGTTCAACGGATATAGATCTGCTTGATATGATATTAGCCTACTTATAAACTTATGTGTTACATTACTTTAATGAAGTAAATAAAAATACCTGAGGTGGCAATTAATGAGGATTGAAATTAGCAGAGCGACTTATTGACCAACTGAATATAATTGATTAAATTCTAGTTTGATTAAAATCCATTTTAGTCTTCCAAACACTAATGAAACTCTAGTGTCAGCGAAAGGTGATTATATATAGGATTAAAAACGAGAAACCTTAAGATTAATTAAGTAAATCTTAAAGCCAGAAAGCTACACAGCCATGGAATATCTGAAGTGACATTTATCTGCGAGATTAATCCTTACCAAACATAATGTCGATCAAAATGATAGTACCAAAATACAATAAGGATAACATGCTGTCGCTACAAAAAAAGTTTATCTTGAATAATGAGGTTACATAATGAGATATACTGCAGTAAATACAAAGACCATAGGCATGGATTCGATCAATTAGTGACTGGCATTAATTAAGTAATTGCAATAATTTAACAAAGGAGAACAATTTTGAGGAAAAAGTATTCATTGAAATCCTGTGTAGGGGTGTAGGGGTGAGACCATGTACCTGTTGGGTCTTCCCATGTGAATTGAATCCGCCATGTTACCCTGAGACTGTAGGACATCCCAATTTGTGAAACTTTGTACCCAGCTGGAAATAGTAGCCGACTGGTGCAAAGGTGTGAAGTACACCAGTCTCAGGTCCATTTGTCCCATCGTGTGAATCCCACTTGAGGCTCAAATATCTAATAATGGATTATCTGTCTCTTGGTGTGAGTGGGCGGGTTCAGAACCGGCGAGGAGGGTCCTCAGCAGCTGGTGGCTCCCTCTGTGAGACGTCACTTATAGCAAATACTGGATTTCAAGATATGATAAATGTTTATATATGACTACAATTCCAGCTCATAGTAAACCGTCCCCGCAGCCCAAAGAACGTTACTTATAGCTCAGGTATAGGTTATTGGAGGTCTATAACATCGTACAAATATACGTTCAGGCATTACAGCCTTGACTAATGTAAAAGCTTATTATCAGTAAATTAGTATAGTATACTAATTATTATATTGATAACGATCGACGCTTTATGAATAGCTATCTGAGACTAAAATTGTCCTAGATGAGGTAGAAAGGAAGGATCCATAGTACCCGAGGAGAAACGCAGATTACCCCTCATTAGTTAGAAGTCCATAGAATGAAATGCTCTACATATGTGCATAATTCTATTATTCCAGAAAGAATTAGATGTGACAGGTAAACACTTAAAAGCCTGACAATAAAACATGGTGAGAATTATGAATCAATTCAAATCGCCTGGAGCTAGAAAGACATGATTTGTGCATCACAACATAATAGTGTTAGGAGTCTCCCCCCCCCCCTCCGAACAACTGCCAAAGCGCTCAACCTCCCCTTTACAGTATATATAAACTGTCATATAGGAATCTTCACATTCATGCCCCAGAAGTTATATTTAGTAATAACATTTCAATAAAACCCCAGACCTACGTAAAAAGGCCTATTCTCTTGACGTCGTGACAAGCGGACACTCTCAGACGGCGTTTACCACTCGTTCTCCTTGTTCCCGGCCACGGCCATCATGCGGGCCGCTATTTCGGGAAGTCCCGCGCTCAGATAATTGCGCTTAAATCTGCATTTCACAGATAAAAATGCGCATGTCGAGGCCAAACTGTAAATTGAATTACCTGTGGCATTTGCCCTGAGTTTGTCGCTTTGACACAGGCCCCCTGTGCCTACGTTTACTGAGATTGTGTCGGTCTTTTTACCCTGTACTGGCTCTGCCCATGACCTTATCGACATGGCAAATACTGCCAGGTTCTAACAGGGAATAGTCGTTGCTGCTTGTGAGCACTCAAACTTGTTGACCGGGAAGTGAAGCTCGTGATTTAACCTCAACGACATTTAGACCCTATATTGACATTATCAAAGGATAGCGAGATTCTCAGGATATGTGTGTGTATATATATATATATATATATATATATATATATATATATATATATATATATATATATATATATATCTTTATGTTAGAGTCGTGAAATCACACCAGTGGTAGCTAATACCGGAAAGCTAAACTACCATTGGAAGACATCTCATCGTTATGGTACAGTTCAATATGTAATAATAACAATCATTAAATATTGAACTGTACCATAATTACTATAATAAGAAATGGAATACACATTTTGAAGACAGCGGTTTCATTATAAGTTTCAGATATTTGCGACCTAAATTCATTTTCCACTTGCTGACGAAAACGGCACCGATTAATTGAATACTCCTAAAAGTTGATGGGTGGTGGCCAACGATGGCACGTCGGTATCCAAAAATCGGTGAGCGAACTGTGTCTTGAACATTCCTGTCGCATTTGAAGGTCCATATCGATGGAATAGTCCTCTAAACACACTGACCGTTACAGACCATTTCAAACCCCTTAGATTCTGTCAGTTGTTGATCAAGTCAGTCAGTGGTGGCCTTCCTGCATAATCTATGCACAAAATTAGTTCATGAATATTTTTCTACATCTCTGTTTCCAGACACTGATCTGGCGTCAGTGGTTCCCCACTGCAAATCGGTGGCAAATAGCCCGCCAGAGGAAAACGGCTTATACCGGGATTCACTATGGGGGTTTCGCATCGGCTTGTTTTTTCCTACTTTAACATTTCCGACAGTGTGAAAACTCAAATTAACAATTAACCCCTCCTAATAGGTACAAAGTTCATTAATTCTCTTCTTACCGCATGACTAATGATTCCCTCATGGCAGCCTGCCTTGTTGTGTAATCTATCTTTCTGGGTTTCATTATGATATGGTGTTGCGCGGCTCCTATTTCAGAAAAGACTCGTTGCCGTTCGTTGTGTGCTCGCTCGTTATGTAATCGCTCGTTGTGTTCTCACTCGTTGTGTGCTCGTTGTTTGCTGACGGGAGCAGTTTGCGTGGAGTCGGGTGGTGAATTCTAGCCAGGTCTTGTCCAACGGGATCAAAACCTCATCCATCAAGAACGTCTTCGCCTTTTCAGAAAGCTTCATAAATATCGTTAAGATTCCGAACACAATCGCCTATAATCGCTCAGTCCGTGGGGCATGGCAGAGCATATTATTCTGGAACTATCTCCTAAGAAATAGAAAAAGACATTTCCTCGGAGTTTCTGCTGGGCCTTTAGAAGCACATAATGCCAAAAAATATTGGATATCGTTGTAGAGATATGTGTGGGAGCAGTATCAGCATGGAGTTGTCCCATTACACTAAGTCCATATAAGGAATAGAGTAGACCGAGTAGCCAATGACTGCATTCGCAGCAAACCCCGACCTTGACCCTGACCTCCTTACATGATATTTTCTAGCGCCTTGGGACGGCTCTACAAGCGAGAGTTGACCTACAATCTAATGGGCCACAACCACCCTCGTTTTGTAATATAAACAGACTGGTAACATAAACAAACTGAGTCTAATGTCTGAAACCATCTGCAATCGGCCATTATCAGATCATCTGGCGCTCGGTAACATCTTCTCGTCCGGTTTCATTAGACTCCCACCACCCGATCTAACTAATCGATCAGCATTTCTTCTTTTGTAATCCGAACGACGGCCGAATCGAATACCATTTGGTTATTTCATCAATAATGATTACCTCTGTAATGGGGCATGGGGCCTATTCGTCCCTCGCCCTAATACTTGAGGTCCGATGAACTATACTTGATGGTGGATTAGTAATTTATTATTTCGCACTGATGATACCGCCATTTGTCATGATCTCCTCTTGGATCTTCTTCACCAGGTTGTATTCAAAGAGACATCAGAGTGGGTTTCTGATAATAGGAATAGAAATCCTTTTCTGAAGTTATTATATTAGACCCAGCATTTCTGCCTGTTATCAGACACAACCGCTGCGTGCCTCCGATTATCCCTTCCAGTCCTGGCAGAGTAATCCTCTCAGCATCCCGTCTTCATTTTCACATAATGGACACGTCCCGAAATGAGGATTAACTGCCTCTAAATGCTTTTGAGGATCATTACTTGGAGAACTGTTCAGGAGTTCTCAGTATTGTTATGTCGAGTATATTGGATATCCACTTTAATCATGTCGAGAAATTTTAGAGAAATCTGTTTTAGCAATCCTCTCAGATATGAGCAGCGGTAGGCTTGCCGTTGTTTGGTGACTTTTAAAGTGACACACAGTCGGCTGATCAGGATGATCAATGAACTGTACCTTTATCTAGCAATGCGCTGTTTCGTTATTGCATTACAATTTATAAACCGTGTGAATACCAGAAGTTGAATTCACACGGTGGGATTCATGTATCTCACATCGTTCAAAATCTCATGAGATTCTGTTTCTTGTTAGGGGTAAATGTCAACAAGAATTACAGGGAAAAAAGACATGTCTCAGGGAAATGAAACCCTGCAATTTAGACGGAGAGATTGTGTTTAAATCCCAAAGGGTGTAGTATACATTGGTCATGCCTTACGCATGAGTAAGGTGAGTACCCGTAGAGCTGATTTGACTCGTAATGAATGCTGCTGTAATATTGCTGAATGAGGTGCTCAGTATGCAATATTCAATCTAAATTACAGCAAGGCGAAATTATAGCCATACTATTCCTTCTTTTGTTGGAGCAATAATGTAAGTGATAGCATAGTGATATTGACTGTGTCGGATTGGGAAGTAAGGAAAGTATTAAGGCAGCACACTGCGAGTATTTTAATCACATACCCGGTATCCTGCATTCTAGATGATATGTGCCATTGCCCTCGTATTAAGTGGTGCAAGTATTCCGCCGCATCAAGACTAATTGGTGTCAACTGCGTACTGCTATAATAGTCAGCAGTCAGTTTCATTCAAGTACCACTGGAGATGATTGGGCGAAATGTAGGTACTTTAATAATTAGGGCGTCATTATATACTCATTATTACAGCCCGCTGTTTGTGACTTGTTCCGAAGACCATCGCACACTGCCTTAGGCCTGGCGTCCACCTACTACGATAGAAATTTAGACCTACCGATATGGCACCGATACAAAAAGCAAATATCAGAGACATATCGGGAAGGTGCAAGATCGTAGACATATGTCTAGACATGCCGATCCACCATGCATCGTAAGGATTCCTTTTCGATGCCTAATCGCAAAAACGTGGTCAACTGCCCCGATATTTGGTGACCTTCCAACGCGATTTTGATTTTTTATCGGGAGGTGCATCGTAGACCATATCGGAGCCATATCGAAGTTAATGTAAGGGCTTGCAATTCACTCAGTATACGGACGGAGTTGTGTAGCACACAGTTAGTACAATTCCCATATGATACCTTCCTCCGGGACTCACTCGGCGTGACATCAAGATCAAACCATCTTTCTGTCACAAAGAAAGCGGCAATATGAGGTTAACATTCCTTTGATGTCGTGCCGCTCGGTTACCCTTTGGTGGATTGTGCTTCTCCTCCCAGGGGCGCATACACGGAGAGGGTGTTTGATGGTTACCCTCGGGAGGCTGGATGGGCGCATACCCGCATGTCTTACGCCCTCATTCGCTTGGTGGCCTATACACCTTCTAGTCCATGCCCTCAAACATACTCCTTACCGTTCTAATGCCCCAGGCTCCTTCATTCACTTCCTTTTACTCTATCTTCCTCCTTCACCCCTCTCCTCTACCTTACATCCAGACTTTTTCGCCCCTGCTTTATACCCCTCTCTGCGCAACATTTGACTTATTCGACCTCCCCCCCCCCCCCCCCGCCCACACACGTACCTTTGTACACGTGTACACAAACCCCAGCACGAGCATAAAGTTATCGTCATTAACGAGACTTGTGCATGACAAGAATTTAGTGTTATCAAACGAGACTGTCTTAAGACATATATCTCAGGGCCTTAAAGTCTTGTCCCTCCAATCATGTCTGTGACATAGCATTGAGAAAAGACAGGATGCTTCCAAATAGGTAGATGGTCTGGGGGCCGTTGAATAAACTACGAACGACAAAAATAAGTATCTTAGAATTGTCTATCGGGCAAAATGTTGTATAAAATAATGTGCCATAAGCGTCAGATGGCATACAGCCACACAGTAATGTAGATTAATATGAGGGTAGGATACATTTCCTTAAGACATATATCTCAGGGCCTTAAAGATGGCATACAGCCACACAGTAATGTAGATTAATATGAGGGTAGGATACATTTCCTGTTGTTTTGTACCCGTCACCCTCATTGCACATTTACCGTTGGACAACTTCACATTGCCTACCTAGTTACACTCCCTCTTCTGAGAATATCACACATACCGTGCCCACCAAGCCTGTACAGGCCTCTCTTCCGACAATCTATGAATATTACACATAGGAAAGCTTCAATATATTGACTTGCGTCGAATACGGATGAGATTCATCTTTCGCTCGCTGATTCGCAATACAGAACGTACACTTTATACAGAACGACCTGCTCTAGGTATCGTGGTCCGGTATTCGCGTTATCTTCTGGTATTATCAACGGCTACCATTAGGCCTGGTGTCCACCTACTACGATAGAAATTTAGACCTACCGATATGGCACCGATGTAAAAAAACAAATATCGGAGACATATCGGGAACGTGTAAAATTGTAGACATATATGTCTAGACATACCAATCCACCACGCATTGTATAGGGTTTTTATCGGTGTCTAATCGCAGAAACGTGGTCAACTGCCCCGATATTAGGTGACCTTCCGACGCGATTTTGATTTTGTATCGGGAGGTCCATCTTAGACCATATCGGAGCCATATCGAAGTAGGTGGACGCCGGGCTTAAAGCGCCTTAGATATAGGTCTGCAATCTTACGCTCTTACAACAGAGTGCTCTCAATGAGGTTATGACATTGTTGGCGTTGAGGTCGTTGACACTGACGTTGATGTCGTCATTGATGGTGTCATGGTGAGTAATCCTGGCGGTGTTTCCGGGCAACATGTAAACTCGTTTGGGGTCAGCTTGGTTCATCGATATCTGAGTTACCGACCAACTCCTCAATCATTGACGATTTCGCACTAGCCTACATAAACAAATATCCTCAAGAATGGGTCTAAATACATCGCATTATATATACACAATATTACCATGATTTCGACCTGAGTGGCCGTTTTCTCCTTGTAGTTGACACTACGCAATACTCCTCGCTATCTCTCGGAGTTTAACTACGCGTCAACTACGCGGAGAATACGGCCACTCAGATCGAAATCATCATAATGTTGCATTTATTACTCACCTTTCGACTAATTATTATATAAAGAATCTTGCAAATGTTTTCAAATTCGACGCAAGCGCCATGCATTGTTTATATAAAATAGTTCATATAATGTCCGCCAGGTGGCCGAAAAAGCCGTATTCTCCCAGGAGAATACGGCTTTCCGTATTCTACTCAGTAGCAATATGGAGGCTCAATAGGCTTAGTATAGAGACTACGTATTAGGTGGGTTATAAAGAAGGGGATACTGCAGAAGTATAGAGTTTCCCTTTGAGAATTTCATTCGTTTCTTTAACTTGTTCTTCTCTTTTTAGAGCGGCTGCTTTGACACTCAAAGGTTCTTAAGATAGTTTGCCACCCAGCGCCTTTCTAGACTTAGAGAGGTGATGCACCAAAAAGGATTAGAATAAACCATTAACCGGTGTAGATTCAATATTCTTCACTTCGGTGACAGCCATGATGGAAAGATCCAGCGGAATTCACCAAGCCTGTGAATGAAGTCGTCAGTGCTAGAAACGAGCCCTCAAACCATCTGACGCCGATATAGATAAAACAAACGGTCCGAGCGAGAAAAAACTTGGAAGGACGGCCGAAGACGCTGGGCCGTAGTACCCTTTGGTTCACCTCCATATTGCCTGCTTTGCCCCGGGGCCAGGCAGACATCTTATAAAATTTAGAGTCGGCCGCACCCTGCCAAAGGCCTGGCCCCGTCCAATTCTATAGACTCAAATACGTTTCCCGCCGCAAATGCAATCAGCCAATCCGGATTACGCACCCGACTGCGCAAGCGTGACCCAGGCAAGCAGCCAATCAGAGACCCGCGACGCCCTGCGCATGTGCATGGATGTCCGAGGCTCCGGATGTGACGTGGTTGCTCCGGTTTGGGTGCGTCTAATTGTTACTCTGCGGGTGAAATCAAACTTCGTATTCACCCGATACTTCAACCGATCCACCTCTATAATCTAGCTTACCCAAGCAAATTCTATCCAGCTCCAATGTACCTAGACACCTAGAGCTTTGACATCTAGAATTCATACGTAAACGCTAATTATCTACTTTTAGCTTCCCGGGAGTCCCATGACGTCATCCCATATTGGTCTATTGCATGCTGTGACAATTGCACTTCCAGACAGCCATCCTCGAAGTTCAAGTTGCGGCTATGACGTCTATTATGAGTATGTGTGTAATGGGAGAATATATTTTTGGACTTTCTGGTCTAGATGTCGTAATGTCAAGCATATTTACTGGATCTTTAAAGGATGCCTCAATATGTTTCAAGACTGATATATCGTAGGGGAAAACAAATGAGTTAACTCTGGAGGAACCCCATGATGAAATGCACGGCTACTTTTATTTAACATCCTATTACGAGAAAACGTCGTTACTAAGCCCATAGGGATGGCCAGTCGAGGTCTTTTGTATTTTGTTACAAAAGGAAAAACATCCCTCCAGCTCAGTGACTATATTTTCTTATTATCAAATACAGAAAAAATACGAAAAAACGCCATTTAATCACTTACTTATTTGACCATTGATTCATATAGCTCATCCACTACGTCTCAGTGAGCCCAAACAATATTCATACTGCACCCCTTGCACGGGTAGTACATCATAGACGTTCGGCAATAGGTATGATAATAACTAAATATCTGAAACAAGGAAAATAGATAAAAGAAGATGGGAATTGTCATTCTGCGTCCATGTGACCATAGGCATGGCGCAATTTGCATTGCCTTGTGGGATTGCAATAGCTGCCGGTGGAAAATGACGCTGATTCTTTATGGAGATAAGAGGTCGTTTTCAACCATCTTGAAGAGAGACATTTTGGCTCGAATTCACCAAGTCCCAAACAGCATGTCATAGTAATACACGCATACAAAAAACACCAGCAACCATTGATCATAGCTCGGAATAGTGATTCAGCAGGCAGCAAGAACCTCGCAAATAATACTCAAGTTACGCAAACGAAAATCTCAGCCACCGCTGCTTGAGAAAATGGTAAAATACATTTGTGGCCCTGTAAAAACGGCCTAATTGCCGTGGTTGGGTCATGAATACGGAGTGGGAGCCCTGTGGTAGCCTCGAGCGACCAGGTTTTTGGCCCAGATGTGTAATTACTTTTGTATAAAAGCGGCGGATCTGGTGGGTTGCGCCGGTCCCACTGCGGGCTCAGCAGAATAGGCCGTGATGGTAAAGATGGAGACGTTGGTCGCTGGAGGCACCTAACTACACATCGCACTGGGATGGGCGGAACAGAGGCGGAGCAGTTTACTTTTAACGGAGTTTTGCTCACGTTTCTACTGTTGAGTTTACCATTAAAAGGAACTTTTCTCTGAGGTATTTTTCCCTACTTTGTTTCATTTTACCCAAATTAGTTTGGATGCCACTCATAAACATAGTTTTGAATCTGGAAACTCCTGGGTAATAATGATTTTTAGCTATATATATATATATAAATATTCTATACTAAACCAGAAAGTACTACCCAATTTATGAATATCTATCACGATAGAGAGGCAGAATAACATATCATAACTTACATTTATAGAGAAGTGTAAAAAGAACACCATTTGGGTATGAAGACATGATTTATGGAAAAAAACACATTTACAGTGTGCTTAAAATTCAAAAGCATGTGTGCGCTAGCGGGATAGATCCTATACATACACAATATTACCATGATTTCGATCTGAATGGCCGTATTACAGCCACACAGATCGAAATCATGGTAATGTTGTATTTATTACTCACATTTCGAGTAATTATAAGGAAAAAAGAATTATTAGTATATTTTTAGAAATTCGACTCTAGCGCCGTGCTTTGTTTAAACGAATTAGTTCCTATAACGCCCGTCAGGTGGCCGAAAAAGCCGTATTCTCCTAGGAGATTCCGGAGGTCCGTGTTCTACTCAGTAACGATCAGTAAGCTACATAAGCTTAGCATGGAGACTCCGTAATAGGTGGGTAATAAATACACAATATTGACTGGTTTCAGATACAAACAGCCGTATGCTCCGAGGAGTTGACGCGTAGTAATATCCGAGCGTGAGCGAGGATATGGCGTAGAGTCAACTCCGAGGAGCATAAAAGCGCTTTTATCTGAAACCAGTCTATATAATCCACCTTTTCTGGACAAGTCGCATGTCGATATCAGTTCGTTTTAGTCATGCACTATTTTTCCATATGCACTATTTTTCCGTATGCGCCACCCGAAGCATACAACATATCCGTATGCGCCGGGTATGTCCATACAAACTCCCTATGTGTTTTCTATGGACACTTTGTTTTAGGTGGATAATAAAACATAGTACACCACTTCCTCCTACAGTGGTCATCCAACGGTCGCTCCATGCTATTGACCACCGGGCGCACGACCCACATGTTCACTTGATATGCCACGCACTGGCAAGCCACACTCCTTTGAGCAACGTCATATCTTATTGGCTACAACTCAGTCACGTGACACCCTCGGCGAAGACACCACGCCCTCTCGTGGGCAGGGCGGGAGTTTCCGTCGAGATCAAAGCAAGCCGTGTGACCTTGTCATCGACTATAGCGACCTGTGTTGAACAATGTCCCGAGGTGCCAATCACCACCCGTGGCCGCTGGCTGGTACTGCGACCACATGCGACGGGAATGCCCAGACAGAAAAGCTTCGCGGATGTTGAAGGAGTATGCGGCTCTCGTTCAACTAAATTCTTCTTCTATTTTTTCATTTGAGAATCACAACATCTGAAATACATCAGTATGTTATTAAAGCATGCTTGCACGTCCTATATACGTTGCCCAAATGTTTACATATCATAGGCTTCCAGCATACTGCAAAGACACTATCCCTCCATTATCTGTGTGTTACTCACTGTGCTATTGGCAAAGGAGCAGGGTGCCAGTGTCTCAGTGTATTAGAAGTGTGTCCAACTGACCATGACCAATCACTCAAGACCCAAATACCTGATTGGCCGATTGGTGCTTGATATATTTGGATCCTAGATTAAGGCATTTGAAGAAATGCCAAGTTGACTGGGTGCAAGTGAGTTACAGAAAACAATCCCTATATATGTATAATGAATGTAACCTAAACCTTTTAATTGTTATTCATTTGTAATTGCACGCTAATTAATCAATGATGAACATACTATTAATGCCTAGTATCTCTAAGGATGATTGTTCTTCATTTCTGAGATAGCGCCTTCGTAATTTTCATTACTGTCATTCCATTTCTCTGAACAATATGTCGATTCATTGCACAGTTATAATCAGTACCATAACTCCATTGGAATAGCACTTAACTAGTCTATTTGGTGATGCTGTTTGGTCACCTTCTATAGCCTAGGTTGTGGACAGTTGATACATTAGTCTCACCATTACTAATTTAATCATTCATTACACCTAGTATCCTGGAGTTGGCGAAAATTCCAGTACTATGTATATCAGTTTGATACCAACGTTAATATTTGTTCTAAAACGATTTTTAATCTTCAAAGTAAATATTCGAAAGCATTTCAAAGGATTTAATTGCAGGAATGCCTTTAGAAGACACTGACTGGCTCAATGTCCTTGAACATACGTCCTCTACGCGGATTTTACATGCAAGATGAGCAACACGACTCCCCCACCCCGACTCCTCCTTCCTCATTAACCTCGTTTCTGGATCACTCCTCCTTTGTTAACCTTAGCTCCAATTTCAACGTAATATGACACTCTCAGTTGCAGCGGACTTCGAAAACATCCCTTTTATGTGATATTCCTATTAGGAATCAATAAAGTTTTTAGGATCATAAGCCTCACTTGATCGCTGTCGTCATACTCTTTATCACTGTCGGTGAGGTTGTCCTCATACTTATCGCACATCACGCGCCCTTTTCAGTGAATGTGACTTGGGTGTTCCGTTAATGGAGATAGGGAATCACAACAGCCTTACCCGCATTTACATTAGACGATTATGGGCGGCGATTCTTGAATTGTTCACCACCTGACGATTTTCAGCGTTAAAAGGTTAGAAATCGTCTGGTATAAGCGCCAAGAGCGTGGCGGTTGCAGATTGTCTGATTATGTCAGATTATGCAAGTTAGCACTATCTGAGGACTATAGGCACGTTTCCATTGGCCGAAGAAAACGGGCTGGATATTTTATGTTCTCCTAATAGCCTATTTCCATTGGCCATCACCGATATACAATCAGGAACCACCGACGGACCTTTAGCACTGCTGAAGCAGAATGTAAATAGGTCATTAGGAGAACGCAGAAAATGTGCACCATTTTTGTTGGCCAATGAAAAAGGGCCTTATACGATACATTCCAATGCTGGCGATTATTTCAATCCAGCTTGAATTAGTCGTCTAAACAGGTGGGGATAAACCGCCAGGAACATTTCTACTAAAGTCAGTTAGTGTAAACGCTCAAGGAAAGGGTTTGCGGCTATTACAGCCGAGATTGCAGAATCGAGCACCACCTGTCGACTATTGGCGAGACGATCTACAGTCGCCACGTTTTTAGTCGTCTCGTGTAAACGCCTGGAAACGGTCTCTTCTCAGTGGTATCGATGTGGGTCTAAAAGTGTCCCATGCTGGTGTATTTCCTCCTCTTTCATTCCCACGTTCTTTTCCCTGTCGTTTTCCCGATTCCCCAGCCAGCTGTGTCTGGCGGGTATTTCGCCCACCAGGGGTAGAGACGTGCAGAGGGTATGAGGGAAGGGGGTGGTGAGGGCTGGAGAGACAGCCCCTGAGATACTGAGATGCGTCTGTCGATAAGGCCAGCTAAAAGTGTCAAAATTATGCCTACTTTGTCGATAACAGATAAAAAAAACACCGATAGGAGTGCTGAGGCTCGTGAAGCATCTGCGCACGTCCAACACCAGGGGAATGAGCTCTATCGCCGCCGCCAGAGGGGGTTGTGCCTCTTCCAATGTGGACGCGGGCGTTCACTTCTCATTGGTTTTTACTGTCATTTAAGTGCTGCTTATGCAAATACTAAGAACTGCCTCGTATATAAATGTGATATGTATATATATATATATATATATATATATATATATATATATATATAAATGTATAGATATATATATATATATGTATATATATATATATATATATATATATATATATATATATATATATATATATATATTAGCTGTTTCCAGGTCCTCTATACATTTCCTATGGAGACTCCATAATCGGTGGGTAATAAATGGAGTGCCTGGAATCAGCTAACCGGAGATTCTGGTATGTCAGAATCTCCTGCAGGAAATTCCGGAAAAATAGTCCTGTCCCTAATGAGGTTGAATCATCATGTAATTCGAAATAAGTTTCTTGAATGTTTATTTAATGCTAATTATTTAGAATCAATCATAAATATCTCATTTACCATCAGATATCACTATCATAACATACTTTGCATGCTAAAATCACAGGTTAATGGCGAACTATATTATTGGTGTAAGTCTACACCGAAGAAGTTGACGACGTAATATCCTCGCTAATCGCTCGGATATTACTACGCGTCAACTACTCGGAGATTACGGCCTCTCGTACCCTTACTGTAGATCTACTACCTAGTACACAGAGGGATATGCCAGCAAAGTGTAGGTGACAAGACCCACAAGAATAGTAGCTAGGGCTTATTTCGATATTTTATATCTATTCAGAGGATTATGTTTCCATGACGATTAGACCCTGTAGATATGTAATCAGGTTTCCCCGTAATTAGAATCCTTCCGATTCCATCTTTATATGCCTTGTTCAATAATCTCCAACCTGCATCTGCATCCCGGAAAGCCGTATATCCAGATTAACTGTTAGAGATTAAGTATGGCCATGATTTCCGAGCACTACCTCATAGCGTCCATGCTTTGGGTAGGCATATCTGATTAAATTCAATATGACGCTTATAGCTAATTACCTAAATTCCAGTTGGGTTTTTTGTATCATTTGTACTGTAGAAGGGTACATTCAGTTAGGCCTCTGCATAGCAGATATTCTGGCCAACTCCTCATTTGACATTAAGTATAGTTTGACAGCCACTTTCCTCGTCTTATTACAATAATATATTCAGAGAACGATGATGTGGATGTAACAGGTGAGGTAATGTAGCTTGTGAACAGACCAGTCATAGTCAACTTATTTCGATCGCCTGATTCAGCAGGACCTAGCAAACGAACTAAGTGTACGAGTCGTAATACTTTAGTTTAATATATTTTTTGTGGCAGTTTAAACTACTTTCTTGTACTTCGGCAGGGAGATCGTTCCACAGTAGCATTCCAGTATAAACCGGCTTTTTTCGAAAGAAGGAAGTTCTGGGCCTTTTTAACTTAACAACTCGCTTTTTCTGAGCTCTGGTTTTAGGTTCACTTTGTACTCTTTTACATCTTTAGCGTAACGCCTCAATTAATAGCAGTTTCATATAAGTATAGCTTCTAAATATTAGAGAAAACCACCTTGCGCTTAGTATGAGGATGGGAGGCAGTAATTGCCAGGTAAAGCACAGTCATTCAGGTATATTGCAGATCTACAATGCGCATATCTAGATCGACAACAAGGTAATCTATCAGTCAATATCATTCACCTGAGGTGATCAACACGGTCACCTACTTTCTCCTGTGCATGCCGGACTATGCTCTATAATCAAATTTATACTTCCATATCAATATGGGTTTTCATATGAAATGCATCTCAACAATCTGGTGTGATATTCAAAGCCTATAAACTGCTTATCTTGGATGTTAATTAAGAAACCTTAACTTTTTTTCTTGTGGGTCTGGGATGAATGCTAAAGAGGATACGGTTTTAAGGAGACTGCCGACCACATAGAGTAAGATAATAAATGTAACTAAGAGGTCTGTCTGTCCTGTTATTGTAAACATAATGATATCTTTTTGTTATTTTTCAATATTAAGGACTGCCCGTACGGAAGATCGAATCGATGATTGAGACGAGTATATCAAAAACGAACATTTCGTGTATGTACTTAGTATAATATCATCAAGGTTTGTCACCCGAATTTGGTTAATATATCAGCGCGGAGCCCTTGCCTCTGCAGCTCTAACAAGAAAGCCAATTAGACGATGCTGTTAGATTAGGTCACCCAACCTGTGTCGTGTGGTAAATGTCAGGGGTCTGTGCTTTACCAATTCACCCTATCGCTCATTGGTCGTTACCTTGATCCACCCCCATGACCTGTAGTCTAAAGGCCTATTGTGGCGGTCCCGCCCGGACACAGTTAGCATGCCCGACTTACCTGTGACCTTCACCATGGTCGTTATTAACCATTTGCCACAAGCAAAGCTCGTGTGTTCTTTTAATTCTTTTTTCTAGAAGCAGTGATCATACCCATGTAGTGTGTATTAACTCTTTCAGGCGCCTGCAGCAAAGCAATGCACGTAAGGCTGGGTAGTAGTGTGAGTATATGCCGCCAGGGGCCGGGTCATAAAAGCCGATTTAATTAATGTCGTTTGATCACGTGATATGACAAGTGATCTTAAGTATTATTTTATGATTATTTCAGAACCCTAAATGTAATGTAATAAATTCTGTTAAATCTTCATATTTATTTCTCTTTTTTTTCCCCAAATTCTTATATAAAACTATGATTTCGTAAATCGACCGGGGATGCCTCAATGCAAGACTCGGCCAAGCTCGGGGATTCCTCGGAATCTTGAATGCCAATTCTTGGTCGGTGACAACCATAGTTTTAACTGAACAACAGTGATTATTCTGACCGCCACAGATTGTGCATACCGATGATATCCACCTACAGACTCCTGTATATGTGTTGTATATAATCGGCGGCTTTTTTGTCTGCAGGTGGATGGGGGCCTTCCATAAAGTATGTACGCATAATTTCTGTATTTGTAGACACCTCTACCCCCATCCCCTTCAAATAGTTTACGCAATAGAACAAAAAAGAAGCCTACACAAAATTACCATAATTGTTCACCCACCCACTGCCCCTCAGTGTGCTGTCCTTTACGGATGCCCCATGAGCTTATGCTTCCCATTGGAAATCCCCAGCAGTCTAGCTCCACCTAGGAATGGTGACTCTGTAGAGCGTATGAGAAGGAATTAAAAATAGCATCCAAGTCCGTATTTCATATCATACACATCATTTAGCATCGGCGCGGAGGCCTACAATTCAGCCACGCATGTATGTATACGCGAGGCAAGTATGTGCTGCCGGAGGCGGCAGGTGGCGCGACTGTCGGGCAGGGATGAGCGGATGATCCTGCCGGGTCTTACCGGGCACGGGAGCGGCTAATCCGGGGCAGGCAGGCGGTAAGAGGCGACGTGTACGGGTGGGGGTGGCTGTCCTGGCTTGACCTGAGGCTTTACCACGCCCTTATACTATATATCTCTGTTAGTGGCGATAGTTATCATTGCATACTCATATAGATCGTCCTGACCATGCTGTACAAGTCACAGAACGAGATGCTAATTTAAGGTTTGTACGGACTGAGGCATTTATGCCGAGTTCCGTACGAACGGTAAATTATCATCGAGTATGGTTGGACGTTATGTATTTACTATATACCCGAATTTTTTTTTTAAAAGTCAATTTCATTTTGTATAACAACCAATTTCTTAATAAACGTGTATGGCAAGGTGGTCAGTATTTTAGTGTATGGACCAGCAGTCCGTACAGTATTTTTACGTCATATGCCGAAACAGTGCGTATTTACAGTATATACGACATGGGTATATAGTAAATACACAATAATGACTGGTTTCAGATACAAGCGGCCGTATGCTCTGAGGAGATGGCGCAGTAGTATCCAAGCATATGCGAGAATATTGCGCAGAGTCAACTCCGAGGAGCATACAACCACTTGTATCTGAAATCAGTCTATATTGTATTTATTATCCACCTTTTCTGGACAAGTGGCACGTCAATATCAGTTTGTTTTAGTTATGCACTATTTTTCTATACGCACTATTTTTCCGTATACGCCACCCGGAGCATACAACATATTACCATTTGCGCCGGGTACGTCCATACAAACTACCTATGTGTTTTCTATGGACACTTTGTATTAGGTGGATAATAAATGCACACACACACATATATATATATATGTATAAATATATAGACATAAGATCTTGAAATTCAGCTTACTCTACCAGAACTCAGGAATTATGGAATACATAGACAATAATCGATGGTTTTGTGGACAGGCAGCCGTAAACCACGAGAGGTTGACGCGTAGTAATACACGATCGCTAGCCAGTGTATTACGAGGTCAACCGCGAGTGGTTTACAGAGCTGCCTGTCCACAAAATCATCGTTTGTTGCATTTATTATCCATCTTTTCGAATAAATTAAACCCAGTAATTGCCATTTTAAAGGGTATAACAATAGGAACTATTTCTTTGCTCTATAGCAAAAGGGACTATTTTTCCCGTATACCATGGTTTTGGGCCGTATACTACAGGTTAGAATCTGTATACCACAGTTATGGTATCTGGCAGGTTTTATACAATGGGTCCCCATACATTTACAATGGGGGCTTTGTATACGATGGATAATAAATGCGTTGGTTAAAGACAGCAACATGTTTTCCTTATATGGGAGGTATGGTATGTATGGTATGGCCCTACAGAATACGGTCTTGCCAATTATTTGGATGATAAATGAGTTCCTTGATTACTGTGACACGTTTCATCTATTCTTCCCTATAATTGCATTCCCAGAGCGAAACCTGGTGAATATGCTTCTCACGACTATGGGGTCACGAATGTCAATGACGTCGAGATTTGGTGTCTTGATAATAGAGTAAACATGCTACTTCAATAGAGGGAGCTGGGAGCAGGGACCAAAGTACAATGCTCCACATCGTTTTCTTATCCTAATTCTTA
Source organism: Alentia gelatinosa (assembly GCA_950022655.1). Taxonomy (NCBI): domain Eukaryota; kingdom Metazoa; phylum Annelida; class Polychaeta; order Phyllodocida; family Polynoidae; genus Alentia; species Alentia gelatinosa. Next base: position 31,901,109 of record OX465591.1, on the reverse strand, counting down.
TCATAGATATGCATAACGGTAAAATATTTCTTTTTCATAATTAATACAATCAAAGACCTGAAAGGTGTAATCCGAAAGCAAATTCATTCATCGTAGACATGGATAATATTATCATCAGTATTGTACAGCTAAACATACAAATCCGCTACAGGAAGATGCAAGTAGGTGCTATCTTTGGGCACATAATTTACTTCCCTCAATGCCCACTGAAGATTTTAGCATGCAAAAGTGGACAACATTAACTCCAAAACATACACAAGTTACATACTGAAATATACGGTTGGGCTCTCCTGCATGCGGGCACAACATCATGATGGACTTATAAACAGGATGCTTATGTAAAAGCTCCTTGCCCTGATATTTGTAGGTCGCGATGAGAAGCATGTTTGCCACAAGAATGGTAATAAATATATTTTATTATATATACTCGTGTAGTGCTTTAAATATTCTTCCGTGTACAGTGTAAATTCTGTACTACATCCTGTACTATACGCTTGTATTCGGAATATTTTGAAACATCGACAGAGTGTAGACTTTCACTTTAACATGTTTCTATCCCAAGTTATGGTAAAATATTATCAAATTCCGATATGATGAATTTAGAACCAACTACCATGCCAGTAGATGCTACACAGCTCGATGGGGATTGACGGTTTGCAAGAAACTCGGCTCAAAGCCTAGTTCCGTCCAAACGGTAAATTCACATCTCGTTTTGGAGCATGTACAGCATGATCAGGCCATTCTATAGAAATACGTGAGATAGAAATGCGTTACCTGAGCTCTGCGGCCATTATCACACAGTTAGTGGTCTACGTGACAGCAGTCTGTAATGACTACGTGTGGCGTTACGGCTGCGTTACGGAAACAAGTCACACTCGTTCCGGCTGTGTGTGCGGGGTCCCATGGGCCGTGCCTCATCAGATCATATTCCCCTGGGGTTGAATATGAAGGCCTAACACACAGCTAAGACATGGCCTGCAATATATAATGCCGCCAGGTCATGGGGAAATAAACGTCACTGGGATGTGTAACGTATCCCTTTGTGTAGGCTGGATGAAAACGGACTGCTCCAATGATAATCAGCTATACGGCATATAGCTTATGATCCATGGGGGCTGCCATGATGCCCCCCGAGTAGGTGTTAATCACTAATGGAGGTGAAAAAGTAGGTGCTCTTCACTAATGGAGGTGCAAAGGAAGTGGGTGATAATTGGGAAATGTCACAACTCTTACCTTGCTCACATGTGTAAATAAAATGTTCCATGTGAAAAAAATCATGTCCTGGGTTTTAAAATTATATCTTTCTGCTCTGGGATGGGTGTAGAGTGTCAATGGAACTATGGTAAAACATTGAAAGACATTTGAATTTGGTAGGAACAAAGAGCCAGAATACAGGTTCTGTCCCCCGACCACCTAGTGACTGTTTCATGAACTAACAATGGCTCTGTCCCCTATACTCATATCTACTTTCCATTTTATGACCAGTGCAAATTTTACAACAACGTCAATATAAAAAGGTATACGTTTTTAATCATTGCTTTCATCTAATATAACCTCGGTGAACTATAACCCAACAACCGAGGGACAAGTAACATATTTATGTCATGCAATTGGAACTGTATACATCACTTTACTTCCCACTCCCAATTTTACCGGCTATTTACACAGTAGCACCACTCGTCTAGATAGTTTTATTAGGTTTCCCCGACCGAGTAATTTGGCATCAGTCCCATTGATTGGTCCAGAGATTTTGCCAACGATTTTTCCATTGATTTTCTCTATCCCCGATGACAAACAATAGTAGACACTCAATTGCTAGATACGTTATACGGGGTACCGATTTCCCTTAAACGAATTGTCCAGTATAATTCTGGAGTTATAATAGAGGAACCTTGGTCTACAATATTTCTGTAGTTTGTGTAATTTATTGATATTTTCTATTCTCTATGGAGGCCCTCGGAAGCTGATCGATGAGAATTTGCGGATTTTTACATTGACAGAATGAAATTCGTAATATGATCAATTTTATGCTCGCCAACAATTTAATTCATCTAGCAATAATTTCGTATTGAGTTAATGTGGTCATTTTCCCTCACGCAGACTGACCGGCGTTTACGCTAGACGATTATAGGCGGGGATTCTTGAATTTAGCACCATCTGACAACTACTTTCAGCTGGCAATTGCTAGACATCAGTACATATATGAAGTGTAAACGCTTGAGGAAATTCTTGGGTTGATGACGACTGCGGTCGATATTGCGTAATCGGGCACCATCTGACGACTACGAATAATAAATACAACAAACGATGGTTACCAGGACAGGCGGCTCTGTAAATCGTTCTAGGTTCACGTCGTAATGTACTCACTAGCGCTTGTGTATTACCACCCGTCAACCTCTCGTGGTTCACGGCCGCCTATCCACAAAACCATCTTTTATTGTCTATGTATTTCAACAGAGATAGTTCTAACCTTATTCTATTTAAAAGGTCCGTCGTCCGGGTATTGTCCTGGTGACATGCTATTTGCACCCCACTAATGCGTGGCTATTGCCCATGATTTTGACATATATACAATAATTTGGTCGATTATTACTGCTTATTGCTCTTGTCGGCATCGTGAAAAAGAACAGTAAATACAAACAAGGTACTATATACTGTTCCAATTGAAGGTAAGTTCAGCCAGCTCAAAACGGCAGATCGGTTTAGGATTCATTTCACTCCTAAAAACGTAAAATTAATTGGGGAAAAAAGAAAGGATCAAGATTGGTGTCTTATCCCTGAGGCTTCTGTGTAGGCGACTAATTATTTGTATTTGTCTTTCTTTCTATGGCAGAGCATGGTACCCAGTGAGGAGATTATGACCCATTATGAATACCTGGCAAAAAGATGGCTACAAAAGACGGCTTCCCTTATCATAAGGAGTGCGCCACTTGTTAACCTTTGATGTCTATAGGCCCGTTTCCATTGGCTGACGAAAACGCCAGAGATTTTCTGAGTCACCCAGAAAGTCTGTCTGTGGTGGCACCAACTGTGCACCAGTATCGAAAAATCAGTGAGGGTAGTAGATTTAACTCAGTGCCCAAGCTTTCACACAGTGGTGGGCGGTGCCACATTGCATAATCTAAGCAAAAAAATGTTGTGGGTCATTTCACAAGCTGGGTCGTTTCCATTGACCGATTTTGGATAAGCAGTGCAAAAAGTCTGTCGGTGGTTCCTGACTGTAGATCAGTGACGTGAAATTGGCCAATTGAAACGGGCTTCATCAATGAATGTCAAGACGCATGTTGTTGTTTTTTATAAAAAGAAAGAGAAGTCATCAGTAAAATAGTATTTGTACGGGTTACAAATGTAATAGATAGAAATCTAAATTCAAACTAGATTACGATTTCCACCCCTGGCTTGTTTACTCAAGCCTTTTTTCGGTATTCATTTTTATTTTTGGTGTATTGCAAAAGAAATCAGCATTTGATTTCTACTCCCAATCCGATATGAAAGTTACGTATATCCAAATGAAAAGAATATTGGTTATACATTCATGAAACGTTAGAGCATAGGGTTTACGACTGAAAACTCCAAGTTAATCTTGTTTGAAATAGACTTGATCTATTGTTTCTCTCCACAATTTGATTAAATTTAATCAATTGAACCCGGTGAGGAGGTGAATCTTCTATAAGGATCTGATGAGATTAACACCATTATATATAATTGCAACCTGAGCTAAGACCCGTAATTACTGGTCCTTGATTGAGGCTACCGCAGTATTCACCAATGAATGTTGGGCTATAACGTCACCTGATTATTGTCAAGGATTTTTTTCCTTTACTCGAGGGACAAATAAAAAGCGGAGAAACATAAGAGCGGGGGATTCATTATCTTTAATTAACCCTTTAAGGGCGAATGATGCCTTGAGGCATCATCCAGCCCAGGGCGAATGATGCCTTGAGGCATCATCCAGTCCAGGGCGAATGATGCCTTGAGGCATCATTTCTCAAAAATCTACAAAATTGTTTTTAACAAAAAATAATGGAGGAACATTAATAAAATTTTCATAGAATGTATGTATGATACCATTATTAATATTTCTATTCAAAAGAAATAAAATATTTAAGATTATATATCATATCACATGATTAAACAATTGAATTGTGTTTTTAACGACTGTGTGCCCGTCCTCTAGCGGTATAAAGTGCCACTAGCACCCGTCCTCCAGGATGTACCTTGGCCACAAGCACCCGTCTTTAAAGGGTTAAACAAAAGTTCCCATGATCGCTGGTGTTTTTGTGTTTATTTGTTAGGTACTCAATGTGTGCTGGCGTAGGACAACAAGACTGAAAAAATGAGAAGTTTCAATTACATACACAACTAATGTGTGTGTGTTTGTTTGTGTTTGAGGGGGGAGAGGGTAGGTATGTAAGGGCGTACATTGCGATGAAATATAGGTATATATATGTGTGGGACATATCACAACATAGCTAAAGAGAAGAAAATCAGAAAACAAAGCCGACTATTTGATATAAATCTATCAGCAAATAGAACGATATATTGCTGCCTTCGAATGTTTTTTTTAATCAGTGATTTTCCTACTGCTTTGCATGACTTTCATATAAATTTGGTCTCTGTTCGCTTCACGACAGATTTAGATCGGAGTTCGATCATCTTGTTTATATTAATAAAATGCCCTTGTGCCATCTTACTCCCAATTTTAAGGAGCGGTCTCGAAACGAAGAGATGGCATCGACCAAAAAAAAAACTCCAGGAAACTTGTCACTTGGCCATTTCCAGGAGATGCAAAGAACTCCAATGATGTAATTCCATTCTAAATTGCTGGCCTCCCGAATGATTTTGCAGACTCGTTATTATTGGTCATCGAAATCGGAGACTGTTTATGCAGATTGGAAACCATGGTCCGGAAGGAGCTGCTTTCACTCCGAGAAGAAAGTAGTCCCAAAAACGTATAACGATGACTAATTGTGATAGGGATTATTACATCATGTCATCGGGTTTTACCGGAGCCACAGAAATTGATTAGACATCTGGATTTCTTGGTTCAAGAGCGAAAGAGACTACTCTAGAATCGAGGGGTGAAGCAGAAACAACGGTTTTGATTAATGTGATCCACCAAAAGCACAATATGTGAAACAAACTTGTGTAAAGTTAGAAGGTGTCAAGCATATCACTTACTAATGGGCATAAACGCCCCAGCTTTAAAGTAAACATACCGGGATCTGAAAGTTTATCTCATTCGGCCTATTCTAATTCTCCACTTTGATGTTACGCCGTAACTGCCTGGCATTAAGTCTGTTTCAACTTCTTCTAAGCACCGCATGAAACTTGGCCGCCTTTTGCTTATAGCTCAGCCATATAGTAAGTGCCAATTTATAATTGGTTGTGATTACGTTGCCAATACGAGTCGACAAAACTTAAGAAAGCGCGTACATCTGAGAGACACAGCCCACTTGGTCGATGGCAGTTGTTCGTATACAGGACGGCGAAATCAATCAAACTAATTTGATAATGGCATATTGGCATTTAATCAAGGAAGAAATGACTCTGACATCTTGCTTGTCTTGCACAATACAGTATTGACGCTTAGAACCGTGAAGCCAGTGCACACAGGCACGTGCCTGCAGCATATTGACGCGTTGAACAAGGCACGTTATGAGAGCAGCTCTCTTTGAACACAAGGCAGGTTTGTTAACGTGGTGCTCTACTCACAAATCCACGGTTACAGTCGGCGGGTTACAAGTCAGCCGGTCCCTTGACCATCGCGGCATACATACCTGAAACGATAAGACAAGCCATACGTTACTGTGTGTAGTGATAATTATATAGAACGACCTCTGATGATTATATAGAACGACATGACCATGCTGTACATGCTGCAAAACGAGATGGGGAATTGTTGTTTTCTAAAGAACGAGGCCCGAGGCCTCGTTCCGTAAATCACTAAAGTTCCATGGAGATTTGTGGCATGTACAAGCATGGTGGGGCGTTATGTATATATCATATACCGAAGATTAATAGAATCTTACCATATATTGGCATAAAAGACATGCCGACGCGAAAGCCCACACACTGCTGATGTTTCAACGTGTTCGGTATAACCGTGTACTGCACAGGGTTCACTACATAATATATATACTGCATAGGGAGCAGCAGTATGCAATTATCAAACATAGTGCATGGGTATAAAAATAAACAATGATACTTACATTCCCATCAAGATGGCGGTCTCCATTTTTTTAAATATTATTCAATATTATTCAATAATACTCTAATACAGAAATGTGACTTTTATAAATTTTCTATTTTATTTTGGGCTGAATATATAACAATATTTGAATTAAGCATTGGATCAGATAACTTATGTATGCATACTCTTAGATGTTGCTATGATTGTTGTATTATCAATAACAATCATAGCAACCGTAATCTGGTACATCTATTGACAATGCTTTATAATTAGTCTTATCATGCGATTAAACTATTTATATTTGTAGACTCGCCAAAGTACTATAAAGCAATAGGCATATCCCTACACTTGCTAAATCCATGGCCGGTAATAGTTCATAAAAAACATTCGCAAAAGCTAGCATCTTTCCTGACTCAATCCATACCATTCATAACACCATAGTAGTACTCCCAGGCTAGTATCTATTCTTAGGCAATATTGACCAGTAGACTTTCTTTTCCTGGTTGCTAAAGCCCCGCCCTGCGGCGGCGAGTTGCTCTTCGCGCCTGTCTGGGGAGAGCTACTCCTCAGAGGGAGATTGTGGAGGGAGAAGGAGAAGGAGAAGGAGGAGGAGGCATGGTGGGGGGCGGCGGACGCCAAACCCAGAGGGCAGTCTATTGACCACCTATCGACATGCGCGCGCCGATCGGCTGCCGATTAGTCTCTACGCGCATGCGCAAGCTACGTCCGTAATTGTGGCGCCCCCTACCGCAGACGCTGGTAATTGAAACCTTGCGGTACCCCGGGTACCAGCCAGCCAACGCCGGGTACCAGTGATAAGGGAAAGAACCAAAGGAGAAGATGGGGTAATTTGTAATCAGTCAACTCTCCCTCCCCTAAAAACCCACCTTAGCCATTCCGTCTATACGTCCACCGCATTACCCCTCAACCCCCCAGCACACTACTAATCTCTTATACTAACCATTAAAAAGAGAGATAGACTTAATGTAAGGACTCTAGTGGAGCGCTCGCCGATAAGAGGTGGGATTGGCTTACAACAACATCAGTGGTCTTATCTTTAAGTCGGCCAACAAACACTGCTTATAATTATCCGAATTGGCCACTTAGACACCTTTTAATCTGGCGGCATTGGGCGCTTGCGTCAGTGAGGAGGATGGGGATCTCTTGTTGGCAGTTGGTAGGGGACTGGCTGAGGTAGAGTAGGCCTCCCCAGTAAGTGGCTGAGCAGAGATAGGGCTGGGGGAGGATCGCTGCTAGAAGAGAGAATCGGGCGTGGGCAGGGAATGGTAGGGAGAGAAGCGAGCAGAGAAGTCAAAGGTATATCTGCAGCTGGAGCAGTTTCAACTGGCAATGGTCAAGGGAGGGAAGGGAAAGTTGAAATGGTATGAGTGACAAAACTGCAGATAAAACCCAGAAAAACTAATGTATTTTCAACGGATTCACATTCCAGTACGTTTATAGTACACATTGAGAAGACTACATTCTACTTCAGAATTATTCTGATTTCAGTAAATGCACACACTGCCACGTTTTAGAAACGTGAACAAACGTCATGAAACGTAGATAAAACATTGAGATGCATCATCGTTGGTAGCTCAAATAGGTCGCGTATTAGGTTATTTTTTTCTCTTTTTTAGTTACGTTCATGTATGCTTCTTTGCGGATCTTGACATATTGGCACATTCATATACGTAAAAACAAAATGCGTAGAGAAAAGTTCAAATCTTTTAAAACTAGTTCGCACACCGAGTTTTCGTGATATTTCTCACGCACTTTATTACACATTCCGATTAACATCTGCATTTTCCTGTGCATCATCGCGCAATTTTTGTCTTTGAAAATACGTAGAAGAAGGTAGACGTGCCTATACACGGGAAAGGGGTAATTTTTTGCGCCAGTGTGACCGGGGAATTATAATATGTAATTATATAAGGGCGAGGGCCAGTGCGCTAGGAAGGCCTGGGAGTGCCGGTTTAGAATAGGGCCGGGTAGTATTATATCTAAAAGGAAAACTGGGGGTGAGAATGTCAGAATAGGTCTAGTTCGTTCCCAGTTAGTATAGACCTGAGGGTCTGATTTGGGCAGCTTTCTTAATATGGTGGGGGATTTTTAAGTATAGGATTTGTTGCAAAGTACGTAACAAGTTCATATTTGCGTGAGAAGAGGCTTGAAGTGATAGCAAAAAGTTTAAACCGAACTATCTCTTCACCATCAGCATTGTTTAACTATATGTTGCATTACATTTGTATGTCTCTTATGTTTTATTTATTATTCAATTAACAGTATAGTCCAGAACCATCCGTAGGTAATTCCGACTTGAAAGGTCCTTGAAGATTCATTAGGAGATCAAGTAACCCACCTTAAAGGAGGTGTTCAATAAACACAAGTGTGATGTGTGATAGGTGAAAGTGCTAGATAAAGGTGCAGGGTCAAGCTTCTAGTTGGGACGGAATTATTTTAAGGTGGATGGATGATAGGGACACCAAGTAGGTGTTCATAAAACTAAGGACGATTGATAATTTGATCTTATCGAGGTCTTTGTTGCATTCTGTTACCTAAAGTGATCAGTCTTTATGGAGAATGATGTTACAAGCAATAACCGTAAATCTGAGTTTTCGAGAAGGCGATAACTTTAACCGTTTATTGCTCCGTTGTTAAGTAAAATTGATCATATATAACAAAATGTGTTTTCATATGACAGAAAAAATAATAGACTGAAAACTTCTTGGATTTCTGAGGCCCATGTTTAAAATGCTTACTGCCATATATATCCCAGTTGGTATCGCGATGGTAGGCCGTAGTCATAGTCTTAGGCCCTGCTTTCACTGAGCTACATATCGTTTACGATAGACCTTACGATCTTTCTAAAAACCGATCATAGTACACGCTAATGTTCCTACTCTAGTCTACTCTAAGACAAAGAGATCTCAGATTGTCTATGCTTTGTGACATTATGCATTGTAGTGCATCGGAAGGTTTTAAATATCTATCGTAGTAGACCTAACTGTCATTAGAATTCTTAATTCTAAAACACCAGGTAGGAAAGGAAGGAATATCCCAGCAGTAGTGAGTCTGGGAGCTGTTGAATAAACTACGAATAACAAAAAAAAAGGATCTTAGAATTGTCTTTGGGGCCATATTGTTGTATGAAATAATGTACCGTAAGCATAATAACATGACGATTAGAGTAACATACAGGTCACACAAGATGTTGTATACAAATAGGTTAATTTTGAAAATATCTTTTTTTTTTTCATACAGCACTGAATGGAGGAAAATGTCCAGGATGTATTTTATCATCAGGTTTATCGCATCGTCCAGCACCAGCACTAGAAACGAACGAACTTTATTCAACAGCCCCCTGGTCAGCTCGCAGCGCGTGCAGGCTAGACTAATCCCGTGGTCGGGTGAGAACCGTAGCCCTGGGCTGTGCGCAGGGCTGACACATCGTTCGGCCTTCACCATTACTTTCCCTCTGTATATATACTCCCCGCAGGGCGATCAGTGGCTCAGCAGACAGAGCGGGGACGGGTCTGCGCCCTCCTACATCTGTCTCCAGCTCCACAGACGCCTCCAGCCCCGTCCACATACTTACAATGGAGCAGCTCCTGTTGTGAAGTCACATTGAGTAGCTCTTAGTATGTCACTCAAGGGTGTTTGTATGGGACACTGCATAGGTGTATATATATATCAATGTGAGAATAATCAGACACAAAAACAAAGTAGCCGCCACAAAGGTTTTACAAGTATTTGTGAAGATGGGCTATATAGGACTAGTTCTGGGATTCTGAATATATAATACATCAGGCTGAGATTATAGGTTATATTCAACATATCTATCGCACCGTCTACAGTTGTTTTATACACTTTCACTATATGGTAGCTCGCTTTCAATTACTACTGGTTTCTGCTGACTCAGGGAAATAAAGTTGACACCTCATCCTACATAGCGGTGACCCTGGACTCGACCCTACTCCCCTCATATCCTTCAAAGTACCTCTGAAAAGTATTCCACCTCCTCACAAACCCACTGCTATGTACGTATGTATATATAGATAAGATATATAAATGTATGTATGTATGTATAGCTGTATAGCGTATGGATATCAATATATATATATATATATATATATATATATATATATGTATATCAATATAGATGGATATATATATATATATATATATATATATATATATATATATATATATATATATATATATATATATATGTTAATATCCATCCACTATAGAGCTATGTCTGTCAAAGTACCTGATTTTGCACCAACTCACAAGGTACCCTCCGGTGGCGCTCCAATATAAATCGCTCGCAACAATCAATTAATTCCACGCCCTGCCCACAATGTTCCCAGCACTGTGGGGCACTGGAGTTCGCTCCCACTCGGCTTTATGCCGCGGGCGGGGCTGGGGCAGACCAGGGACAGGGGTGGTTGACGTAGGGGTCCCTGCCCTACGTTGAGGGGTTGGATCCATCTTGCAGAGCTTCGTGGTAGGCTTTCTGGTTGTGTGGCTGTAATTATTGTTACCTCTGCCCATCGGTCATCATCAGTTGGCATCAATAGTGTGTTGGGGGACCTGGGTATAGGCAGGTCCCTGCATGGTCAGCCTCTCCGGGTACCCCAGCCCTGTACCAAGGCCCCTGTGTCTCCACCTTCACTCTAACCACCTTCCATCATCTCACACACCACCCCTCCCATCTATACGCGCCCTCCACCGGCCCTACACCACCAACCGACTGCCGGCCCTCCCCATCTCCATCCATCCACCCATCCATCTAGTGAGATCTACACCTAGTGTGTCCTACATGATCTACACACGCCACTAACCTCCGCCTTCTAACTCAGATCCTAACTGCCTTTCCACCCGATATGCTTCCAGTCCGCCGTAGAGTGTGCTTGCAATGAGATCTATGTATATCGATCTAACCCATGTGACCACGATGCGGTTAGTATGATCTACGCATCTACTTGTCTGGACTGGGATCTATAGGAGGTTCTCTCTCTGTTTATATGTCCTTAGTGGAGTATTAAGTCTGAAACACTCTATATAAATATCCCCCTTGCAATGAGGAAATGGGTGAAACATATGTTCAGCTTTACTTATATATTCTTCCCCTTTCGAATATTTCCAACAAATTGTATTCATATTTTTCACATTTATATATTTGGCTATGTTATTTTTATTCCTCATTTCCTACCCATGGGTTACGAAGTCCCCATTTAAAATTAATGTTTGGGGATACAGTAAACCACTGCCCATTCTTTATTAGATGCCGTAAACCACATCAATGGTTTACGGCTTCCAAACGAATTTTATCTAGAAATAGAAATGATTATTGATGACCAAGGATAAGAAATACAACAACCAATTGTTTCGGACGTTCGGCTAAGTAAACCACTCGAGGTTGGCGACGTACGACACTCCCTATCGATTGTATATTACTACGTGTCAACCTCTCTATTGGATTACGGTCACCCATTAAAAAAAGATCGATTATTGTCTTTTCATCAATGCTTTCTCAGCATTTATTTCGACTCATTTATGTGGCATGTGCTTCGATCAAGACTTAGTGTCTAAGAGCATGTATGTATACATCTATATATGTATTTAAACGGATGTATTAACATCTGTATTTAAACAGATATATTAACATCATCTAATTTTTTCTTTACAATTCCACCATCGTAATGTATCATATTTCTCACAGTATCGTACTCTACTTAATACACTCTCGTACACCGTTCTCTCCTATAAGTATCCTTAATATTGCATACTCATTGTATTTCATCTAAAACGTCGGCTTAAGGTCTCACACCACATATTCTGCAGAGAGGTTAACAAAGGCCAAGATTATCAACCAAGAAAGCGAGAAAGCTGCAAAGACTGACTGGGGAAATTGCTTAGTGAGACCTCACGTATAAACCTCGCGGCGTCTCGCGAGCATTGGGCGAAAGGAATGCCAGGAGGGAGGTATTTCAACGGGTTAGGATTCAAACAATCCCGTGTTCACTGTGTGTATTGAATTACGCTCCTGGGCCATTTCTAAGGGGTTGGTCCATATTATCATAAACAAATACAGGTGGCAAGTTTGAATCAATACCAGAGAGAGATGGTCTGATGAATGGCAAAACTCTTTTAATTGTGTTACTGCAGATCCAAGCATCACCTCGGCTAGGATGGAATGCATCACTCCATTTTTGTTAGACATTTCTGGCGGCACGAATATTTAATATTAAATATAATACTGTAGTTGTAGTAAGCTTTGTTACTTGATCATTTAAGATCATATTTATTTTTAAATGCTTTACACTTTCTGAAGTCTCTGAATCATTCATTATTGGTGAGGAATGAATGAACCTGGTAAAATTCGACATTTTGATGTACTACCTATATGAAGATTGGAATATTTCCATTTCTGGAATGAACTTTGCCCATGAATGAACTGTTTTGTCGATTTTACAAATTCTTTCACATATCTTTCTTCCGTGCTAGTAGTTTATGTATTGAAGAGAAAAATAATCTCAGTCTAAAGTGCAAATCCTAGTTTCGCCTTCGACCTTCTTTTGTATTGTTTTAGGCAATGAATTCCCTCTGCTTGTGTCAGCTTCGCGCATGAGTTCAAGCTAACTCCATTTCATTTCTGCTATATATTGATTATGTGTCTAAACATATACCAGTCTGGTTTATTATCTAGTGTCTCTAATGCTGCTCCTGGTTTTACCACTTCGAATTATATGCAGTGTGATATCGTGGAGCGGTATACCTGGTTCGAACCCACATTTTCTAATACTACTTACGATTACTGCCGTTGGCGATGCATTCAATCGCCGAGGAGGTTTGACGCAAGCTGCATAAAATCCCACGCTCTCAAGGAATGGTGAGTAAATACACAAGATTGACCGGTTTCAGATGCAAGCGGCCGCATACTCCGAGGAGTTTATGTGGAGTAATAGCCGAGCGAATCCGAGGATATTGCACAGAGTCAACGTCGACGAGCATACAACCGCTATGGTATTTATCATCCACCTTTTTCTGACAAGTGACATACCGATATCAGTTCATTTTAGGTATGCACTTCTTTTTAGTTAGCACTATTTTTCCTTATGCGCGCTTCAATGGAAGCCGGAGCATACAGTATGCTCCAGGTATGGTGATACATACACCCTATGTGTTTTCTATGACATTTTATTGGATAATAAAACAAATGAGATTACTGAGATACTTCTTAATAAAGTGCTACGTGAGTAAAACTTTCTCGCCCTCTGTTTGTTTGCCCCCATTTCCTATGTCTATGGCTAAGTTCTACTTTATGTCTACCAGTTTTTCACATCTTTTTTTACATCTCTGCATGTCTGTCTATATAGCATTAGCTCTGCTTTTCCTCACATTTCCTGTCTAGGTTCTGTTAACTCCCTTTGTATATGGGACTCGTTCTTTATCTTCCCTCTCCCCCCTCTTCTCGTTGTATTTGTGTAGCCATCTCCTGCCTTTCTCTATCATATTAATGTCCGACTCTGCTCTATTTCTGGTCAGTTTCACCTTCCCCATCTAGTCCTCTGAGTCCGGAATATTCCCTCTAGGGAACTCATGTGCGCATATCCTTTATATGTTCCAAATGATGTCGATCAGCAGTGACCTCACCGTTGTCTATTGTCGGGTCCGGTAAGGCCCATTAGTGGCCGTGGGGAACACCCGGGGGGACCGGTCGACGAGGCTGGCAGGAATACTAACTCGCTGCCGGGCCACACGCCTGCAACCTCGGCGTGCTAGATGCCTCCTCACCGTCCTTAATACCCACCCCTCTGCCTGCCCAGGAACCACCATATCGTACCCAACTCTAGCCTTTCTGAAAATAATGATTTTTACCGTCTTTTGCATCACCATAAACTCCCCTCTAATTACTTCTCGGACTAGCAGGGATTTACTCGGTAATGTTGGCCTCTCGCCCGCTCCTGGCCCTCGCTGGCGGAGTTTATGGTAGTCTCGGGCGAGTTGCGGGCTAGCCAGGGGCCACCACGGGTTATTTCATATCGCCCGAACCTTCCCAGCTACCACATCCGTCATCCACCTAACCCCGCCCTTATCAACGCTCCTTCGGTCTCGCCAAATCTCGCCAAGTCTCGTCACGTCTCGGGCAAGTGCGATAGAAAGTATTGATGACGTCATCGTTGCTTGCGGACGTTACTAAATATATAATCTTCCTTCCGTCCCGCAACCACCCTTTTTAGTCTGTCAGGCACAATATGAGCTTTTTGTCATAGCATTTTCTGGCATGGTAATCGATATTCCTATGTACATACTCGATGTTATCATGAACTTAATGCACTAGATTAAAGACTAATATGTTTTTAGTGCTACCGGCAACTTCTCAAAGCGAGCTGTGCAGTGGAAAATGAAACAACAAACAGAGCACCGATATGTATTTACATTGTCAGACTCCTGCAAATAAAGGTCCTTGTGTCTTTGTTGCGTGTTATATCGTAGGAGTAATCGAATATTCCCTCATTATGTACCAGATACTAATGGCGTGGTGGACATGAGATACTTGTATAGACGTAGAACTTAGTATGTTTTACGTATTGAGACAACTTCATAGACACACATCTAGACATATACATGTATCCGAAAGCATTCTATGTGGTGAAAATGGATTCAATATAGATTCCAATTCTCTGCAAACTTTCTAATTGATTAAAAATCAATTTCACAAATTGATATTCACATCAATTTGATTATGAAATCCTTTATTTTGTTCATGGTTGCATATAGAGACAGGGCAAGTATTTGAATATAAAAGGCAGTGTTGCACCTTCAGGTATATTCTAATCAGCGACACTCCTTAAGAGATTATACATAGAACTGTATTTAAGGCTACATGTATCCTGTTATTCAGATAACCATATATCATTAATTGTACATTGAGAAGTAGTCTATTGATTGTCAAAAGTTGAAATATTATTTATGAGTCTACTACATCACCTATAGAGGGGGAACACGGCCTACCGAGCCATACATCACGTATATGAGTATTGATTATTCTATTTCCACCATACTTTGTGCCTAATGTCCGGCCACCCGGCACAGCATGGCGGGGGTGGCAGTCTACACGTGTCATATGAGAGTGGCCGTTCCACATGAATGCCCGTGAGTTGATGGATGATCACCACACATGACAAGGACTGTTATTATGTCGCATCGAGCTGCCGTCTAAGTACTGGCTTCTCATTTAACCAAGGCCAACTCTGTCCTATCGGGATTTTGACCAGAATCCCTTCTCCGACGAAATGTACTTCGGCCCCTCATGTCCTTGCTCACCCTATTTTGTGTTGTTCCCTATATACCCGCCTTTTGAAAAAAAATTACTAACTTCAATTTAATTTATCCTGAAAGATTGATTTGCATAAATTGATAGCTTCAATTTGAAATAAATTTTATAAAAATCTCTCCTCGTATGCTTTGGCGTATTTTCATCGGAAAATCGGATGTACCTTCACGCTCACCTGAAAGGTAAGTTTTAATTGGCACAGGACGCTCTCATGCATAATGAGAGATGTCCAAGACCAATTAGGAGGTTGGACACTGATTTTGTTTACTGACAAACTAATCAGAATGGTTCTGACGTGTATTTTCGCGGGTCCACGGCCGCCGACGCGGTGTCGATTCGAAAAACCGGTCACTTGGACAGTAGTCGCACTGCCAACGCCACGTCTTTCTACACATTCAATTCGAAATAAGTCTGCCCAGTCTCGCAACATCTTACCTTACTTAATCCACTCTGATATTATACAAAATATTTATATAAATCTACCCCTTCCGTAAACTATCATCCACCGTTACTCATCCATCTGGATTTGGGAGTAGACCTGTAGATACTACCTCATTACCTACACACACCCTGCCTATACGTGAGCAGGATAGAAATTACACTGACTGGAAGTGCCATGCCTGTCTGTTGCTTGAATTTATACACCCTGCAGAGAAACGGAACACTCGCGACAGGAATTGATTAATTCCAGGATAAATAAAGTGTTTTAAAAAAACAAAAAACAAAACATAAGGTACTTTATGATAATAAGAAAAAACGTTCTTCTCTTATTTCCATAGAGCCAGATTTATTGATAAATCGTATCGATGGCATCAAGGGATTTCATGCATACAGTTTAAGAGCCTTTTATGGATGATGTTAATAGCCATGACGTCATGTATTCTTTCATAGTCATAGATATGAGATCGCTTTGCATGTGCAGAGGCAATTGTACCGGTTCTAAAGGCATTATCTTAAGCCGTGGAGAAAACACTTAAGGCCCTGCATGAAACTGTCCAACGTAAAGACCACATGACCATTACATGGTCTCTAATGCCATGGTATCACAACCGCAGAATGCCTCATGGACCCATTTATCTCTAACAAACTACAAGCACTATGTCATGTAACAAGGCCAGGAGAGTTGAGCGGAAGAGTACAGTTCTTGGGTTTCAGGGCTGAATGATTGACTATTAAAATTCATTTTAGGTCCGATTTGTGTGTGTGATGGAGTGGAGGGGGTGTTATCAAGAGGATGGCATATAAATGTTCCCTCTTACGGAATTAATGGTACAACTTTAGGTTGTTCTATTGGCAATTAAGTTCAGAGTGTGAGAGCCATAAAACAGCATCTTTTACAGGGTATTCTCTGTAAAGCGACCACCTCACCAATGAGACCACTGTAGCCCAGTCCCTAAAGTGGTCGTAATAGCGGTTGTTTACTCTATATTTACATGTTTATACAAATCTAGTTGACAGCAGACCCTTGCGGTTCCACTAGATTAAAAAAGTAAACTTTTCAGTAACATTTCCCCAACGTTATTTCGAATAACCCCTGTGGAAGCGCTGCCCAAATTGATATCTGGCATACTCCTGCTACCAGGAGTGAGAGATGGGGTGACTGGGGCATTGGGACACCCTGAGGGGGTTGAGACTGATGGGGTCTGTCTGTTAGGAGACTGGTCAGGCGACGATGGGACGAGTGATCACTATGACAAGCTGGCCCGGGTATGATAAGGTAATGGTAATGGGGTGATACGGCTGTGTAGGGTTGTGCGACCCACTGCTGGGGTTGGCATGGATGGTCGGAGGGTGGGTCAGTACAAATACCGAGACCGACTGCTTTAGTGATCAGTGTTGTGGTGATGTATCAATACTGGACGTGTGGAACATGTAGAAAAATTATTTGTAGTGCAAGGGTTCTACATTTGGTAGAACTGTGAACCGTAGGTTTGTGGTTCAATGCATTAATGAGTTACTGTTTAATCAGATGTCCGAATCGGTATCTAAAACTTTAATATAGAGTTAAATAAGAGAATGATAAAATTGTTTCATAAAGTATAATGTGAATTAAGTGAAATCGATGAAATAATAATTGTGAATTGAAAGATGAAACATAGTGAAGAGGCAGAGGATTGGTGTGCTATTAATTGATTGAATGGGTGGAAGCCAAGGAGCTTTGGAGAGGTGAGTTGGGATTAAGGGTGGTAGGTGTGTGGCGGATTCGGTAGGTGGGCTTATCATGAGTAGTGTAATAGTTGGCAGAGCAGGCTGTGCAATAAAAGTAATGATCATAGATTTGAGGACCGGCGGAATTTTGATGAGTTTAAGATATGTAGTGACGATTATAGACGCACAATATCGATGGTAAATTGATGTGCTCACGGGTCATGTGCTTCGGTTGGGATGAGTGGCAGGAGTGTATACATCACTCTGATCTAGATATGAAATCCTATATAGACCTGGATGAAGGCTATTGATATTTCCCTATCTGCTAGATGCTCTAGGCTATGGCTCATCTAACATTTCCCTTGCCCGATCCAGGCGATTTATCGTTAGGATCTCATGTATTGACTTGGTATCAGAATAATATTTGGTAAGACTAACCCTGCCTCAAGCATTCACTATCCCATACTTGTATCACCCTGATCAATGCCTAGTCGTCATCCTCTATCAGTAGCAGAGACGCATATTCGTAATCTGAAGTTGTCCGCGTGAATATGCGTGTTTCATATGCAATTTAGTAAGGACATAAGAGTCCGAGTATTTTTTCTAATTAGTAAGTTAAGATGGTGACGGTTCAATTCCGATAGAAAGTACGGGATATCATGAATGACTGCAAAAAGTAAGTTACCATAAATTTAGTATGATCATACTATACAAGCAGATCTGAATTAAATATTGTAGGTTATATAAATATATATATTTAACAATTTCATTATATCTTCAGTTGATGCTGCAACGGAATCTGAATACTATGAATAGGCAAGGTTATCTGTTCATCGCTGTGAAAATAAAGGCGACAGACTGGGGATGATATGTGGCTTCTCCCCACTACTCTTACCCATAGTAGTCCCGCTCCTTGCTCTGCTATTTACATAAATATGAACAGTAAGGCGAACACGGAACGACAATAATGATAGCCCTAGAACAGAGACGATCAATTAATTGATTGCAATGGGGCGATTCCACCCTATATGAGCTACGCGCAGAATGTTTGCCACTAGACTATACCTTCCTCCTCTTCCTCTGTGTGCCAGACGAACGGGAAATGATTATGCAGGCATGCAGGCAGCCGCTTTATGAGCTTGTTTTATAGCCAAGCCACTCCCTCCCCCCTCCCCTCCATCTACCTCTGTCCACCATACGAGGGTGAAAAATAACGCCCCCCTCAGATACGTTTCAATCCGTGGGCGGGGGTTGATGCATTACCCTGTTGTCCTGTGCACCCCCACCTCACATCCTCATTCTCTTTGGGCACAATTAATGCGGAAACCTCCAGGGGGAAAGGACGGAGGTATCCTAGCGGAGGGGGTGAAGGGGAACCCCATCCTCGATGACGCCAGGGAAGCATGGACCCCGACGTTCGGAAACAGGGTGTGGTGGCAGTGGGGGGGATCGGCGGAGAGAGGACAAAATGATCAATTAGAAAGCAGACTCGATTTCCTCGGGCGTGAGAGCCTATCGCATTTCAGACACTCTAGACGGGGCTACGTGTGGCCGGTGGCCGGGGTTTGCTGGCCTTATCCTCTGGTCGTGTGACTTTATTATCCTTGGTATACAAAGTATCCATTGAGAATGTATGGGGACTCAGTAAACCACTACCCATTATTCAAAAACTCTCAGATACCATAAGCGTACGGAATCGAATCTGTGGTATAGAGCCTTAAACCCATTGTATAATAATTGGAAAGTAGTACCTTTGTGCTATAGAGCAGAAAAAAATAGTTCCTATTAATATACCCATTGATATGGCAATTACTGGGTTAAATCTATTGGAGAAGGTGGATAGAAAATACTATAATAAACGATGTTTTTATATACACGCTGCTCTATAAACCAGTCGATGTTGACGCTTGTGTATTACTACGCGTCAACCTCTCGTGGTTTACGGACGCGTGTCTACAAAACCATCGATTATTGTCTGTGTATACAGCGCCCTGACATTACGGAGACTGTGCGAAAAAGTCGAGCAGCTCCTTGCCCCTCAGTGGACGGGTGAGCAGCTCAATGAAGGAGCTATGACAGTCAGCAGCAGTTTTTTGTTATCCACCTTATACAAAATGTATTTGTATTGAACGTCCTGACCATGCTGTACAAGCTGCAAAACGAGATGATAATTTACCAGGTTTTTTTGCTGAGTTCCGAACAAATCGTAAATTACTATCGAGTTGTGTGGCTTGTACAAGCGTGGTAGATCATTCAATATTTTCTATATACCCGAAATTAAGAAAAACCATTAATTAATTTCGCCTAACAACTAATATTTCAGTCAATGTGTATTGGAAGGTGTTCTGTATCTTCCTGTAGGGAAAATTGTTCCTTACAGTATTTTTACATTATATGGCGAAAGGGTGCGTATTTACAGTATATACCGCATGGGTATATAGTAAACTAAAACACTCTGAATGGACATACCCGGCGCATACGGATATGTTGTATGCGCCGGGCTTTAAAAAATATGGCGCATACCTGAAAATCGTGCATATAAAAAATAGTGTATAACTAAAGTGAACTAAAATCAGTACGCCACCAAGAGGATAAATATGAATAATAAATACAATATAGACAGATTTCAGAGAAAACCGGCTGTTTGCTGCTCGTAGTTAACCCTATGCAATATCCTCGCATGTGCTCGGATATTAGTACGAGTCAACTCCTCTGAGCATACGGCTGCCTGTATCTCAAACCAGTCAATACTGTGTATATATATGGGGTACACAACTAAATACCTCGGTCTCGATGGAGCAATAGTACAAGAGATGACCCTGCATTATTCTACTACACATTAAACTAACCAGCTTACGTCTAGAGAGGAGCAATTTTAAAATGCTATAGTCTGCGTCTCTTCTATATCAAATGGGTCTCAGTGGAGCTGTAATTCTCGTATACAAGGCGCACCGCTTCATGAATTCTTGGGTGGATTCCCTAGAAGATGTCCCAATCTATTTTCTCTTGAGATGTATCACCATTAGTCTGATGTTTGTAATCCCATTCGATTTTGAAAAGAAGCTTTATATATTCCCTTTCCATTATAATAAAATGGTAAGTATTACTCCGAGCGTAAGCCTTTGTAATACAGCACATTAAATCCTTTGTGTATACCATTTACAAAAACTAAACAAGGTACTTGAATAAGCCTTAGTCTAAGATAGAAGACACATCTTGCCATCAGGCGTATTCTCATGATGGGACTTTCAAATATACGGTATATTTATTCCATGCGCAAATACCTCCTGCTTCTAAATATAATATCTAGGTACATAGAGTGGGGTCTTTTTAGTTGGAGGCCTGTACAACATTGCAGAATGCAAAATTACCCTTGATTAGATTATGTCCCAAAAAGGGTCACTATGCCACTGTTCTCTAATAAATCATTCACTGCAATGACCCTCCACTTAAATGCAGGTCTGGTTTTCGCTGGTTCCTGTGTCTGCATACCAAAGCCTCCAAGGTTGAAAACTAGAAAGAGGTCCTTTCTGCTCTATGAGCACATTTTGATATTGGCTAAACCGCTGCTGAGTGGGATTAAAGGTGTTATTAGCGACAAAGAGACATCACACCACCTTTACTGGTTCACCCTCATCGTCAAATAGTCAAACAGATATTGTCATTATCTCACCCCTAGTATTTTTTTCTCAGAAACTTACCATTGGAAACTCATACTCAACGCACGTGGAGTATTGTTGAAAAATACCCAACGGGGAATGATGACACACATTTTAGCCAAATAGTCAGTGATAGGGGTGAGATAAAATCTGAACCGCACTCGATCCATAGCCACTGATAATATGCCATTCTTAGTGTCATTGGCTATGGATCTCGATGCAAGTCCTTATCAATGGCTATTGATTCAAATGTCCAAGCATTGTTTGGGTCCGCAAACATTAAAAAGAGGATGGCGCAAGTATGAAAACGCTACGAAACTATTATTACAAGGATCTTCCCTCTTGTATTAATTATAAAAGGTGTTTGTGTGTATTCAGGTACGTATGATAGAAGGCAGTAGTGGCAAATACACTCCCTATCCCTATGTATTCGTTTTGATCGGGTCGAACAAAAAAAACTTCAGATAGAGTACCCGACCTTCCCCTGAAGCTTACAGCGTTAAAATTCTCTAGTGTGTGACCTGAATCCTAACCATACATCTACATACATACGCTATAGTCTGTTCACATTGCCCGAGCCTCGCTCTCACCTCCACCGGATGCCACTTTGACGAGACGCATGCGCACTAGCGGGAGAGGATCAATGGCGGCTGAGTGTGTCTGACCCCGATGCCTGCGTCTGTGGGACGCTGGTGTACGGGGTTGGGGGGAGTATATCAGTACCCACCCCCTCTGCCATAAGGCCCGTTTCCATTGGCCGACGAAGATTGCTTAGACTTTTTGAGTTACACAGAAAGTCTGTCGGTGGTGCCACTGACTGTGCGTTGGTATAGAAAAATCGCTGAGGGTAGTAGATTTCCCTCAGTGACCTAGCTCTCACTCAGTGGTTGGTGGTGCCACATTGCATAATCTAAGCAGAAAAAGTCGTGGGGCATTTCACGACCTTTGTTGTTTCCATTGACCGATATTGGGTCCACAGTGCCAAAGGTCCGTCGGTGGTTCCTGACTATAGATCGGTGACGGGAAATCGGCCAATGGAAACGGGCCTTTACCCTTACTTACCCCTCACAGCCATTGCCCACCTGAGTAGGCCGGTCGATAGGCGGGATATAGGCGGGGCAGGTGGTTGGGGGCCTTGTATGGATCAGCCGCTGCTGGTTTTCGCGTGCTGCATGCCCAGCTGCTGTTTCGGCCCGGTACCAGCTAGCGCCTGTTGCACCGGGTAAGATCAAAGTATCACCGATATATCAGATGTCACAGAGATAATCCACGCATGCGCGGTGCCGTGCACACCTAATGTTGTGTGTTATCTATTCATATTCTCCCCGATTACAGCCCCCTGAGTAAATGGTCTGTAATCGTGTTTGCTGTTGTGAAGGGAAAGGGGCTTGAAAAGGCGGACGCAATATAATGAGGATTTGTGATATATTATCGCATCTTGTTCATTTGCTAATACCACGAGGTCCAGATTTCATATATGATGAATATGCACCACTGTTCAGACTTACAGATAAGCACCAAGCATTTTTTGATACACTGTTCAGTGTGTCTGTATCTATTGTGTAGGGACCCTTGTGGAGTGTGGTCTTCAAACATCAAACATACGACATGTGGCCTAAATCCTGAGCGTATATACACACCTCCTTTTATTCATGCTCGATTATCTTTGGTTTGTATTTGGTGTTGGTTTGTTTCGTTTGTAGGGTTATAGTGTGCCGGTCCATATCCATTTAGTTATTGTTTTGGGAGTTTTTTTGTGGGTTTTTTTTGTATTTAGGTAAACACGGGGGGGGGACGCAAGATCTAATTAAGGTGCAGGCATACTGGAATTCAAGAAGGTGTTTATGTATTGTTACGCCAGCCGAGCCCTGTTCAAGAGCTGATGGGATCTTATTACCCTTTCCCTGCAGCACCCAATTCCTCTGAACACCACTACACAGCAGGCATTGTCTGCATAAACGACCCTGCTACAGCAGGCACCTTTTTTTGAAAATAGCAATGTCACACGATGTGTCATGTGATTTGAGTAATTTACCTTGGTAGCTGATGCTATTTTGTTATACCAAATCAAAGGTCAATATGCTGTTTTTAAAATGTCAAAATTTCTTTCAATTCAAACAATTATTGTTTTATTTATTGAATTTTGTATATAAGTATCAATGATGCCTCTATAATGCCTGGAGGCATCATGCTGCGGTAGCCAGGGGAATGCCTGGAGGCATCATGCTGCTGTAGCCAGGGGAATGCCTGGAGGCATCATGCTGCTGTTAATGGGTCAAGATACAAAGTGGTTATTGTGTCAAAACTCATGTGTAGCAACAAGCATAATTAAATACCACCTTCAATTTACAGTCAGGAGCTGTTGGCTTTGGGGTGTAATCTATACAATTCTATTACAAATTACAACCGCTTCGTATTTGTTTATATTTTGTTCTAGTCACAAGCTTGATTTACCATCAACAGAAACCCCTCTGATTCATTCATAAATACTATACCTTAGCACTCACTCCTTCTTGTAGACCAGTTTGCTAAAACCTTGAACCTTTGTAAAAAATATGTGGTTTCTTTACATAATTCGTTTTATTTTAAATACAAACGATATTGTACACCCACCCAAGAGGATATTTCATCACATCATTTCATTAAATTATATGAAAAAACTGTAATCTTTCCCACAGTGATACTGTCATTTATAACATGTCGGCGCCACTGGTAATCCCTTCCTCTTGAAAAATTGCAGTGAAGATTTTGTTGAAGCCATCAGGAGAGAAGCACTTCATAATCAAATCTGGTGGCTGGTAGTCGTGTTGAGGCGGCCTAATGCTCGTTGCGTATGTTCTAGGAGACATTTTGGATGTGCTTCGGCACTCTGTCACAACAGCTGGGTGCCGTATTACGTCGGGCCGCTTGTAAATTAAAGGCATGAGCCTGTGCCGAATACCAGCTGCCTCCACACAAGCAAACCCGCAGCCCATAGTAGCCCCCGCATTTAAAGAGCCGGTTTATACTGGTCCATTGGGTTTAGCGAAAGGCCAGCATTTTCAGGCAATACACAGGTAATTCCTCAAAGGTACATTATGGATATGGTACAACAGTATATAGGACATGACTTGTTTTCAATATTTGTATGAGTCCAAAAGCTACGTATTCATATATCAGACCTGAACTATTGATGGATGGGTGAATGGCTGATTTGATGTCGGTAACATTAATTTCAATGGTTTTGGATCATAAAGTAAATTTTAGTTTTTGTTGCAAATTGGGTAGAAATGTGTCATTTAGACATGTATTTGTTTGGTGTATTTATCATTTAGCTGTCTAGTAGCCTTGGCAATGCCTGCAAATATGAAACCCATGTATAGGAAGTATGAGTGGTATATCTGAAATCTTGGAACACATTGGCCTCTATATACCTTTAACTTCTCTAACCCTATAAACATTATATATTTTGTGACACGGGAGCGTGAGCTAAGAATATAATGGGCAATTAGGTACTTAAATATTGAAGAGCAATGGTCTAGCGTTTGCATGCACGGAAAAGATTGGAGGTTGAGTGTTGGAAAGATTCATTTCTTTTTTACCACTGGTGTTAGTTTCGCTGCGGATATTACAAGGAAAAATGAAAATATTTTCCAAATATCAAAGGAAGCCTATATTTATAAACAGCATCTGGAATTAAGATACCTACCTACCTAGGTAATGGAGTTTGTATACCAAGTATTCGTTACATAAAATGACAAGGGTCAGGTATAGTTTCTACAAAAGCATCAATTATTGTCTATCTATTCTGTGACGTCATGGTTGCTAAGATGTGACGTAAATATTCTTCCTATTTTTCAATTGGTCATAATTCGTAAAATACAGGATTTGCAGCCTACCATCAACACCCTTTGGCATATGAAAAGTTTGTTTCACACCTGCCTCAAGCGGCGCCAGTTGCCTGATAAATTTCAATACCTTTCAGATATAGATAATTAAGTTAACAACACTGAGAGAAAAAAGGGAAGAAAAAAAAACAAACACAAAAAACACAAAAACATACACATACAACAAAGTCTTTACCGTGTAAAGCAACCTGTGTCTAGAGATGACATGTGAGTGAGGTGTAATATAGGAGCGTCTCTACATGCTAGCACAAGTTTGACTTTAGTGAATATGTTGGTACAGTGTCTTGATAACTGTCACAGTGTACAGTGTCTTGATAACTGTAGGAGAAGGACGTGAGTATTTGATACGCCTCGTAAATACACCTTCTAACTGTCAAAATCTGTTACTCGTATTCACTTTGAACTATTCCTATATACCTATGAACGAACAACCTATGATTAATTAACGCTGCTGGGGGTGGAATAACTTTTTCTTACTGCCCAGGTTGAAGTTACTGCCCAGGTTGACGTTCAGAGACATTCGGTTTTTATCGATATTAGCCGACAATTGAAGGTATATAGGAATAGGGAAACCACGTAACAGTGGAAATAAATCAAAGTTACTCGGTAGTAACTTTGACTTATCCCCACCTAGTAACTTTGACTTATCCCCACCGGAACATAGTTTCCCTCTAATACTACTTCATCCGTTTTGTTCGTTTACTTTCTATGAAGTATGATAGGTGTATTGAACCTCACTCGCGTTATGAAATGTGCGACTTCATAGTACAGTGGTGTTATGACACGTGACTTGCCACTTTTAGCTACCGAGTCCGGTGGCCACCCTAAGCTTTCCACTTGTTTTTGTTCCTGGAAGAGAAGTCTAGAAATGACGAGTCTGCCATATACTGGTTTTACTAGGTAGAATGCTCACTGGTAGAGGAATATGACCTTTATTCGTATGAAATGAATCTCACACCATCTCATCTCATGATACCATCCCACCATATCCTTTATATTTCATCGCAAGATGAACCAGATAGATGTATCTGTTATAAAACATTTATTTACGACGATCTCAGAAGGCACACAAAAACCTGCATCTTGCAGAGTATCTTATGTATTTATTTTTCCTTGAATAAAAAATAGAAAGTCAATTCCATCAAATTCAAGCCTAATCGGTCTAGACCAACCCGTGCTAGTTGAGATCGATTTACCAGACCAGTCCAATCAGATTCTGACTAGAGCATTTACGGCCAGGCAAGTCTGGTTCAGGAATGCTAGATGAGACCATCACAGTCCTGCTTAGTATAAGTCAGTCCACACAATAATAGCCTAAATTCACGATATGAACTCTTTCATTCTTACACTATCCAATATAGATCCACAGATTTCTGTTCCGGTATGACCAATATAGCGTGGGTAAATATTGAACTCCCAATTCAAAATGTCCAGTCCAGCCGTTTACAGCCATGCACTGAACGCCATAAATCAGTCCCGTAAGGGATAGACCTCTGTTTCAAAATACCAGTTCTCAAAATCCTGGCCTCAATGTGAATATTTAGTTCAAAGCTAACCCAAAGCAGCGCATGGCAGTTTGACGAAACTCCAATAATATAGAACTTTAGGTGCAAGTTATTCCAATTCCCACCGATGAAGATTATATCCGAAGGCAGACTTTACAAATTCAATCAACGAGGGCTAGTACTTTGCCCGATCCCCTGTGCAGCCAAGAACAAACTAAGCCCAACTGGAACAAAGTACGGTCCACCCAGTTCTGGCCCAAAGAGGGTGAAGGCAGTCTTACTTAATCCGCAAGAGTTCAGTCAGGCCACGGTTTGGGAAGTTCTTCCCAGATCTGGCTACCAAGGTTCAAGCCAAACCATCCTAGACCCTACCTTCCACTCTAGATTAGGGAAAGCCCTGTGCATGCCAGACCACCATGCCAGTTCAGGCCATCACTTACAAGCCCAGCCAAATGCTACCTAATCAAGTCTATTAAAGCCCACCCCGCTAGGCCTAGCTTAGCCCAGTCCAGGCCCAGTCCACATCAGCAACATGACGGCCACAGGCGTCGACGCCACGGCCGCCGACTAGTTATGGTCAATGATTCAGCAAAGAGTGAACCCCTTGTCGCAGAGCGCATGCGCGACGATAAATCATGAGCGGAACGCCACTGTCTGTTGTCCGTAGATAAGGCGCGGCCAATCAGAGATTAGCAGGACACAGCAGGCCCGCGTTGAATGTCTACACGCGCCGCCGTTGGCTAGAATCGCCCAGGTCAGCTCCGGGGCGAATATATTCCCGGCTATTCATTGGGCGTTGGGGCTGATGGGGTCCGTGGTGGAGAATAGAAACGACCATTGGGCTTGGTATAATAAAATAAAAAGGGAGGAGCGAGTAGAGAGCCACCAGCAGAGGGCATCCACCCCAGCGTAATATCACAGTTTGCAAACCTCCGGCCGCCGCCCTGTAGGTAGAACGAGGAGAAGGTCTCCGAGTCGGTTTGTCGTCCTTGATTGTCTCCACGCTTAAAGCCCGAGTCTGCCCGACCTTTCACGAGTCTGCCCGACCGGAGGCCTCCTTATCTCACCTCACTTATCTCCGGCACAAAGACGACGCCTGCCCTGCCACCGGTCGGCGGATATGTATCACGGTAATAAACCCGGGTCCCGGGCCGATCGACACGCCCTCTAGGATCGTCAGGGGGATTAGCGGGGGGTATTTAGAGACGGCAGTGGGAGCTTCCAGCAGGGCACGCACCACTGAGAGACGATGTGTCTTACCCCCACGTCCCCCGCCAATAGTCTGTAGTGACCCGCGCGGGACAGGGACACAAGGCGACGGAAGGGCATTGCAGTTTGCAGAACACACCAGGGATATATGCGTAAGGATTACTATCTCACCCGATATGTTTAACATTAGGAACGCATACTCCACTGCCGTGCAGGTTGTATACTCAATACTCAATGGCTAATTTGGTGATTTATTTTATCAATTAATAATGTTATACGGGGTGACATAAAATCAGAAACCTACTCGATGAACATAACATGGTCCGCACTCCACCACGTTTCATCTCGTGATTTTCTTTCTAATGGACAATTTTCAATTACTAGTCACAATTTGAAAGGATGCCCGGGGTAGGAGTGTCCATGCACCTTAAACATTCTTTCTTTCAAAACGCGTTTATTCACTCTGTCTATTGCCAGGTCTTCCATGAATGATTACATCAGGCTTATCAATAAGAACATATTTGGTTGGCATAGAGAAAAGATGAAAATGAGTTCAATATCTTGTATGATAACAAGTAAGGTAAGTTCAGAACATGAGTTCATACACATAATAGGCAAGCAGACAGGGAAAGCGCATCAGTTGATACGAGATTCTATTTATCAATTTCAAGCATCACACAATATGGAAATATTTTATAATACGTAATTACCTCTCTAACTACCTATGCCTGTCCACTACTTGGAGGTCAGTTGATGCCTTCCGCAGATATCAGTCCATTCAAAATGTTACAAATGCCGTAATGGATGACCACCAAATCTGATGAATTGCATATAATTCTCCTGGACCTGATTTGGGATTACATATTAACTAGGAAGTTTGTTTTCACCAAAGCGCCCACTGCTAACTAGTTCTGCTTATCTCTTCTTTCCAGTCATCCTGCTGCCTCTCCTTTCCCCATTTCTCCCACCAATCAGACGATATATGGCCCTGTCTATCTGTCCACCTGCTTCCTATTCTCTATTCTATGGCTATCACTTTGCCCATAAATCAGTCGAATATTCCTGATCTGTCATATGTGAGATGTGTGGATATCCATACCTTACTTGTTCTCCATGTCCCTTTTCCAATATACACTTCCAAGATATGCGCCTATGCTACATTATCATCCGTTTCCACGGTATTGGCCCGTTTCGATTGGCCGACGAAAACGGTGTAGATTTTTTGAGTTCTCCTAAAAGCCCATTTCCACTGGCCATCATCGATCTACAGTCAGGAACCACCGACGGACCTTCAGCACTCCTGACGCAAAATGGAAATGGTTTGTTCAAAATTTCGACTTTCGAGTTGGGTTTTCTCCCTTCAACTCTTTGCGAGTTTGTGGGGGAGACGTCAGTCTCATCAAGTAAAAAATTTGGAAATGGGCTTTTTTCGTTAGCCAATGGAAACGGGCCTACATAGGTCAGTAAAAACGTCCATTTCCTACATGAGAAGGTTGTCATTCACCTTCAGGACGCTTGGTTTCTTCCGCCCACTAGAACTTCCAGATTTTGCAGTTGGGAAAAGCGTCCATGTAGGTTAGAATGGTCGATTCCTGTGACCTACACAAGATCCCTGTCCCAGCTTTAATCCCAGCTTCATCGAGTTCTTAAGATAAAAGGAGTGTATTATTTTTGTCAAATGGAAATTGGGTTCTCATACTGAGGTCTTTTAAAGGATTGATCGGTTGTTCAGTGCCAAATGATATTATATTCTGATAATTAACACAAAACGCTGTTCACGGCTTAAATTTCAATTTATTGTTCCATAAGTGCCCTCTGCTGACAGTACTTGGACATAGTCTTTCCTACCATTATGTTTCAATGAAAATACATAGATAGGTCCAAAATCGAGAATATTTCTGATTAAAACCATTCGCTCATTTAATAATTGTAATAAACCTATTCCATTTTGGGGTATCTTTGGTGAATAGCTTTTGCCGGAATAAAAATGTGGTGAATGGCATGTGTCCATCCATCCATGCTACTAAATGCGTTCTGCTGCCTGAGTAATGTTTTGTGCTTTTCCGTGGACGCATAAATGAAAACAGTCAATCAATATCGTGGTACCCGCAACCGAAAGTATATTGCCACAATACACGCAAAGCATGATCTCCTGCAACAGATCCGTCAGGGGTGAAAAAGTGGGGGTTTAACTGCAAATTGCTCAGCAGATACACCACGCAATACCATTGGACTTTTACAGATACCTATTGCTGGAATGTGAAATGGAAATTGCCTATATTCCCAAAGTGACCATGATCCTACTCCATCCAATCAATATAAAAATATCTCTTATATGTAGGACATGGCAGGCCCTTTAACTGTATTGAACCTTGTGCCAGGCTAGATACTTTCAGGATCGCTGGACTTCCCCTTCCTTATTTATACCGACGCATCTCTCGGTCACATATATTGTCAGGAGTTAGCGATGGCATGGAGAGACACTAGTCCTCCATCTGTAACTGCGGAGCTGAAAGCAGGATATGGGAGAGTTGGAAGAAGTCTGGGCAACTTTGGCGACGCATTCTACGGAAACTTGGAGGCTCAGGTGGTCGAGTCTGGGCTTAAGTGAGTAAGTGAGAAGTTTCGTCTGCGCAGTGCAGGGTTGCCGCACCCAGCCTACAAGTCTAGACCGGGGATAATTGCATAGTATTCTATGGCTGTGACAGGTGCCGGCCATGCAAGATGCCAGGGAACCTTGAGGCTTTTCTGTATTAATGGATTATTTCCTATAGAGTGAGGCACACACTTAATCTATTAGCTGATGACACATTAGATCTACTAAACACAAAACACACACATGTGATATAAACCTAGGAAATCCAATAGAATCGGATAACTATATATTTATTAAACATACTTGTCAATTCCTATCAGGGTCAAGAAACGCAATCACTGTTGTGGAGATTATATATCTTATCTCACCCCTTTCTTAATAGGCCTAACATTAGGAACTCGTACTCCACGGCCGTGAAGTTCGTGTACCCTATACTCAATGGCTAATTAGGTGATTCATTTTATCAATAAATAATGTTTTATGGGGTGAGATAAAATCAGAAACCCACTAGATGAAAATAACTTGGTCTGCACTCCACCTCATTTGACCGCAGAGTAATTCACTCAGCTTCGCTTCTTGAATTACTCTGAAGTTAAACTCGGTGGAGTAAGGACCAAGCTATTTTCATCTCATGGGTTTCCCTCTAAATATTCCATGATTGATTTCCCGGAATATGAAAGAATTCTGTACAGCTGATACATTAGTCAGCTACCCGCTTGCACATCGAAAAGATTGTATCTTTCTTTTAATCAGTTAGCATACTAAAAGGTACGCACTATATATATTGTCACTGGCCTATTTTCACTGCTTCTCTACCTGAAACTCTCACTCTATTCTACCTTATCATTTCGTATCTGATTATTATGTACTCCGATGCTTCCATGCAGTTGATCGTAAATGGAGAGGGAAGCCTGACAAAATAGCTCCGGCCCCTTCAGTGGAAATAATACCTTTACGCGTACACTATGGTATTCTATACAAATTGTTGATCGCATCAGGATCACCCTCGATAGCCAATATACTCTCCATGATAAACCTGCATCGCGACAAGATCTAATCCAGTAACATAAGGCCTGGCGTCCACCTACTACGATATGGCTCCGATATGGTCTACGATGCACCATCCGATACAAAATCAAAATCACGTCGGAAGGTCACCTAATATCGAGGCAGTTGACCACGTTTCTGCGATAAGGCACCGAAAAAAAACCATTGAGATGCATGGTGGATTGGCTTGTCTAGACATATGTCTACGATTTGCACCTTCCCGATATGCCTCCGATATTTGCTTTTTGTATCGGTGCCATATCGGTAGGTCTAAATTTCTACTGTAGTAGGTGGACGCCAGGCCTTAGACATCAATATTAGCATTGCTTGAGGAGAGAAAAAGACTACACTAGAAACCCCCTCTCTCCAGGCACCCGGCATATGATGCATTAAGGTTGCATTTTCCTTTTGCACGGAGCTGCGCATTCAAGCTAAGTTGCTCCTTGACTTAGCAGGCATCATTGGTTTAACGTGCTCTGAGCTACTGGGGTTAAGGAAAGCACCGTGCCACATACTAGAGTCTATAAGGCATTGGCGGATGATGGAGCCACTGGTGGCGCTAGTGTCATTTGTCTGACGAAGCCTCACAGCGCATGCGCCGGCGTCTGACAACCAAATACATGACAACACGTCACCGGAACGCGGGCGTCCCTAGACCTGTCTCTGGTCTTCTCAGCTCCACTTTTTTGTCCTTCGCATTAAATCATTTAAATGTGGCTAAATGATTCCCAGCTGATTAAAAGTTTGCCAACTCCTGTGATTAACAACACGTCTGTGCCAGTGGGAGCAGCGGGAATCATTGGATTAGGACCATGAATAACTCGGTAGAAAATGATGTATGCTGTGTTGGCAGACACGTATCTAGGATAGGTGCCACAGGTCTATCAAGATGAACTGTTTCATCCGGGTTTTATGTATCCTTAATGCCAGGGAAACAAGCAGGAACTTGCAACTATTATCATAATGATCAAGACTATAAGAACCGGAGATATAAAATGAGGAATCCCTTGGTTACTTTCCAAATATATTGCTGGTTCTATAACATATAAAAACACGCCTGACTCTTGAATAATGGATAACTTGGCTGGGATTTGATGGTCTAAAGACTTGGGATCCTGTTTTATTATAAACGTAATGGCTAAATAAGGTGACCTATTCGTAATCAGTGTTTCCAGCACTGTGCACTCCTCTCTTAAATTGATGTTTTAGGTTCAATACTAAAGCCTCCCTTTCTCCCTTACAGTACAATCTCTCCATCAGTACACAACATTCATGGAAGTAATATAGCTACATAACAGCATGACAAAAAATATGACCACAATCAGATATATAGATGCACGAGTAAATGATATAGAATCCACATAACGTATCTCAATTTGTGCCGACAAAGGCAGAGTGGATTTCCTCGAGGACTCAATGATTTATATCCAGTTCGAGACAGCAAGGGAACTCTAGTAGGTACCGCTGTTAGACCCACTCCAGTCGGCCAACGTCACCCACAACCCACTACTGTCTGTCCCGTTGTCAAGAATATCGCTCGTGAAAAATGTCTCATGCCAGCCCTGCCTGACGCTACCACTGATATGTGTTATTACCCGGTCACACCACTATAGCAACGAGCCCTGGACGCTAGCACAGCTGGTCTAGATTGGAAATGGTTTATATAACATTTGAGGGACAGAGCGAGCAATCTCAGAGGGGCAGTAGCGGTATATTGCATATGAAATATACAAAAAGGTGTTATGAATCACAAGCGGCGCCACGCTCTCTGAACGCAGTCGGTAGACATACTGACGAGATTTTATGTCCCCTCCAGCCAACACGCCCCGAAGAGAATCTGTGCTAGACAATCATTAGTCATTCGCTTATTTAATGACTTCCTCCGGCCCCTTTTCCCCCGCTGATGAAACTCTGGGTTTGGTATAGATGGTCGGCCATGAAGCAAATATAAGATAAGACAATAGCCGGGGGTATATTTCAAACGGCAGACGAGTGGAAGCGACGCCCTCTGCGGTTCTCCTCATTATCTCACTCAGTGATTTTAATCTTTGTGTTATCACCTTGTCCCAAGACCTGCATCTAACAAATTTACGCTGATGCCATTGTATCGATTGCAATTAAACACATTTTGACGCTGGCATGAACGATTCAATAAAACACCAAAGGAAAATGTCAAGCGCTCATCATTTATCTCCGACAACTGACAGGCAATACTAAAACATAGAGAATATACTCTTGGTGGGAAATATTATGGCCTGACATATATTGTCGTATATCTTATCATTTCTTGAAACCGATAGATGAAAAAGCAGAAGGCCACATATAGCTGATATGTACAAATTTAAAGGGGAAAAGGGAAAAAAATCCAAATATGTCTTTCGTATAAAACAAAACATAGCTAACTAACTCCCAGGCACTAATAACCTAATGTGGGATTCACACGGTGGGATTCATGAACCTCACAGGGTTCAAAATCTCATGCGATTCTGTTCTTTTTCGGGTGGAAATGTCCTAAACAATTACAGGAGGAAAACATGTCTCAGGGAAATGAAACCCTATAATTTAGATAAAGAAATTGTGTTCGAGTACAGAATCTCAGCAGGATTTGTCTCATAAAAACACCCTGTGTGGTACATGAATCCCATCGTGTGAATCCCATTTAAGCAGAATTCTACATTGGGATTTTTCCTTGAGGCTTCTCCGTGCAATTTCCGATCGTTATTGCTGACCTTTTGTGTTCAAACGATATTTTCAATAAACCGTAAATATTACTCCAACCTCTCTAATTTCCGGAGAGTGGCATACCTAGGCATTCCACACACTTGCTCGATACATACCCCAGCATCACACTTCTAACGGACAAGGATCTCTGTTCACATATATGCACATTGTTTTTGCACAATTCAGACAGTCTTTATTAATTATCAAAGTTTGCATGTATAGGTTACAAGTGAATTAAGTATCACCTTGACATAGGACACACATACATAGATAAATCAAAATGTGACTAATTTAGTTCCGGTTCACATACTGGACATGGTCGTAGTAATGACGAAGAGGGGAACCTACCTTGATAAACTCCTGAAGTCACTGCATCCAGAAGAGCTCGTCACACTCGGTTGCACATGACGGGGGTTTGGAACGGCACGGAAGATCCACCTGAGGTGATACCACACCGGTCAGCGCCCTGCCCGCTGGAGGTTCCCTGTTGAGAAAACAGAGAAGATCACTTTAAAGCACCCTTAAAAACCTGTGATCCTGTGTGCTGGTTTCCTATTGGCTAGGTTGAGTACATTTGTCTCACCAAAATAATTTTAAACGTGTTTTTTGTGATTCTGTACCTTGTTAAGGGTAATCGTCGCAGACAATTGCAGGGGGAAATAATTATCTCAGGGGAATGGAACCCCACCATAGAGATGAGGAGGTTGTATTTCAGTACAGAATCTCAGCAGGATTTGTTTCAGGCAATCACCCTGTGAGGTACATGAATCCCATCGTGTGATTTCCGCCTAAGTAAAATAGGGATCCGCCTGTATGTCATGCAGTTGTCTAAGGGCACACACATATACATGTGTATAAACATGTGGAATTAGGGGCATGGAAGGGAGAGATATTGTAGGAATTTAGGTATAGGAAATATCCCAGATGAAATTGTTCACAAGCATTCAACGGTTTTCACGGAAGCCAGTAAGCTTCTGTTTCTGAAGGAACACATACTCTGACCAGACTATTAAAAAAAAGATCAGACTGTATCAAAATGATATCATGATATCAAATGGTATCATGACAGCAAATAATTCTAAAGAAAATGGTTCTAAGTTTTCACATCAATTATAAAACGGCATTTGGCATGATCAATAATGAAATTCTATTTTTTTTTAAATGTACAGTATTGGCCTGAGAAGCAATATCCACCACTGGTATAAAGATTACCCAGGATTGATTACCTGTGGTATCCCACAAGGGTCAATCCTGGGTGCAATGTGTTTCATTTTGTACGGCACATGTCATACCAGCAAATGTAACATGAGGGCAGTAGATAGATATAGATGCTTAGGTTAATACAGTCTAAATATAAGTAATGAAAATGAATTTAGAAAATTGGAAGACAGATCGAGGGCGCTGTGACAAGGCGGCAGCAACACATCCATGAACTCACACCGACTTAAAGTTGCACTAACGCTGGGCGTCAGGTAGAGTATACATATTCCCACTAAAAAGTAATATTTTATTTGATATATCCACCAGCACACTTTGATAAGTAACTGTAGGACTTCCGTGTGAACGAACGTGAGTAGCTCGATAATGTAATTGCTGACAGGCGATGGGAAGTCAATCGGAACAGCGGTGCCTTTGAAGTTTGCCGTTCGCCAGCACCAAGCGCTGACTTTTTGAGTGAGGACGGAGTTGGTACGTCCGCTCATCATTGACTCTCAGCGCGCCTCGAGAACAAGTTGAGGGAGATGATTAACTACCAACGGGAATATAGGCGAAAATAAGCCCTTGTGAGAGAGGTCCAGGGGTTCAGTGCTTATAACGATACACCTGTTGAACTGCTTCTATATGCCTAATCTATCATACAGAGTGTAAAGAGTGTCAGCGCTATTGTGGCAGAGAGCGGCTCATACTGGGAGTGTTATACCAGAGCTGCCTGCTATCTCTGTAGGCTGTGATGTGTTGACGGCGTGAACATCCATAATCTATGATCTTTAGTCTGCCTGCCTGCCATGGACTGTGCCGCCAGTTAGCCTGGCGCATACCAGCCACTACCCTGGCGCACGCCGCCCGCTATTCCGGCACACGCCGCCATGACCACGGCGCGCGCCGCCCACGACCAAGGTACACGCCGCCTGCTACTCCGGCGCACGCCGCCTGCTAACCCGGTACATGCCACCCACTTCCCCAGAACACACTGCCTGCTAACCCCGCAACTACGGCGCACGCCACCTGCTACACCGGCGCACGCAAACTGCTGCCCGGTGTATACCAGCCACTTCCTCGGCGCACGCCACCTGCTATCTCGGCGCACGCCGCCCACAACACCGGCGAACGCCGCACGCATACCAGCCACTTCCCCTGTGCACCAGACCTTGGTGTACATCATAGTTTGCCCAACGTACGCCACACTAGCCCCTGGCGCATGTAATTTTTCCCCCGACATCCCTCGAACAGGTCCTGGCGCACGCCGGTCCCCTGGTACCACTCCATTTGAAATCCACCCATTAGCACGCGCATGGCAGGCCCGCCGTTAACAGTCCGCCCGCCTGTATTGTTTCTGTTGGCTCAGGGCATAACAAGCGCTGTCTATATTCATGCGTCAAACATAGCGGGTGGGGAATTTACAGCCAGTTGCGTGAGAGAAATGTTATACGTCAAGGTGTAGTGCCTTTTAGTAGGCTTAGAGTCGACTGAGCGTGGTAAACAATACGATAACATGTAATGTGATATTCACTTTGTAGTCAATGCGTTCACTGTGGTTCTAAAGCATGTGACATCGTTCATCTAGATAAAAGAAGACAGAATGAATAGTGAAAACAACGAAAGCGTCCTGATTCTATGTCCATTGAAAATAAATCACTTCATTTTAACGCCTTTTTGTATTACTGCGACCTCAAATGAGGACACTGCTACAGAGATCACGCTCATTTTATCAGATATGATGTAAAAACAAGTCTTATCAGGCCGTAAACCCACAGACCTGTTACTTGATTTACTGAGGTTGAATGACAATACACGATCTAAAACTTAGAGCAATTAAGCAATAAACACACAGACTGTGTACTGGGAATACTGCTGATAAGTAGTATATAGAAATGCCGGTAGATTCCTGGCGGCCGAATACACAAATCTACTACATGCCAGTCTTAGAGTACTCGACGTTTAAGCTCCAGATCCACTAAGGCGACCAAGCGAATGCGTCTGCGAGCCATGCGACTGTGCGAATCCCATGCGATGATATTCAATATATTGAATATTGTCGCAAGGCATTCGCATGTCCAAGCGAACGTCTGCGAACGTTTACGGAGGTCTGCGAACGTCTGCGAACCCAAATTCGCATGGAAAATCGCCTTAGAGGATCTGGCGCTTTACACTAGACAACTAAAAACGTGACGCCTGTAGGTCGTCTAGCCAATAGCTGTCAAGTGGTGCTCGATTTCGGAACATCGGTATTTGTCGTTGACCAAAGAATTCCCTCAAGCCTTTACACTGGACGACCTTTCAACGAAAAGTACCACATTGAAATAGTCGTCGACCTCAAATCATCTTTATATAGTCGAACCATATATCGCCAGGTGGTGCCAAATTGCATAATCAGAAATAATCAGATTATCTATACTCGTCATTCATTAGGCGTTTATACTAGACGAATTCTAGCTTTCTACTGCTGAAACTCATCAACCAGTGCTGAATTGAAGAATCGTCGCCCAGAATCGTCTAGTGTAAACACCAAATATGTGGCCGGGGTCAGGGATTACATTGCCTGGAAGCTGTGATAGGCATTCCCTTCGTTATAATCCTCTTACATGGGGTAATGAATTAGCGGAGAGATGTTCTGACCTCTGACCTTACAGCCATTATCTCTCATAGTCATTATTTCCGCTGCCTCTTAGTGATTTATGAAGCTCGGTGCGTGCCTTGAGGTGTGAATGTGCGGTGTAATTGTCTGAGTGCAGGATGGCCTGTGAGCGGCTGATTAGGACGGGTTGGCATGAGGAGGTGTGACTGTACAGTGCTAGAGGGCGGAGAGTTGGGTTCTCTATATATCACAGGCAATCGTCCTGATTCACCAGATACGAAGGACATCTATTGCCTAGTTATCGCTATTTTCTACGTCGGCAATTCTTGCTGAATATTCAGGATTAGCTGGAACGAATGAGTTGGGAGAGGGAAGATGGTTGAAAACTTTCCATTGCAAAAACCTCTAGGATCCAACTCTAACTCTCACATAGGTAGAAATTACCACTTTTCTGAATACAGGAGCAATATAGACAAATAGCTGAGCTCGCCGGCCATATTGGATTTATTCTACCACCACTATCACCCCGGGTATTACTATTGGTTGAGAGGCTTCTTGTTCTACAAGCTGACGATAACTTAAGAATGTGGAATCCTTGCAAATGATAATGATTAAATGGCTTAAAACAGCAGTATCGATCTATTAGCAGATATAAATCAAAGCAGCTTCTAGGTATAAATATAATGCTGGAAACAATGTGCGTCAAACCACATGCATTTCGATATCTATTGCTGCCTTTGAAATCAAGCTTATTTTCTTGGCATGATATTTGGCATAATAAAAACAAAAATCCACTATTCTATGAATGATAGAACTTTCATAAATGTCTTTTCTAAACGGACAATCTGAATTCGTTCTGAGCAACAGAAAAAGGTATTTCTGGGTTTCTTGGAATGGAAACTTTCCCAAAGAATTCTAATTAAGGCTCAATCTAGCGAAAGCCTTGTATGGGAATGACTGCTCAGCGTGATTCCGCTCCTCTAAGGTCTCTGTGGGAAGTCTAGCATCTCGACAAATAACGGTATCATCTGGCCGCTGGCTGCGATGCCAACTGCCTGCAACCAGTTCTCAACACCGGAAACGTTTTAAGGAAGCCTCCCGGGCAACGCTATGACGTCACTGCCGGCTCTGAAAACAGCTGGAAGCGGAATCTGCTGAGATCCGAGACACGAAATACGAGCACGGACGAGACGAAGAAGTGAAATAAACAGTAAATAAATGATCTTAGTACATGAGGCATGATCATTGATGAGAAAGAGGAATAAAAGTAAATACCAAGTTAAAGATCATAGTGCAGGAGACTGAGCATTGATGAGACGATTTTATAGAGATCTACTCCAATACGGAGGGGAGTACACTATGGTCAATAAACACAACTTGTTAGGAAAAAGAGAGAATAAACAGTAATTAAATGATATTTATATTGTAGGCAATAATTGGTGAAATCTCGAAACCAAGATATTGAGTGAATAAAATTACTTGTGTATATATATATATCAGCCATGAAGGGAACGCAAGGGGAAGAAAGACGGTACGTGGTCTATCTTTGTGCAGTTGATGAAACAGAATAATCTTTATAAACAGCATATGGATCTCAAATCAATTAGTGTCGCAACATCTCTGCTCTTTCTACTGTCCATTATATCTTTCAATCGTGTACATGACCAGGCCGAGACGATCCTATTCACTTCTACAAGTACTATTACTAACATTTGCAATTCTGAATATTGATTAAATCTTTCAACTTATACTCATTTCCAACTGGGAGCAACTATATCAGGTTCTATGCTTTACAAATTCTCTCACATCAGGAACGAAAGCAAATCAATGGGGCTGGCAAGGCGGAAGAGATCTTAGAGCATTGCCAAGCTGATTAAATCACAAAGAAACACATTTGGCAAGCAACGAGAGCCTGACTGCATTTTCCGTGGGTCACCAAAGTGTGTGGTATCTTTGTTTCAGCTCTGTCGATGTACGCGATTCGGACATGAGACAGGTATCATGCCAGTTTTCCAACCCCCCAAGCGCTAGTTTGAAGTTCTTAGATCCCACTAGAAGCCCGTACCATTTCTCTGAAAGGTATACGTAGATGATATGCAGGGACTTCCTTTTGGTGAATGTGTGTGCAGGATGGGGTTTTTTTCTGTTTTGCAACCTCTCTCAAGATTTACTGTATACTCCATTTTCCATTTATTTGTCGCCTTCAAGAATGTGACATTCCCGGTACAGCACAGATCTGCCATGACGATAGATAGGTCTTTTCAATGCCAATACCAATAGACCTTAGAGCCGGCTCCCATTGTCCGACTATAGGCCCGTTTCCATTTGCCGATTTCCCGCCACTGATCTACTGTCAAGAACTACCGATGGACTTTTGGCACTGCTGACCTTAAATCTGTCAATGGAAACGACCCAGCTCATGCAATGACCTACAACTTTTTCTGCCTAGATTATGCAATGTGGCACCACATTGTTTAAAATTCTGTGACTTGTAAATTTGAAAAAAAAATATGTAACAAATTTGAGAGCGAAATCAAGTTAGAGAATCACAGCTTATGAGTATATGATTCATTGATTCATCACTGAGGGTCTTGAGGATATTTTTTTCTATTGCAGGGAATAGACGTCCATAATGAGGTGCTGTCTTCGCTGCCGCCAAGCTGAGGAGAATGCTTCAACTCACCATTACGAGACCGTATAACGTGTCTAGTTGACACCCCACTCCATAAGATTTTCATGGAACAAGATCTAATAAGGAGGAGGGAATGGCACGTCTG
Organism: Alentia gelatinosa; assembly: GCA_950022655.1. Lineage (NCBI taxonomy): Eukaryota > Metazoa > Annelida > Polychaeta > Phyllodocida > Polynoidae > Alentia > Alentia gelatinosa. The sequence goes on along the minus strand of OX465591.1, from coordinate 31,860,228 downwards.
GTGACAGTGATGACACTTTTTTGAGGGATGGTAATAGAATGTGAACTATGATATTATTTTATAATCCATTTATTACGAAGTCTCCATAGGAAAGGTATAGCTTGTAGCATGGCATATTCTAGAAAAGAAGAGTCCTATCCATAATGAGGTCAGATCATGGTGTACTTCAAAATAGGTTTCTTTATTATCTATTCAATATCAGTTAATCAAAATCAGTCATAATAATCTCATTTACCATCAGAACTGTCATTAAAGGTTTCGCATGCTAAAAACACTGGAACACTTTATAATGGCGTAAGTTTACATCGACTTACCACAATGCTTAACAGAGCTGTGGTGATATGGTACTGTTTGATAATCCGCAGGATATATCGTGGCTAAAAATAAGATAAAACTCACTATAAAGGTGTGAATGTGTACGACCTATCATAGTTTTTTTCCAGAGATTATGTCCAGGGTGGGGTGGTATATCCGAACCCTGATAAGTTGTTGTTACAAAGGACTTATTATTACTGATGTAAATGGATAACATTTTCAACAATTGTTATATCTGATCAGAGCAATTGATAATCAAGGCTATATCGTAAAAATAATCCTTCGATCGCCCTAGCCCCAAGTTCGTTGTACAAATATCATTGTCCTAGAGCTAGGATGTTTGAAGGACAGGATCAAAACTAGGTGGACAAACGTGCTTTCATAAGGAAAACTTTGATCCTTCAAATAATCCTAACTAGTTCAGAATTGTTCTAACAAAAGGAAAGCTATTGGGTGTCTCACATTTTGCTTGTTCTCAAAGTAGCGCATGATAAGCTGTTAACTTAGGCTTAATCAGTGGTTTTGTTACAAAGTGGCTGGTCGGTGTGGAAGAGAAAGGACTGTGTATCATTCAAAGACAGAAAAGAGCATTCATAGGAGCTGGATTATTCACAGTACACAAGGATATCTTCTTCAATAGAATTTGATCCTTGGCTAGGACAAATAGGCTGTCAGACAGGTCAGAGTTTCCTGGCGGAGGAGATTTTCTAAAAACTGCAGGTAGTGTCACATCGTGGCGTTTTTGTTAGCTGATTTCATCATTTATAGTTATCAATGATTCTAACTGAGTATTTCAGATATGCTCCCTCTAATACGGCCGTTTTGTATTATGTACCATATATTAGAAACATATTTCCTCTAGATTAATTAATAAATAAGACCGTTCTTTGTGAATATGAATTACCTACGTGACCCGAAGGGGTGTCCACCGCAAGTACCCTTTTCTGTAGCTGGACGAGAGTATGTCAGATTTGGCCTATTTGCAGTGTCGCGTCCATAGAGACAGTCCCCAAACCAAGATTGCCTTTATACCTAAACGCTAATACCGGGGACACACCAAGCGAGGGAAGGCAGCGATTTCTGGAATCGCCAACACAAATTGGCGTGTATGTGAGATATTATTTCATAGGAATATCTCCTGCCTATAATTTAGCATATTTGAAGCAATAATCCGGTGAAATACGAAATAAGAGCTCACATATAGGCCATTTTGCGGCCATTCTCGCTTGGTTTGTCTGCGGCTTAAGCCTCGTAGGACCCCTCTAATGCCGGAGACACACCAAGCGAGAAACATAGCAAGTTCCATAATCGCCAACACAAAATGGCTTATATGTGAGTTATCATTTCATATTTCATCTGATTATTGCTTCCAAGATGCTAAATTATAGGCAGGAGATATTCCCATGAAATGATATCTCACATACACGCCAATTTGTGTTGGCGATGCCAGAGATCGCTGCCTTCACTCGCTTGGTGTGTTCCCGGTATACAGTCATACAGTCAGGTTCTTTTAGGGGATCGTTATCCAAAATGATCCATGATATAAAATTAATATTCTTTTATATGTAGTCGTTTCGGGGGGGGGGGGGGTAGATGGTGATTATCTATAATTAATTACAATATCAATATAGTCTGATAATACAACGTAATCATCTGGTTAGCGGCCAATTAGAGCTGATTGGTAGTTGGCGTACTGTACACTACCACGTCCCGCGAGCACTTAGCGAGGTGTCCCGGTGCTGGGTCGTCCTTTATGTGAGCTGCTCGCGAGGGGCGGCCACTGGATAACGGCATCGTCACGAGTACCTCGTCACCTGAGATAATTAACGACCTGCTCATAACCTGCTCAACCAAGCAGGCGTACTGTTTTTACCTCCACTCTCATGCATTTTTTTCTTTGTATTCTCTCTTCCAGGCGCGGTCAGTGAAGTTAAACAACTCCAACCTGCTCACTGTTATCATCTGCGGACATGGCAGAGGTGAGCTGCTCCATGTCTGGGAGTCTCTTCCTATAGGTCAGCTAGGCTTAATATCTCCAGGTCTCGCCCCCGTTGAGTCCGCTCCTAAATATGCTCTTGCTACTGTTTCTGTCAATATGAGGACTGATTTAGGTGTCGGAGTCGTGCTCCAAATGTCAGACATGTCGGGGAAGGTGGAGCGCCTCTTGGCCGGCATGTGGTCACTTTGCGGCTCTTTTTGTTGATTTTCCTCCTTTTTAACTGTGTTTTTCTGTGTTTGTAGTGGCCGGTTCTGGTCAGCTATTACCGGCATTCTTCCTGGTGGCAGCGACGTGGAGTAGGACACGGGCGTGAGATGAGCAGGCGAGCAGTTCCGATGTCCTCAATGAGATCACCTTACCTCCTATTAAAGAGCTGCTCGCAGACTAACCCACCTGGCCACGCCTGCGTGCATTTACTCACTCCTACATCGGCTCTTATTTTGCTGATAAAGCAATTTTAGATTCCATAGGTGGTTAATAAGGGAAGGTGACATACGATCAAGTTCCATCACTCCCATCACTAACCAATGACCGAAGAAAACGGCGGAGATTCTTTGAGTTACCCTAAAAGACTGCCGATGCAGGAACTGACTGTTTGACGGTATTGAAGAATTTGTGACTGTGTAGTGTTTGCACTGTTTATAATGTATTTTTCAGGTACCCACAGATTTTCTGTGAGAAGATCCGTCGGGGTTCCCTTAGCATAATCTTTACAAAATAAATCGGTGGGCGTTCTCTGTAGGTCTCGATATTTCCATTCACTGATTTAACGTTGATGTACTCAAAAAATTTACTGGTCAATGGAAATAGGTTTTAAAGCATCCTAAAGGCCCGTTTCCATTAGCCGATTTCCCGTCACCGATCTACAGTCAGGAACCACTGACGAACTTCTGGCACTGCTGACTCAAATCGGTCAGTAGAGACGACCAAGCTCGTGAAATGACCCTAGACTTTTTATGCTCAGATTATGCAATGTGGCACCACCAACCACTGAGTGCAAGCTTGGTCACTGTGAAATCTACTTCCCTCACCGATCCATCGATACCGACGCACAGTCGGTGGCACCACCAACAGATTTTCTGAGTAACTCAAAAAAGCCATTTTCGTCGGCCAATAGAAACGGGTCTTATGCGAACAAAATCTAACGATCGTTCCCGACTGCAGACTTGTGTTGAATAACCGGCCAATGGAAACAGGCTTTAACCCTTTAACCACCGCACGCCTAACACGAATCTGGAAATGTACCGCCACACCCCCTACCGCATTCCTATTGTAGTACCGCTGCAGGCTTCTACAAGATGTACCCCTGAAACGCCGGCCCATTTTGTCCATAGGCCAGATTTTACCTGTGCATTATTTTGGTTTTCTCCGAGTTCTACTTGTAATTCAACATCTCCATGGCACTATATAGACTCAAAACACACAAATACATTGTTTTTAAACTGTTTTAGTTACATGTTGAACATTTCTTAACCCTTTTGTGCTTAAGTCAACTGAAAAATAAATTTGAAAAAAATTCGAGTTTATGATGCCTCAAGGCATCATGCGGCGGTTCACACGGGAATGCCTCTAGGCATCATGTGGCGGTAGCCATGGGAATGCCTCCAGGCATCATGCGGCGGTTCTCAGGGGAATGCCTGGAGGCATCATGCGGGGGTGAAAGGGTTAAAGCGTCCCAGCGGGGTCAAACCCCTGAAAAGTAGGCTTCTGATTGTGAGGGCATTAGGCGCTGTGACCAGTGCGGTAACGGATGAGCAGGTCATGCCTCGACACGCACTGCTCTGTACCCCGTGTGTCTACACAGACCCCTAGGGGCGCCTGTTTCTCTCCTTCCTTCTTCTTTGTTTTGCTTTTAGCAAGTCTTTTGCGGTGCCAACCTGACAGTCTCCTTGGCCCAGTCGCCAAAGGCGCGGGAAAGCTGGTCGGTCCAAAATGGATTTTCCCGTATGGGGCTTGCGGGTTCTTTCAGAAAAGAGGCTCTGGTCACACACAGAGTAGTGAGAGAAAGTAGAGTAAGAGAAAGAGAGACATGGTGGAGAGAAGAGAGAACGATACACTTGAGAGACCAACCCTGGGAATACTCCTCTACACGCGTAGAAAGGGTAAAAGCTAAAACGTGGGGAAAGCTGACCTGGTTGAAAGGGGCCGAGAGGGGCAGCGGGCTAAAGACCCGAGAGCAGAGTGAATGTGGATGATAAGTCAAATCGTCAGTCGCTGCCTCGCCAATTTGACGAGAGGAGACGTGGAGGAATAGGGACAACTCAAACTGGTTCCGCCCACAACCTCCCAAATCCCTCCCCGCGGTAATGCCCGCCACCCCCACCCCTCTCCGAGCCCCCGCATCCTTCAGAGCCCCCCCCCCCCCCCCTCCGAGGCTCTCTATGGTGAAGGATTTAGGCATCTGAAAGGGGGCCTTTTTGTGCTTCACAGGCAATTTGGTCCTGGGTGACCACCTTGGTCCACTAGCTGCATTAAAAGCGTAGATCATGTGTGTCTTCGAGGAGAGAAATTTATCCATTGAGGGACTGGGCGCTGAGGGCGATATCATCCCCATATCATGTCGGTCGACCCAAAAATTTCCTCAATTGTTTGCAGTAGAGGAGTTTTAAAGAAATGCACCGCCTTGAAATAGTTGTCGGCGTCAAATGATCTGCGTCAAATGATCTGCATAATCATAATCGACAGGTGGTGCCAAATTGTGTAACCTGACACAATCAGACGATAGTCGTCACTCATTTGACGTTGACACTAGATAATTTCTAGTCTCTTACTTCTGAAAGTAGTCATATGGTGCTAAGTTCAAGAATCGTCGCTCAGAATTGTTTAGTGTAAATACGGGTCAGCTGTTTTCTGTCAGGTGTAATGAGATTGAGACGTCCGTTGTTCTCAAACTAGCACCCACAGCCCTGTTCCTGAAATTATCTCCATATAATGCGATTGTTGTGGTTGCAAACTACAACTATTTTGGTCGCTACCAAATATATATGATCAAGTGTGAATAATATCGACTGGTTTCTGATAAAAGCGATTGAATACTCCTTGGAGTTGACGCTGCGCAATAACCTCGAATCCACTAAGACATTACTAAGCGTTGACTCCTCAGAGCATACAGCCGTTTGTATCTGAAACCAGTCGATATTACAGTAAAACCCTGCTTAAAGGGACACCTTCCGTTCTGAGCAAAGTGTCCCATTAAGCGAGATGTCCCCTTAAGCGGGGTTTAGATAAACTAGATAAAGATTTCTGGTTTTTTTTGGTTTTTTTAATTTTTTTATTGACAAAACGGTTCTTACAGGCGTAAGATCTTCCACCGCAAGTGGGATCCCGGGAAACGACAAGTACACGTAAAGCTTTTCATTTATATAATATAATAAAATATAAACTACATAATACAATGATGATGGATGATGAAGATGAAAAGACAGGTTCTTCTGTAAAATCCTTACATGGTCTTAGCATCTTCAGTCAAAACAAGAGTATCTATCTATACATGATCTTAACATCTCCAATCAAAACGAGAATATTTCTCTTTGGCATATTTTTTAAACAACCGATGATCCGTTATATGTTGTATGTTAGGATCCAAACCATTCCATAATAGTAAACCCCGATAGTAAGGTGCTTTATAATATTTACTGCTGTGTACTCTTTCAGTTTTAAAACAAATTTTATTTTTGCTACGTGTTATTCGATTACGAGAATCAATATTACCGGGATCTAAAATTTGTTTATGCATCATGCTCAATAGCTGCAAGTTTCTTCTACAATCAAGGTAATCAATACCCGTTTCATTATGGAGGCTCTCGATACTTTGGAATCTACCCCAATCCTGTTTTATTATACGGAGAGCTCGATTTTGAGCAATTTGTAGTTTACAAACGAGATCTTGGTTAGCACCATCAATCACAAAGGAACAATATTCCAGTGTGGGACGTACTACGGTCACATAAATTAATTTAGCAGTATTTTTATCAATATATTTTCTTATTTTTCCTAACCTGAATAACCGATTACTCGCATTTTTATTTACTTCATTAATATGTCGCTTAAAATTTAAGGTTGTATCCATAGTTATCCCTAAGTATTTGTAGTTAGTTACTGTTTCGAGGGTTTCCCCATCACAAATTAAATCAAGATTACCTAAATACTTTAATCGATTTTCAGAAGAGAACCACATACTTTTTGTTTTTTTCTTGTTAATCGTAAGACCATATGTACAACACCATTCCGAAATAATATCCAGAGATATCTTTAGTGAATTTTTGATAGCTGTAGTTGAGTGATCTACACAAAATGATCTACTACTACAAAATGAGGACTAATTAGAGAATTGTTGCACAAATCATTTATAAACAAATTAAAAAAAATCGGCCCCAATACCAACCCCTGAGGGACTCCAAAGGCAACGGATTGAGTTTCAGATAATTTATTATTTATTTTTACCTTTTGTGATCTATTTTGTAGATAGTTCTCAATCCAGTTTACGATATTTATTGGTAGTTTATGTTCATATCTTAACTTATTTATTAACATATCATGAGGCACAGAATCGAAGGCCTTTTTTAGGTCTATAAAAATGGCCGCCATGTTCATTCCATTATTTCGAGCATTATAAATTTCTTTTGTGAATTGAAAAATAGCATCACAGGTGCCAATTCCTTTGCGGAAACCATACTGTCTAATATTCAATAAATTATGTTCTTCAATTAATAAATCTAAAAAGGTGACTACATGTTTCTCCAATATTTTTATGGGAATAGGTGTTAAAGTTATGGGACGCCAATTTTCTATTTTATTTAAATTGCCACTTTTTGGTATGGCAACAACAGTTCCGATTTTCCAGATTTCGGGGATTATACCTTTTTGAAGTGAACAATTAAATAAATGAGTATACTCAGCCTTCAAAATTAACATAGAGTCCCTAATCATCCTAGCAGATATATTATCTATTCCAGAACTTTTCGTTATGCATATGTCATTAGCTAATTTTGTAACGTCCGATTGGTTAATATTATATTAATAGGTTCTATATCATCAACTATATTATCTTTGAGGGCTTCCTCCGAACCAAGTAGGTTCCCCTTAAGCGAGGTGTCCCAGATGCGGGGTTTTACTGTATGTATATAAATCATTGCAATACAAAATCGATTTAGGCTATCCACAAGGGTTCTTTGGATCTCTCTCTCCTGATTGAAAACTCAAAAAATGATAGCTCACACAATACCCAATTTTCTAGAAATATTGCAACCAAGTTGATGAAGCAAACTGAAATTCAACAATGTACAAGGTTTTTCTTGTTATTACGATATGTGGTTTATATTAGTATTTCAATATCATCCCGGTTTTTCTGGTTGCGTACGCTTTTAAGCATCACCGTATTCTGTTTAAATTCATGATTTAACATAAAAGTGAAAAAAAAATTACAAAACGTCATTTAATTCTGACAGGATATTGATTCTCAAGCCACTTAAGGTATAGAGCTTTTTTTATATATATTTGCTTTCAATCCCTGTGTTATTGTTTTCGTCATCCCACCTTTTAAGTACTGATGAAATCCATGCAGTCTAAAAATATCCCCTTGTAGCTGACAATTTCCAATTTGCTTTCTTGCTGGCAGTACATGCGGGGAGGGGTACGTTAGTGAGTGTAAGCGGATACCGCTTGTAATATTGTAGGCTGATGGCGCTAAATGTCAGCGGGCAAACCACCGCCGGTGTATTAAGACACATGATACAGGACGATACACGGCGATACGTGGAGAGCCCGCGTGTCAGGTAACCGCGCCGTCAGCCCCCCGCCGGCTGTCAGTCCACCCGATCACGGCAGGCAGTAATCAGACTTCATCCAGCTCCATTTAATTGTGTACAGCAGTGAGTGCTATGAGACTGAGTCCCGCTCAAGTCGGGGAGCACCAAGGCAGCATCGGGGGAATCGCCGACATAAATGAAATGTATGTATGTGAGATATTATTTTCATAGTAATATCTCCAACCGATGATTTCGCGTATCGGAGGCAATAATCAGGTGAAATATGAAATTGTATTTCAAAGTTCGCGGATATTGGTTTAGCAACGGATTCATCCAGATTTAGTGTATTTACAAAAAAAAGTATGAGATGGAATTGTTTTTAGTTAAATCTTTTCGCCACTGACTCCTGGAGTCATTGGCGTAAAGGCCATTTTCTCCGTTTTTCTACAGAGATAAAATTATGAAATTGTAGCTCGCATACACGCCATTTTGTGTTTCTCGCTTGGTGTGTCCCCGGCATCAACCACCCACCCAACCCCACCCCGCAGCCATGCCCCAGGCCGGGTTCCCACCGACAAGCCCCTGCTAAAGCCATTGTCACTCGTCATCAAAATGAAACACTACCTTTGTCATCTCTTCTTTTTTCCCAACCCTCCCACCTTTCAATTTGTTTCCCCCTTCCCGTCTTCATTTCAATTTTCATTGCCAGCGTGGTTGATTCATTTTCAGATATTGGGTATTGCTGGAGCTGTTGTACGAGATGGAAGTTTTTATTTGATGTATGCGGCATGGCGTGTCCACTGTGTATTATCTCTAACAGGAGCGGCCCACGAGGTAGGCTGTTCGTTGTACATATGCAGATGTCTACTAAATAACTTATTTAAGACGATGTACTTGGAATGCTACATTGAGTTACTGCTGGTATACAGTGAGCAAAGGGATTAGAGAGTCCTCCATTACCGGCTCCTGCGAAAAACCAAAGCTGACCGGAAAATATATGCAGAGTAATTCTAATAGATTCCATGTTGCTAACCGTGCAATTGATGTATTATCTCACTACATATATATGTTTCACTACTCTATACTAGAACTATTCTCACTTCAAATATTCATGTATCCTTTTATGTTATGTTTCCTGCTGTGTACTTATATTTCATGGAAGATATTTCATGGAAGCAATGTCCTTAAGGGGTTAAGAAAGAGGTGTATATTACGAGGATTATCAGTGAATTGCTTAAATTATTTATCATATCATAGCTAAATGGTGCCCAAACAATAAGGCAACGGGATTCTCTGCATCACTTAACATTGGTGAGGAGGGGGGAGACATCAGCAGCTTGTGAAAGAGGTAATAAATGGTGAATAGAAATCTCGGATAACAGATAAGTCTTTCACACTGACCTAAAAGAATAATGACCATGTTTTATCTTTAGATAGGAAATTGCCCTTTGAACCTGTATCTCTATCAGAGAACATTGCATGATTTCACCTATTGTTTTTGCTGGCTGGAAATCACCAACATTCACACAATGGATGGACTCTGATGCAGTGGCAGTATTGCTGACTGGGGTTAGTTCTTTGGGTCATGTTACCGTATTCGGTGAACTGCGCTTCTGGTGAATAGATTTGTATCAGGTTTCACCGAGCCTAGCTTATTGCCCCATTTCTTTCTTCTTTGTATCGTTTTGTAACAGAATGGATGTTTCCATTCCCAGGTAAGGCAGAAACTGAAGATTACGAATATGGAAAAGGTCGACCAAGGGTCGTGCTTAATTTATACACGCAAAATTCGCGTTCACCTTTTACAATATGCGCTGAACAGTTGGGAAAGCGCCTGAAAAGTATTCTCTTTATGAGAAGAAATTTCTGCTGATTTCGTAAAGATTTCTTCTATTTAAGGCTCAACGTCCATTGAGCTCCCCATACCCTACGATAGACCTTACGATGGGTATAGCGGGATGCATCCTCGGGTGTGTCGGCTACGTGTTAAGGCATGGCGTCCACCTAGTACGATAGAAATTTAGACCGATATGGCACCGATACAAAAAGAAAATATCGGAGACATATCGGGAAGGTTCAAAATCGTAGACATATGTCTAGACATGCCAATCCACCACGCATTGTATGGGGTGTCTAATCGCAGAAACGTGGTCAACTGCCCCGATATTAGCTGACCTTCCGACGCGATTTTTATTTTTTATCGGTAGGTGCATCGTAGACCATATCGGAGCCATATCGCAGTAGGTGGATGCTGGGCTTAAAGTTCACTTTCCAAAGCTATATCGATATTGTATCTAGAGATGCATTATAAGGCCTATGGTAGGGTATCGGGAGCTCAGTGGAAGCCGGGCCTAAGTATTACTTGAGTTTGTGATGACGCAGTTTTCGGATCTAGTATTGTGGGAGCATGAAAAATAATCTGATTTTTCACACTTTATATTAGGGAACGCAAATCGCCACGAAAATGTTGCCTTAAATCCAATGCGATTTCGGAACATTGATGTACCTTTGTTGGCGACAAAGGAACAGTACGTTGCCTCAGGTGAAGCATCCTCACGGAGTCGGCCCTAGTCAGTAGATGTGGGGGAGCTAGGCAAGGGTCAGCCAACGATTAGAGAACCCATCCCCCCGAGATGTTCTTTTATCACGAACGAGTTGGTCAATGTTCCTAAATCGCTCACCAAAGGTTTATCAGCATGTTGATAAATACAGTTGGCGACAATGGAACATTTGCCGCTGGTCGAGCGACGGGTTAGGTAATTTGCCTGGGACAAGTTCACCAACTCCTATATGATTTGGGAACTAATCGTTCAACCCCAAATCGGTTGGTGTGCATTGGACTTAAAGCGAGATTTACACGTAGCGACTACTATACATGAGATGGGGGTACTTCACACCTTTTCCCCATCTCAGGCAATTCCCCTGTGGTACGAAAATCTCAGCGAAAGGTGCCGTGTTTTGCTTCATATAATCCCAAGGAAGAAAGGTGAATTTGATGAATATGTTTAAAATCAAGAACTCTTCAGATTCTATACCTCGTTAGGGGTAACCGTCACTAATAATTGCAAGGGAGAAGAAACTGTGTCAGGGAAATGGAACACTACGATTCAGAAGAGAAAATTGGTGTCCAGTATGGAATTACTGCAGGAATTGTCCCAGACAAACAATCAACATGAGTCCCATCGTGTGATATTGACTTTACTCAGAATTATTTTTCAAATCTCCCAGCGATACTAAGACACACTAAACACGCTAGTTCACAAGGTAGCTACATTACCTAAGTTAATTAGTCTACGTAATGAAGCAAATGATGCTTCACCCTCTGACTACCTGTCTCCCCCTTAAATACCCACAGAAAGGAGAGCCACCAGACGTCTCACCCTCACTCACCATCGCTCTCACTTTTAGGCAGCCCCCAGCTCGAGTTCTCGTACGCTGGGCTTGTTTGACTGCACACATAGGGTACTAATGAGCTTCTCTGCCTTTACCAGCGCAGTCTAGAGACTTTTAAGGCCGTGCTAGCAACAAGCTAAAGACTAAAGTGCACCTCTGTGGCCATTAATCAGGGTCTAATGTCAGGACTTCAGTCGGCCGCCCGCCCGCCGGGTCAAATTAAGAAATGAAACTTGGTCTCCGATTACATTTTATTATCTGCACGAGTGAAATTTACACGCAGCAAGCAAATGTGGTGTATTTATGATGATTATGGGGTCTAAAGTCAACTGTGAAAAGGATAAGTTTTGATATTGCATGAGATTGGTTTTCCTTGATCCGTCGATGTTAAAGGGAAAGAGCTATATTACGTTAAACATTGAGTTCATACATATACAAAAAATAGCGTTTTTTAATAGTGGACTCTTTGTAATAGTCCTGAGAGTAATGGTTGAGAATTAACATGTACAGACATATTAGAACCGAAGTAACCGAACAGAACTGTGATGTGATAATAGATACAAAAATGATGAGATCTTATTCTATATCTGTATGATTTCAAATTTGGTACTATATCATACACAATTTCTTATTTACCTTTTACAATAACCACGATGAGTTAAAGGGAAAAGTTTATATGACACACACATAAGAGTTTGATTGCTCGCCATTATTAATGCAACTGTTCAGTGTTTTTGCTTTTTATAGTATAACCGTAAAGGTGTTTGTATGAAACTATCATTTTGTTGGGTTTTTTTTCAAAGTTTGTATTCAATTCTGTATGTGGTACAATTCATCCATTGAATACATAAAAAGGTTGTAAAGAATGTTGATTGCTTATCATTCGGTATTCTGCATAAGTCAGATCGGTTGCTCACATGGTGACATAATGAATGATAAGTTAGTACAATTTTGTACAAATTAATAATTTGCAGTTATACAAAATATCAAAGATTGATGTTAACCCATGAAATACTAGCTGCTAGGGGTGCAGTATAGATAATGTTCGGGCTCACTGAGACGTAGTGAATTACCTGTGGACCAATGGCTCAGTAATTGAATTAAATGGCGTTTTACGCGTATTTTTTAGGTAAATGATAAATGAATACGTAGTGACTGAGTTGTAGGGATTCGATTACCGGCCTTTTGTAACATAAATACATCCCTCAGCCTCTGACGTCGGGACGCATTTTGTGTAATACAAAAGACCTCGAACTCCCATCTCTTAGGGATCAGTAACCCCGTTTTCTCTTAATAGTAAATAAAAAGACGAGAAGTAAAGCTGATGTGGGTGTTGTTCGCTGTAACATCTTCACCTGCTTGTGGTACAGAACTACCCGTGATGCCACTCATAACTGTGTACTTTAGTATCTCGGGGTATAGTCCAATCCGCTGGAACACCTGCCGATGGACTCCCGCATCCATAGATAAATCTGACCATTATTGGCCCAACAAAAGAATGGAATAGTTTACCTAGTTGCGGAAATGGGTCTGCATGATTACTTCCTGGGCCCCATTTGAAAGGTTTTTGTCCAGAAGTATCCCGCAAGTGCCGTTTAATAATCTGAATGACATATCCTGGCTTTACAATTAGATATAACTCATGATAAAGGAGTATATTAGACTTGCTCCAGTCCCTGCATCCTATGACTCCCCTCCTCGTTGGGATACAGGATTCATGGGCTAGTCAGAGAAGGATACATACTATAATGAACTTTATTCTTATTGTGTTTAATCATTTAATGAATGTTCATAATCAAAGACTTGAGCAAGTCTAGGAGTATATTACGACCTATCATAGAGTTCGTTTCATAAATTCTGTCGACAAATAGGCTTCCAGAAAGGTGCGGGTGTCCTTGGGGAGGAGAGTTCCTAAGGACTGCAGGTAGTGACACATACTGGGGGCTTAGGTAAATAAATTTATCATTTTTAGTTATCAATGAACTTCACTAACTAGGTTAGATATTTCCCCTCAAACACTGCCGTTTTGTATTTCATACCAAAATATACATATTCCCTTTTAGTTGAATTGATAAATAAGGCTGTTCTTTGTGAATTTGAATCATCGAGAAGTCCTCAGGCGGTGTCTCCCGCTAGGACCCTCTTCTGCAAGTGGAAGGGTGTATGTAGGATATAAGTTACTTTTGTTATACACTTATGGCCTATTTGCGGTGCCTCGTCCGCAGGGACTGACCTCCACTAGGATTGTCCTTATATTTAAATGCAAACTATTCTAGGACCTCCCCTATGTATATACTTTCCTTGGATCACGTAGTTACACTCTTTTTGCATTCATTGTCTGTATTTATTATCAATTGTTGTACATACATTGCGCAATCACGCTGCATAGAAAACCTTATTGTAACAAAGATATGACGGAATATACATTTTGATCTGGGCATACATTGAAACCAGCCGTAATGGCTGAGTATGATCCCAGTATAAATAAAAGTTTTAAAAAACCTCCCCCCCCCCTCCTGGTCCCTTGTAATTACCTTGATTACTAAGAGAAGGTTTTCTTTTTTAACCACTGATTACGTTATCAAGTTACCATGAATACCGTGATGATAAGGAGTGTAAATAAACACGCTTGCTCCGCGCACAATAATGATTTGTATTTCTTTGGATCATTATATTATTTAAAATAACATTTATATTTTGATATATGTAAAACATACACACGTGAATATATCTACAATGTAGTAAGAGGTATGCGACCAGCATCGTAGTCAGGTTGTAGTTATTGAAATACATTTTAGTGAAGTTTTCCCATTAGGACCCATATTTCGTTGAAGCTATTAAACCTAATTAAGACATGAAGGTAAGCGAGACAAGCTTGGCTAAATTAGTTTTATTTCTACGACCAACATCCGGCTGTTACTTGCAAGCAGCTTCAAAATTGTTTTTTTCCCATTTCCATGTCGCTTGTTGGAGCCTGCTTGATTTCAATTAAATCCAGGTAATGCGCTTTACATTTTGCCATAGGGGGAGATGTGACAAATGTGAGTGAGCAAACCATACCTCCATCATGGGTACCGTTTTTGCCTTTGTCCTTAGTGGAGCTTAACCAAACTGGCTCTTAATGGATTAATTAGTTTTGGTGGAAAGGCTTAGCGGTATTTCGTTATGGTGAATCAGCCCATTGTTAGCAGTCATATGTAATGGAAGTCCATATGTCTATTCAATTACTATTTGGTTGTATACCCGTATATATATATATATATATATATATATATATATATATATATATATATATATATATATATATACATACATATATATATACATACATATATATATATATATATATATATATATATATATATATATATATATATATATAATAATCGCCGTAGAGAGATTAGAAAGACAGGTTATTAAAGACATTCTTCTGTCGCACGATTTCATAGGGATAGTCTTCTCATAGGAATACTGACAATAATGGGAATGGTATCAAAGTATATAAAACAGAAGGAACAGGTGGGAATATTTGAAAATCAGTCTCTACTGGCAACATCTGGGGTCGTTGCTCATAGAAATGTGAGGAAAGCGTTGCTCCAGTAATATCGGATCGTGTGGTGTAGTATCGTTATTTTCTTGCTGTATCGCTACCTTTTACAACACCGCAGTTTCAGTGTCATAGGTTAAGGATTCATTCGATTTTTAATTAGATATAGATAGCGACATAATTATAATGCGATCCGCAAAAAATCTGGAGCAACGCTTTTGACCTCGGGCCGCTATTCTGCGATCTGCAATACGTGGAACAACGCCCCCTGATAAAGTATGCATGGTCACATAATAACAATAGTGTTCCCTGAACCCGTGTATCAAGTATTACCTGTGTCTCTTTCAACAGTGAGTCGCCAGGAATATTCATGGTATTTCAATTGGCTGTAGAGGAGGCTTCTTTAAATACTCATGTTTCTAAGAGAATGGCACAGAACTGACGTTTCCTGCCTCAATGAAGAAATTAACATGCTAATTAAGCTGTGTTTTGGCCAGCCGTCATACTCTCTGGTGCGGAAGATTTCCTTGTGATGTACGAGCCTCTCTCACTGGAGGAAGCAGGAGAGAAAACGTTCCTGTGGGAAGTGAGGGTGCTTCTTGAGGAAATACAATGTTCCCATTCCATCTCATCAGAGGTATGTTAATACTAGGATTCAAAATAAGTAATTATCTGCAACGGTAGAAGGTTTAAAAAATGCGTATTTACAAATGCTCATGTTTCACTGCATCCTTTCGTTGTTCTTGAGAAGGAGAAGGAGTGTATTTAGTGTCTCAATTTATCTTAGCCTGGTATAAACGTCCAAAGGCTTAACATTAGGAACATGTACTCAAGAGGCCTGTGAGTACTGTAACTCATACTCAATAGGTGACAAACAAATAAATATATTCAGGCTAAATGAAATCAAAAACATTCGTGCTTGATCTGAGTATCCGTTCACCATCTCGTTTGGACTGCTTCAGAATATTCACTCGGCTGTCGCTTCGTCCATATCATTATTTATTATATACTCATGCCGTATATACTCTAAATACGCACTGTTTCGCCATATAACGTAAAAATACTGTGCGGACCACTGGTCCGTACACTATTATATGGACTAGCTACCCATACTCGTTTATTAGATATTGATTGTTAAGCCAAATGAATTTTTTTTTAATTTCGGGTATATCGTAAATATAGAACGACCTACCATGCTTGTACAAGACACAAAAGTCGATGATAATTCATGGTTTGTACAGAACTCGGCGTAAACGCCTCGTTCCGTACGAACCGTGAATTATCATCTCGTTTTGTAGCTTGTACAGCATGGTCAGGACGTTCTATATAAATACCTATGCAGAAACTCAGTGTATATATTTACTGCTCCTATGGGTATAGTTATTGTACACAGATTGCACTGTACTCCATGAAACTATGTACAGGTGCCTTTGGATACTGACAGACTGCACGCTTTGGCTGACAGACTGCATCCATTGAGCCTTCGTTGTCTCCGATAAATTTGTTCATAACTCGCTCTAAACAGCTCGTTCCGAACAAATTTATCGGAGACAACTCATAAATCTATCCCGTATTGTCACCATAACCATGATTTCACATATTACTGAACACTCTAAACTCGATGGCGAACGAGAAACAGACCAAACACTCATCTATTTATCATCTCCATTGTCGTAGTGTGCAGCATTGGCCACACGTCATAAACACACTCAACAACATCACACGCATCCGTCTTTTTTTTCTCTCACAATTTGTCATGAGGCACAGCCGAATCGGTTTGACGTGACAAGAGCACATCGGAGTGCTGGCAACATCCCAGGGCATATTGGCCAATGGCGGCATGCGATGGAGGCACGTGACAGAAGCATATCACGTGACCATACTGTGCTCATACGCCTTTCAACAATGTGTTGCCAACCCAGCTCGACATGGTGAATTTTGTACTAAATCTCACATGTGGATTTTAATTGATAAGATTTAACAAAGGGTTGCTGTGACGTGTAAGGTCATGAGATCCCCGATATGGTGGTCCTAAATCGTATAGCAGGTGGGAATTAGGTGCCTGTAGTACTAGGAAGAATTTTAATCAATGAGATTTAACATAGGCTTGTTGTGACGTGTTAGGTCATGAGGTCCCGATGTGTTGGTCCTAAAACGTATAGCAGGTGGGAATTAGGTGCCTGTAGTACTAGGAAGTTAGCTCTTAGCTTAATATTTACAGATAGTTATATATAAATATTGCTCCTGGTACAGCTGTTTCTTCTGCGTTCACCTTCAACCATCCCTTCCTATCTCTTATCACTATTATCTTAATCATACAGATTAGTAGTTAAATATCAGACCTTTACTGATCAGATCTAATGTAACCGATGAAATCTCATAGTCGACAAAACCTTTGGTAATCAAATAATAACTAATTCAGTTTGGAACCTGTTCCTAGCATACGATGTGACCATATAAATGGCTAGAACCCACATGCATATAATCGTTATGTAAAGAAATTGGAATATCTAAAACCAGGTATGGTTATCATCAATGGCTGCCATCCATGACGGCCAGTCAGAGACTAAAGTCCCTGATATCACCCTCCTGTTATCATCCCCGGCTCGGAGATCTCTGTGCGCTCCTCATTCTGTGAGCTGCTCATACAGAGAGACGCCCAGTGTTGAGGGAGCTGCTCAGATATAAAGCAATTACAGACGTTCATTGTCTGAACCTTGGCTGTCGTCTACTCTTGATGGTCCTGTCAGGTAACGGCCTTTATGAGGCTCACACACGCCATCTCCACTGTGAGTCCATGCCTCGTGATGTGGGCCTAAAGAGACCAGACCATTCTCTTCAAGTTAAGTTCCTCCTCCATTGAAGGAGCTCTAGCACTTGTGACCAGGATAATATTATTTTGTGGTCTATGGTGCATTAGAACTTGCATGGTCAATATGCGTGTAGTAAGAGTCTGCACTGTTCAGAGAGAACTGATATATCTCTATGTTAATTGATGTACTAGTTAATGATAGATATAGAATATCAATAAACATCAATAAGTACTATGATAAAAAATGAAGTACAAGCAGCCTTCATTTGCAATGAGTAACTAACGGAATAAGGATCCGAGGGATCTTAAAAAACTTTCTCTGAACTAATTGCATATCTCTGAATTTGATGAAGTTTCTTAGAAATATATATATATATATATATATATATATATATATAATGAATAACAAACACGAACATGAGATTGGTGTGTGTTAATATCATATCACCTCTCCATTTGATACAGTAACATTAAATTTTCTAGGCATGAACAACACGTCAGGTATAGTGAAAGCTGAGATGGCAAGCGGCCTAACGGTCACGAACATAATTACAGCGGAATAAAACAAATTTAGTTAACATACAGGTCGATGGACCTTAGATAATACGGCATGGGTACATCTGGTGTTACAGGGATAGTGGGCAGGTAAATATCGTCATCCGGCATTGAGTACTCAGAGAGAAGTGAGGGTGAGAGCGGTCACGTGATTAATGTAAGGGTTGGCGGTAGGTGGCACCACCGTGAAATTATACGTAATGTACCATTACTTCTAATACCATGGTAAGGTATCTAGCTAGATACCGTGACGTTGATATATGAAGATAACTATTGATACATGGTAACATGGTAAAGAGTCATGATTATATTCTTATACAATGTATAGTGCTATATGTATACATGTACATATATATAAGGCGCTTTTCGTGTGTGTGTCGTTTAGTTGCTCATATAAGTAACACAGAGCAAATAAAACCTTTAAACATGTATGCCTATGCATTATTTCGTACCGCTTATCAAAATTTCAATCTCAACACAGTCAGAGGAATAATATTTCACCAAAATCAAAAAGGTGTTGATAAATTAGAGATAATCATCGCCGATGGCAATTCTAGAAAGAAATCGCCATTCACGACGAAAACCCGCAGATTAATTTCAATTTATTCAAATTGAAACGAATCCCCTTAATGGTACATCTACAGAGAAGCCATCCGTCCCACTCGACTTAGGCTATATAGGCACCTGTTACCCAGCCATCTTGATGAAAGTCTGATTAAGCTAATATGATTCGATGGTTGGCTTTTTAGTGTCTGGGGACGTGGAGCGGCTGGTGCAGACACGAGCCCTGCCCCAGACTCATTGAGCAGTACCGAGCTGCTCTTAGAGAGGGACTTTCAGCGACATCTGTCACCCACCGAGCTACTCACACGCTCACAACTACCTCCATTTAGAGGGCATTAAGTGATCAAACAACAGTGTCCCAGCTTAGCCGTCCCATTAGGGAGTCTCCCTCTTTATATGATGCACCATCTTCAATGCATCAACCTGGAAGTGTATACCAAAGAATATTCTGCCTATTTGCAATTTGAAGTGTACATAGGATTGGATTTATTTAATATTTCACAGGGGGATTATACATGTGGTATGGAAATGGTAATGGATAGCGGTATGGAATTAAAACCGCTAATTCAGAATAGTGATTCGTGATGGAAAGCTCTATAGAATTTAACGTAGGTTGATGTAGAAACGTTACTCTTATTTTCATGAGTGTCCATTTAAAACTGATATTTGAGACCTTCCACTCTGACCAAAAATTAGATCAACATGCTTTAATGTGCCGTCTTATTAGGGAAACGATATGAGCTGAATAAAGTGCTGCGTTATGCTTGAAATCTAAACTGTTTAACAGAGTAACCTCTCTAAGCAATAGCATGTGGGACCTTAGACATGTATTCTTAAGTAATAGCATGTAAGATCTTAGACATGGTTGCTGACGAGCTTAATTGTTATACCTGGTGTATCTACAAGACATGTCATGAAAAATAAGGCTGCTATTGATATAGAGATTATCATTAATTGTATGATTCAAGTCGTTTTTTTATTGATAACTTATATACACTACTCAGAAATTCTACCAAAGGAATTATTAGATAACTATCATATAAGTTAAGAGAGAAACTAACTCGGGGATGAGCTGGATCCGTTTTTCAGATCATTGATTGATCACAAGACATTCTTTTACCGACATGTTTCTGACTTTGAAGTCCTTCATCGTGGTGTTACATCATATTCCTCGGATTATTAAGGTGCTTCAGATATGCCCAACAAGGATGCAATACATCGGTATGACACCCATTAAAGATGTTTATTGCCGTGAATGTCTCCTTCCATAATACACAAGGTCCCCAGGCGCCGTGGAGGGTGACAAGGACATGACGTGCGGCCGAGGACCCGGCCCTCTGACCGGTGCTTGCCGGGCGGGACGTGCCCGCACCGTGCCCCGTCTGCGTCAGGGCGCCGCCCGGCACTGAATCAAAAGTACCGCCGTGAATACTGCATCAGCCACACTCACTGCGGGCCGAGCAGCTCAGAGACCCGCCACTAACTCACACCGCCTCGCGCCCTCTTATAACGTTACGGGTGCGTACTGCACGGTCACCTGCTGCATATAGACGGCAGGGTAAAACTCCGCCCCGGTCCTCCTGTACACTAGAGGGTGTGGGTATGGGTGAATTAAGGAAGGCTTAGCCTGGGTGACTTTGGGGGAATCATTTCTGAGAATTAGGAGGATATTGAGAAGCAAGGGTGTACACCGTCCAATGCCACTAATAAGGGCATAGAGAGAGAGATAGAGAGAGAGGCATAGAGAGAGAGAGAGGGAATGAGAGAGAGAGAGAGAGAGAGAGAGAGAGAGAGAGCGGGAAAGAGTGATAGAGAGAGAGAGGGCGAGAGAGAAGGCCCGTTTCCATTGGAGGACGAAAACGGCGGAGATTTTTTTAGATACCCAGAAAGTCTGTCGGTGGTGCCACTGACTGGGATTCGGTATCGAAAATTCGGTGAGGTTAGTATATTTCACTCAGTGACTAAGCTTTCACTCAGTGGTGGGTGGTGCCACATTGCATAATCTAAGCAGAAAAAGTCTTGGGTCATTTCATGAGCTGGGTCGTTTCCATTGACCGATTTAAGGTCAGCAGTGCCAAAAGTCTGTCGGTTCCTGTAGATTGGTGACGGGAAATGGGCCACTAGAAACGGACCTAGGGAGAGAGGGAGGGAGGGAGGGAGGGAGGGAGGGAGGGAGGGAGGGAGGGAGGGAGGGAGGGAGGGAGGGAGGGAGGGAGGGAGGGAGGGAGGGAGGGAGGGAGGGAGGGAGGGAGGGAGGGAGGGAGGGAGGGAGGGAGGGAGGGAGGGAGGGAGGGAGGGAGGGAGGGAGGGAGGGAGGGAGGCAGGGAGGGAGGCAGGGAGGGAGGGAGGGAGGGAGGGAGGGAGGGAGGGAGGGAGGGAGGGAGGGAGGGAGGGAGGGAGGGAGGGTGAGAGGGAGGAGGGTGAGAGGGAGGAGGGTGAGAGGGAGGAGGGTGAGAGGGAGGGGGAGGGTGAGAGGGAGGGGGAGGGAGGGAGGGGGAGAGGGAGGAGGGTGAGAGGGAGGGAGGGTGAGAGGGAGGGGGAGGGAGGGAGGGTGAGAGGGAGGAGGGTGAGAGGGAGGGAGGGTGAGAGGGAGGAGGGTGAGAGGGAGGGAGAGTGAGAGGGAGGAAGGGTGAGAGGGAGGAGGGTGAGAGGGGGGAGGGTGAGAGGGAGGAGGGTGAGAGGAAGGAGGGTGAGAGGGAGGAGGGTGAGAGGGGGGAGGGTGAGAGGGAGGGAGGGTGAGAGGGAGGAGGGTGAGAGGGAGGAGGGTGAGAGGGAGGAGGGTGAGAGGGAGGGAGGGTGAGAGGGAGGGAGGGTGAGAGGGAGGGAGGGTGAGAGGGAGGGAGGGTGAGAGGGAGGGGGAGGGAGGGAGGGTGAGAGGGAGGAGGGTGAGAGGGAGGGAGGGTGAGAGGGAGGAGGGTGAGAGGGAGGGAGAGTGAGAGGGAGGAAGGGTGAGAGGGAGGAGGGTGAGAGGGGGGAGGGTAAGAGGGAGGAGGGTGAGAGGGAGGAGGGTGAGAGGGAGGAGGGTGAGAGGGGGGAGGGTGAGAGGGAGGGAGGGTGAGAGGGAGGAGGGTGAGAGGGAGGAGGGTGAGAGGGAGGAGGGTGAGAGGGAGGGAGGGTGAGAGGGAGGGAGGGTGAGAGGGAGGGAGGGTGAGAGGGAGGAGGGTGAGAGGGAGGAGGGTGAGAGGGGGGAGGGTAAGAGGGAGGAGGGTGAGAGGGAGGAGGGTGAGAGGGAGGAGGGTGAGAGGGGGGAGGGTGAGAGGGAGGGAGGGTGAGAGGGAGGAGGGTGAGAGGGAGGAGGGTGAGAGGGAGGAGGGTGAGAGGGAGGGAGGGTGAGAGGGAGGGAGGGTGAGAGGGAGGGAGGGTGAGAGGGAGGAGGGTGAGAGGGAGGAGAGTGAGAGGGAGGAGGGTGAGAGGGAGGGAGGGTGAGAGGGAGGGAGGGTGAGAGGGAGGAAGGGGAGGGGGAGGAGGGTGAGAGGGAGGAGGGTGAGAGGGAGGGAGGGTGAGAGGGAGGGAGGGTGAGAGGGAGGGAGGGTGAGAGGGAGGAAGGGGAGGGGGAGGAGGGTGAGAGGGAGGAGGGTGAGAGGGAGGAAGGGGAGGGGGAGAAGGGTGAGAGGTAGGAGGGTGAGAGGGAGGAGGGTGAGAGGGAGGGGGAGGGAGGGAGGGAGACAGACAGACAGACAGACAGACAGACAGAAGCGAGTGGGTACTTAACCAGGCAGATCACAGCTGAGGAGATTAGTTGTCATGGGTATGCCTGGTGATGGTACTATATTGCTATCCTGGAGATGAGTATGAGCTAGTGTTAGTAAGACACATTCAATATGTATGTGTGTTGCCTTTGTGACTCGTGTAACTACACTGTATGTGCCTATGGCATATTCTATTTTGAAAAATAATTCCTCAACCGGAATCCGTGAGCCCTTTTCCCTGTTTGGTCCCTCCGAACTGTTTCCCATTGAGAACATCTTAGGGCGTATTTTGTGTTACGACTGTACATACTTTGATGATACTGGCAGATACGCAGACACTGTTCCCTGTAGACACTAACTTCGGACAAGGCACCCCTGGTAGTTTTGTTCCATAGGCTTCACATCGGGAACCCGTTCTTCATGCCCCATACAAGTATTAAGGTCCGGTCCCCATGGTCTATATCCTGTGTGTCATCCATTCTTTTAGTGTTTTCAATGGTGAGATAAATACAGAAAGCAAGTTTTGGTCAAAGACGTTGTTCTCAAACTCATTCGAATGCTATGTGATATTCACTCAGCTGTCGCCTCGATCATATCACTATGCATCAAACTTGTCGAGAGCGATCACCTTTGTTTTTCTTCTTTAGTCCCAAGTAGGAAGATATGTAACGATCTGCAGGACTGCGATCAGGTGTCCTCCTGCATGCCCCTCTTCCCTCCATTCTCGACGGAACACACATACAACCCCTCTCGACTCAGCCCGTCCCACGGTATACGTTTATACTGACGCGGCGCTCAATAATGCAGTGTGACGTGGGAACGGTGTGCCCGTGCAGGACACTTCTCCGTGCATTATTTACCTGGCCACCCCTGTGTGTCCCGGCCAGGCTATGTACAGCATAGAGCATGACGGTAGCGCACCCTGTCCATCGCGTCTTATAGGACAAGCTCCTAATATCAGCAAAATTCAAGTATACTTTCTGACAATCTATCTAAGTTTGGATTTTCAGTGGATATAACTGGAATCAAATCACAGTACATAAGCGATTTCTAGCAATAGATTTTTTTCGATCAAAATTATAGAATTTAACTAATTTTTTCCGTTTTTTTTTTTAAATTCCAGTGTTAAGGAAATAAAAAACTCCATTTTAATTACCTATAAAGTTACAGTCACAGCGGACACGAACATTATTATTACTGCACCCCTAGCAGCGGGCAGTATTTAATAGACATTCGGACACAGGTATATGATAATATACTATTTTGATATACTTTGAACTTCTTTTATGAAAATAGACAATAATCGAAGGTTTTTTGGACAGCCAATCGTAAACCACTAGGGGTTAACGCATAGTAATACAAGAGCATTAGCGTTATTACGACGCGAACCTCGAGTGGTTTACCGAGCCGCCCGTCCAAAAACCAATGTTTGTTGTATTTATCAGCCATCTTCTCGAGTAAGTTAAACCCATGTAATGCCATAGTAAAAGGCATTCTTCTTCTTTTTTTGAATTCTTTATTTATCCTGGAAAACGATCGGTTGTTAGCCGGTTTGATTTCGGTTCCAGCCTTACATCATTCACATGGCTGTTTACCTGGTTTTGCTTGACATCATATCAAAAGGACTATTCTTTTGCTCTACATCCCAAAGGATCTATAATTCCGTAATCGATGGTATTCAGGCCGTATATAATTGATTCGAAATCCGTGTACAATGGGTATCGTATCTGACAGTTTTTAAATAATGAGTAGTGCTTTATTAAATCCCCATACATTTTCAATGGGGACTCTGTATGTGATGGATGATAAAGTTCCCCATAACCTCTAAGAAAACCTGAGAGTGACTGGAAATAGATTCTCGGGGGTACCTTTAGGAAGCCGCCCCTTGGCCGACCCTAGTCTCTGCGTGTCTCCCATCTGAGACGACAGTTGCATTATGCATTCTAATTGCGCGTGTAAACTAGAGGCATTTGACATCCGCGGGAACCTAACTGAATTATTGAGCACAGAAGGCGTGACCTTTGGCTGGGATGCGTTTATCCCGATCTCCATTAACTGATTCTGATTGATGTTGAATCCCATCCGTCCTGATTTCTCTCACCCCTGTTGTGACCTGTTCCTGTTTCTAATTGACACACCTTATTCTACCTGCCACTTTGCCTCCATCGTGAACTCGGTCTGATTTTTAATTGACACACATTAATCTAATTCCTATTGTATCTCTTCTGTGTATTATTAGTATTGGGTATCATCCTCAGAACTTATTTACATCCCTTTCTAGTCTTGGCTATGAATTGTTTGTGGTTCGAACTTAGGCCACATCGCATCCTTTTGTGAATCCTATTCGACGTGAATTCACATATTCAATGCGTGTCGTGGTATCATTTGACAAAGGCCTGTCTTCTCTGTGTTCCTTCTTAAAGAGCCTTCTAAGGATTTGTTTTATCTATTGTGTCACATGAGAATCTTTTGTGTTACATGAAAACCAATCTTAAATCTGAGTGAAAAGCAGAAGTTAATGAGGACGGAAAGATCAGTGACTGATATTTATCTCAAATATCATAAATTTGAGTTTGTGTTAACAAGAACGACCACCTGCCCTTATCTTTTTGCGAGGCTTGCATCAAAGTGCAGCTTATAATTTACCAAAAACATCCCATAGGCAAGCTGCAAATTCACCTATGAACAAGTCTGATTCTTTAACCGTTTTGTGGGGAATGGAGAGTCATTGTGGAACCTCACTTAACCCTTTAAGGACGCATGATGCCTGGAGGCATCACCACGCTAAAGACGCATGATGCCTGGAGGTATCACCACGCTAAAGACGCATGATGCCTTGGGGCATCATTGTCCCAATATCAATAAGAATGTTTTAACAAAGAAATAATATATGTAATATGAAAATGTAGATATAATATCATATTCAGTATTTCTATTAAAAAGAAATAAAATATTTATGATTATGTATCATATTGCATGATTATAAACTTGGATATCAGTTTTTACTATTATGTGGCCGTCCTGTAGCCAGACTGCCACCAGTATCCGTCCTTATGGGAGTAGCTGGAACCCAGGCAGCAGTCCTTAAAGGGTTAATCAAGTGCATTACTACATCTCTTATCGATGAGGGTATGCTGATGTGAAATTCCTGTAGGCACGTAGCATTTTAAGATCCGGGGATTTGATTTTGTTTGAATCCGGATATTTGACCAATTATTTCCCTTTTTGGCCATCGTCAAGTTAACATAGAGAAAGGGATAACTAAATGTAAAACATGGAACGATCCCAGGACGCTGCCCTATCCTTATAGCCTTTACGAGGGATCTAATTCCCATTCGTCCTTCTATTGTTCAGTCCCTACTGTGTTTTACTTCACCATAAAACCATAGGAGCAATAGGTAACTACCTCATTGTGGAGTACATTTAATGTCGTTTAGTAATTGGTGACAATGTTATTTAGTTGTTATTCTTCTACCGAGCCGGTGAGACAGAAAAACAAGGCGTCGTCACAGACGATGGGTTACTTTTTACCCCAGCCCCTCCTCCTCCGCTAAATACCTAAGGAAGGAAGAGTTGATGCTTCTTCCTCCAGCAATTCCTTCCAGCTGTCTACTCCATCAAAACTACAAAGGTCAGTGTTCGTCGTTAAGTTCAGGCTAATAATGGATTTTTTTACTAATCTAGGTTGGGTTAAAAAATAGGTTCCCTGACGTATCGCCGCAACAAATAACTTTTTCGTCAATTATCACCGGAGCCTATTGTGAAGCAGTCCCCGAGCAGTTTACAAGGACGAGCAGCTGTTGATCGACTCCGCTGCCAAATTTAAGCCACCTTTCTTTTTTCACCGATGTCACGAAGTGTTAAAGATTATCGCCCAACAAACGGTGCGCACATCACCACTTTGAGGGTCTGGTGCATGCTTTGTGCGGCCAGCGTGTCCCAGCTGCTTAATTTAGAGCTTATTGTCTCGCTATTTGTGACGGTCATTAGAAGCTCTGTCCTGCCAGGAACCAACCGCAGTGACGTCAGTCCACACATGCCAGCGTTTGCTTAAGCATTGTCTGCCGCCATTGGATGAGCGGCTTTCGCCCAGGGCCTTGATCTTCACTTGTGAGAGCGGCTCAGCTCGGGGCCGTTTGTACCGACTGCAATCCGCCTGTCCGGGCCCGACATGCCGCCCGTAGTTGTCTTCAGCTGTGTCACGTCATTGGGGGCTATACCCAGCTGAGATTCTGAGATGTTAGCCCTTAGAGGAAAATTGCTTGTTTTATGGCAATGCTTTCAGACATAAAGGAAAGGTGTGCATATATATATATATATATATATATATATATATATATATATATATATATATATATATATATATATATATATACTAGGAGCAAATAGTATGTTCATCATAGATGAATAAGCATGCAATTATAAATGAATAATAATTAAAAGGTTTGGGTTACGTTCAGCCTATGGATAGTTTTCTGTAACCCACTTGCACCCAGTCAACTTGCCATTTTTGAAATTGCATATCTAGGATCCAAACACATCAAGCACTAGTGGGTCTTGAGGTATTTTGGTGTTGAGTGATTGGTCATGGTCAGCTGGGCATGCCTCTAAGACACTGTGACACTGGCTCCCTGCTCTGTTCTCAATATCACAGTGAATAGGACACAGACACTGAAAGGATAGTTTGTATGCTGTACCCTGAAAGTCTTTATGGGACCATTCTAGCTTCTGGGGTGTGGTATATAGTGCCTGCATGCACGCTCTAATAATATATATATATATATATATATATATATATATATATATATATATATATACAATATTGACTGGTTTCAGATACGAGCGGACGTATGCTCCAAGAAGTTGATTCGCAGTGGTATCCAAGCGCATGCGAGGATATTGCTTAGAGTCAACCCCGAGGAGCATACAACTGCTTTTATCTGAAACTAGTTTATATTGTATTTATTATCCACCTTTATCCAACTGATGGTGTGCTGATTTTAGTTCACTTAATAGTTATGCCCTTTTTGCTCAAGCTCACTATATTATTCCGTATGCGCCGTTTTTTGATGGCCGGAGCATACTCACATGTTTTCGTTTTGGCCGGGTATGTCCTTGCAGAGGTCCCATATGTTTACTATGGACAAATAGTGTTAGGCGGATGATAAATTTGAAGTATGGAGACCCTTTTTTAGTAAATTGAATGATGGAGTATACGTTGTAGCAACTGTCAGGGTCATATCATAGCCAAGTATGGTCCTTTTATAAAATATCATCTCCTTTCATGATGAGCCCGAATCTATTGACCGAATAACGATGGTCAGCACTTACCTTAACATAGAAACATAAGTTAAAAGCGCTGTAAAAAGAGGTCATTTCCTGTCTTGTCATCTCAAATTGCGTATGCTTATCATACAAGGGTATCTACTGAGTAACCCATTGTTACACATACAAGTACACTATATGGCTTATCCATATTGAACTCTATCCACTTATCAATTTCCCTATACATGCCTGATGATCATTCCAATTTATGTGTCCATTATATTTCTACTTCCTAAGTACCTATTGGAACAAAGCAACACAGACACATGCCATTAACCTCTGCCACTCTACTGAATATACTACTGAGGGCAATTACCAGCTTTTAAATGAAAAGAGTATAGGCTAGGTGAAAGCGTTTGATGTTGTACGGATAATGGATTTATTCTAGGAGGTCAGAGGGGTCTCGTGCACAGAGTGGCCCATGAGTGAGTGAGAGGCTGATGGTGCAGTAATATAGCGTACTGCTCAGTGGATGTGTTGACGCATCAATGTATCAGCTTAGATTTTGCTTTCGAGATGGACACGCAAAGTAGCGAGTGGGGACCTGTTTCCTAAATCCTCCACTTCAGAATCTCCATCGTTTATTATAGAGTAAACCTAGGAAAGTTTAGAGTCAGAGCTCGTATCCCATCGAGTTTAAATATCGTGAGTTGCGTAGTGATTTAAAGGAGATGGGATCGAGCTCTGACCCTAAACTTGAATAGGTTTCTGAATTTATTTCACCCTCCACATTGCATAATCGGCTAACCTTTGTGACATTACCCCCCCCCCCCCCCCCCCCCATTGAGTATTACTTACTAAATACTCGATGGGCATTGGATACGAGTTCCTTATGTTAAGTCTACGGGGGAAAATACCAGGGATGATAAAAATCAGATAAACTCATAGGCTTGTAGCAAGTGACTGTTGAATAAGATTCACATCGCCTAATTACGATGCGAATCAATACTTTCGAATCACCTTCCCAGCAATGAAGATACAGATTTGAATCTGCTGCAGTTCAGCTATCCGCTTGGGATATTCTCAGAGGTGGATTTAGGAACTGACCTCCCATCCTTGAGCGTGCCGACCGCAAGACATCTCAAGTATCATTACACGAGGAGGACGTTGACGAGGCTGAGCTGTGGCCGCAGCGATGGTTAACAGTACGGCACGCATCAAGTGCAGGCCAACAAGGCGAAGCGCCCGGTGTCTTTCAGACCTCATGTTGGGCAAGCACCACTCGGCTAAGGTGGAATTCACAAGGCGGGGTTCATGTACCTCGCAGTGTGTTTCTCTCAGACACAACCTCCTGGGGTTCTGTACTGGAACACAATCTTTTCGTCTGAATTGTTCCAGTTCTCCGAGATAAGTTTCCCCCCTTGCCATTGTTGGCGACAATTATCCCTAACAAGGTGCATAATCCCATGAGGTTTTGAGTTTAAAATCTACAGGGGCATTTTGGTGAGACAAATGGACCCACTGCCGAGCCACCGACTAAGTACATCAAGTGGAATTCATACGGTGGGATTCATGTATCTCACAGGGTTCAAAATACCAATGGATTCTGTTCCATGTTAGGGGTAAATGTCACCAACAATTGCAGGGGAAAAAACATCTCTCAGGGAAAGGGAACCCTACAATTTAGATGATGAAATCGTGTTCTAGTAGAGAAACTCAGCAGGAATTGTCTCAGAAAAACACCTAGTGAGGTACCTGAATCGCACCTGCTGAAGAATAGCCAATAGGAGGTTAGCATGCAGGGTCACATCTCTTTTTTTGCCATTTACCTCAAGGGTACTTGAGTACCTTGGTGAGTGTTCACCGGGACCATATCTGAGATTATGTACCAGGTGTGCCCTTCTATGTGGATCAGATTCGCCATTTTTCCTTGCAATTATGCAAAATTCGGTACGTTCCGCTGAGATTTTTGCACCACAGGAGAATTGGCGTGAAGAACGCCTACCCCCGCCTCAGGTACATAAGTCTCCACTGTGAATCCCGCTTTATGTATTACCCGCTTCTCCAGTATAGTCAGTCACGCTCAGCCCAGAGCGAAAATAACGGGATGGGTCCGTGTACAAAGTCCCACTTCCTATCTCCGTATGTATGCATGTCAGTGTGCTACCCCACCCCTTATAGTTCATAACCATCGTCCCCATCCAATCTGTGTAGTAATTCATCGGGTAGAGGGGTCGGCCCCATCCCTGCTATAGATGTAGGGTTGGTATGATAGCTGTATGGGAGTAACCACACCCTTAAATGTTCTTCTGGTGTCATCATTAAAAACACCACTACTGCCAGAACCATTAGTGTCCTGTTCCTCAACCACCACTCACAATTATTACATGGTTATCATTGTTAATGGTTTTGTATTTCTTGGCACGACCGTTATCAGTATCAAAAGCATATCCATGCTTGTCAAGTCCCATTACCATCAGTATTTATAATTGTCATCACCACTAGACTTCATCCGTTGCCACTGTTATGCCCACAATATGCCTCAACCTCTTCAACCGCTAATATCTCTAATAGCATTGCCAGCGTTGCCACTATCATTATAAACATAACCCTAATACTCGTGAAGGGCAAGTTGGAGACTGGCTTCAGTCCCTGTACTCCTCCACCTACTCCACCCCTCCTCGCAGTAATACTGGGGCCTGTTGAATAATTTAGGTTCGTACATGAAGACTCTTTACTGTACGCCAATGGGACCCACAAATGAGGAGGATCAACTTTATTCAACATTTATAGTCGACCTTCCATCAGCTAGGACTGCCATTACATACCAAAGGAGTTTTAATGTCATCCTACGATAACCCTCATACAAGGGTGCAGAATGAGGTGCGATATTGAATATGATATGGACTGACCCTATCATGATGAATTTGATATATGAAAGACCTTAAGTAAGAATGCGTCATATGACCAGTTGTCAACAGGACAACGTAAGATTATATCACAAGAAAGAACAGATAAATCGCCAAATCCTCGGTTGTTTATACATGTATTTTTCATTATCATGCACTTTGTTCTTTTTCTGTCTATTGTGGTTTAACTACATCACCTTTTGGCTGGTACAAGGAAGAACGCCAAAATTCTGGTGATTTACCATGTTATCCTTATCCTGTTTTAAAAAAGGTCTCCTTGAACCAAACTTCATTCAACAGTTTCTGGGGTCAGTCAGGAGTAGGTTTATATTAACTTTTGAATCATTTGATGAATGTTCTTTATCAAAGACTTGAGAAAGTCTGGGCAAGAGCTGGTAAGTTGCAAAAGAATCTCCATCAGTTTAAGCCCCACTCCCCCGAGCAATGGTAGATATATGTACTATAGACTTCGATAGACGCTTTAAAATGAGTAATATCAGAAGTAATACCTTCACCACTGCTACCATGACTATCATTCTCTTACAAATAAAATCAAAAGATTCCGTGCAATTGCCAGTACCAAATAGCCCGAACCTCAAAAGATTTTGATTCTGAACATGTTTAAAATCTATAGGGGTATTTTGGTGAGACAAATGAACCCACTGCTGAGTCGCCGACTCAGTACCCATTCTAGCCAATAGGAAGCCAGCAAGCAGGATCACATATTTTTCACACTCCTCACCTAAAGCGTACTTGAGACCAAGGATGAGGGTGAGTCTAAGACTACGTACCAGGTGTATCCTTCCATGTAAATCAAATCCACCATTTGTCCTTGAGCACCTTGCCAAGAACATTCTAAGACCCGGCATCCACCTACTATGATATGGCTCCGATATGGTATACGATGCAACTCCCGATAAAAATTCAAAATCGCGTCGAAAGGTACCCCATTATTGGGGCAGTTGACCACGTTTTTGCGATAAGACACCGATTAAAAAACCGTACAATGCGGGGTGGATTGGCATGTCTAGACATATGTCTACGATTTTGCACTTTCCCGATATGTCTCCGATATTTGCTGTTTGTATCGGTGCCATATCGGTAGGTCTAAATTTCTGTCGTAGTAGGTGGACGCCAGGCCTAAACCAAAGAACAATTGCCAGAGACTTGGGGAAAGTGTGAAGAACACGCGTCTCAGGTACAATTGGTGACTCATGGCCTTTGGTCAGGGGTAGTCATTGCCACCTCTGGTGTCCCCCTCTACCGCGCCTCACAGGCGCCCCTCCTGCCCCCTCGCGGCTTTCACACTAACCACGCAGTCACGTGGTCGACCCCGGTCCGGACCCCGGTCTCACTTCTACTCTACCCTCCATACAGTACACACGTAC
Organism: Alentia gelatinosa; assembly: GCA_950022655.1. Taxonomy (NCBI): domain Eukaryota; kingdom Metazoa; phylum Annelida; class Polychaeta; order Phyllodocida; family Polynoidae; genus Alentia; species Alentia gelatinosa. Next base: position 31,828,045 of record OX465591.1, on the reverse strand, counting down.
TCTACACTTTTCTCGTCATTTTTGGCACGTGCGCGCAGCCTTTGTCTGTACTCCACGAGTCACAAAGGCCCGCACCCCATCACATCATACGAGGACAGTACGGGGATAACGAGTAGAAGATGCCGAAAACGAGAGCAAACCCCGAAGCCGGACCGTCAAACGCCCCCGAGGCTGAAGACGGGTCCGAGACGACCGTGAAGGAATCGACTACGCAGGGAAGCGCCGAACACGTGGCCTCGGTCTCCGAGCACGGTTCGTCCGTTAAGACCTCTCGTATCGTGGCCCTGGAGGAGAACGTAAAGTCCATCCTCACGGCTATTACACAGATGTCACGTGAACGGTCGCCATCACGACGGTCAGCATCACGGGCGTCGAGACCGCCAACCGAACCATCTGCGGCGGAAGACAGGACGAGGGACTGGGCCAACGACCAGGCCTCACGGCTACCACCCCCACGGCAGCTCCGCGACCGATACGTCTCTGAGGACTACATCCAGCGCGAGATTGAACGGGAGACCCTACGGCACGATCGGACGGCCGGTAAGCTTGCAATCGATTTACATACCAACCGTCTCATATCTAAACCATACATGTATATCGACCGTGAGGGTGTGTATACCATAAGCCAGAAGCTCGAGGCCAGGAGCACACTCGGGCCGCTCGAGTACATCGGAGCGTTCCTCAACATGATGGAGGACCACCGGGCCGTGCGGGAGGAGGACCGCCGCGACCTGTATCGCCACCTCACGCAGGTCACCACCGATGCCCAGACACGGCCGTGGGCCGGAGTACGGAGGTGGTCCAACCATGTATTCGACCAGGTTGAAGCCGGACGCCTGTATTGGTCTGACCACGTGAGGATACAGGACGAGCGCGTCCGGCTCGCCATGACGGCCACGACAACGAACACGAACGGCCAAGACGTCTCTAAGCCCGGGGCACGGGAGTTACCTTGCCGGGCATTTAACTCGGAGAAGGGGTGCCGCCAACGCAACGGCCACCAGGATGGGGTCATAAAGTGGGTGCATGTGTGCTCTTTTTGCGACTCTGTAGGCAGGATGTGCACGCACTCTATCCACGCGTGTAACAGGAAGCTCGCCTACGGAGTCGGTTACGAGAGCGCTGTGCCCACACCGACAGCGGCCCCACGCCGAGCCCCACCGGCCGGACACGTACTGCGGCCCACTCAAGTGCTCCCACAACACCCGAGTTCAAAAAACGCACCCGCCGCGCCCCAGGAGTAGGCGCGGCGCGAGACACCACCCCTGCACTCGGTACGCATGCACTCCCGGGCAGGGGGACGACCGACACCAGCGAGTGCCACACCTATGACGTAGCACCTCCCGGGCACGTGACAATAACACCGCGTGTCAAACACGTGGACCGTGCAAGCGATGACAGCGACCCCGGGGAATACACTCTCACCGCTGACAGCTTTAAGGGAGTGGAGGAGCAATTGCCTCGGCAATTACCCCGGGGAGGAATTGATACGGTGACCACACCCGACTTCGCCGCACTTAGGGAGGTGTGCGAGACCGGGGTGCCGGTCCCCGGGGTACAGACCGACCCGGCAGCCTTCGTCGCACACAGGCGGGCCCTCTGGCCCCAGTTCGCCGGGCCCGGGCCGCCGGGACACGCCTATATATACGGCGAGGTGAGGGAAACGGGACTGCCCAACGCTTTGGGCGCACGCATTGAGCTCCCCACGGACCTGAACATTCCGGCGTGGGTCCGGTACCTCTCCGGAATCCCCAGAAAACAAGAACTGCTCGACTTCATCCGGTTCGGGTTTCCCCTCGGGTATATCGGGCCTGTTAGCGATACCCAGGATGCGCTCAACCACCCCAGTGCCACGGGATTCCCGGAACAGGTCGACAAGTTCATAAGTAAAGAGCAGGCACACAGCAACCTTATAGGACCCTTCAACGAGGCCCCGTTTTCCCCGTGGTGTCACGTGTCGCCGTTGATGACACGCGAGAAGCGGGGGGGCATTGAGCGTCGTGTCATTACCGACATGACGTATCCCAAGGAGAGCAGTGTAAATGCCTACATTATAAAGAACTCTGTCTTCGGTCAGGAGCGGGAACACGGCCTGCCGACCGTTGACGGCTTCGTCGGCCGCCTGGTGGCCTCGGGGCCCGGTAGTTACATGAGCACCATAGACATTGCCAGAGCGTACAAGAACTTTCGGTGCGATCCGCTGGATTGGCCGTTGCTCTGTTTCGCGTGGAGGGACGGGTACTACTGTGACACGGCGATGCCGTTTGGTGCCCGTGCCTCCTCGTATCATATGCAGTGCGTGGCGGATACCATTGTCCAGATGCTGGGACAAAAGGGTGTGGACGCCGCCATGTACCTGGACGACTTGATCATCCTCTCTCCCAACCGAGGAAAAGCAGCATCGGACTTCGCCATAGCGCGGGGGCTGTTCCGGGAATTGGGCCTCCCCGAGGCCACGGACAAGGCACAGCCCCCGGCACCGGTCGTCACTTGGCTCGGGATCATCATAAATGCCCCCGAGATGTCCATCACCATCCCCGAGGACAAGCTGCAGGACGTACGCGAACACATTAGAACGGTCGCCAGGAAGCGGTCTCTCACCAAACGCCAACTGCAGTCGGTCCTCGGCAAGATACTTCACGTCTCTAAATGCATACGGCCGGCACGGCCGTTCGTGAGCAAACTGTTGGAGGCACTGAGGGCCATGTCCGGGTACTACCTTAACATCAACGCCGATATGAGGCAAGACCTCGACTGGTTCCTCCGGTTCGCCGACGGCTGGAACGGCCACGCCCTCATCCCTCGAGGATCACCAACGAGGTGTATCATCGTGGATGCGTGCCTCTCAGGGATCGGCGGGACGGACGGCACGTACTTCTACGCGGGACGGGTGTGCCCGACCGTTGACCCCGTGACATGCATCTCGGAGCTCGAGGCACTTAACACGGTGTACGCCATGAACACGTTCCTCACAAATCGCGACCGTGGTACACGTGTGGAGGTGTTCTGTGACAACCTGGGCACCGTCCAGGCACTCACCAGTGGGAGGGCACGTAATTCGGTACTTGCCGAATGTGCCCGCCAGGCCTGGATGGTGCAGGCCAAGTTGCAGGTCGAACTCATCTATACCCACGTGCCTGGGGTCCTAAATACTGTAGCCGATGCCCTGAGCAGGGCACACCTGACCTCGAGGGATTATAATACTGCTGCCATGTTCATCGCATACCATTCCCTTACAGAGGTCATACCGTGTACACATGCCTCGTTTATACCAGTCTTGCGTCTTCCATGCAGATCCGGCTCTACTCTCACTCCAGACGAGGGCATCTGCGCGGCAATCAGAGGCACGTGCCTTGGGAACGGTCGCCAACCAGAGGAGCGCCGTCGCCACGTACCTCGCGTTTTGCCGACGGATGCGGGCCGATCCACAGACACCTACAGTCAGCTTCACCACGGCGTACCTCGAATACGTCGCGGAACACGCCCCCTCGCCGGCAACGGTCGCCAACCAACTCTCCCATGTGCGGTCGCACCTGCGACTGACGGGGGGCGACGTCGCGCCAACCGAGGACTTCCGGGTGAAGCGGGCACTGGAGGCCATGAAACGCAACAAGGACTATCGCCCAAACGTCAAGCCTCCGGTGCCGATGGCGGTCCTCCAGGCCGCCCTCGGGGCCCTAACGGACTCCCCCATGCACATAGTTCTGCGGGCAGCCGTCCTGATTATCTTCTACGCGGCCCTGCGGCAGAGCGAGGTCGCGCCCCCGACGGCGGCAACACACGATCCAGCGCGACACCTGTCGCGCCGAGACGTGGTGGTCACGCCCACCAGCGTGACCGTCCGCGTCAAGGCGGCAAAGAACCTTCAACTGGCTGGGGAGGAGAAAACGGCAACACTCCAGGCGTCGCCGACTCCCGCCACATGCCCGCTGGTAGCTATACGACGGATGCTGGCGGCCGCCCCCACGGCCACCCCCGAGGACCCGTTCCTCATGCTCGAGGACCGAACCACGGTGACCACACGTATGCTTACCAAGGCATGGAAGCAGCTGCTAGTGGCCGCGCGACAGGACTCGAACTACACTCTGCACAGCCTTCGCAAGGCAGCGGCAACACAGGCATTCCAGGCCGGGATGCCTGAAATCTCCATACAACAATATGGAGGGTGGAAATCAAATGCCCACCGCTCTTATATCAAAGACGACAACGAGAAAGCGGTGAACCTCGCACTCCTCAAGTCCCTAAACCAAAAAGACTCTTAAATTCTCCCCCCCCCCCTCTCCTTTTTCATTTATTGGCTTCTTGGCCTTTTATTATCATACAATTCTCATTGTATTACCCATAATACAATCCAACATTGTATTTCTATCTTATAATTTTATCATAATTGACTTTTATTCCAATGTCAATTATTCCATGTATTATTACTTACCTCTTATTATCATTACATCTAATATGTCGTCCAGTAAGGTCGACATAAAATTTTATCTACTACTTTACTGCATAAAATTCAATAAAATTTTATTTTCCCAGCTACTGCTTTCTACTTTCATCCAGGGGTAGGGTAATGGGTGACTCATGGCCTTTGGTCAGGGGTAGTCATTGCCACCTCTGGTGTCCCCCTCTACCGCGCCTCACAGGCGCCCCTCCTGCCCCCTCGCGGCTTTCACACTAACCACGCAGTCACGTGGTCGACCCCGGTCCGGACCCCGGTCTCACTTCTACTCTACCCTCCATACAGTACACACGTACTCTACACTTTTCTCGTCCCACCCACCCACACCTTCTCTCTTTCTCAACTACTCACGTAGGGCCTTTTATTATCATACAATTCTCATTGTATTACCCATAATACAATCCAACATTGTATTTCTATCTTATAATTTTATCATAATTGACTTTTATTCCAATGTCAATTATTCCATGTATTATTACTTACCTCTTATTATCATTACATCTAATATGTCGTCCAGTAAGGTCGACATAAAATTTTATCTACTACTTTACTGCATAAAATTCAATAAAATTTTATTTTCCCAGCTACTGCTTTCTACTTTCATCCAGGGGTAGGGTAATGAGTCTGTATGTGCGAATCTCGCTTCAGGTGCTGCCTTAAACACCGATGCCATCATGATCACAGGGAGGTAAAATAGCGGCAAATGTTCTCATCGCGAACATCAACACCATTATTCTATACTTTAATTGTCCCTGGCATCCTGCCCACGGTCCTTATTTGGTAGAGATCCTGATAATGGGTGTAGGATCTTAGAAAGGGGCTTTATGCCTTGGTTGAGGCCCAAAGAGGCATCTGTAAAGGGTTGATGTTAGAAACTGTGAAGTTCAAGGGCGTGCGGTACAATCTCCAAGTGTAGTGATTATTAGATTGAGAAGCAACGGAGTTGCGTGATGTGAATATATCAGAAATAGAAGTAAACCTTCATGTCACCTGAAGTGGGATTTACACGATGAGATTGATGTACCTCATAGGGTGTTTCTCTGAGACAAATCCTGCTGGGATTCTGTACTCGAACATAATCTCTTCGTCTAAATTTCATGGTTCCATTTCCCTGACATATGTTTTTCCTGCAATTGTTAGCGATATTTACCCCTAAAAAGTAACAGAATCTCGTGAGATTTTGAGCACTGTGAGGTACATGAATCCCACCTTGTGAATTCCCCTTAAGGGGCGGAAGTAAATGTATCGTTGAATATTACATAATGAATGGGCAATCCTCCTGTACAAAATAAGCAGTCATGTATAAAAGGCGTGTATCTAGGCATTATATAAACAGCAGGGTGAGAGCCGTCTGGGGAGCTTTCTCAGATATGACGGATAGTTGGTGTACATATAGGAGGGCAATGTATCGCCAGGCGGGGTCAGGGAGTGTTAAATGTCAAGTGGGTCAGGGTACGGGGTGATAATAACAGGCTTCACTCTCCATGGTTAACGTCTGGGTAATGGATAGTCCAATGCTCATAAATACGAATAGAGAATGCTTTACACTAGACGACTGAAACGACTGTAGATCGTCTAGCCAATAGTGGTCAGGTGGTGCCCGATTACTCAATGTCGGCTGCAATAGTCATCGACCCATGAATTTCCTCAAGCATTACCACTTAGACTTTTTATGGAAATATACCGCCTTAAAATAGTTGTTGGTGTGAAATCCTATACGTAATTTCCAGGTTGTGCCAAAATGCATAATCTGACATGATCAGATGATCTGTAGTCGTCATTTGTTTGACGTTTACACTAGACGATTTCTAGCCTTTTACTGTTTAAAGTCGTCAGATGGTGATAAATTCAAGAATCGTCGCAGAGAAGCATCTAGTGTAAACGAAAGGTAAGACATATGTTCTAAAAACTGAAAATGCAATATTGGGCGCCGGTTGGGCATCGGACTTTTGCAATTAATGCAATCCGTCAACAACTTTCCAAATCAGTACACCTTGCTTTTTTTCGGAGACGTGAGACAAGATACCAGAGCACTGTGATTTGATAGAATTCACAGATAGGAATCGCAATGTACTGTAGCTAGTACAAATATATATAAGCCGTACATAAGTGTGATGATACATCAATGAACGGCAAAAGGAACTCCAAACATTTTTGGACCTCATAAATAGCAATGATATCTATTTACCAAATAGTATATGGTATACTCTCTCCGCACGTCAAAGATACGCGGCGAAATCAGATATTTCCCGATGCCGATGGCAGAAAGATATACCTGATTGATAATCTTACCAAGTATTTTGACGTACGAAGGTATATAACAATGGGATCATCAAGCAAACACAGGGTGAATCACATTCGTTAAGTAAAAGGATTTATGGTTAGGATATTGCGGTGTAATCGAATGGTGACTCATTTACTTTATTACAAATTAAGTATTCTTGTAGCGAAGTTAGTATCAATAAACAGAGGAGAATTATATTTCCTATTCAAGTCAGGAGGATTTATGAGGATTTAGGGGGATGAGTCGCATCCTATTTGTAGGAAAAAGACATTAGAGACAAAAGTAAGATAAGCACCGGACGTATAACAAATGAAACAAACGGACAAACTCTTCTGATTTGTGTATATACGTTCAGTTATCTATATGAATATGTACGCTATATCACGTTATGATGTCCGGGTATCATGCGATAACATGCTGAGTTATAGAGATATCAGTAAATGGATCTGGCTGTATGATTTTTATGGCGTGTCAAATTGCTATCCCTCACCTGGAACATGTCTACTTTACAGTGCAGACTATACGTGCTTGTAGGGCTGCTGTGTCCGGGTAAATGGCAACATGTTCAGTGGGCTATAATCGTGACTGGCATCGGCTTTGGCACTGCATCCGGCATAGATTGTACCCTTCACGGTTGGTTGAATCATTGCTGCTGCCAACAGGCTGTACTTTCTATTTTATCGTTTTCATTCAACTATATACAAAGTTCAGGACATGTTTTATAGGCCATCCCATGGCCCACATATGAGATTCTCAATTAGACAATAGAAAAATTATTGAAGATGCCACATTCTTGATTCTAGTGCAGAATGTCATGAATATGTTGATAGTACTGAGATACCTATCAGATTGCTATTCTCTGCTTGTATTGTTTTATGGGATCCAGACATGAGGTTGATGATTCAGGCAAAATTCACAATGCAATAGAAATATATAGCACCAAGAATTACAGATTTTCATTGGGACTGTTTCGGAGATCATTAGTCTTTTTTTCGAGTAGAAACCTTTGCTTGGATTTGTGTGCAAAAGTCCTTAGCTTAAGAGTTTGACCAGTGTCTGTTGAATGATAAAGGCTCCTATATTAAGACACAATAGTACTCAAGGTCATTCGCTAAGACTGTCCTACATGACAAAAGGTCTTCCATAAGTCTTAATTAAAGTTTACCCGAATCGTCCCTGGGTCCCGTTGGGGTACGGAAACGGGTCTTCATGTACGAGCCTAATTTATTTAACATGTCCCTGTTCATTTACAAGAGCCAAGTCGTACCAAGTGGTGCATGGGCTATATCTGTGTAGCCTGTCCTATCAAGTATTCAGAGAGATAAAGGGCAGAGTACACTAATTGAGCCATGCGGCGCTGCTAAAAGAATTACGAAATAAGGCTATGGTATCATAGCTATGGTATGTTAGCTTTTTTAACATCGATGTTGCGTAAACACATTCAACATTGCTGTTGTGTTGTTTGTTCGCAGAACTCCGTGTGTCCGTGTGTTGCTTCTCTATGGAGCCAGTTTCCATTGGCCGATTACCAGCACCGATCTGCAGTCGGGCACCACCGATTTTATTTCTGTTTTGGGGGGTTAGCCGATGCCAGATCAGAGAATGGAAACCAGACTTAAGGCCCGTTTCCATTGGCCGATTTCCCGTTGAAACCACCAACGGACTTTTGGCACTGCTGACCCAAAATTGGTCAATGGAAACGACCCAGCTCCTGAAATGACCCACGACTTTTACTGCTTAGATTATGCAATGTTGCACCACCCACCACTGAGTAAAAGCTTGGTCACTGAGTGATATTTACTACCCTCACCGATTTTTCTTTACCTACGCACAGTCAGTGGCACCACCGACAGACTTTCTGTGTAACTAAAAAAGATCTACACACGTTTCGTCAGCCAATGGAAACAGGCCCTTGCAGAGCATGTTCACCGATTAATTTGGTATACATTATCTTACGAGGCGACCACCCACGGATTTTCCCATGGAGCGACAGGATCAAAACACTTTAATTTCGTCGGCCATCCCTAATTTTCTAATATGGAAATTAATTCGGTAAGGACGTGGGAAATACAATAGATGCAATGCAAAAATGCGCCTTCACAGAATCCTTGATACCGGCCTTCAGTCGGTGACACTACCGACAAACTTTTAAAGCAGCTTAAAAAGTCGTTGCCATTTTCGTCGGCCAATGGGAACGAGCTTTCTCCTGAGGTGTAGCCCGACCAGCGCTCTGTCCGTGCTCCCAGCTGTCCATACCTGACGTTTACCTGTAGGCCTCACCACCTGGACCCCCATCCCCCACAATCAATGGCCAGACATGCCGCCTGCTACACAGACAGGCGAGGGAGATGGTGTGTGGGAGGGTTGGGCATAGACGTCGCTTAGGGGTGTGGAGTTGGTACGGGGTGGTTCTATACCGCAGTGGGCAGGTGGCTCGAGCTTTCACAGTAATGTGTGGGCTGGGGAAATCACGCCATGGATAATAATCACAGCACCCCCTTGATGGTCTGTCTGCAATACCATTGACCGGGTTGTGTATGTGGTAGGTATCAGCAGACCTTTGGTCAGCTTCCATGTGGACACAGTTTAGCTGACGTAAAGTGTACTGGAAATAAACCTCAGAATAATATCAACAACTGGAGGCATGAAACTCGGAAATGTTTGGAGTATTTGAAATATTAGCCTCTGTGGGGTGTCTGATATTCGGTTCTTATAAACAAGATTGAAACGAACACTCCACAGTAGATGGTACTCTACACTATGCACCTGCTAGAGCATTGTTTATGATTTCTTTTAGGTATATGTGTGTATTAGTGAAGTGAAGTATATATATATATATATATATATATATATATATATATATATATATATATATATGAAGGGCTCCCTGCTTTTGTATGGTCTTTTTCTGATCAAGAAATGAGAATCCTTTTAACTAAAAAGGATACGGGCACTATCGAGCTGAATTAATCATAGTCCATATAGAGACCTAAAATGGCTGCTTCCATCTCGTCCATTAGTAACACATACCAATGATGAGTGATACAAGTATTCGCTCCACTCGTTTTAAGTACATCATACAAACGCGTGTTATTTGTCGTGTATACGAGGACTACACTGAGCTAACCCATGACATATAGGACTCTGATATTAAGTCTCAGAAATTCTCACCACTACCCCTCAGACTCGACCATCCACTGATACTAAGCATGCATGAAACAGTGCTATAGCTTTGCTGGGTCTTTCTGTTATATCCGATAGATATTGACATCACTGACTGCCATTCACCTTTATTTTAGGTAGTGAATATGCGTATACATTGGTACAATCAAGGGACTGTGTTTTTTGCTCAAGAACTCCTTGTTTTTCATTTTAGGGATCGGTCCGAGTTTTAGCATAAAATTCTTTAGTTTGCCTGCGCAGTAGACATGTCTCTTAGTGCAGGTGCATTACTTGATACTTATTACTGTGTTGATATTGGTCCATTGGCAGAGATTAAAAAAATGCTGATGTAACATTAAAGTCGAGAAGAGTATAAGCATGTGCAATTGCAGAGGAACATAAAGAATGACATTTCCTTTCCTTTCCATGAACTTTGATTGAAAGGGTATTCCATCCTCATGGGGTTTTGCCAAAGAATTTCAAGCCATTGGCGTTCATGTTATCTAGCAATCGGCACAAAGAGTATTGAGTTCAATAGAAGACATATCAATAATATAGACTCAGATGAAGACCGTCCATGAATACCTAATGGGCACACGCTTTATTCAAAACTGCCATGCACGAAACAAAAGAACCAGTCCAATCAATGTCCCTCAAGATTTTACTCAGAACTAGCATTGATATTGTGAGATATTTTAACAATATCTAGTTCTAAATTCAAAGCCTATGAGAATAATACATATTGGAATTTTGTGCTAAAGTGAGATTCATACGATGGGATTCATGGACTTCACAGGGGTTCTTCTAACAGAAATCCTGCAATGATTCTGTACTCGAACACAATCTCTTCTTCTGAATTGTAGGGTTCCATTTCCCTGAGACATGTTTTCCCCTGCACTTGCTGGCGACATTTACCCCTAAAAAGGAACAGAATCTCATGAGATTTTGAGCCCTTTGAGGTACATAAATCCCACAGTGTGAATTTCAATTTAGGACACAATCTTAGTATGGAACTCTTCCTTTCTCGTTTGAAGCCACGAGATTCTAGTGAGCGCGAACTTCGTTCGATTCTCAGTCAAGCCAGTCTGTTGTACACCTCTTTCCTGCCACCAGCATCCTATACATTTTTGTTCACGCCACATTGGTTAAAGCGCAAGTCCCATTCAGGCCAGGATGAAAGAAGGCCAATACTAAGCCTCTGTTCCTGTGAAACAATACCGAAGAAACATTTTCCAGGCATCCACCTGTTCTGTTTTTGTGTAGTACTGGGGCTTTTGATGAAAATGGGGGTTACCCTGATTTTTCATTAAAAACCGCAATACTCACAAATCTGGCCGCAAAATTGAACGGGGAGTTTCATAAGTGAGCAGAGCAGACTGAGCAGAGAAGCTATACATTTACCACCATGAATGTTCACTTCATTGCGCAACAAAAACACTCCTTCGTTAAGCCTTTAATTAACATCAATTAAAGACTTGACAACACGCGTCCCACTAGGTGCGAGGAATCACCCATTAATTAGGCAGCACCATTAGCTGTGTGCGGGGGATGGCGGGACCTATCCTCCAGACAAAAGATCCATGGATATGTGTAAGAAGGGGCGGGCTTCTTTAGTGATCACACAAAACGCTTTGGAGTACGGGATATGGTATCACACATGTTTACTTGTATGGGGTAAGTAGCACATGTTTACCTGTATGGGTATGAAGCACACATGTTTACTTGTATGGGGTATGTAACACACGTTTACTTGTATGGGGTATGTATCACACATGTTACCGCCCATGACAGATAGGCATGTGGTAAAGGACCTCCCATGACGTTGACGGATCCCCTATGACGTTGACGGACCCCCTATGATGGTCACAGATCTCCCATGATGGTGACAGATCCTCCATGAATGTGATGGATCCCCCATTATGGTGATGGATCCCCATGACAGTGACAGATCCCCCATAGCGGTGACGGATTCCCATGACAGTGACAGATCCCATGACAGTGACAGATCCCCCATGATAGTGATGAATCCCCCATGACAGTGACAGATCCCCCATGATAGTGATGAATCCCCCATGACAGTGACAGATCCCCATAACAGTGACAGATCCCCAATGATGGTGACAGATCTCTCATGATGATGACAGATCCCCCATGACTGTAATGGATCCCCTATGATGGTGAATGATCCTGCATGACAGTGACAGATCCCCATTACTGTGTCAGACCCCACATGATGGTGACGGATCCCCCATGATGCTGACCGATCCCACATCATGGAGACGGATGCCCCATCATGGTGAAGGATCCCCCATGACGGTCACAGATTCCCCCATGACAGTCACAGATCCCCCATCATGTTGACCGATCCCCCATGATGGGGACAGATTCCCCATGACGATGACAGATACCCCATGACCGTGACGGATCCCCCATGATGGTGACAGATCCCTCATGATGGTGACGTAATGTCCGGCGTCATTCATCAAATCAATGGTCTGTGCTTCTCACGATGCACGCCAGGTGGCATCTCATACCATGAGGTGCTGACAACAGGGGAGGGGTACCAGGGTGTATGCGGATAGCTCTGGGATGGTGACTCATGGCTGACAAACTCAAGAGGGGTTCGGCGCCGATTCGCGACGTTTATTTTCGCCATCTCTCTTTTACGGGTGGGGGTTTATAAGAAAATGTTCAATCCGTCATCAGTGTTTTCGCGTGGGGAAGACGGGTGGAAGCAGGGCGAACGGATCTGTTCCCACGCGGCGACCAGGAACGACTGTGTGAAGAAACCTCACCGGTTCCTGTATATGTCAGCTTACTAAGACCCACATATCAAAGCGGTAAGAAAAGCCATGATTTACTACATTGCTGATGAATGATGGCTATGTGAGTTATAGGGTGCTGAGATATGTCTGCGTGAGGATCTGTGTGCAGGTGAATTAAGTGATAGGATTGAGGAAAAATATAGGTGAGAAGATCCTTCCTGAGGATAGATTGAATAGAAATAACCAACATGATAATGTTACAGTAAGGATACTATAATAACGGAAGGTTATCAAGTGAAATTACACAAGCGTCCTATGTACGACTGAATCTATCATTAAATACATCAACGAATACCTTTTCTTCTGTATCCCTTTGATAAATCCTATCTAGAAGTCACTCAACCATCTGAATTACTCCGAAATATCTAGAAGAGATTCATAAATATCACCGACAAGGTCTGATGACTATGGGCTGATATGATGAGTTCGGCACCACAATGAAACCTGCCACCTATGAAAAAATAAATATTCGATTGAAGTGTTCATCTGCAGGCCATTGAGAGTTCATAAGAATTCTAGGAAACTGATTCTGAAAATTTTGCTCCATCTGCCTTTCTTTTGATTTATAAATTGATTCTGTAAAATAAATCTTTTGATTATTCCAACATGTTTACTTTATTATCCACAGATTACGGAGTCTCCATACTGAACTTAGGTAGTCTGTAATTTACTGGGAGGAAATTACGGGTGGTCGTAATCTCCGACCTACTCAGAGCATAGTCAACAGAGGTGACCTGTTAGTCTTCCTATCTGACTTCCTGAAAAAGCTTAGTCACAATACAGAATACTGCAAAGTGGAATAACGTTTGATGTGATGAAACTCTCGGGAACCACCTTCATTTTGATCTGCCTACTGATTACAGTGTGAATAATGCGTCGATAATAGCTATGGGGCAAATTCTGCATTAAGCGTGCTAAACAGACCAATATGTAGTTGAATTGTTTTATTGAGTCAGCTCACCCAAATATTATACACAGAAACAGAATCTAAATTTCTAATTGCCGAATTATCGAGAATTGGTATTTGTTTAGAGCAATATACAACCGCCAATAGGTATTGATCGATGTTGTTTTAAACTCTTTTTTTTTCTCATCACCATTATTATGAAGTAAACCGTTCATATACACAATGTATCTCAGAATTTATTCTGCACTGTACATGGCAGATTGATGAGGAAATGATAAAAGAAATATTCAATTTTTTATCAAGATTCTCTAAAATCCGTGTACCTGCGCACTATTTGGTGTAGTATCTTTGGTCTGCCATGTCAACGCCGACTAGCTTTAAAGTCTGTAGGAACGGATCTATATAGAGATCCTATGGGGGCTACACTGGCTGCCAGAGCTACACTACATTAGCTCTGGTCGTGTTGACCCCATGGCCACCTTCACCCAGTAGCGGGAACCGTTCCTTACTCTCTTACCAGACCTTTTGTACTGCTTGCTTTCATAACCTCGGGGCCACTTTTCCATTTTCTTATGTCCTTTCGTGTATATTTCTAAATACAATAAACACAAAGCTAGATTTCATTTTCAATCTGTTATGCTATGAATTCCACATATTTAATATTTCCGCTTTTAGAGCCTACATAGAACAAAACTACATGGTTCCTGGCGCACACAGAGGAATACCGTTGGATTTAACCCGTCCAACCCCTATGTCGTAGCTCAGTGTAGAGAGGGGTTGGTTGCCAAATTACAGGGATCTGAACTGCAGGGATCTGAGCTGGCCACAGACTGCGGTGCCTTCGCCGGTGAAGCTCAGTGGTCATCTGGTCTGGACAAGTCGGCCGGGTCCATCACATTTCGTTTCACTTTAGAGAACATGCGGTCTGACAGACGTAATGGGAAATGGAATTAGGCGAACGAGCATCTGAGGAAGTAAAGGACGGAATCACTGGGAGCTGCCTGAACACCCGGCTCGCACACACGCCCGGCAAAACCCTCACCCATCGCCGATTGAATTCCACATTTGCAGTGATTATATTAATTCTGCTTCCTCGAATTGCTCTTGCCAGGTTTTCCATTTGGAAAATCAAATCGTAATTCTCCTGGACCGATTTGGTCAGGTTGAGCTGTAATAGAAAGAACCGTCCGCTGTGGGGGTTTTCATCGCCCATATACATTCACGTCGACACCTGCGTGCTGGTGTGCATACACATACCGAAATGGCTTCAGATGCGCCCTGCTTTTGCTGAAGAGTGCTTTCATCATGAGCTGCTCCTCAGTGAGCTCAACCAATGACGCAGACTCAATCCCCTTCTCCTCATCCTGAAGGATTGTATTGAGCGTTTTAATTTTTCTTACACCCGTTCCGATGATTTGATGCCTCCCGAGAGATTCTGATTTGACGTCCTAGGACGCGTCCCTCGCCATATCACTATCTCAGTTTGAATGAAAGCTTTCTTGATAGCAGTAGCCACTTAAAAGCAACGCAGATTGAACAAACAAAACCTAGACAGGTATAGACAAGGCCTAAACCGATCGTCGGGAGCCATCACTACTAAGCTTCATACCTAATAATGATTTGAAGATCTTCCTTTGAATATACGAAAGGGACATATGTGTGTCGATGAATTTAATGGATTGCATTCATATGAAAAGCAAATTGTGAGGAATAAGTAATAGTAAAAGTGTTTGTAAGAGCTTTAGTCAGTATCAGTGACCATTATCCTTTCCAGAAAAGATCTTAGGCATATATATATATATATATATATATATATATATATATATATATATATATATATATATATATAATGCCCGTTTCCATTGGCCGACGAAAACGGTTTAGATTTTTTTGGTTCTCCTAAAAGCCCATTTCCATTGGCCGTCATCGATATACATACTTCATACAGGGCTCGGAGGCGTGGGCCATTAGCACTGCTGACGCAAAATGGAAATGGGCTTTTAAAAGAACTCAAAGACATCCACACCTTTTTCGTCGGCCAATGAACCCTGCCTGACCAACTAGACCGCCATGACAGGTTCTTCACAACGGGTCAGTTACAAGGAAAGACCATTTGAAATGGATGCTTTCCTAAACTATATGCAAGAAAATTCCGAATCATAGACATGAGATGGGGATGATTCTCAACCTTTTACGTTTCTGAAGCATCATCTCATCATCCGAGGAGATGTAGATGTCCACTCGGGGAGCAGGGGAGTGTGGGTTTACACGCAACCTACCGCACACTCACCCGCCAGAGTGAGGGGGCCTCCAAGTGCCGGTCTGCCCGGATTATCAACTCCAGACACCGGCCTCGGCCAGCTCTTAAGGCCGCCAGCTTCACCCCGACGTCGCTGCCGCCTTAATTGATAGGCTTTCCGCGGCGGATAGGATCCAAAGGTGGACGATGGGGGCAGAGCGAGGGGGAAGGATGAGCAGCGCAACTCAACAGATAAACGTAGAAGGACGACGATCTGACAACTCGGGCTTCCGTCATGGGAAGTAGGGGGCGTGGAGTGTGGGGAGCGATACGGACATGGGGTGAAAATAAGCCGCTGACATCGCAGGATCTGGGTGTTGGGCAGCAAGTAGACTGGTCCCCTGTCCTAATGAAATATGGGACAGGTAACGCCCAGCTAGAGAGCGACTTTGAACTCTTGCTGGATCCCGCTTATTTGCAGTGGCAAGGATAGTCAGCACAACCTTTCTCCCACTCTTCCAGCCTATCTTTTGCGGCACTAGCCCTTACAAGTGGCCGTAAAGACTCTATGTAGTACATCCCGTTGTCGCCAGGTTTATTACAGATTTCGCCAAGCCCTCTAGTGGGTAAACCAGCGTAAAAATTGAGGCATTACCCGTAATGCACAAAATAAATGGTGGGCGTTACTTGGCCTTATATGTGAGTGAACACATAGGCCAGGCTTCCAGGCTAAGCAGCAGATGGTAAACATTGAACCCTGGGAGATGGGCAGTGGGAGGCAGAAGCCTAATGCATTGTACAGATAGTGGGCAGCAGTTGGCAAGCTCTATTGCTGGTGGGCAGATGGCATAGGACATAGAGTGATTGCTAGTTCTGCCATCATCGCCAGGACATCATAAGACAGCTGTTGTAATCCATAGATAACCGTTACTTGTTTCAATAAAATCCACTGATAACTGGACGCGCCACCTGGTGCTTTGTTTGGGGACAGGAGCAAGATGGCCGCTTCCATGACACAATGGCTATGTGCCCTATACAGGTAGGTGTGGGAAAATGATAAGCAGTGAGCGCTGAGTGGTAGGCACCGTGCGACAGGTGGTCTGTATCAAGGATTCGCCACTGGGCATTACTAGTGATCATTGAACAGTCTGAGGCGGTGTGTAGGGGAAATGGCTGGTAGGCAGTGGGTGACAAGTGCACTGAGAAGGACGACTGGAAAAGAAAGGTCGTGCGACCTATACTGTACTATAGCACAGAATCGAATAATGCTATTTCTAAGGAGAAGTAAACATTGGATAAGTCTGAAATTAGACGAATGTCAAATATGGCATATAATGGAAATTATCTATTCTTGAATGTAAAGTTATGAAAGTTACAACAAAGATGAAATTGGAATTAACATCTGTGGACTACAAAATTGTTACCCTGGACCTTGACTGTAACTGAAAAACATCGCGTGCGCGATGACGCTACAAGTCAATAAAGATTTATATTAAAAAAAGAATTTTTTTTTTTTAAAGTGAGGATATGCAGGTAGTCGTGGCAGTGGGTAGTGGACGGCATCGGGCAGCTAGGGACAGAGGGTTACATTGGTTAGCTGGCAATGGGTGTTGGGTGGCATGGGGTAGCTTGTAACGGGTGGCACACAGCAGCTGGCAGTGGGTAATGGGTGACATGGGAGAGTTGGCAATGGGTGGCAGCAGGCAGCTACCAATGGTAAATGGATGACTCGAAATAGTTGGCAATGGGTGGCAGGAGACAGCGGGCAATGGATGATGGGTGACATGGGAGAGTTGGCAATGGGCGGCAGCATGCAGCTACCAATTGGTGACAAGTGGCACAGGGCAGCTGGCAATGGGTGGTGGGTGGCATGGGGTAGCTTGTAACGGGTGGCACACAGCAGCTGGCAGTGGGTAATGGGTGACATGGGAAAGTTGGCAATGGGCGGCAGCATGCAGCTACCAATTGGTGACAAGTGGCACTGGGTAGCTGGCAATGGGTGTTGGGTTTGAGGGGGCTGCTAGGAAATGGAGTGGGGCTGTGGCGAGCAGCTAATAAAAGGTGGCAGCTGGCAATAGGGGTCATCAGGTAGTTGGCGCTATGTGGTTGTTGGCATGGGACACCTGGAAATGGGTGGTAATTGAGTTGGAGCAGTTGGCAAAGGATGCTGGGTGGCATGGAGCAGCTGGTAATGGGTGGTGGGCTGCATGGAGCAGCTGCCAGAGAGCGAGAGTAGCATGCAATGAATGGTAGCAATCTAATAATTAATCATAGGTATTAATGTGAAGACGTCAGAAAGCTGCAGTGGAGTCTGCATGGTGGTCAGACTGGTGAGCGGACTGGATGGTGGGTTGGCGTGCAATGCGTCTGACTGACCCCACAGAGTATAACGTAACGTAGATGGCTATAATGACACAGGTTACATCTAGACAACACCACTCAGCCCCAACCTCGGTATCCGCCCGCAGTCAACCAGATTACAGCTATCTCCTCCATCCCGCCGTCTTCGTGCCTGTCCTCTATCCTTATCTTGTTAGGCGCAGATTCCTCTCTAGTAGCGCTAGCTAATCGTGTTCATCTCCATAGCGGGTTGTTTTACACTCCACCTCGAGATATCCAGAGCGGTTTCTGTGCTACCATTGAAGTGATCTTATTGATTTTTAAAATATTTTCCAGGATATTCCGTGGATGATAGGTGTGTACAATTATCTGGTATTCTATATTGTATATAGCTTTTTTTTAATTCGATCCCTTTATATGTATATACATATTCTGATTTCTGTTCCATGTTATCCAACTTCGTGTACCTTCGCAAAGTGTTGGTGTGTTAGTGTGTTAAGTGGATAGATGATTTTATCTAACTCCTGGAGTCTTTCCCCCATAGACTTAAGATCGGGAACTCACACTCAATACCCATGGAGTATTTAGAAAAAATACTCGATTGGGGATTATATTTCAAATCTTAGGCAATTGGTCAATGTGAGGGGTGAGATAAATTCAGAATCCTATTCAAGTTTACGATCAGATCTCGATCCCATCGCGTAGGAATCACCACATAACTCACGTTGCTTAGCCCTGTGAATTACTATGCGATTGAAACTCGATGGGATACGAGATCAGACCGTAAACTTGAATAGGATTCTGAATTTCATGGCACACACAACTATAAACATACACTGGTACTGAGCAAACCTTGTTGCTAATCTACTCTCAAATAATACAGACATAAGGTACATCCTCTATTCTTACTGTCTCACGGTGCTATATAGCGCTTGGTTGAAGAGAATCTTGTGGTATGTCACTGCTTGTCTTTCAGCAGGATTGTGCCTGCTTTCTAATGAAGACTAACGGAAATCCATGATGCCCGCGGGAGGTGGGGAGGGGGACCGCCAGTGAATCTCCTATAACCCCCCGGGCGAAGGGTGAAGCCACACTGGCATGTATTATCCACCAATACCCACCCCTAACAATCCTAATACCCTTCCCTTCAAACCCTACTTCAAACCCACGCCTTCCTCTCTCTTCCCACCCCCACCCTACTGCGAGCCCGCTCTCGACACTACCCCCTCAAGGTGATATGCATGGAGGGACTTATTGTGCAAACAAGACAATATCCTATCAGAGTGGAAAGTGCGATCTCAAAATATCTATAGCTTTAGCTTACCTTGACCTTTCTACTGACAGCACACGGGATCCTATGCTCAATATATTAAAACTGCCACGGTGTAATGGAGCTGTAGATGAACATAAATTGTCTGCGGTAAAGGCGCATCGTATATCATTATACAGCGTCGCAATATAATGTCAGTTGTATTAGTAAAACTAGAAGGGTAAAAGCAAATGAAACAGCATTCGAAATCGGTATTGCGACATTGCAGATGAAGCTCTTATTAAATCATGTCCGGCAGACACTGCAGTATGGTCTGTAAATTGAAAAGTCCCTGAACAACGTTGTGGGCATTGAAGAAACTCAATACAAGCTTAATAAGGTACTGCTTAAGGCCTGTTTCCAGTGGCCGACGAAAACAGTGTAGATTTTTTAATTCTCCTTATAGCCTGTTTCTATTGGCTTTCACCGATATGCAGTCAGGAACCACCGACGGACCTCAGCACTGCTAGCGCAAAATGTAAATGGGCTATTAGGACAACTCAAAAACTCGTCTTCCAATGGGAACTGGCCTTAACTGTTCACTAATATACGTGTTAGTAATTGTAATATAATAAGAATTAAGCTCGGATCTGACCTATATTAAAGCTAAACCCCTGCCAGGGCGACACAATGAATTATACCGATATATAGGATTCAAGGCAAGAGACCCCTGGAGACATTTCCTTTAAATTGTCCAGTACGTGACCTTAGATCGACACTGGCTTTTACCATTGTCACAATCCTGTCTATTTATACTATGTCATTAGGAAAATCCGTGATGTTTTCGCCCTGCAATGTGTCCTCCTTCTCTAAGCGGCACCATTGTTTTCCGTCTAGTGAATGTTTAGCGTGCCGGCCGGCGACTGGCGACTTCAGAGCCCGACGACAAGCCGGACTCTCGCCGGAGACGGCGCCCGATCTGCCGGCCTCGTCACGATCTCCCAAAGCCTCGACGCATCTTAAGAATCACCTAAAAAAAACTCTCACCTAAAACAAATGACTAAAAATCTCAAACAAGCGCAGCTTCATTCATCGTGATGAGCACGATGCTATCTTATTCCCGTTTTCATTTTCCTCACTAAATCTCCTCACTCGGACGCTTGCCATCCGGCCATCATTTCTTGCTAGTCTCTCTCTTTCTCTGTAGTTTTTTTAATTTTAGTTATTATTTCTTCGCCCCTCTTTTGTTTCTGGGCGCACTAATTGCCGCTTCCTGTAGTCACGCCGTTGCTCGGCCAGCCTGGTGAAGGTGGCTTGTCTCTTATTTGGCTGAGGGATCATTTTTAGCGAGGGGCCGATCCTGGGAGCTGCTCATATCCGCTTCACCCTGAGCTGCTCGCTCGTTTGCATAATTAAAAGTGGGGCTATACGCAGAACCTAATTGATTCAACGCCCAGCATTTCTCGAAGTTTTTACATCACAATCTGTATATACTCAACTACTTCTTACGACTGGTATAGTGATAAACCACTATTTTTTGCATTTTCGTTGTTTATACTACCCCCGATCAGCCCTAATAGGCTGGTTTGCGTACGAGGGCAGTCCTGTTACATAGTTCATACACAACAATAGATGATTATACCAGTAATTCATACACCATCTAAGTTGCTAAAACTTTTAACAACCCTAGTATTTATGTCCTATAGGCTCAACATAAGGTACTCGTTTTCCATGCCCTACGAGTATTGCAGTCCATTTTTCATGGTCTATATCCTGTGTGCTGTCCATTCATTTAGTGTGTACAGGGGTGAGATGAATACAGAAAGCAACTTGTTTTGGCCAATGTTGTTTTCTCCAACTCGTTTGAATGCTACATGATATTCACTCAGCTGTCACCTGTTCATATCACTTCACATCAAACTCGTGGAGAATGATGACTTTGACCAAAACTTGTTGGTTTCTTCTTTAGTATCTATACAGGCGAACCTCATATGATTAGAAAATGATAATTTCTGCCGCGTGTATGTCCGTGTGTGTGGGAGGTGGTAGCGTGGGAGGCGTGCACTCTCCAGACGCCTCCAGGCTTCCTCCAGTGGAAACGGATCATAGACCGGACCTGCCCTGCCGCCCTCCACTGCCGGTGGGATAATGAAAGGCCCCGGCCCCGGGACGACCACGGACAGCTCCCCAGTCCGGCAGAGCCGTGTACCGCTCAGTATTGACGAGACGTACCGCTTTGGCTTGTGGCTTGCTTTTAGACTTCAGGAAATTTCTCCTCGTTATTTCTTACTACAAGAGAGCAAACTAATCTGGCGTGTATCTAAAGTGACCCCCGTTCTCTAAAATGCATCTAAGCGAGGCATTATAGGGATTCGCCTTTATGAAAGAGTAGATGGCTTCTTGACAAAGTAGATATGAAAAAGTAGGTGACATTATAAGAAAGTAGGTGGCTTCATGAAAGGGTAGATGGCTTCATGAAACAGTAGGCGCTTTCATAGCAAAATAGATGGCTTCATGATAGGCTAGCTATCTTCACTGTACGTTCATGAGAAGGTAGTTAATTTTGGGTGTGATGCCCATCAGACTAATTTGAATAAATTCAAGTTTAAATATAGCAGAAACTGGATCTAGGATGATAAGACTTACACTTTGAATGATATTTTACTATTGGAGTCATTATTGGATACACGTTTATGAAGCATTCCCAAACAAATATATATATTTTCTATATATATTGTTAGTATTTTGATTTCTATATCTACCAAGTGAGTTCATAGAAACTTCAAAAAATTAACAATTTCATATATTGAAGGTCATATGAAAGTATAACATACCAAAAATGTCCTATCATGGGATAAACATGAATTGAAAATATACAGTTTCCAATAAGTGAAATCATTAGAGCTGGAGCTGTCCATGGCATATAAGTATATTTCGTTCTGGAGATTAACTTGTCTATTGAGGCAAGCAAGTGCGTGGACGGATAGCCTTTCCAGATATATACTGGATGAATGAGACTAAGGAAAGGGGAAACTAAAAGGAAAAGATTGCTCAGTATGAGCCGGTGAGGACTGACCATGGGTATAGAATTGGATGGATAATCCATAATTGAGTAGTATGGATATAGGATCTGCAGTATGGATATAGGATCTGACCATGCTCAGGGATAATAAAAGTAGAGCTAGTGAGAGAGAAAAGAATAGAGAGATAAAGAGAGCGGAGTGTAATGGGAGGGTATGAGAACATATACCCGGCAAAACTGCACATCTCATATGCAATGCGTCAGAGATAAGGCCATTATCAGAATATGACTCTTAACTGACTTTACTACCTATTAGTAACAGGCATGCATCGCATCTAAAGGAATTCATCCTTCAGCGCATTGCTGGATGTAAAAATAAAGAATCAAATGATCCGACGAGTAGAAAGCTTGGATGGATATTTGTATGTCAGGAGGGTGAATGGAAGAGAGAAAGGCATATGGGTAAAGGGCAGAGGGAGGTATGGGCAATATGCACGGATGGTCGGGCAATAGATTGACTGTCTGTTCAGAGTAGGAGGTAGAGAACGCTATGTGGGGGTAGTGCTTATTGGCTTGCCTTGGGGTATTGTTGTGTTGGCTATTATTAAGCACACAATTAGCTCCTCCACCTTAGCCTCCGCCCTATTTATCTAAGTCATACACTTATAGCTCTTTACAACAGCGTCCTTTTTGTATATGTAGCACATACATTGTACATTATCCGAGGTTGATACTGACAAAGGCCTTGAAATGCTCTCACTGAAGCGAATGTCCTTCACAAACAAGGTTCACATCCACAAAATCTGTATGCACGACTAGAATGGCTGTTGGCGAAGACTTTAATTGATAACCAACCCATTCTACCCGATGAGTTTTGTTCCTCATAGTTTTCCACCAGTTATGGAAATCACTCATTCGAAGGTTTGAGTAGATCAGAGCAATTCCCATCTACTCATACATTACTGCGGTGCATAATCTATGAAGCCATTGGTCGATGCGTCGCTTCCGCTTGTTCACAATGTCCACTGCATAAACGTACCTCATTTACATACGTACCTCTCAATGTGACGGTCTATGCAGCGGTATTGCACGCTTTAATGCTCATTGCTACGTGCATAGGAAACACTAATCCACAATCATATTTCCAACTATATTTCATTGTATATCCATATAGCGAGTGGGTACAGAAATTAATCATGTTTATGTATGACTTAATAAGAATTCTTTATAAATCTTACCTTCTTTGAGGAGCCTGCTTAAACTCGTTGAAGCCAGCGTCGCTGGTCCGTCTACCTTCAGTAAAATTCCTATTGGTAGAAATCCTTTGCAAGGCAAGCTGCCTGACAGAATTCAGAGTCGTGTTAGTTTCTGCCTACAGAGGAACATACCCTGTGCATGTAAATATATGTGTACGATCCTATAAAGTGAGCACAGAGCACAAGGTGTCAGTGTACACCTGTATATGCACGTTCGCTATGCAGCGCCCAGCGGGGTGACTTCCAACTGTTGAAGCTGTGTTGAGTAGCTGTGAGCTGGTGTGAGTAGCTCAGGGCAGGCGGCGGTGGCGGGAGTGGGCGCTGCGCTTGCCGTCAGCGCAGATCGGCGGTGGTTGTCAGTGCTGTCCCGCGCCTTCTTACCCACCCGCCGCGCGCTCAACACTGCCTCGTTTCCAAGTGCAAAGTGAAACGCAAACAAATATTTCCTCGATACTTTTTTTTTTTTTACAAAATAAAACCAAAGATATTCCCTCGATATCTATTTGAAATAAGTTTGGACATGGGTGATAGGTAAAAAACACAACGTTGATTCCGGGTGGTGCCCTGGGATTAAAACAGAAACTCGTAGTTTGGTGGGTCGCTTAGGTCGCGTCCTTGGTAGATCACCCGTCTTTGCGCGGTACGTTTTTCCCACGGGATGGATGGATGGAGAGAAAGGGGTTGGAGCCAGCGCAAAATAGGCCCTTCCCGAACGTATGTATTATATATCCCTCAGTCGTCCGCTACGTCCGTGGTGCGTGGCGGGACGGGGAGTTTCTCTCGGCGGGCGGGGCGAGGCGCTCCCTCCTGCGGGTAAGCTGCTCGGTGGTTGACGTGCCCGGTCGTCGGTCGGGGCTGCGCGGAGCGTCGTCGGCGGCGGCGCTGATTCCGGTTTCAGCCGGAAGGCGGCTATCGCGCGGCGCCCAGCGTCTCCTCACTTAGCGTTCCGCAACGCGTGGTGGCAGCCTGCGACGCTGGCGTCCCCTAGTGACGCTCGTGGTGTGGAGGAATGGGTTCCCGGTGGTGGTGGTGGTAGAGCGCAGGCCCTGGAGCAGTCGGCTTGTACCAGCCACTCCATGGAGCTCACGGAGCGGTAAGGTTCAGCAGGCGCACCCTACCGCGGTGACACCTCACGGCGTCCAGCCGAACTAGTAGCAGTACCTGGATCCCCGCGCTGTTCCTATACTTCCCTCCTGTCTCCCTCTGTACTCAACACAGGCTCATGGCTTCACAAGTTACGTACTGATCATCGTTTGGATACTCCCCTACACCCCAACACATTGATTAATCCCACGTCATTCGCTTGCATATTTATATCATTCCTCAGTTGATATGTCATATATGCTAATTTCATTCAGCATCTTGATATGCGAACGAATACACGGCATATATATATATATATATATATATATATATATATATATATATATATATATATATTTATATATATATATGTATATATATATATATGTATATCCGATTCTTTGAACCAACTAATATCCTTATCCTTTCCTTAAGAACGGCGCCGGTTCTACTTACACTAGACCGCCGACGCTCTGACGTCATAGCCCAGGCGCAGGGTCACCTTGATGAAGATTATGGGATGGAGGCGTCGTCTCTGGCTGTGTGTATATCACCTCGATATGATTAGCCTACCGACAAGGCCCGCCAGTAAATCTGACAGGCCATTCGTGTAATCAACCCATGTGTCATTACTTTAAGGAAAACTCCACCATTCTCAGAGTTGATTGTGTGACATCGCAACATCACCTCAACCTTTTTGCACCGTGTTGTTGCCATAGGTGTCAAATAATTTATACTGGAAAACAGGTCTGAAATGCAGTAAAGATTAATAGCGTTATATTGATTAGTATCGATGGAGCAAGGCAGTGTTACCCGGCGTTTACACTAGACGACTAAAACGTCAGTAGTCGTCAGGTGGTGTCTGATTACACAATATTCATCAAGAAGTACACTTTGTATATGTACTGATATCTAGCCATTAACAGCTGAAAGTCGTGAAGTGGTGCAAATTCAAGAATCGCCTCTTATTTATAATCGTCTAGTGAAAACGCCGGGTAAGGGAATATCAGTATGGTATTTCGTGAGTCAATATTTATCAAAAATATACCATTCTGTAGTTAGAAATGAATTTCCTTTTTCTCTCTTTTTTAAGAGTAGTGCTTGTAAAGTGTTCTCCTTACTGCAGCTTGTACAAGTAGTCAGTCTCATGAACATAATAACTTTGTTTGTTTGGTAGATTCCCTTGGGTCTGTTCATACTCCCATTTTTTAATTTCCCCCCTTTTTCCCTCTTCTCCCTATTTTCCCCTTCTTCCCCTTATTTCATTGTCTTCATTTTAGCTTATACTATCGTTCCCCCAGCCAGATTCCCAGAATTACTTAGTTTCAGTATGTTCCTAATACTCTTCCTAAACTTGAAAAGCTTGACATGTTGGTAGGGTTACGGTTTCTTCTTTCATCTTGTTCTGGGTGCATTGAAGGTTCAACATTATACAGAAACATGAACAGGGTAAACAGGTTGAATCATGTACGACGCGCAACAATGCGCAACGCATGAGCCTATATGAAGTTTGAAACGAAAAGATTGGTTGGGATAAGTTATAGTTTGGATTCTATTGACTTTGCTGTCCTTAATTTCTTAAAGAAATTTTAATGTGCTTCCTTGTGCCATTGTGTTACATGTCACCATCTCTATACACATTTTTCTATTCAGTTCTACCAGAGAATCATATACATCCAAGCTCCCTTGATAGAAAAGTCTTTATCTAATGATATTTCTCTTGGTGTTAAGTATTATAAAGTTTGTTGATTTATTGTTATTGGAAAGCTTTTCCAGCATTCTACTGAATCTATAAAATCTCTTTTTTGTGAAGGAGTAGTAGATCCTCATGTAATAATCCTTCCATCCGAGTTGGTCATATATTCCAAAAGTTCTTAACCACATAGCATCCTTCGTCTTTATTACATAGGTTATATTCTGGTGATTCAATTATCTTTCTTCTAAACAAACATTTGTTGCATTTATAGAGGAATTAATAACACTTTATTGTAACGCTTTTAATCTTGTTTCTCTGGAAACCCTCTAATGCAACGAACAAATACTTTCTCATTCATAGAAGTCATCCTGAAGTTCTGAAAAGATTTTGTTTATTTCAGTGATGGTTGTCAGATTCGGCATGCATGTTGGGAAAACTAAAAGCTAATTAATATTGTATATTATGTTCTGAAAAGTTGGGGCATCACCATGCATTGATAATAACCATAAGAAAATTGGTAAGAATTGGATCTCACTGCAGACCAAGTTATTTTCATCGAGTGGGTTCTGATTTCATCACATCACGCATAACATTATCAATTGATGGAACAAAACACCCGATTAGCCATTGAGTATTGGGGACTCTACCTTCACGGCCATGGAGTATGAGTTCCTAATGTTAAGCCTATGGAGAAAAATACCGGGGTTAGATATACATGCACACAAGTAGCATACACATTAGTTCTTTTAGTGATCTTATTCACGATACCTTGTCTTAGAAGGCTACGCTCTAGGGCTATGTATTATGGCTGAATAATCAGATTTTTTTCAATTCCGTAACGACAAAAAGTATCTTAGTGATGAAAAATCGGATCATGATTCTTCCTGGGAAGTGTATGCAAAATTAATTCTTGCCGAGAATTAAAGAGATCGAGGTTCCCGTTTGATTATGCAAAGCCGCGCAGGGATTCTCCGAAGCATCAATCTACATGACAGATCTGTATGGAGGGCCTCTGTGCTTCGATACTCGTCACTCCTTTTTATTGGGTTTTCTGTTATCGATTTATTTCCTTTTTCTCCACTTGAAACTTTCAGAATGATGTAAAGGTCGCAACATAAGACATGAGTTTAAGCGATGTATGAATGGGACTTGTGAAGTTGGAAGCGACACAGTGATTGTGCAATAGAAAAAAACGGTCAGTTATCAGATATTCTAATAACCTGTACAAAAAAGTGTAATTATTTTTCTTCTGCGCGCCAAGGATAGTACCCCTATGCTGCCTAAAAGGCCCTGTGGGCTGTGAACCTAAATACTCTCATTAAAGGAATGGACAACACTCTGTAAATATATAGAATAAGGAAAGTATTCACCGACTGCATACCATTGTGGTGTGTTATGATTGACTCTATGCGGGAGTTGGCTGTGATATGCATTCAGTCCGGTCAGAGCTGGTGACCAAGTTTAAACGTGGTGAACCGTTCATGTAGGTGAACTAAAAGATGCCAGATCCTCTTCCTTTTGTTTTCATTTTGTAGGGTGGTCGGGTGGAACAAAAACCGTGCTGGCATGGCAGCGAGGGTGAGGGGCGGTGATTTCCATTCAACACAGGAGTTGGCTGAAAAAAATGAGAGATTTATTCAGTCCGGCCAGAATTGGTGAACAAGTGTAAACAGTGATGACGTTTCGTGCAGGTGAGATAAACAATGCCATATTTGCGAGAGTCTCTGCTACAGAGTTCGGAGATGGAGGAAATTGAAGGTACTGGCAGATGGAGGGAAGAAAAATGAGGTGCCCTGGGGATACATAGGAATCAACCTAGGTAACGCCATCTCATTACCATTAACCATTGTATCCTAGAATACCGATATATGTATGGAAATTGTATCTTTAACTCTATACTATATCTCTATCTCAATTGTCTACGTATCAAATGAATCCATATTGAAATATGTCACTAAATTGTTGTATCAGAAAAACTCGTTGTAACGAGAGATGCAATAAAATAAAAAAAAATTAAATATAAATAAATTTAAAAAAAATTACGGAGTTTTCATGGCTGAGGAAGGAGCCTTGGAGCAAGTAACCTGTCGTGATGAGTGGTGTCTTGAGAGGCGAGTGAGTCAGCCATCGTGAAGCATACCCCCAGTGGAGAAGCATCACAGCCTCTGTGTAATAGTTGGGTGGCTTGGAACAGAGTCTAGAACGCATGGAGTGGCTCTATAAGACCCCCTGCCTGCCGCAAGCCACGTCTCTTTCTTGTTGTGAGTTATCTTGGAGCCATGGTGCCACCTGGTGCCAGAAGGGCAGCGAGAAGTCACAAGAAGTTGTAATAACTGCATGGCTCTGGAATATTTTAAGATATTTAGATGTGTGGAGGGATCCGATGAGCACTGCTAAGGTTATATACATTGTGGAATGAGTTGTCCTGGATGCAAGGCTTCAGAGAATAACAAGCCTCCAGCATGAGGAACTCTGAGTGCAGCTGCTTGGCAGAGCCACCGAAAGTGAAACTCACCTGCCAGGGACCTGTTTCAGTAGTTTCATGACATGTCTAGATGGTGTCTGTGACACCATACGGACAGATCACAAGATTGCAGTCGATGACACACGGAGTTTCACTCACTTCTCGTAGGAATTAAGCAATGATACTTTAACATGAGTAGGCGATACATATAACCTATAATCGTCCCAAATATGAAGAAGATTGGCCACTCCGATTTTCTTATATTTGCTAGTCTTTTTCCGCTATTGCTTGCACTGTTGGTGCCACTGTTGATGTCTGTCTAAGCCTAATGTCACGAGACTACTGAAACAGGTCCCTGATGCTGGTGGCATCATCTTGTGGGCATTGTATGAAGTTGGGAGCTTGGGCTGACCCTGCAGTAAGCAACCCCAAACAAGATCAAAACTACTGTTGTACGTCAACAATACAGTTAATTAATTCTTCACCCCTTTAAAAAGGCAATCTTACAAGCGGTCATGATCAATCAGTCCAGAGGAAGAGTCTTGTAAATATGTGTAGGTGCCTCTCAGCCATAGCCGGTGGCGGCACACCAGAGAGAGATACAAGATGACAGGTGCCCGAAGCCTTTCATTTGGCCAATGAGGTTGATAGAACTTTCCCTTGCACCGTCCAAATACCAACCAGCATCACAGGAACTGAGCTGCTAGGAAATTCGGGATGCATCGTAGAAAGGCTGAAACCAACGAGAACTGCCCCAAAACTATTGTAAATGCCGGTCACAGAACAAAAACCATGTCAGCATGATGGCGAGGGTGGGGCCCGGAGATGTCACAAGAACTCTCCTCAGGTGTCAGCTTGGGGCAGCTCTCAGGTGAATAAGCCACTAGATGGTGTGGCAGTCACTGGGCCCTCCCATATTGCAGCCATTATGGCTCACAAGTTTACAATAACATTGGAGAGAATCTTGAGTTAAAAGGCAACCCAAGCAAATCGGTACGTCGGCAGACACCTGAAAAAGACGTGATTCTCACTAAGACATATGTCTCATACTTTGTTATGTAGACCATTTGAATGTCAATGCAAAAGCGCATCCTTTTTGGTAGACCTCATTTCATCAGCCGTATGGGTTGGTGCCACCACTGGTTGTTGTTATTCAGAAGGGCTCTTCCTTCCGATACTGCCAGCAGGCAAGGCATCGATTTATGCACAGCAGATCAATCATCATCATGCTTCAGTGGCTGTCTTTCACCTACTCAAACCTACCCTGCTGATCGTTCCCAACAGGTAGTCATATTTACGTGATACGACCCCCTGACACTAGCAAAAATATATCGATCAATTACGATTCGATCGTCACTGTAAAGTTGTGTACATTTAATGCATGTCCTACAAGCATAGCCTGTAGATCTGGAGCAGGTCACCACTTGGTAAGGCCATTGTCAGACATAGATACTAAGTTTTCCCTTCATTGCATTTCATAAAATCTAAACTAGACTTTAAGTTCAAGCACCAGTCCTGTTGAATAATCTAGGCCAGGACATGGAGACTTGGTACCATAACTGTCTGTGGTATACGGCCTCACAGCTGTGGTATATGGGAAAAGAGTGGAACCCTCTCCCGCGCGCATTACTGCCAACACACTAGCCACAATTACCGCAACTTAGGTCTAGAAACGGCGGGTGTAGGCGTCAAAAACGTGTGTACAAGGGCTGACAATAGTTGTTTTCATTGACTATTCTACGTGCATTGTCATAGTGGGATTTTGCACAGGGGGCTCTACTAGGAGAGTAGATGTTTCTTTGGCAGAGACGATACAATATGAAATCTTTAGGTTATTCCGTGGAGCATCCAGGTGAATCTACAGTTAATTAGCCTGCCCCTTCAAATGAGGACATATCCAATGTTGACCAACAAAACCCTGCAATACACGAGGTGCTTGACATAACAAATAGCACCCCCCGCCAAAAATGATATTAAAAAATGCTCAGAATTTAGGATATTTAAAAAAACTTGCGGATGGCGCCGATTTTGCCTCAAACAGGCAGGTTGGTTCAGAAATACAAGCGGCTGCAGGAAGTCAAGCGCAGGATCTATGTTCGGAGAAAGTGTGCATAGGTATATCATAAAAACAAACTTATCGATGTGGGCAACACATCGAACGGCACTGGGATGCTTAACAATATCTAGAGCTATATTTTATGACGCTTAAAAGTTCTTGGCTGTCTGGTCCTGGGGAAGGAGAGCCTCCCAAACTACGATTTTTTTATTCATGAAACATACATGCCGACAAACGCTTCGCCGATACACAGCGGTCTTCCAACATTAGCCGCAGTACAAGAACAGGACATACAAAGTAGACAGAACATAGAGAAGCAATAGAATTGTTATACAGAAAGAAATTGAGATTACATTATTTTTTTGTTCTCGATGTCCTCCGACAAACAAATATAACATCTTACTTTCATCAGCAAATGATCTAGTGGTCAATGTGCAGTTCAAAGGGAGGTTGGGAGAAATGCGGATACTGCAGGAGATCTCCACTCAATTGCCCTTGTGTAAGCGGCTGTGCCTTTTGTGACACTACGCGGATCTTCTTGTAAAGCTTCTGGGCTTAGATTAATAAAAGACAAGTAGATTCATCTTCTTATTAACTGATGGATTCAAGCATGACCAGATTTCACTTCCTGTAATCGGGCTGCAACTGGTAGCAGTCCCAGACAACTTTTACATATCATAGTTACAAGAAACGCCACCAGGGGCGTGCGCGTATAACACTACAGATCGGGCATACCATACTCCTTTCAGGCTCCTTAACGGCTTCTCTGCCTATTTCCTTGGGTTCCTTAATTCTTAACACAATATTCGGCTCAGGGATTTGGGGCAGAGAAATCGAGTATTTAGTAGAATGTTATCAGCCTTCACCATTGTTTTCATACTATTTCAATATTCATTAAACAATTAAGACCTGTCCTGTAACCCTGTTGCATGTTAGGTTTTCAGATCAGAGGTCGTAAATGGCGAGTGTGCAATTTCTATTGAATAAATAACAAAATGATCGACGGTACACTAGAAGTTAGCGTCGCGTGTATTTGCCTTCTCCTCTATTGGAACTTGACTTCCGCAGTTTTATAGTCAGAAATAGATGAAAGATTTCAAGAGGCGGATGCAACTCACTAGTCACATGCATGGAGCGACGGTAAATTGGTATGTCCTCGGAATTCCCACTACTCATTTTACTGCAATGTCGTCCCCTGTTTGTACATTTCCGACAATACAGATAAGACAGGAAGTATAAAATAACCCATGACTGTTTCCAAGTAATTAGCCTATGCGATTAAGGCGTTGAATACTTCAGTAAATAATGCACCTACATAAAATTGGCAGGGAATAATATAAGATATAAAGTTGGTAAAACTAAATTTACTTGCCTAATCGTCGTTATGCTTAAACAGAATACTCGCTCATTAACCATAGATAATGAAGACCATGTCTCCAGAGGTTATCGGGCGACCAAAAAAATTAACAGAAAGAAGCCAAGTACAAGGTAAATTTCCTCGAGGGAGCACCGTCGGTAAACATCGGTAATCCTCGGTAGCCCCGAAGCTGAGTTAACCAGGACAGTGATGTGACTCCTGGTATGATCTCACGCGACCGTATCGACCGCAGCACCACCGGAAGTGGGCTGGCCACTCGGTTTGCGCATGTCAGACGCTACGTTGTGG
Organism: Alentia gelatinosa; assembly: GCA_950022655.1. Lineage (NCBI taxonomy): Eukaryota > Metazoa > Annelida > Polychaeta > Phyllodocida > Polynoidae > Alentia > Alentia gelatinosa. Next base: position 31,795,340 of record OX465591.1, on the reverse strand, counting down.
GACGCCGATAAGCTGTGCAAAGTCCCCGGATGCTAGCAGGACATGCACAGTGCTGACATCTAGCGGTGTGTTTGTGAATCGGAGATATGTTTGCAAAGTGCGGTAAACAATCCTCCACTTAGAGGGTCCACAGTTGCTTCCATCACTGCCGAGAATAAGTGTGCACTATAGTTGTCTATGTCATTACAGGCATGCATGTCCCTTTGCTAAACGTCCGTGTAGATGGGCTACATATATTTATTATCCACCTAATACAAAGTGTCCATAGAAAACACATAGGGAGTTTGTATGGACATACCCGGAGCATACAGATATGTTGTATGCTCCGGGTGGCGCATACGGAAAAATAGTGCGTACGAAAACATAGTGCATAATGAAAATAAACTGATTTCGACATGCCACTTGCCCAGAAAATGTGGATAATATATACAATATAAACTGGTTTCAGATAAAAGCGGTTGTATGCTCCTCGGAGTTGACTCTGCGCAATATCCTCGCATACGCTCGGATATTACTATGCGTCAACACCTTGGAGCATACGGCCGCTTGTATCTGAAACAAGTCAATATTGTGTATTTATAAACCATGCAAACTATTACAAATTACTACTATAGATAAAGGTAATTTAACCATTGTGGATTGTTTGTTAATCAGTATTAATTCTCTCCCGGAGTGTCAGAACTAAGATTTATATATTGTTATTTCCAGTTACCACTGTCGGACCTAGAGGCCACCTCGTGTGGTCACGTGATTGACTTTCCCCGCACACAACGGACGTTTATAATTCAAAGGTAATTTAATCATTTAGAAATGATAAGGACCAATAATTTCGATATAATGTAGCCTATTTTATCATCCACCCTATACGGAGTCTCCATACTGAAACTATTGGGAGTGTGTAATTCTCCGGTAGTAAATTACGGGTACTCGTAACTTCCGATCGATACAGAGCGGAGATTCTAGAGAAAGAAATCCCTTTTGTACAAAAAATAGTCCGTGAAGAATCAGCAGTCATGACCATGTTGTCTTTTCAGTGATAATTTGAATTTGCAACGCTGAATAAAAAGTACAGTATAAACTGGCTTCAGACAAAGGTGACCATAATCTCCTCGAAAAAGATTACGTGCTTACAGAGACTGAAGAAGATGTAAGAGATTGATTCAATAAAGGAAATTGAATACCAAAAAAAGAAAAAGTAGGGCGACTTTATTAGGATACATTATTTTTTTTAAACTTTAGACTATTTTATTTTTGTAACCCTGACATGCTACTGTTAACAGCTGGGGATTATAATTCTAAACTTAAGACTATTAGTCGGTGTCCCCTTTGCACTATACGTATCTCTAGGTTGAAAATAAATACTTTGTTAATAAAGACTCTAGTAACTGAATCTTCGGCCGTCCAATGTTTTACAAATATACAGTTGGCAACAGTGGGGAAAAAATAGAGAAAACAAATAAGATGATTGTCGAAATCATACAGAGTTGGGCGTCAAACGAGATCCAACATCAAAAATGATAGCTACTGACAGGCAACATTGATCTTATAGAGATCCATCCTCAACTACCTCCATTCTATTCAGCATTGATTAATCACATAGTATTCTACTGGGAGGATACTGTATTGTTGATGGCTCTGCTGGAGGTGTCACTTACTTCTGTTCAGGTGTCAGGAGCTGTCACACCAAACAAAATATAGTGATGGATCATTGAAAAAACATCTCGTCATTTGTAAGATTAAAATCAATAATGCACAGTAATCACCGGATGACTTCACAGTGAGTGATCAGTTTATGAATCTTTTAATTCGGATCAGGTGATAAATGTACGCTATTCATATTTTTCTTGTCTGATTTTTTAGAAATGACGATGGAACAAAAGTGACTATCGACAGAAAAATGAATGGATACTCAAAGTAAAATCGATTCTAAAAATCAGTGGCTTATCATAAAATATCGAATTCACTTTTTATGGTTGGATTGAAAGGTTTGTATGACCATCTTTGTGTGTGTTTAAAATTGTTTGTCCTTTATTACCTCTGGTGAACAATTCAAAGGTGCGCCCTGTAGGTCTATGTGTGGTAAGTGAAACCTGTGGCGTCATGTTCTTCGCGAGAAGAAGGGTCCAGTTTCTAAAGTAAATAGGGAAAACACCTACTACGATAGAAATTTAGACCTCCTGATATGGCACCGATACAAAAAGAAAATATCGGAGACATATCAGGAAGGTACAAAATCGTGGACATATGTCTAGACATGCCAATCCACGACGCATTGTATGGGGTGTCTAATTGCAGAAACGTAGTCAACTGCCCCCGATATAAGGTGACCTTCCGACGCGATTTTGATTTTTTTTATCGGGAGGTGCATCGTAGAGCATATCGGAGCCATATCGTAGTAGATGGACGCCGAGACTTGAGATGTCCGTCCATGCTGTTTAATAAACCTGTCAATGTCCTGACCTCGATCCTGAAAACTCTCCTTTTGGAAGGACATCTCAATAGGTGTCCGTTATGATGCTGGCAGCCTAACTGACCAATAGATATCAACATACATACTTGAATAATATCCTTCAGGCTTCTAATAGTTATGTGTAAATAACACATTCAATATCCATTGAATAATGATAAAATAATTTTTCTAATTGAAAAAGACCCAACAAAATTGGAGTTTTCTGAGGTTTGAAACCAGAACCTTCTGATTACCACAGATTTTAACTAGGCACCCCCATAGGACCCTGGACAGACAGATAAAACAGCCAATCACAGGAAGACTTCCATCATGAACTGTCCATCCGAAAGATTCAGATCAGGAGAAGGATAATAACATATGGACAACACTTATTTAACGCAATGGCTTTCCCATCCTGGTCATTATCCTTCGAGAAACTCTCCTCTCATTGTCCTTTTTCCTTCTCACTGTCCCCAGATTACACTGGCCACCCGAGCTAGACTACGTTAGCTCTGGTCACGTTAAATTGACACGGGCCTTGACATGGCGTGGTAGCGGGTATCTTATGCCATTGCAGTGGGAAAGGAAGGCTTGTTAGGGGTTGGTATCTATTTTTACTCTGTGTATCTATTTTTACTGTGTGGTCCGACCACTCTCTGGCCATGCCCCCTTGACCCTGCCATGACCCACATTCTTACCCTAGAAGTCACTTTTCCATGTTCTCATCTTCTTTTAATGTGTATTTTTAATAAAATGGCCACAGAGATAAGGTTCTTTATCAATTTATTAATATCTGGAGATTTCTTTGCAAGTATTTTGGATCCCAGAACCTATTTAGGACAAAATGGTTTGGTCTGAGAGTGAGAATCCGTGGACACGTCCATGGGTTAACGTTACCAACCTCTTAGTTGGAACGTAGTGTAGACAGAGGTGGCGGCCAATCTATCCCCAGATATTTAATGGACTCTTGGCTGTTCCCAAATAGATGGCGCCACTCAGGGACGTGAAGAGAGAGTATAAGTTATTTTGTATAATTGCTGACAAATTTTCAATTCGCATCAGTTCATGTTGAGCATACCTAAAAGTAAGTGGTGTCCTTTGTTGCATATTCTGCTTGACCAACCCGGCAAGGAATGGTCACCCTCAACATCAGCATTGAAGAAAATCGAGAATCCAAAATCATTTCCAAAAAGAAATAGAAAATATCATTGACCAGTTCATGAATCATCAATACATGTCCTCTTATTGTGGAATGCTGTGGAACAGAATGATACGCTATTTCCAAAGTCAGCATCTTTGAGGTTGTGCTGCAACTCCTGAACCTCTCGAAGTTAGATCTGTGATGAAACTCTCTCAGTACAAAGACTTCACCACAGAACTCTCAAAGAACACTGGGTTAGTTTTTTCCCCATCTAGATAGACTTCTTTGTGGTTGCATTTCTTGCCTAATGTAGGTGCGTGCGATTTACGCCTGGTTAAGTGATGAGTGCGAACAATCGGGTTTGTGTTTTTTTACACTTTATGCTGGGATGAAAAGATTGAGTCTTCCCAATGCTATTGTATGGACACGTTCTGCGGTTAGCTTCCACTGTGTCTGGCCTAGAAATTTGACATTTCCTAATGTTGTATAAATAATCATACCATTAGGAAACACACTGGTGTTTGTATGCGGTCACTGTGTATACCAGATGGTATCTCGAGGCAGAAAGAAAGACTGTAACAAAACGCAAGTAGTACAATAATTGTCGTGAAGTCGCTTCCAGTGATTGATATCTTTTTTTAACAACCTTTATTGAGGGACAATTGTTACTGAACAAACACCCAAATCGGCAACAGGGCCGTTCTTCCATTCGGGCCCGAAAGATTGAAATATTACTGTTCTTTTTCATCAATTTTACATGCATTACTAGACTGTACTATAGAGGAAACCAAAAAGGGAGGTTATGTGTGACCAAAATCTTATATGTTTGTGCGGTGATTTCACGAATCGATAGCCGAAATTAAGTCATAATTGTAAATTGTCATATAATTTAAAGTCAACCGTTTCTAATTTTTAACTGTTACTTCTTTTAATTATCATGCTATTTCAACCTCGTACCTGTTCCTGTTTTTAAACCTACTATTTTTATCACAGTGCATACGTCACACACACCTCTCACCGGGAACCAGCACTCACACAGGCACCTATATAACCTGAGGGCACCAAGCACGGGCCTCACTCTCTCACTAGGCATTCGCCTTCTATGATCCAGTGCCGAGTTCTTCCCACCCACCAACCCCATCATCGCCTTTTTTCTTAAAAGTCTATCCTTGTATAAGGCTAAATCAGATCACAGTGATGGAAAATAAGTCATAATTGTACATACATATTTTACTACAGCACACAGTGCTTTTTACTTCAACTAAAAATTTTATTGTCTTATAAAATTTTATATCTCCATTTACGTGTTGACTTTTAATTATAAAACAATTTTTTCCGACACTTAGAGATAGGACTGTCCTGCATGCTTTGAGCCATTTCCCTATAGTCCTTTGTGAAGAATGTTCACATTCCTTTGCGCATTCAATCTTCTTAATCATAACTTATGCATGTATACATTGAAATAGATCTACTGCCTGAGACATTTCGTCAGTTAATAGTTCAGCTTTTATCGTTGAACACATTTTAGGGTAATATGGTCGTTTGTTAATAAAGTCATAGTTTGCACAATTATAGTTACCAACAAGATCTTGATCAACTATATCTCGAATCCACGACACACACCAGATGAGCAGAAAAGATCTTCTAGTGAGAATTGGCCTACACTATTGATAGGTACTGCCAAGGCACAGATTTTTAATTTGGTACGAAAGCCGTTTGGTAAAGGGGGGCGTCCACCAACCACTACAACAAAAAAGGTTCCAATCGGCGCTTGTCTCAGCCTTGTCATAAGAAGGGGGGCTTTACGACAGCATTGTCGGGGCGTGTCAAGAGGTGCACGCTCCACCAAAATTTCCTATCATAGACAAGCCATGACACTCCACCACAAGGGTCCAATCATGGGAAAAATCAAACATGCTCAATATTGTCGTAGCCTTGTCGGAAGGCTCCCAACAAGCTTCCAATCCTGGCCTTGTCATAGACTCTTGTCGGGAACTGGGGTCCACCAACCACAACAAGGCCTCCAATCGTGGGCAAATCGTGGTCTTTGTCGGGAAGCCATTGTCGTAGCCTTGTCATGGTTGGTTGGCGCCCCCCTTTAATATGCAGACTGACATTCACCTTCTTTTAACCCGAATTTGAGCATTGTTATCTACCACCACACAACACGAATAATTATGAAAAAACTTAACAACTACAATACTCATCATGCTGTAGGTGATTTTCCATATCAAAGTCATAAGGAATGGACAAGACATAGGTACATATTTTACAAAAAGTGTAAGCGCACTTATAATACAAGGACAGTAGACCCACTGGACAGAAACAAAAACTCAATTTACTGGAATTGTTAACTCATATTTATACAATCCATTTCTTCACAGTTCTTCATCGCATGTAGTATGCGTATGTGTGATTTCTTTTACTTTTATTTTGGAGTCATCCGATTATTTAGTTTGTATACTGGCCGGTAGCGCCATTATTTATTTCTTAAGTATGCCTATATTTTTAAGTTCTAGGTATTTTTAGCCTTGAAGGCATTTGTCCCCATTTCTTGTGCCGGTGTAATCAATTTCTCTCATATCATTTTCCACATTACTCCACCATTTGATTTGTATTAACAGATGATTAAGTCTTCGTACATTAAATGGATGGATTTTACATATTATCGTTACAATGGAAACTTCTAGTATTTTGTTCTACCTATTGATTTTTTAATGATTTATTTAGCATTGGAAGAGCTTCGGTTTAAAGATGCAAAATTTGGTCACCATACAAAAGTAATTATTCATTCTTGATTCTTTGGGGTTCTCTTCTACGCTTAACTACGTTTTCGCCAAACGTCTTTCACTGGTTCGGTTTTGATTTGGTCAATGTGTACTCAGGTACCAGATCACACATTTCGTTGGTTTTCAGCTAACTTTCGTCTGGTACCCTTCCACACTGAAGCGATGCTGGAAACCTCATGCCGGATTTTGACACCAGGTGGCTATACCTGTAGTATTTCACTGTAGGCCTATGAAGACAGACAGGGTACCAGTTTGAACATGCTATACAGAGTATCCCTCTGTGAATAGTCCTTTTCACATAGTAAAACCCATGCTATGATCTTCAAACTTACAGAGGATATATTCAATATGTAGTACTACATATTTAAACACTGTAAAGGAGATTCAGCAGTCTCCACACTTGTACTGTAATAAAACTTTTAAAAAGTTAATATATCTCCATCTTTTACTGTATGACTTTTGTGAAACTGTTGAGACTGTTGTGAGAATGTTTTATGACTGTTATGGAACTGTTTTGAGACTGTTTTACAACAGTTGTGGAACTGTTGTGGAACTTTTGTAAGACCTTTGCAAGACTTGTGCAATTCTTTTTACCTACCACATATAAAACGTTAGAATTTCGACAAATCTGCTTGGAGTGGTTCTCGCACATAGAGACATAGTGAAGTAGACCTAGGCATGGAGATTGAAGAGCCACAAGAGTGAGATTCTCATGTAGTACTATGAGAAAACTGTATTCCGACGAATTATTATTTTACCGAACCCCTGTGCCCGAAATTTTAACCGAGGTCTTGAAACCGAGGTTTAAATGTCCGGAGGACAGGGGTAAGGTGAAATAATAATTGAAACACAGGTATACGGTTTTCTTATTATCATATACCTCGAAATAATTACAATAATGTCAATCATTACCCCTATCCCTGATGAACAAAGATGGACGCCGTAGTGGGCTTAATAAAATTTTATTAATTTTATGAAGGCTTATTAAAATGAATAAGCGTACTACAATGTACGTATGAATATTAATAATAATATTGAAGTTTGATAATTGACAAGAATACATTGTATGTCAATTATAATGATAATAACATATGAAGTATAGTTATTATGTATTATTACATAAGAGTAATAAGATAATAATAAAGATATATAGCCCTACGAGTGAAGTGAGTAGGAGAGAAAAAGGTGAGGGTGGGTGGGTAGAAAAATGTACGTCAGTACGGTAGGGCAGCAGAGCGAATTGTGAGGCTGAGGTGAGTGCCCCGCTCACGCAGGTCGGTTCGCGGTGCGTGGTGATAGCGACAGGGGGCGCGAGGAGTGCGCTGGTGGTGGAGTGTGTCACCAGGGGGGGCAATGACTACCCCTGACCAAAGGCCATGAGTCACCCATTACCCCTATCCCTGATGAACAAAGATGGACGCCGTAGTGGGCTAAATAAAATTTTATTAATTTTATGAAGGCTTATTAAAATGAATAAGCGTACTACAATGTACGTATGAATATTAATAATAATATTGAAGTTTGATAATTGACAAGAATACATTGTATGTCAATTATAATGATAATAACATATGAAGTATAGTTATTATGTATTATTACATAAGAGTAATAAGATAATAATAAAGATATATAGCCAAGGAGCCATTAGAAAAAAGGGGGAGAGGTGGGAGGGAAGAAGGGAAAAAGAGAGACTAGTTCTTAGATAGAGACTGAATCAGAGACTGGTTGACATTAACAGATGTTGAGTCCTTGATATACAGTCTGTGAGAGTCTGATCTCCACCCGCCATAACGCTGAATGTCCAGTTCTGGCATACCCGCTTGGTATGCCTGTGTGGCGGCAGCCTTACGGAGGCTGTGGAGGGTGAATGACCTTGGGGGCTGGCCCGCAGCCTCGAGCAACGTCTCCCATTCCTTTGCGAGTGCGCGTGAGGTCAGTGTGGATCCGTCTGGTAACATTAGGAAGGGATCTCGCAGTGTGCCCGTAGGGATCGCCCGTAGCATCTGGCGCACAGCGTGAACAGGGCAGTACCTCGAGTCCGCTGCCGGCTGGAGGCGCATCACTTTTTGTTCCCCGATCCGCTGAAGGTTCTTGCCCGCTTTTATGACGACTGTCACGTGGTTGGCCGACACGGTCACGTCCCCACGTGAGAGGTGCCGGTCGGGGTTGTAGGCACGTGACGAGGGCGGGGCGACCTCGCTCTGTCTGAGCGCCGCGTAGTAAAGAATCAGCAGTGCAGCCCGTATGGTGATTTGGAGGGGCGTGTCCCCGAGGCCCGACAGGATCCGTTGGAATACCCCCATCGGCATGGGGGGCTTCACGTTGGGGACGTACTGCTTGTTTCTCCTCATGGCCTCGAGGGCCCGTTTCACCCTGTGATGCTCTGTCGGGGCGACGTCCCCACCTGTCAGCCGTAGATGTGACCGTATATGTGACAGGTGGTTGGCCACGGTCGCCGGCGAGGGTGCGTGCTCCGCGACGTACTCGAGGTAGGCCGTCACGAAAGACACGGTCGGTGCCTGGGGGTCGGCCCCCATCCTCCTGCAGAAGGCGATGTAGGTGCCGACGGCTGACCGCTGGTTGGCGACCGTGCCGGGGGCACGAGCCTCGGATTGGCGGACAGATGCCCTCGCTTGGAGTGAGAGCAGCGCCGGATCTGCAGAACAAGCGGAGGATGGGGACATAAGATACATGCGAACATGGTATCACGGGATACAGGCGATGCATAGACACAAACGAAGCAGCTTTATGATAATCAGAATAAGTGAGGTGTGCCCTGCTGAGAGCGTCGGCGACCGTATTCTGGACCCCGGGCATGTGAGTGTATACGAGGTCCACCTCCATCCGGGCCTGTATCATCCAGGCCTGCCGGGCACACTCCGCGAGTACTCGGTTCCGGGCACGTCCCGAGGTCAAGGCCTGTACCGTTCCCAGGTTATCGCAGTAGACCTCGATCCTCGTGCCCCTGTCTCGCTCCGTCACGAAGGTGTTGAGTGCGTAGATTGTATTTACGGCCTCGAGTTCGGAGATACATTCCACCGGGTCAGTAACAGGGCACACCTGACCGGAGTAGTAGTATTGGCCGTCGGTCCCGCCCACTCCCGACAGGCACGCGTCAACGGTGACGCACCTCGTAGGGGGGCCTCGAGGTATGAGGGAGTGTCCGTTCCAGCCCTCGGCGAAGCGGAGGAACCAATCCAGGTCCTGTCGCATGTCGGCGTTGATATTAAGATAATACCCCCGCATGCCTCGCAGCGCCTCGAGAAGCTTGCTCACAAATGCCCGGGCCGGGCGGATACACTTAGCCACGTGCAGAACCTTCCCGAGGACCGACTGCAGTTGTCTCTTGGTGAGAGATCTCTTTGTAGCTACGGCCGCCACGTGTGCCCGGACGTGACCGTTTGACTGGGTGCCCGCGCCTTATCCCGGGCCTCGGGGAGGCCTAGTTCCGCGAAGAGGGCGCGGGCTGTCGAGAAGTCACGTTGGGCCGTGGCCGCGTCCGCCGAGAGAATGACGAGGTCGTCCAGGTACATCTCGGTGGTAATGCCTTTGTCCTCGAGGATGTTCACGATCGTGTCCGCCACGCACTGCATATGGTACGACGAGGCGCGGGCACCAAACGGCATGGCCGTATCACAGTAGTGCCCGCCCCCCCACATGAAGCATAACAGAGGCCAATCCAGCGGATCACAGCGAAAGTTCTTGTATGCGCGTGACACGTCGATCGAGGACATAAAAGATGTAGTGCCCGCGGCCACGAGCTTTCTGACGAACCCGTCGACCGTAGGGAGCCCGTGTTCGCGCTCGAGCCCGTAGACCGAGTTTTTGATCACGTACGAGTTGACACTCCGCTCCCTCGGGAATGTCATGTCTGTGATTACCCGGCGGGCATCGGTGCCCCGCTTCTCCCGGGTCATGAGCGGGGACACGTGGGACCACGGCGCGAAGGGAGGGTCCTCGAACGGTCCCAGCATGTTCGAGAACGCCTTTTCTTTGTCAATGAAACGTTGGACCTGATCGGGGTAGGTGTCGGCGCTGGGGTGATTCGGAATGCCTCGGGTATCACTGGCCGGCCCGAGGTAGCCGAGGGGGAACCCGTAGCGAATAAACCCCAACAGTTCGTCCTTCCCATCCATCCTCGCGAGATACCGTTCCCACGCGTCGAGTCGCAGGTCCGACGGGAGCACTATCCGGGCCCCTAGGGCATTGGGCAGGCCCGTGTCCCTCACGGCCCGGTATATCTCCCGATGCTTGTTGGGCCCCACGGCTGTGAAGTCCGGCCACTCGCTCCTCCGGTGGTCGGCGAAGGCCGCCGGGTCGGTCCGGAGCCCGGGGTGCACTTTTCCAGTTTCGCACATGCGTCTGATGGCGTCGAAATCCGGAGTGTTTAATCCGGCGTGGATATGTGCCTCCGCTGCTGCGGTAACACTAACACTCTCCACGCCGGGTATATCCATCCTCGTAGTGTCCACGTTATTGCCTATGGGAGCGCCCGGTATGACAGGGGGCGTGGCACGTTTGTTGATGTTTACGTCTCCCCGTCCACGTGTTGGGCCGGCCACGTGACCCATGACGTCACGTGCCGCGGCCGGCTCGGGCACATCAAAGCCCGAGCCGCCGGGAGCCGGGGGGTTGCTGTTTCGCGCCTCGCTCAGTCGCGGGGCGCGTCCTGGCCGTTTTTTTAACTCTGCGTTGTCTGAGGGTATCCGCCCTGATGCGGTGTTGGCCGAGCACCGCTTTGAAGGGGGTATCCGGCCTGGGGCATCCGGCGTGGTGTTGGTACAGGAGCCGGCGCTGTGTGGTCATAGCCGTGTCCGTACGTGAGTTTCCTGTTGCAGGCGTGTACGGAGTGACCACACTGCCTGCCGACCGAGTCGCAGAAGCTGCACACGTGCAGCCACCGGATGCCCCCCTCCTCGTGTCCGTTACGGTGGCGGCACCCCCTCTCGGTGTTATAATCCCTGCAGGGGGCCTCCCGCCCCTTGGTGCGTCCGGTCTCGTTCTTTTGATGTACGGGGGCTGCCGCCGTCATGGCGAGCCGTACCCGTTCCTCCTGGATACGCCCGTAGTCCGCCCAGTAGAGACGGCCAGATTCAATATGGTCAAACACGAAATTTGACCACTGTCGGACTGCGGCCCACGGCCGTGCCTGGGCGTCCACGGAGACCTGCTGTAAGTGGCGAAACATGTGCTCGCAGTCCTCGGGCTGGAAGGCACGTTCATCTCCCAGCAGTGACAAAAAACAACTAATATACTCCAGGGGTTCGAGTGCTGACCGTAGCTCGAGCTTCTGGTGGAGCGTATAGATCCCATCACGTTCAATGTACATATACGGTTTAGCCGTTAATCTACGGGTGCTGAAGTCAGCGATCAATGAATGCTTACCGGCGGTACGGTCGTGCCTCATGGTTTCCCTTTCAAATTCCCGTTGGAGATGGTCCTCAGGGGCGTAGGTGTCCCGTAGTTGACGCGGGGAAGGTAGCGCCCGTTCGGCCTGGTCTCGGGCCCAGTCCCTCGTGCGAGACGCTGCTGACGACCGTGAGCCGGTGGCCTTCGATCCAGGGCGAGATATCTGCATTATCGCATCTAACATCCCGTCCATCTTCTCCGACATCTTGGTGTAGTTCGATTCGAGAGCCGTAATCCTCGATGACCGCACGCTGGTCGCTTGCTGGGATACGGAATCCACGTGGTCATCGGGCTGCTCCTGCTGGCGCATGGTCACCTCCGAATCCGTAGAGTCCTCGGCCCGTGAAGACGCTGCCTCCGGGCGCGAGGCGGCTGCACTTCGCGTAACAGGCCCGCTCATACTTGTAGAATACAATCCTACAGAGAACCAGAATTATGGAATTCCCGAGTACACGGTCAGCAGTATTCGGGGAATACGGAGACCGGAGGTACGTGGAGGGAAAAGCCAAGAAACTGGAGAGTAGAAAAATGTACGTCAGTACGGTAGGGCAGCAGAGCGAATTGTGAGGCTGAGGTGAGTGCCCCGCTCACGCAGGTCGGTTCGCGGTGCGTGGTGATAGCGACAGGGGGCGCGAGGAGTGCGCTGGTGGTGGAGTGTGTCACCAGGGGGGGCAATGACTACCCCTGACCAAAGGCCATGAGTCACCAATTAAGCCATAGCAGCCGTTTCTAGACCCATTTGGGCACACAACGGATGAACAGAACTATAGGATATGCGCCACCCTTCAATCCCATTTTATATACATTTCGATCCTTTTAACAGATTGGCTGGTGGCCGGTGGTGTACTAGGTAGACACTCCGTTTTGTTACCTGAGGATTGGGGGTTCAACCCCCAGTCACAACCAATCTTTTTTTTCATTTTTGTTTTTAAATAAAAAGACAAAGGCCGAATGTAGAGAGAATCAATACAATACTGCACTGTGGCAGTGACAGGCTTAATTATGGACATTATTGTAATTATTTCAAGGTAAAACTAATTCAGTTTTTTTTCTAACTTACTTTGTACTGATTCTCTCAATATACTAGCGTTTTGCTCTTTATACAAAAAGAAAATAAAAAAACATTGGCAGTGAAGGGGTTCAAACACCCAACCTACAGATTTCAAGATGTATGCCATAACCACTTCGCCACAAACTCGGTTGCTACTATACAGCTTTAAGTCTCTATAAAATTGCTCTTGAGGATGTTTATATTTTTTACTTTAGTACTTCGAGGTAATTTCGTAATTCACTTGTGTATTCTACTTTTCGATCCTGTACATGCTTCCATTCACGTTAACTCGCAGATCAATATACTGAATCAGTATTCTGCTTTGTATAGTATCCACTAAATGGTGCTACAGGCACATATTACCACTCTTTAAGGCATTTTTAGTTTAATCAGTTGTTATAGAAATATTAACAATTTCATTGGAAGGAAACCTCTTGGGTTCGTTGGGAAATATTTTTCTTCTGCAGTACAGCAATTATCTATTCGATAGTGCGTTTATTTGTATGAAAAATTGAGGTTTAGGTACTAGCACAATGCAAAATTTGAGCAACCTCCCCGAATGAAAAATTAATTCCGAGCGTACAATCAGTGGTAGGGCATTAACTATGCATCATCATTGAATATTTATATGTCATATATCATACACCAAGATGCCATTTTTATACTTTTAATATAAATATGTTTTGGATTGATGTAAAAAAAATAAAATCATATTGTTTCAAAAATTAATTTCATCAACTCAAATATGATTATGATCAATAAATTGCACTGGACCTAAATGGGATCACACTACACTATTTTTATAACCCATCGATAATTTTACTGTATTGTATTTTCTGTGCTTAATACTATTCCAAAGAGAAGTCACAGTGACAATCAGTTATTTTCGATTTTGAGACAATTAATCAAGAAATCTAAAACAACACTGTCATTGCCATGTCCGGCTTGGAATTCCCTATCCAACAGTGAAAAAATCATTCAAAAACTCCCATCCGTTACGGAGATATTAACGAAAATGTGATTTTCAAAAGTGGAGACGTTTTGGCAAAACGTCTTTCGCTGGTTCGGTTTCGATTTGGTCATTGTGTACTCAGGTACCAGATCACACATTTCGTTGGTTTTCAGCTAACTTTCGTCTGGTACCCTTCCACACTGAAGCGATGCTGGAAACCTCATGCCGGATTTTGACACCAGGTGGCTATACCTGTAGTATTTCACTGTAGGCCTATGAAGACAGACAGGGTACCAGTTTGAACATGCTATACAGAGTATCCCTCTGTAAATAGTCCTTTTCACATAGTAAAACCCATGCTATGATCTTCAAACTTGCAGAGGATATATTCAATATGTAGTACTATATATTTAAACACTGTAGATTCAGCAGTCTCCACACTTGTACTGTAATAAAACTTTTAAAAAGTTAATATATCTCCATCTTTTACTGTATGACTTTTGTGAAACTGTTGTGAGCCTGTTGTTGTGAAACTGTTGTGAGACTCTAGTAAGACTGTTGTGAAACTGTTTTACGACTGTTGTGTGAGTGTTGTCAGACTGCTTTTTAACTGTCGTTAGACTATTGCGAGACTGCTGCAAGACTTGTCAAACTGCTTTACGACAGTTGTGGAACCGTTGTGAGGCTGCTGTGAGACTGTCGTGAGAATGTTTTATGACTGTTATGGAACTGTTTTGAGACTGTTTTACTACAGTTGTGGAACTGTTGTGGAACTTTTGTAAGACCTTTGCAAGACTTGTGCAATTCTTTTTACCTACCACATATAAAACTTTAGAATTTCGACAAATCCGCTTGGAGGGGCTCCCGCACCTAGAGACATAGTGGACCAGACCTAGGCGTGGAGATTGAAGAGCCATGAGAGTGAGATTCTCGTGCAGTAATATGAGAAAACTGTATTCCTGTGGACGAATTGTTATTTTACCGAACCCCTGTGCCCGGTAAAATTTAGACCGAGGTTTAAATGTCTGGAGGACAGGGGTGAGGTGAAATGATAATTCAAACACAGGTTTACGGTTTTCTTATCATTATATATACCTCGAAATAATTACAATAATGTCAATAATTAAGCCATAGCAGCCATTTCTAGACCCATTTGGGCACACAACGGATGAACCCAACTATAGGATACGCGCCACACTTCAACCCCATTTTATATACATATCGATTCTATTAACAGATTGGCTGGCGGCCGGTGGTGTTCTGGTTAGGCACTCCGTTTTGTAACCTGAGGATTGGGGGTTCGACCCCCGGTCACAACCAATCTTTTTTTCATTTTTGTTTCTAAATAAAAGGAAAAGCCCCAATGTAGAGAGAATCAATACAATACTGCACTGTGGCAGTGACAGGCTTAATTATGGACATTATTGTAATTATTTCAAGGTAAAACTAATTCAGTTTTTTTTCTAACTTACTTTGTACCGATTCTCTCAATATACTAGCGTTTTGCTCTTTATACAAAAAGAAAATAAAAAAAACATTGGCAGTGAAGGGGTTCAAACACCCAACCTACAGATTTCAAGATGTATGCCATAACCACTTCGCCACAAACTCGGTTGCAACTATACAGCTTTAAGTCTCCATATAATTGCTCTTGATGATGTTTATATTTTTTACTTTAGTACTTCGAGGTAATTTTGTAATTCACTTGTGTATTCTGCTTTTCGATCCTGTACATGCTTCCATTTACGTTAACTCGCAGATCAATATACTGAATCAGTATTCTGCTTTGTACAGTATCCAATAGATGGTGCTACAGGCACATATAACCACTCTTTAAGGCATTTTTAGTTTAATCAGTTGTAATAGAAATATTAACAATTTCATTGGAAGGAAACCTCTTGGGTTCGTTGGGAAATATTTTTCTTCTGCAGTACAGCAATTATCTATTCGATAGTGCGTTTATTTGTATGAAAAGTTGAGGTTTAGGTACTAGCACAATGCAAAATTTGAGCAACCTCCCCTAATGAAAAATTAATTCCGAGCGTACAATCAGTGGTAGGGCATTAAAATAATACATATCTATTTGATATTTCCAAGTGGATTGATATGTTTTTAACCAAAGTCCAAAACCTTCTGGAGACAGTACAGTCTATGATCAGATGTTCAACGTAGATTATTTGATCATAAAAGTTGCAGTATGGGTTAGTTTCTAATCTACGTTTGAACAGATAAGTTTGGGTTGGTGCAATGCTATTCAAAATTCTAAACTGCAAAAGACTGCAACTTTGTTTCTCTCATTACCTTATATACAACAAGGTTTTCCCATCTCATATGATCGCCCATGGGCATTTCATGATTTATGCACCATTTCATCATAGACGATTGGATTTTTGTTCTGAAGGAGTTCGCAATATCGTAAAGGTGTTGGTCTTACATTAGAAAATGTTGGGAACTTTACAATGTGAATAATTTATAAACAATGTTTGTTCTCACGTCGAGACTTCTTCTAAAGACATCTTGGGCAACCACCTATGATGCTACATCTTAATTTTAACAAATGTAGAAAGGTACAGGATACTTTATAAATCCGACTTATTTCGTTGCATGGCATCATTTTGTTGTACAATAGAAGATCTCTGAAGGCTCCTTCAGCCATCTCAAAATCCTTTTCTTCAACCTAAATCAGTGTTATACGTAAACACCACTTCCATTTCATACCATATATCAAACGAGACCCCTCCACCACTGTCTAGTGCGTATCGTCGACGAATACGCACTAGACAGCCCTCTTAGAATAGACAAATCTTTTTTTCTTAAAAACATCTAGATCAAGTTAGATAATGATATATTGGTTCGGCAGGGGAATGTATGGCCTCTGCGCTCTGCGAGGTCACTAAGCTACGTTGGGCGAACATCCACACACACTGCACAACTCGTTGTCACTCACTGTCTCCAACCGTACTCTCACTCCACCACAGCTGCCACTAAACACCGCACTGAGCACAAAATATTCCAACCACCTCCCCTTAACTCATCTCATTTCATTCAGTTTACCTTCGAACTATGTTTCTTGTATATATTTACATATTTATTTATTTTACACAACTTTAATAATATCTTACATCAAAATTGTCTAAATTATCCCATACACTTTTTACTACATTGATAAAAATATTTTTCTCCACTATTTATTCAACTCACACCTTTTTAAAGTGAAATGATAAGTCTAACACAGGTTATTCCGTTGTTAACCTGCCCTGCCTACAGAGGCGTACCGGGACAGATCTACATCTCTGAATAAGGTTTGTGGTCTTCACAAAGTCCTAGTTCATCTAGTTTACGGTAGATGGCCTCACTCTAGACTGCTTAGCCAAGTCAGATAGCGTCCGCGGTTCTACTGCCACCTACACTATATATGAAAACGAACAATGTTACCATCAGTAAGCCATAAAGCCATTTTCCATTGGCTGATTATTCAGCAACGATCTGCAGCAGAAAATCACTGATTGATTTTCTGACTTGGTCTACGACCGACAGAATTAAATGCTTTGTTTATCGGTGAGGTTCAACGTTTTAGTAGGAAATTTAAATTGGTATGGACCTATGAAATGCAGTAGAAATGAGGCATTCACAGCACCCTTACCGATTATTTAATACCGATGTGCAGACTTTAAGGGAATTCAATTGGTTAGTAATTGTAAAATTGCAGAATAATTCACCCGCGAAGGGAAATCGTTATCTGCTGGCCTTGACATCGCGACGTCATCTCGTGACGTCACCACGAATCGGCCTCTTTTGGTGGCAGGTTTCAAAGACTCAAGACATGGTCTTTGCCACCACCCACCCCACAGCTGGGTTACTTTTTAACTTTTCATAGACTTGAAAATAACAATTACAGACTTTTATAGACTTGTAATCACACTGATTAGGTATCATGTTTCTCGAGTAATAAATACTGTAAGCCAATTTCCCATGTTGGGGTTAATTAATTAGTTCCGTTTTCGTCGGGCAATGGAAAACGGCCTAAAAGACATTTTTCATAGGCCGATTATTTGCCAACGACCTGCAGTCGGAAACCACTGATCGATTTTTTTTTATAAACCGACGCCAGATCGTGAATATATAGAAACGACACCTGCAGAGGTTCCTCACCAATTAATTTGGCATGTATTCTATAAAAAGGACACCACTTACAGACTTTCTCGAAGACCGACAGAATCAAAACGCTTTGATTTCATCGGTGATACTTTCAGCATGAACATTTAATCGGTATGGAACTGTAAAATGCAGGAGAAGCAAGATAAAGCTATTTCCATTAGCCGACGAAAGTAGCACCGATTAATTTAGTTCCTCTAAGTCTGTCAGTGGTGCCACAGACGTCGGTATCAAATAATCAGTGAGGGTGCGGTGTATACCTGGCTTTTCATGCATTTCATATAGACAATAATCGATGGTTTTGTGGACAGGCGGCCGTAAACCACGAGAGGTTGACGCGTAGTAATACACGAGCGCTAGCGAGTGTATTACGAGGTCAACCGCGAGTGGTTTACAGAGCTGCCTGTCCACAAAATCATCGTTTGTTGCATTTATTATCCATCCTTTCGAATAAATTAAACCCAGTAATTGCCATTTTAAAGGGTATAACAATAGGTACTACTTCTTTGCTCCATAGCAAAAGGGACTATTTTTCCCGTATACCATGGTTTTGAGGCCGTATACCACAGGTTAGAATCGGTATACCACAGTTATGGTATCTGACAGGTTTTATATAACGGGTCGTGGTTTACTGAGTCCCCATACATTTTCAATGGGGACTTTGTATACGATGGATAATAAATGTCCAGCATGAATGGAAAAGTGGCTGCAAGAGTACGGAATGACACACTGTTCAAGCAGTAGGAGAGAGACATGGGCATGGGTCAAGGAAACCTCATATTTAACACCACTATAACTAACGTGCCATATGAGCGAACGTATAAGGCCCCTTTCCATTAGCCGATGAAAACCGTGTAGAATTTTTAAGATCTCCAAGTAGCCCACTTCCATTTTGCGTCAACAGTGATAAAGGTCCGTCGGTGGTTACTGACTGTAGATCGGTGGCGGACAATGGAAATGGGTTATAAGGAGATTTTTTTTTAAACTACATTATTTTCGTCGGCCAATGGAAATGGGCCTTTATACGTTTGCTCTGATGGCCTATGTACAGTGAGCCACAGCTCACATATTATGATAGCTGTACGTGATGCTAACACCCCTTCGTACAGTCTAAAAACCAAAACAAAAGAAATTCCTGCGTGGTATTCAGTGGGGGTATAGAGGGGGCACCTATGGTAGGATGCCATGCCTAAGAACGGATACCTTTGATATGATTCATAATTTGCTTCAAAATATCAATATTTTACCAACATTTTGTTAAAGTTTATTTGTCAATGGTTTGTGCTTTTAATGAGTCATCGAATATGATACACCCACCCAAGAGAGTTTCGGGACTTGTTAGGAGTCTTAATCCAAGCACAGCGCATTTGTGTCTGCTTGCATTGGCATTTCGGAGAGATACTGGGCTTTTTTTGCATTTGCTTTATTGTAAAAATGATTTCAGGTAAAATACTCTTGTGAATAATACATGGTAATAACAGAGAAGCGAACGGTTGATTATCATAAATACTGATTTACCCATTATATCATTTATGCTTATTATACATAAATAGTACATCAATAAAATGGTTCTATGTGACCTTACTTCCAGTGAGCATTATACATCCCGTGGATATCAAACTGTCCCGTCTGGAAGCTTAATGTGCGGTCGTTGAATAAAAGTATGTTTGTTTGTTTTTTAATTGTAATAAGCTTACTGATGTTTTGTGACCTTTTTACGCGGTGATTGCCTCCCCCAAATGATATTTGATAACCGCATTAAGGTAATCATAGTGAATGCTTGTCCATATATACGCGAGCCCCTCCCATGCGTAGATGAGGAAAACCAGATTTACAGGAATACCGGTTAACATTATACAAATTGAGCTCACATACTTTGTCAATGACCTGTATACATCGGTCCATCTATATAGGGTTTCTATTGCCATACACATTTGCTGCCATACTGTGGTTTGCTTATCATCTTTGGGTGTTTCTCTCTGACAATTTGAGACTTACAACGACTAGACATGTCATGATTTAAAAAGAGGATCGCTCAATTGTTACGCACATGAGAACGGGATTATGTACGGCTGCAGATAGGCCTTCGCGGGAGCTCTCCCGTGTTACTATCCTTTACGAATTCTCACCCACGATGATTTTTAGAACGCTTTTTATTTAACGTTGTTATCCTAAATGAAGGTCATAGACAGGTAGAAATGATCCCTTATCCTACCCCTAATAAAAAAAACTCCAAAGGCTGAACATGGGATTTCTTTATGTCACGGGTGTGACATTAAATGTTGTTTATGTCATTACTATATACCCATGTCATATATACTGTAAATACGCACCATTTCGGCATATGACGTAAAAATACTGTACGAACCGCTGGTCCGTACACTAAAATAGGCCTTGGGTACACCCATTTGATGTTTTCTCCTTGCTTCCCTTGACGAACATCGCCGAATTTTGCCAAGTCTAAAGTGAGAAATGATGTCGAGGGAAGCAAGGAGAAAATATCAAATGGGTCAAGTCCAATCCCGTTGTTTCTTGCATATCACAATAACAGTCTGTTTACATATCTACCTATGTTTTGGGTTACTTAATATGGATTATTCTTGATATGCTATTCTCCCATTCTAAGGGATTAAGGATTATCAGCATAGTATGTGTTTATATGGTCATTTGATCTCGTATATCAACACGGTGTTGGTGTCTCTTACGACAATTCTATTTCACTAAAGGGTTTCATCGTCGTCAGTAGGGTTCTTTTCATAATGCACCGCATCGTGAGCACCAGAACTTCTAAGTCCACAGCATCTTTTCACAAAATTCACAATCTTCTCGCGAACGGCTTTTATGGTCACTAGCCACACTATACCCTGAAATATTCCATAGATACTGAATATAAATGTCTCAATGGGTAGGAGTACAAAACTGACCATATTGACAATTAGCGTCACGATACCAACGAAATTGAGCACTGCTACGGCAATGACAGAATCCCGTACGATGCGTCGTACTTCATCGCCAAGCTGGTAGTAGTTGGTTCCCATGAAAGCACGCTCCTTGAAGCAACACCAGATGACGAGGACAGTGACAACAAGAGTGAGACTAGCAATCAGAGGTAACATAATGGCCATCATGGGCAGCAGGGAAAACATCTCTTCGCCACGCTCCTTCGGAATCATACACGCGTCTATGGTGACGTTCTCTTTCCATGAGCGATGTGCATCCATCTTCAGGTCGGCCGGATCGCCAGCGTGACACAGCAGGGAGAGAATGATGGAAACCAGCCATGGTAAGATCAGCATCGCAGCGATAGCATACCTGTTGAATCTCTGCTTATGGATATTCGGGTTCTGGATGTACAGGAATCGCTCGATGGAGTAGGTGATCAGTGAATACGGCACGAAGCCGAAGTACGTGAAGATCATGAAGTGCCAGAACCAGCAATAGCCACTGCTGAGAGGCAGGTAGAAGAGGTCCAGGCGAATACTGCCCGGATGGCAGAGGATACCAATCAGGAAATGGCCCAGTATGATATTCCCTGTGGCCAAGTGAAGAGAGGACGTTCGCTCTCTCGGGTCCAAGAAGAGAAGCACCAGCATGAGGAGGCAGAAGATCAGGAAGAGCACGACGAAGACGATGGCAAAGTGTGCCGTCATGGCGCTGTAAGGCTGGTCCAGATCCATGGCTGTGTCTGAAACTAGGAGCAAAAAGTATGTTCATTATCGATGAATTAGCGTGCAATCATAAATGAATAACAATTGAAAGTTTCGGGCTACATTCTATATATGGATCGTTTTCTGTAACCCACTTGCCTCCAGTCAACTTGCCATTTTTCCCCTGCCTAAGTCTAGGATCCAAATGTATCAGACATCCGCAGGTAATTCAGGTATTTTGGTCTTAAGTGATTGGTCAGGGTCGGGTGGGCATGCTTCTAATACACTGAAACACTGGCACCCTGCTTCTTTGCCAGTATCACAGTGAGTAGCATGCAGATAGTAAAAGGATATTGTTTTTGCAGTACTCTGGAAGCGTATATGTGACCACCCTAACCTTTAGGAAACGTATATTGACCATGCAAGCATACTCTAATAAAGGCACACATAATTATGTTTGTTCAAAGTAGTTGGGTTTTTTTTCTAATTTTTGTTTCTTTTAACCCTTTAAGGACGGGTGCCTGTGGCCGAGCTACCGCCCGGAGGATGGGTGCTGGTGGCACTTTATACCGCTAGGGGACGGGCACACAATCGTTAAAAACCACAATTCAATTGTTTAATCACATGATATGATATATAATCTTAAATTAGAAATACTAATAATGGTATTATACATACATTCTGTGAAAATTTCATTAATGTTCCTCCATTATTTTTTGTTAAAAACGATTTTGTAGATTTTTGAGAAATGATGCCTCAAGGCATCATTTGCCCTGGGCTGGACGATGCCTCAAGGCATCATTCGTCCTGGGCTGGATGATGCTTCTAGGCATCATTCGCCCTTAAAGGTTAAGGCAACTCCATTTCAGTTGGAAATGCTATTACATGTGCATACAGTGAGGTTGTTTACAGAACTTATTCATATGTTATCCATAAAAGATTAGGTCAATGCAAGGTCTTCGACCAGTTGTACAGGTTGAGTGAGAATCGAAGCTTTTTTTCATTCAGGTAACAAATTAACGACACCGTTAATAAAATATTTTTTTATAGGAAAACATCTAAAATTGGTATTTATAGCTTGAGTGATTATAGAACATTGGAATGATTTGTTTAGACACGTTCATGCCGGTTCTGACTGCAGTGTACTTAGGATATAGAGCAACAGAAATACAAAGCCTTTTCTATAGAGGTTTCACAGCCTCGATTCCTAGTTAGAGTTGCCAGTATGAATAGAATTTTTCATGAACTTCGGTATTGAATTTGGACATCAGATTTTTGACTGTCGTCTGGTTTCTGATTTCAACTTTGGGTGACATTGTTTGTGTATTGTGGAACATGTTTCTTGAAGTTCTATGAATTACTGGTCAGAATGATGACTGTGATGATCCTTGATCCGTCAGATAAGTGGAAAAACTCACGGAAATAAAGATCTCTTTGGTTTTACATTACACCTCTGTTGGTCCTTTATGTAGTACATGTACTAGTAAGGGAACCAGCTACCACATGCAAACGATTTCCTTAATTACAGCTCTACCATAACGGCTCCGCCCCTGAGACCACACTGACCTACTGATACAAAGTAGGCAACATCCAACGATAGACCATAACTGAATTTATGCATTTGGTACGGTGTTCTGTATTTCATGAGGCTTATTACTGTTCTAGGATACTGACCAAGTGTACTTTAATTATTGGTGATAATAATTTTGTTTGGTGTTTGATAATTTTGGCATTCAGTTGATGACATTCCGAAAATTCCTGACGTAATTGCCAGATATAACTACATATTAAGTGATATGTGCATTACGTTGGGCATGAACGTTTAACACTCGCTGCTGTATCTAGAGAGTCCATATTGACTGTCTTTATGTACTGCTGTATACAGAAGTGCCTTTCCACACCTCGGTATTATACCAGTAATTGCAAATGCACCACCAGTTGTTATATCTACATATTAGTAGAATTCACAAAGGTAAAGGCCTCCTATTACCTACAGCACCAAATAAGAAATAAGAGTACGTACATTGCAGAATGGCAATCTAGTTGTCTTTCCCTCAAAGCTGTTTCAGAGGTAGCTCTAATTAACTTAAACAGGAGTCGATCTGAGACCGTTAGTTTCGCATTTACTCTAGGAGTAAATTAAATCACTACTGAATATGGTCATAATCATATCAAAGAATTTTGAAATAATATCCAAAAATAAATCAGTAATCGTCGATCGGAGTGAAATGATCGGCAATATATATATATATATATATATATATATATATATATATATATATATATATATATCGGGGAGATATAGTTAGTGTGGCTGACTGAAATCTCTTCCGTGTTGTCTTGTTTTGGAGTTCGAAGAACGATGTGAATATTTCCGACGAAAACAACAAGGAACAGTTGTTATTTGAACAGGGATTGATGGGAGAGTATCGTTATACGCCCTCCAGAGGTTACTAAACTCCCTATTATCGCCCAGGGTAAATACGAGTTCCGCTCGTGACTGGCTGGGCACACGACGACCACATGAACCATAGTTTTCCCATTTATATTTGGAGAACCTGAATATAATTTTGGATATATTTGTAGAAATAGCTGAAATTGCCATGTCTGGCATCAGATTTCCAATTTGAATATTTATAAAAACCGTTAAACCGCAATAATTGTGGGTTACGGTTCAAGGGTCTATCACCATACAATGTCGGCAACCAGCGAACACCGGAACTTGTAAACAGACTGAATTATGGGATACCTCAATAGGGCCTATGGCTCTAGTGAATTTGTAATGAGTTACATCGAATATAAGTTTACTGCTCCATATAATATCGAGATTGATATTTAGAAAACTGTGGCTTTTTGTAGTCAAGTGTTGATCGGTGCGGAGAGTATAATGCATCTTTTTTTTCATCATATAAAGCAAGTTTTTTCATGATATCATAGTAAGCAAGTTTTCTACAGGATCGACCATCGATGTAGCAACCGTATGTTGACTCCATTTGGCACATCAGGGAATTTCCACTTCTTTATTAGCCATGTTTCTCTATAGTGAGTCATGATTTAATGAAATAATGAATAGACAATTGGTAAATTGAATAAGTGTTACGCTACAAGGATGCTGAATGTTGTCGCGTATTTAGGTCACCCCAGATCTTCACATCCGTATCCTCATTTTGTAGGATGTGATCTACGTAAGTGTATATCACCCCTTCTTATCAGTGAGAAGCAGGTCTGTCCTTTTTTTCTTTTCTTTTAGAAATGATTCGATGGTACAGAACCTCGCTCATCCATCATCCCTTTACAACCAATTGAGCATATGATACGTTCCAATGGCCAAGTTGATTTTGGGTTGTGCTCTATAAGTAGAGAAAACGTCGGATAACCTTATTTACATTCCTTTGAATCATGTGCAATGGAGACCAGAGGCATTTATCTTATAATCCATGGTATACAGCATCCCCTTAAGAATGTGAACTACTACCCATTTTTCTAAAACTGTCAGATATCACATCCATTGTATACGGTTTAAAATCTGTTGTATTATATACGGGAAAATAGTCCCTATTGAAAACACCCTTTGATATGGCAATTCCTGGAATCAATTCATTCGAGAAGATGGATAATGTATATACAAAAAACGATGGTTCTGTGTATATATGTGACTCTGTAAAAAAGGGTCTCTTTACGGCCGCCTGTAAAAAAACATCAATTATTGCCCATTTAAGGTAAGGCCCTCGGTTCTGTTTACCTCCGGCTGTGCGGTGTGGAAAGTGGCGGTTTTTGTCGCAACAGTGCAAGATCTTTTTTTACATAGATCACGCCGGGCTACGATGGCCTAGACATTTCTGTAGCCAAACTAATCGACACTGTGAACTTCAGAGGTAGGCAACGCCAAAATAGACTCCTTTGTAAATGGGATGTAACCATATCAATGATGAGGTTGGAGTGTAGATACTCCCCCTTTTTTTCTTTTTTTTTATTAGGTATGATTCGATAGTACAAAAGACTCCGATCTTCCATCAACCTTGTGACATCTTGACTTCTTCATTCATTGTTTTCTGATTATTACATTCATCACATTTTGACTATACTAAGTTAACAAGTGAATAGCAGGTGCTATAATAACATGTTCCAATTTGGAAAAAAGTGCAGATGTATAGTGAGACACTGTAATATTTGTGCTGACACCAGAAACTATGCATGCTCTGTGGGTGTGTCAGGCACAATATGGATGGAGAGTACGTAGAACCTTGGACAAATGCCGAGTGCCAGGGGATACAGGAACTGCCATATATATACCTCCGATGTTTGACAATATTTGGGCTTTTCTGTGATGTGGAGGTTATCTAGTCCGATCATTATCTTTAATTTCAGCTGTCTTGAATCCTTAAATTATAAGTAAGTTCAGGATCATGGATACTACAGCAAATACAGGGGAATAAAATATACAGAGAAGGAGAGACCTTTGTTTCTTTGCCACAAACTAAAACGTATACCATGTCTTGGTTAAACTACTATCAATGAATAGATAGACTTGAGACCCTTACGAGACGATATATATCCTACCAATGTGGGTCATGAGTGGGTAGTGGTTGACCTAGTTTACAACGTAAGCCTCTACACTACATACTGAGCAGATGAGAAACTTTCCCAGTGAAGCTCTGTGTGATACAGCGGGAGGTACAACAGTGTAATCACAAACTTATACCCATACTGACCTGATTTACTCCGCTGGTTTGAGTTGTGCTGTGTTAGAATCTACGTAATGCCCTGTTTCCCATGCACGACCTCTCGGTATGTCCTACTCTTGCCTACTTCTCAATAGCTGGGGACTGTTTACACCGTTCGGCTGTTGCCCCGACTAAGTGAATTCTTCTGAATCCTCCTAACGGATCAACCAGGAACTATCCGGTGCGGCCCCTGTGCAGGGCTGTAGGTTATGGCTGTGTGTGGGTGCGGGGGATATAGTAAGTAATGTATTTGGAGAGGGTGTGCCACTGTTTGGACTGTGGCCCTCTGTTGCTGTAGATCCTTTTTATTGGGCACACTCAGATCACAGAGTCTGGTCTACCATCCAATAAGAATAAACTGTCCGGCGATCGCTGGAATAGCTTTATATATATATATATATATATATATATATATATATATATATATATATATATATATATATATATATATATGACCCGTTCTCACGAATCGACAGTCTCTTCTGTCAAAAATAAATACACATAAATAGGTAATCTGCATGTATGTATGTTTTCAAGTACAAAAGTGTTGCCTTAAATGTAAGGAAATTCATGTATATAAATATATACAAAACATACCCATTTTATACAAAGGTGTAACGCTCAAATACAAGGACAAACACAGTATTTTCTGTAATATTGTATGATATCAATAAACCATAGGTGATGTGTGATACTATATCATTGACATTATCTAAAGGGGTTAAAACAATATTTGTTCACACATACAAGTATGGGATCCAACATTTTTTATTATGTTTAGGATTTTTATTAATTCAATTTATATTTCAGTGATGTGTATTTTGGAAGAGGATAGGAAAAAACGAATACACATGAAGTGCACAGGTACACCGCTCAACAGACTCGGCCAGTTGAACAACCAACTCCACAAGTACAAAGTCCTTGCCATATAGATGCAAATACAAGTTCCTCTACCATGGACACTACAAACATATTCGACACTGAGAATACAGCATGTAAGATTAAGAAATAAATTATGATTCACATAGACATTCGTCAGCCTGTATTGATAAAGAAAAACTAGTGTGTAGGATTTTTGGAACCGCCTATGTGTTGAAAAAATTGTGCATATTTGTCAACATAGTTTTTGATAAGATTAGCAAATGGTACACGATAGTTCACGACCTCAAAAATTAAACAATTAATGGTATAAAAATATGAATATAATTTTTATATTGTATCATGCATAAATATGTTAAACTCTAAACTGTTTCAGAAGGTCTATGTAAAGCACATACATATACCTTTGTATGAATTATAACAACGATAAGCACTTAATATATCTTAGAATTCAGTATAGCGTTATTTACCCATTGTGAAGGGGATAAGGAACCACCACCAACCATATTGCAGTTTGCAGCTCAGTATATGGAATTTGCAAATGCTTCAGAGATCACACCAATAGTTGGTTTACCCAATCGGAATTGTTGCCTGGAAATGGTGCTATTATATCGCTCCATGGGATCTATTCATGGAAAATAGTTATTCTGACTTCGTCCAAGAATGCCACGACCAGCTATTTTTATTATGTTGAATGTATGTGGTTTGTTCCCCACCCTATGAGGTCTTGGTATTACTTATGCCCCAGTTACACTAGCGTAAAAAAATGGCGTTTTCCCGTTTATGCCTGTCTACGTTCTTCTACGTATTTTGAAATATACAAATGCGCGGCGATGCAGGGAAAAACGCAGAGTTTCGTAGATGTTTCGTAAACGAACGTAAAAAAACTGAAAAAAGCGGTGTCAGAATTACTTTTTAAAATGTTAAACTTTTGTTTACACTTTTTAATACATAAATGAACGCGGCAAAATGTTACAATGCGTACATAAGCGTATATAAGCATTGATGAACGTTGAGAAACGTAATAGAACGTAAAGGAAAGTAAATGGATGCGCTCCCAATCCGTACCATGCCCTCAGACTCAAATACGTAGTAAAAACGTCAGAAATTAAGCCGGTGTGACTGGATTGCGTACTAAAAGATACAAGCGTTGGCGATACGTACTAGTAGTTTCCTGGTTGGACGATCTATATATCTATTCAACATGAAAACAGTTACGAGCATTCACAGATAACTTTTTTGTATAGCTCATAGCCTATTCAACCAACGAGTATAGATATAGCTTTCTCTATACTCGTTGATTCAACGGACCCCAGGTGCCACAAAGGCATTACCAAGTATCTCATCCTTGACTGTCTTTATGTTTAACAACCAAGCATAGCCATTTATCATTACTAGAACACATTCCATGGCTAGAAAGTGTAGGAAACGACCAACAAGGAATGATATCGAAACGTGTGATAGATCTGCAATTCGTTAGTTCATCAAGAAGGCTCACAAAATGCACAGAAAGGTATTGACCAATCCGTAATGAAATAGGGCCAACACGTCCCAATGTTCGGCGATAATAGTGATGGGAGTTGGTTAGAGAAATATACTTGGTCTAATACGAACTAGAAAGGGTTGTTGTTAGACGTTAGTGAGGCATGCGGACAAGTGCCTTGTTATTTATGTGGAGACTGACAGAAGGAGGAGCTACGGTCTGCGAGAGTCAACCACCAGGGGGAAGCAACGAGCTTCGGGTAGAATCTGGAGGCTGCATCAATGTCTAGTGAACTACATATATTGACAATAAGTCACTAAGTCCACCGGCCTTTTCTAGGTTTGCTACCTTTTTTGTTTTTTGGGTTATTTTTTAACCTTTATTCTTCCTGGTTAATACTAATTCGGGCGACTGGATTCAATATATAACCAGCTGTTATGATTACATCATCAGATTTGTTTAGTAAAGTTTTCTGTTCCATAGGCTTATATTTGAGAATTATAAATCATATATACATATAGACATTTCATTATCAATGTTCCACAATGCGATTAACGAGGATATCTGACACCCCCCCCCCCCTCCCCCACCCTAAACAAACACACAAGTAATCCTCGACCAGTGATAAGCCTATAAGACACCAAAATTTGTTCCCGATTCATCCCGACCATCGGCTCGGTGAGAGTCGGGAATAAAATTTCGGTGTCTTATACTTATAAGACACCGACATGATGATTGTCTCCGATCACACTTCCCTCTTTTATAACCTCGTAGATTACCCGGCACAAGATCAAAGAGAGCCACCGGGAGCCAAGCCGGGGTGAGCCACGGGCCGCTGGTGTGGAATCATAGAAATCAAATTAATTCAAAGTTTAATAACTTTGGATCCAATTAAGATATCGGGAAACGGTTTTCAGATTAATCATTGCCTCTCTCTACCCTACAGATTAATATAAGACATTTGTAAATCGGACCGAGTAATAGGTAATATTGCTATTTAAACGGCCTGCTCAGAATCGGGAACAGTTGGTGAATGTGCGTACACCGAAATCTTAAGGTCGGGGAGAGCCGGTCATATCTGACATGGTAGTAATGCCCGACCCGTCGGGAAAAGCAATAAAATCGGGTCGGTGACGTGCGTACAGCGACCCGATTGATGCAGATTGTCACAGCCCGACGTATCCGTCGGTCAAAGGTAGAATCGGGCACAGCGGTCGGGTAGGTGTCTTATAGGCTTAGAGAAGGTCATAAGAATAATCTGTCAGCCAAGGATATTCTCACGGCTGCTCAAACTTTGTCAGTAGTAGACTTACAGTCTTTTTTCCGAGATAAATGGACAGGAATAGAAGAAGAGGAATATATCTAATAACATTACCTCATGAAACTGGGCCTGTGTCCTAGTTGGAAAATATCCCTACTGTGCTCAGAGGGAATGGAGCATGACAAAGATATAAATACTTTCCAAGGATCAGTACTAAATATATATATAGATAGATATATATATATTCAGTACTGATATTTAAACAAGTATTTGTATATGTGTGTTTACTATACATATATATATATATATATATACACTGCACGAAAACAACTATTTTACATATATATACGCCATCGCGATAACGCACGTATCGGCTGTATCGTGGCTTGTTTATACTTGTATACACCTATTATACGCCTCTGCGTTTCGGGCGTCTACAAGACAGTTTCCATATGTAGATGTGCACGACTTGGCTGTCTTTCACGCCTGGCGTATTTAAGATAAAACATACTCTGTGCAATATATATACGCCAGGCGTATATATGATACAAAAAAAAAAAAATGTGACCCGCGGCCCGCCCGGGCCTATGGGTGTTGGTAGAGGATGCACCAACACTGACCCACCACCTGCGACCTCCCAACACCACCCCCCCCCCCCCGCCCCCCCCCCCCGACACCCCGACACCCCACCACCCTACACTCACTCTTCCCACAGTGAAGCCCTGGTACACAACCCCCGCCTCCCATTGTAGACGGATTAGCGGCCGCTCGGCCTGTGTAAGATGTTTTGGGCGCACAGGGCGGGCGGCTCAGCGGTCGGCTGAGAGGGTGGCGGCTGCATTCACAAGGCAGGGGCGGAGTCGGAGTCGGAGTCGGGAGTAGGACTTCAGGTGTACAGAGACACTGGGGGGAGGCGATTGTATAGTAAGCCTGACTGTCCATACATTGAAATGGTGTTTTAAAGTTAAAAAACAAAAAAACAAAAAAAGCTGGCTTTACTATACATACTTAATGAAAAGATGATAAATATATCAAAATTGATAATATAACATTGGATTTTCCATATACAAAGGACTTAATGGCTAATGACATATGAAATATGATACAGTGGTGTCCCCAAGTGGCAGAGACTGGAACTATCAGAATGAGGCGTATACATATGAATGAGGCGTATATATGAATGAGGCGCCTACAGATAAGGCGTATACACACAAGGAATAGGACAACCTTGTAGACGCCACTAGATAAGGCGTCTATGAGACGGATAACAGGTTTGAATTTCTAGACGCAAAATCCTATTTTTAGACGCATCTCGCATACATATATAATATGATATCATATATATATGATATGACATCATATATATATATATATGACCTGTTCTCATAAATTGGATGATGACCCAGTTTTTCACCGTATAGAGCTCAGTGAAGGCTAGAACGCCATTTACCTGGCGACGATATGAATGAAAAACTACCTATTTTTCACCCATAAACATGTTTACACATGAAAATAAATACAAACCATATTTTTTCCTTCAAAACCTGTAACCTCATTGCAAACAAGCTGCCTCATTACAAGCAAAATGTTCATAGTGGAGATTTAAAATTGAAATTGCCTTCCATAATTTTGTTTTAAGCCCTTTTTACCTTGGCTATAATCTTACTTGTTATCATATCTTCACTGCCACTGCCTTTCTATAGGCATTGTAACCTTTACAATGTGAAATCATGAGGGGAAAAAAAGCAGCTATGAACTTGATGCAAATATCAGGGAAAATCCCTGGTGGCAAAGACATGCTTATCTTTATGTCGCCGTCTTTAGCAATGTCAGAAGCAAATTTCTCTAGTGATGAGCATGGTGCGTGAAGATTGAACATGGGCGTTTGTTAGAAGAAACCTGTATTATACAGTCTCCTATTTTCCACCTATTTGTGTTGCAGTACCTGGCGATGTAAAGACCCTTCCCTTGGCACCATTCTGCCCATACACAAAACGCAGTCGTGAACAGAAAGATGGGCAAGTGAGGGCAGCGAGTGCAGAACAGGAATGTCGGGTCAGGAACTGACAGAATCTAGGGTGCCGTTTGATAATCTGGAGAATATATTGTGGCTTTAAGATAAGGTACTATGGAGAAACCAAACAAGAGTTAGTCATGTTGTTGTTTATCGCATGACGGCAGTATTACTGCGCGAGGCGAAGCCGAGAACAGTAATACGCAATCTTGCCGGAGTATCCACATACAAATACCTAGGCGTTACGCTCGATCCTGTATTAAGCTTTGGACCTTATGTAAAAGATATAATATCTAAGATAAATCACAAACTGTATAAGTTATCAAAAATGAGGTACTTTATAGATAAAAACACAGCCCTCCAAATTTACAAAACTTGTATAAGACCGTATTTCGAATATGGAGGCAATTTTCTTATAAATACCTATAGATATCATACCGAAAAACTCCCAAAACTCCAAGATCAAGGTTTAAGGATAAGTCTCATAGCAGATTACCGAACAAATATACGTTGTCTACATGCAAGAGCGCATTTACCATTTATTATTGACAGATGGCAAGCCCAGCTAGCTAATTTTATGTTCAATATATCGATAATTCCCAAATATATAGATAATAGGATAATCCCTACAAGGAGACATACCTCGAGGGTATTAAGAGTTTTTCAGCCAAACTGTGAGATTTATAGAAAAAGCATTGAATACTCAGGAAGTGTATACTGGAACAATTTGACAAATCTTGTAAGGCAGATCGATAATTATAAAGAATTTAAATCACTCTCCAAGAAATTGATGATTGAGAAAATCCCACTTCAATAGTTATCTTGTATCTCGATGTACTCGATAGGTTCTTCTAATTATATATATTTTAAGGAAATCAACAACGAAGGACGTGATATATTATCGTGCTGTGTATAGTTACAACTTATTTATTGCTATGGTACAACAGGTACAGAAGTAAGCACTGTTAACAAATATGTACTCGGTACCTGCTGAAAACCAGCATAGGATATATCCAACGCTGACAGGAACCGATTTATTGACTACAACTTTAATATGTTTAGAAAACATAAAGACATGTAATCAAACAAAAGTGGTCAATAAAAAAACTTGAAGAAAAAAAAATGACTAACTCGAGTTTGGTTTAGAATTTATCCTACCCTGCCCGTCTAAATCACTTCTACATGAACAGATGACGTCATTTGTCAAGTGTATCCCACTAGAGCAATATTTTTCATATTTCTGAACTCCAGACCGAATACAGTGACCCAATGTTAAGCCTATGGAGTTTTTTATTAGGGGAAGGATAAACCTCACGATAAAGGAGAATGTGTACGACCTATCATAAATCTTGTCCTGGGTGGTGTGTTCGATCCTTGGTGAGATATATAAGTAGATGCGACACAAATCATGCATCAGGACATGTCCCAGGACATTACTCAGAGGCTGTCCATTGAGTCAGGACGGATTCCTATATCATTGAGTAAGTTTATGATCATTTGGCTAATGGAAAATGTCCCTCCTGTCAATAAAGCAATACTCAGCCACTTCTCATAAACCCTAACCACCAATTTTATCAGAAAGTGTTTGATTATTGCAATGTTGATATAGAATTAGTGTATGTATTTTTCTCCCCTGTGGTGTGTTTTTCGTTATACCTCGGGTATGGTTTGAAAACAACCTTTCTTAAGAAATGTCTTTCTATGTGTCGAGAGAAAAACAACCTACACACATGGAGGGAGAGTTTCAGACCATGAAGCGGCGCCGGGTGGACGACGAACCCACCGTCGGGGTGACTGATGGTAGATCCACTACTGTGTTCCAATTGGAACGTAAACCCAAGGATACTCTACGCACCTCAACCGGAGACGAAGTAAGTCCACTTACGGTTCCCTCTGTACTTCTCCTTACTCCAAATGCCAATAACTCCACTGCTAAGAAACATACATGGTCTCGCAGCGTGGACAGACAGGCAGGTATGGTTAACTTGTAAACCACTGCGTCGCCTACTCGTAGGCCGCACTCAGCGGTGAGGAGGCTTCAACAGAATGCCATCTCTTCAGAAACCACTTGTAATAACAAGAGGATTACTGAATACTTCAAAGTTCTAGAAGGTCCTAGCACATCTAGAACTAATTTGAACCAGGCCAAGGTGTCAAAACCCGAACCACAACGGGATACCCAAGCGGTATCCCAGCACACGGTCACACTGAGTGACTCCAGTGCACCCGCCTCGACTCCACTGTGGAGGCGGACAACCACCGGACCGCTTCGGCCATTACGGGTGGACCATTACCCAGTCTAGACCATAGAGATAACGACAATGTTCTCATTTTACGCTCACTAGACGGTAATGATCATGATATTCATGAAGAAAACAATGTGACTAACATTGGAAAAGAATTGCCTTTATCTAATAAACCACGTGTTTCTACATTCCAGGTGATCGACGCGATGCTACCCAAGTCCCTCCACCGTACATGGAGGGAGCTTCAGGACTCCATGGGCCGACACCTGAAAAGCGAGGCCCGCTCTGCCCTCTTCTATGAATGCGTGAAAGAGGGGCACATAGAACCCTGGATAATCGGACAGGCACCGCTACCTGGCTACCTCGACCGAGACATCAAGGAGATGATCCTGACCGAGCGGAAAGCTTCGGCCAAGAAAATCAACCAGATGGTAGCGGACTACCTCAAGAAACAAGAAAACATTGAGTGTAAGTCCAAGGAGCTTTGCAAGACTCTGATAGAACTTGCCCTCACCGATATGAAAACAGATAAGAAGGACATAGACGACACCCTAGCTGCAGTCGACCGGCATGCCGAACTGACTGCAAAATGGGACTACTTAAGGGAAGTTACCATACTGGAGGACAGACTCCAGAAAAGGGACAGTCGTGCCCCTAGTGACGAGGTAATACTCGACCCCAAAGGGAGCGGGTATAATCCACCAGCAGATGACCAGAAACCGGACCAGGGTTTTCAGTCAACTGCCTCCACCAAACCCATCCCCTTCAAGAAGGGAAAAGGAAGGGGTGGAAAAGGACAGTAGGGGGGAAAAGGAGGGAAGGGGAAAGGCCCTGCCAACCAATCCACCCGGCTGTGACCAAGGACAATGTGTGCCTCACTGAACTGACCAATAGAACTGTGAAAAATGACCATGTTTCTGTCCCTGATCTATGCTTGATTAAAGATTCAAATGAGTACTCACCTGTCTGTTCACTTAGTAATGTAGAGTCGTCTAGACCCGCACCAAACCCGTCAATGGACGGTTTAGAGTCATTCGATAACATAATGAAAAGTAAAAAAACACGGCACGGTAGTAAACCTATCTGATAAAACCCTCAGTAAAGCAGAGTTATCTATTCTTGACAAAGGTCTGAACTTCTGTCCCAACACCACTAAGTTTGACGAAGGACAAATGAAACAAGAACTAGATAGATTTCATCGTAAACTCAGGCTAAGACAATTTTTCGATAAACTGGGCCAAGGCCCATCAGGTAAGAAAATGTCTGCACTACAGGTAAATCAGAGACCGGAAGGAAGTGGCGAGGGCAACGATCCAGCAAGATCCATCCGCATCAGTACCATGGGTGGTCCCTATGGGGACAAACAATTGGCCAAAGAGCTCAAAAACAAAAAGAGCAACTTTGCCCCACAGGGTTCAACAAATCTTGAAGGTTTCATCTCTATAAATGAAATTAGTCTGTCACAAAGAAATTTCCATAAAACTAGACCCACCCCCAACATCACCAAAGATGAAAAGGCCGCTCTTAAAGGTTTGTCAAAAAATAAAGACATCACCATCAAACCAGCCGACAAGGGAGGGGCAATGGTTATAATGAACACAGTAGACTATGTAGCAGAAGCACATAGACAACTGAATGATGAAACCGTCTATGAGAAATTGAATATAGACTCCACGTCTAGAATCAATACTATCATCAATAACAAGGTTAGTGACATGGTAGAAAACGGTGAAATAACGGGAGAGATTGGCGACGCCCTAAAAAACGATGACCCTAGGGCTCCACAGATATACTTCCTGCCTAAAATACACAAAGGCAAACTGCCCCCACCAGGTAGGCCAGTGGTCTCGGCAAATAACTGTGCAACGGAAAAAATCTCTAAATTCGTAGATAAATTCCTCAAACCAGAGGTTCCGAAAATTGATTCGTACATCAAAGATACGAATCACTTCCTGAGCAAAATCGATGAAATAAACAACCTGAATGGGAATGAGATTCTAGGCACCCTAGATGTAGGGGCACTATTACAGAGTAAGACTTATGTTATAACCCATGCTCAGGCTGGGTCAGTCTAGTAATTGTCGCGGTATACTAGGAACAAGCTGCCGCCGAGACGATCTGACTCAAACCTTCATACAGACTGCACGGTACCTACGCAAACAAGGTGGTATATTCCCACAGTACAAGACGTGTTGCAGCTATGACGGACTTTAACCCGGATACGTTGATTATTGGTGATTCTCGCCTTCGTGGCATGGATTTCTTCTTCGGTGGAATCAGATATCATGATTATGATATCAGATATTTTCCTGGCGCTAGTATTGAACGAGTCACCCGTGAAGCTGTTGTTGCACTGAGACATAAAAGGGAAAAAAGGCAGAAGTATACGTCAGTATATCTGTTCTGCGGAATTAACAATCTGACAACAAAGCGATATCGTCAAATCTCAGTGAAACATAGTGATACTGAAACAGCAGTGAATGAAGTAACTGAGCTACTATACGACGTGAAGTTAGCCCTGCATGCTATTGTACCTGGACACCAGTAGCAATATCTACTATTTATGGCATATCGTTAAGATGTGCAAACAGGACATTCCGATATCACGCCAAGCAATGGCAGCTAAACAGATCAATCACTGGGATAAACGAGAAGATCTGTGAGTTAAACCAAGATGAGGGGGTATACACACCGTACACCGCTTGTGAAATCCACCGCAATCGGCCTGGCAAACCTACAACTCTGCTAATTTTTCCGCCTGTACAATGGGATACATCCGTATGCTGAAGCACAAGCAGCCATCGCACGTCTCCTCTCTCATGCGATTGATAAAAACAAATCCACGGGACGTCATTGAGATTTATCCAGCCACTGAGATCTATCTCACCACCCAATGAGTCATTCTCATCAACCATGATGTCCTCTACACGGCTCTGAATAACTCAGTGTTTATTGGAAGTGTCATATGACCTACAGTTTGTGTGTTGGGAAGTCATATGACTCCCAAAAAGCAAGATCGGAATATATACAGTTATATGACCTTAAGTTATGAGAGTCAGATGACCTCTTTGATATGAATAAGCACCTGGGACTCTTATACGTACTATATGAACTGAATCATATGACCATGTTCCATTAATGTGTCATATGACCTATTGCATGATGGACTTTGGTGAGAGTCATATGACCTCATTATACTATGCTATACTAAACTGAATGAACTAATAACATATATGTGTTTTTGAACCTTGTGTTCTCACTAGGTTAAAGATTAATGTAGAATATAATTTGCACCTGGATCTATTTATAAACAGATTAGGAACCTAAAGAGTCTTGTAGTATACCGCATATTCTAAATTGTATATGTTTAAACTAAAATGATTTATGTATTTATTAGGATGAGTATATGAATTACATAAGATTGTCAAATGTACAGAAGTAACTCCCGATTAAGTGAACATATTTAAAATTACAGTAATTTGCTTTCATCCGCTTTATACGCGTCTTGATAAATCTTGATAAATTACCACATTTTTTCCTTTTCTTTTCTTTATGCACTTTGTAACTATGCCTTTATCGACTTTGTCAATACGGCTTCATTATATATGTTTTACATATATGATGTGTTTTTTGCACCACTGTGCCTCGTCTTGTCGATTATGTATGTGCAGCCTGCTCATGTGTCTGGATAATTATATGAACTTACCTGCAATATACAGTTATTACCCAACCTTGTTCGATGTCATGTTATTTAACTCCCGATGAATTATTTGCACACAAAGGAGTAGTGTATGCAACTGCAAATGTGAGGAGTCTTTATAATAAAGTAGATGACATAAAGGAAGTATTTAGTAAGTTTGAAATGGTGTGTATAACTGAAACCTGGTTGAAAGAGAAACATATAAGCGATTTATTATATATACCTAGCATGGAACTAATCAGAAATGATAGATCATATCCCAGCGACAAAATCGGAGGTGGTGTTGCACTTTATGTTAAGCAAAACAACTCACCATTTATAAGCAGAATACCAAATCATTGCCATTCAACACCAGAATATGAGATATTAACTTGTTATCTAAACAAACCATATCATAAACGTCAATTGATTATTTCAGTATACAGACCCCCGAATGATAATGTCAAAAGTTGCTATGATGAGATCAGTAATATAATGAAAGACCCAATTTTTAAGAACTGCGAATGTTGGGTAATGGCTGATTTTAATGTAAATACTAAGGCATTGGCCTGCAAGAAACTTGCAGTTTTAAAACAATTTCTCAGCATAAACCAATTGGAGATGGTACCTACAAAAGGAACATTTATGTGCAAATTTGGAATGAGTACACTTGACCATATATATACTAACTACCGACATGTAACTAAATATTAATTTCTATATCTCTGATAATATTCCTATATATGCTATTCGAAAACATCGGCCACCAATAATAAACAAGGTTAAAGTATATAGGAGAAATTTAAAGAAGGTAAAGGAGGAACAACTAGCTGAGTGTATGAGCAGCTATTTTAGTCCGGAAAATGGTGATCCTTACGAATTTTTCGAGAATTATTTAATAAATTTCTTGGATAAAGTAGCGCCTGTTGAACTACAAGTTACCAGTTTTAAGGATGGAGTCTATGTCCCACCTGGTATAACTACGCTAATTAAGAGAAGGGAAAAATTAATACGGAAAATGTCTAATGAAACTGGGATGGACCATAATAAGTTAAATGAGGCACGTAGACTACGTAAATTGATACATAGTAAGTTAAAGCAAAATAAAGCTCAATTAATCAAAAAACATTAGATGCTAATACACATGATCCAAAGAAATTTTGGAGATGCCTGAATGGATTATGGAATCCCAGTGCCGAAAAAAATAAAACTCTAGCACATGAAATGTTCTTCATGGAAGAAGCGTTGGAGGAAATGAATGAATATTTTGCAAATACAGGCTGTCTTAGCTGAAAAATTTGTTGGTACCCATCAAGTACAGGAAGTCGTCAATTATCAGTATATTGAGTTGGATAATGAAACATA
The DNA here is from genome assembly GCA_950022655.1 of Alentia gelatinosa. Classification (NCBI taxonomy): domain Eukaryota; kingdom Metazoa; phylum Annelida; class Polychaeta; order Phyllodocida; family Polynoidae; genus Alentia; species Alentia gelatinosa. The sequence continues at coordinate 31,756,096 of OX465591.1, read as the reverse complement.
CTTAAGTATTGACAAATTAGATAAAGAGGCTTGTATTAAGCTCATTAAAGAAATAAAACAGGATAAAGCAACAGGAATCAAATATGTAAATGCAACATTTATAAAAAATGTATTCCTCAAGTACCCAACTATTCTCCAGGATCTTATAAACAAGATTTTTGAGGACAGAAATTTTCCTAAATCGTTATCAACAGGAATTATTACACCACTTCCGAAGGAGGGTACTCTGAAGGAGTTCAGCAACTGGAGACCAATAACAGTCCTCCCGTTAGTATCTAAGTTGGCTGAAAAGGTAATTCATAAGGCCTTGATGGACTACATCATAGCAGAGAATATAATTGCTGACGACCAGTATGGCTTCATGCCAAGGAGGTCCACCTCACAAGCTATATTTAAAGTTGTTAATATCGTAGAATATAATAAAGATAATAGAAATATCAGCCTCTGCGCCTTCATAGATCTAAAAAAGGCATTTGATAGTGTCGACCATAAATTACTGATAATATGTTTACAAAAACTCCAACTGCCCCATGATATAATCAAATTATTTAAATCATATTTAGATGATCGTTATCAGAGTATAAAGAGTAAAACAAAGGATATGCCTAAGCTTCCCGTGAGCTATGGAGTCCCACAAGGCTCGGTGTTGGGGCCCCTCCTATTTATTATTTTTGTTAACAATATTTTTAGAACTTTATACCAATCCCACATAGTAATGTATGCAGACGATTTAATACTTATTGTAAGCGGGCGAGAGCCAGAAGTTGTCAGGAATATAATGCAAACTGAACTAGATATAATGTGTGAATTCTTTAATAACAGGAAGTTAACAGTTAACAAGAATAAATAAAAAATGGTGTGGATTGGCCAGGTGGCAAATAGGATAACTTGTGATATAGATGACAGTCCTTTGAAGGTCGTTGACGTATATAATTATCTAGGTGTCCTTATAGATCATAATCTTAATTTCAACCAGCATGTAGATAAGTTAATCGGAGATAAACGACTCAGAGGTTATAGGTTAAGGAAAATCAGATACTGTATAGATACAGAAACAGCCATCAGAGTTGTAAAACAGATGATTCTCCCTAAGCTAGAATATGTCGGTTTGATCTATGGATGTACATCAATGAGAAATAGAAATAAATTACAAGCTACAGTGAACAATTGTTTACGATCTGCTTTGTCAGTTAAAAAAACCCAGAGATATGCATGTAGTTGATCTTCATGAGCAGGTCAGGATAAGACCACTGTTCCTTAGACGAGCTGTACAGCTCTTGATGTTGATTCACTCGTGGCAGAAGAGTCAGGATAATATAATAGACAAGAACAATATGTATAATACCAGAAGAAACCTAAAAACGACCCTAAAAGTGAAACGACCAAGAACAGAAAGGTATAAGCACAGTCCACTGTATCAGGGTAGTGAAATTTGGAACTTATTGAGTAGCAATACACAAAACTTGACATCTAGTAAGGATTTTAAAAATGAGATCAAAACCTACCTATTGAAACCAGATGTGTACACTCGAGTACAACAAATTTGCAAATGATGACAGAGTCATATGACCTGATTCGTCCAAGTAGTCATTTGACCCGAGGAGTCATATGACCCTGGGCTAGTACTATGGGCATGGAACACGCTTATAATGACACTAAATGGTTAGTACTAAGGAGATAAAAGTGACCTCAACTAGGGCCTATGAGGTATACCCATAAAACTTGTGTGCATATCAATATAACATGGTTGGGCTAAAATTAGCTAACAGTTTTGGTGGTTCATGACCAGACTGGTGAGAGGCTACACTGTTTTGTCCTGTCTGTCCTGTCTGTCCTGTCTCCTTCGTCATGTTTGTCTTGTATAAATGTTCCTGGACTGTACAAGGAAGAACGCCCGAGATAGGGTGATTGTAATTGTCTTTTTTCTGAAAAAATAAATATATATATATATACTAACATCCCAAATGCAGAGGGTAAATACTCTATCAGAAAATGTCTGGAACGCTCCAGGCAAGGTAAACCAATGAATCCAGGCATAGAGAGTATAATCGAACTCCTAGAAATGGTATTGAAAATGAACAATATACAGTTCAACGGTCAGAATTACCTACAAGTCAGTGGGACCGCGATGGAAACCAGACTAGCCCCATCATATGCCAATCTGTACATGGAATATTTAGAAAAGAAACTCCTGTATGGATATCCCCTACAACCAACGGTGTAGTGGAGATATATTGATGATATCTTCTTCATATGGCAGCACGGGGAACAGGAATTGCAAAATTGGCTGCAATACCTAAATGAGGCACACAACTCCACCAAATTCAAAATGGAAAAATCAGAATCCTACATGAACTTCCTCGACACAATGGTACGCAAAGGACAAATGGGAAAATTGTAAACCACTTTATACAATAATCCGACAGACGAGAATACGTACCTGAGATACGATTCCGCCCATCCGCCTGCCCAAAAAAACAGCATACCGTACTCGCAACTCCTGAGAGTGAAAAGGATTTGTACGAGGGCTGAAGACTATGAAGCAGAATCCGAAAAGAAAATATCGGATTTTGCGAAAAGAGGTTATCCCCGGAAATTACTGAAAGAGTGCAAAACAAAAGTGGACGAGAAAGAGAGAAATGAAACTCTCATTCCAAAACCACCGAAAGAAAAAAAACGATGAGGAAATCTTCCTCATCATTACCTACCTCCAAGGCAAAAACACACTTCCATCAGTGGTTGAAAAAAACTGGGAGATCTTGGGAAAATCGGTTACTACTAAAAAAACTCCATCGGAGGAAGTTAGTGAAAGGATACAAACGTCCCAAGAATCTCAAAGAATATCTAGTGAGGGCTAGAACAACGTTCCATCCAGACAAACAAACGACTGGAAAGAAACGAAACCTAGACAATATCTGCAAAAAGAAAAATTGCAAATGCTGCAAAGTCCTGGTAAAAAAAGACAAAATAAAGTCTAAAACAAAAAAGACCAGACACAATTGCAAACACAACATCTCATGCAATAGTTCAAACGTGATATATTGTATAGAGTGTAAAACATGTGGGGCCCAATACGTAGGGCAAACAAAAAGAAAGATCAAAGAACGCATCTCAGAACATCTGAGAACAATCAGGAAAAAGTCCCACACAAGCGACATCCCAGGACATTTCAATGGCCCAGGACACCATGGGACAGATGATGTGAGGGTGTACATTTTGGATTTCATCCATAGAGACCCAAATAGCAAACAGGCAGGGATACTCAGAGATAAAATTGAGTATAACTGGATCTATAGACTGCAGACTCAGGCACCCAAGGGTATGAACACTATGGATAGCAAGTGCGGTTAAAGGACAAATCAATGCCACGTCAAAAAATATTCTCTCAACACATAGAAAGACATTTCTTAAGAAAGGTTGTTTTCAAACCATACCTGAGGTATGACGAAAAACACACCACAGGGGAGAAAAATACATACACTGAATTCCCTAGTCCTTTACCCGAGCGCCACGAAAGTGACTGACCAAATAGGGACATGAACTTTTAATTTTCAATATTCGATTAAAAATCGAAAAAGAGGGAGATTGTGGAAAATAAAATTCACAATCTAAAGAGAAAGACCGGAAAAGGTAGCTACAATTGGCTGATGAGACCAGATGGTCGAAACTATTGAGCAAGGACGGAAAGACTGATTAATTCAGACCTTCCCTATATTGAATAGATACAGTGAGTGAGCCCAGTACAAACCAGAGGGCACACGAATCACCTACATTTTAGTTCATAAGGAATCCGCCAGAGGAACCGGGGGAGCCACCACGGTGGCAACCACCCTAATACTCTGCAGAAGGAAGGTGATAATTGGTTCTTTGACTTTCCCGCCTCTCTTTGTCTGTTAAATCAGCCAATGAGAAGAGGGCATATTGATCATGTGATTAAAAGAACCAATGAAGGTCTTCGACTGTATCATTAATTAAAATAATGAATATTCATGATTCTCCCTGAGGCGCTGGACAAGCGTCAGGTCAGTCACTTGCTCGATAGTCGCGGTAGCGCCTCGTTCACCAAGTTGATATAGAATTAGACTATATTTGTGAATTCCCAAAACGTACATGTAACACCCCTTTAGGTGCCCTAGACTCCTAGGAGAGTTTTTGACGACTTAGGACAATTTGGAGGACAAAGGAGAGTTGAATGATAAATTTATATAACGATACTTCGTAGCCTTCAGATGATCGTATTCTTGATCCGTCCTAGCTCCAGGACAAAATAATTCATACAACGTCATTGGCCCTAGGACGATCGGGGAACAATATTTATATATATCCTGGATTATTAAACGGCACCCAGATATCGCACAAAGAAGTCTTCACAAGTTAAGGCAATACTACACCTTCAAAATTAGAAACTGCAGTGCTACTTTAGCTGCTCCTTATTATGTATACTGTATTTCACTTCATAACAATATTGATTAGTTAATTCACTCTAGAAATCCGGAATAGAAATAATAGCCTATTTCATTTGAAATCTAACAAGTTATGTCATATAGATTTATCTGTCATGTAGGACTGTCATGATATGAACAACAGCAGCAGTCTGCTTGATAGTGCAGCATCAAGGAACCCAAGGAGCCAAAGGAGGCCGAGGAGCCTGAAGGGCTCAAGGAGCCCCAGCAGTAACCCGCCACACCCTTCACCCTTGATAAGTCTTGGTTATTTTTGTTAAAGATGTTCATACCCAAAAGAAATATTCCTCGAGAACGAGTATATTTGCCCTTCCTTTGCACAGGAGGAAGTAGGTGTGGCCCTCAGGCAAGCATCAATTTAAAATCACTTATTGCTAACCTGTTTCGATGCATTATTTCCATATGATACATATCCATTTAGCAGATGTTTGTCTGTGTAAATGAAGTTACTGTGTATGTTTCCTGTTGTTCACTGTTAAGGTTCTTGTAAATTCAGATTGTGTCTACTAAATGTTCCAATCTTCAGAAGCTGCCACTTGGTGTATTGCACAAGTTCTCAGTTCATTATATTCCGTTGTTAACTTCCAGAACTCGAAGCCAGTCAAAGCTGAGACGTGGCAAGCAAGGGACCCCCTCAACATCCGCCCCCTTTTGGGGGAAAAGCTGATTTTCTTCTATTTTTTTTATCTTTGAATAGTGAAAATAACAGAAACACAGACACACAGCCAAATTGTTGATAGGATAATATCATTCAAAGCAAGTGGTACAGTAAGAGGTTCATGTAGTGTATCAGATCTTCTCACAACGTTTCGGTGATGTTTAATCAGCTTTTACAGGTGATGATATTTTTGAATACCCGCTTAAGTGCCTTTCAGGATTGAGAATGTTCACTTCCGTTATGTTAATTGGTGAGGTTTAGGCCATCTTGTTACTAAAAGTAGATTATCAGTTGCTTGATTTTAAATTTTTACTTGTAGATATATCATGTATAAATTGTGAATAATATTGTGAATATACAGTAATTTATTATGTTTCTTTTATATTTTAAGCATGGTTATTGTGTGTCGATTCTCCTTTTCTTATGTCACAATTCTTTTTAACCTTGTCAGCGCACTTTCAATGACAAATGGTTGTCATATATTCTTCTCAATTCATCAACACAACCCTTATATAACAAGACTTGTGTCAATGCTGTATGATGAGAGAGCTTCATCTAGTTACTACCATTTTGTCTAAGCCTCAGTGCCGGCTGAGGAAATAGTAGTTTCAAAGGGTCATTACGATGCCACGTTATCTTTACGTCGGCATGCTATCCATGCTGTGGATAATGGTCAGAACTTTTGCTCTTAAATGGCTGAAAACATGAAGCACATGAGGTGTGATGTTTTAGTTTTTTTTATTTAGGAAAACAAGGTTTTACGACATACATTATTCGCTATTAGTTAGCGATCTTCCAAAACGCAGTCACAAGGAGAAACACAAAAACATGGACAATACAGAAACAATTGACAGGTTGTTTTTGTGATGTGATGGCCTAAGATGTGGAATTTACCTATTCCTGTATTTTCATTTATCATATCTGGTTCTGAAGTATTTAGGTTTTTGGTTTTATCAAAAGATTCAACTCCTGCTAAAGTTCTAGGATTCCCGATTATCTTGCCTAGTGTAATAATTAGAGTTTCATACTAAGAGTTTCTTATCTTTTTCATTTTTTTCATTTTTCAGCTTCTTCGTGCACATAAAAATGATCGTGTTTGCGTGTAATTTCTATAATCTTGGTCACGCTCATTTATCATTGCCCTGGTATCATCATTCTTCCAGGTTTTTTACTGTCACGCATGGTCCAAGGCGAAATAGGGCAGTGCGTGTCCAATACACTCTCAAGTTAGTGTGTAAATAATTCCACGAATCATTTGGGTCCTTTAGTATCCGGGACTCCTCCCAATTAGTGAAACGTACCCTGTTTATACCCTGTACCCTGCTTATATCATGATCTTTATATAATCTGCCTTTAACTTTGATTTTGCTCTTCTTAAATGTCTCGTCTTGCCTATTTACATAGACTGGGAGATGATCACTAGTCAAGTAACGTAAGATCCCAGAAGATTCAACATGGATAGGATTAGTAAATGTATCATCAGTGCATGACCCGTCTGATTTTGTTGGTCTGGTATACTCATTTATGGATACCTCAAGACCCACTGGAGCTTGATATGTTTGGATCCTGGACTTGTTTAGGCGTAATTCCTTTGCAGCGTCCAGATCTCGATCAATTGCACAGGGAGTCCTGTATTTCAAAATTTTCTGTTCTTATGATAAAACTTTGGTTTGAATAAACTGTCGAAATTGACGAGTTCAACCACTATGGGTTCTATATACTCGGTGTGTTGGGTTGGTGAAATCAGTACTAGAATTTGAAAATAGTGTCTCATACTAGAGGTACTGAAGAACTCAATTTGGTGATTTGCAATAAGAAAATACTGATTTGATTTTATGGCTAAGTATATATTCATCATAAATTGACTTTGCTTTTGCCATTGCTAGTTTTACACAGAGAGTCCTGTATTTTATGGCATACAACACGAATGTGTTCTTTATTTTAACGACGGTTTAACCTCGTAACGTGTTTCTCTCTCCCACTCTCTCTTCAATTCATGACCCAATAAATCAGTCTGCAGATACCTTCAGCTTTTACTCTTACAGTATAATTACTGTCTTCTCTGCACTATATAACTGCACATCAGTTTTTGCTTCATGTGTTGGTATTCAACTGATCCCAATATCATTAGTACACAAGGCCTTGATATCTGCTATCTCATTGCAACTTAGAGTTTTTCGTATTTAAGACACAATGTGTACATTTTGAAGAGATTTCGCTCAGGTTTCGAAGTTTCCTCAGGTTCTTTGATCAGCTTTTTCTAATGGTCAACTATTTCGGGTGTTATGAGGTGCGCTGGGTGGGATCCATTGTGAAGAAGCTGATATCTGTTGATCCTTATTATGGGGCCTTTTTGTTCTTCTGCTCTTTTTCGTTTTGTGCTGTGGAAGATGTTATCCTCTATTGTTTTTTAGAGTTTCTGCGATGCTGAAGTATATTAATTCCCCATTGATTCCTCGTTTGAGTGCTACATGATATTCACACTGTATCAAAGTCATGGAGAACGACGACTTTGACCAAAACGAGTTTGCTTTCTGTATTTATCTCACACCTGTTCACACTAAAAGAATGGATAACACATAGGCTATAGACCATGGAGCACGGACTGTAGTACTCGTAAGGGCATGGAGACCGAGTTCTCAAAGTTAAACCTATGGTACAAAAATACCAGGGGTGAGATAAAGGCTCAGGACACCTGGGCATCTCTGCGAGCCATTGAACTGTACCTCCAACACTTTAACACTCCCAGTTTGACGGATTTTCCTTTCATTACCTCATTTTGGACCGTTGACAGAGTCTGACTGTTCAGTCTTTCATCTGGATAAATCTCATTTCTTCAGCCACTCCCGTGTTTGTTGGATCATTATGTTGATAATATATAGTCGGACGCCAAGTTCAACTATTCACTACATGTATATGTGCACATTTATCACAGCAAGAAAAATGCGTTTTATTCATTTAAATAGGGAGACTGAAGTGGAATTTTATTAAAACTAGTAAGCGCTAGTATGAGATCATGCAAGGTTGAGATTAGTAGTGATCAAAAGACTTTCCTCGTGTTACCGTTCAACTCCGCTTTCCCGTGGGGGTGTGGGAGGTGGCGTGGGAGGTGGCGTGTGGCGATCGCACGTCTATACCAAGGTTGAGATTAGGTTCACGTTAGATAAGAGTAAAGGTAAGACAGTCTATGGAAGCACTGAGGCGCAAGTCTCTGAATCCTCCAAACACCAAGGGGAGTAGTGTGTCATCAGAGAAGGTGATAATGGGTGCAAAGCAGGGCCACTGCCATCTCGCTGGTGCGAGCACCAAGGGGTTCCGGTATCCCAATCTGCCACAGGTAGCTTGCCCCCCCCCCCTCCTGAAACTATGGAAACCGAGGGGGCAGTCCATCCCGGCCATCATCAGAGCTGCCATTATCCTACCCCTAATAAAAAAACTCCATAGGCTTAACATTGGGTCTTGAGTTCAGAAAAATGAAAAATATCGTGGGATACACTTGACAAATGACGTCTTCTGTTCATGTAGAAGTAATTTAGATAGGCAGGGTACGATCAATTCTAAACCAAACTCAAGTTAGTCGTGTTATTGTTCATTGCACTCCAGCAAGATCGTGTATTACTGCTCTTGGCTTCGCTTCGCGCAGTAATACGCAATCTAACCGTCGTGCGATAAACAACAACACGACTAACTCTCGTTTGGTTTCTCCATATTACTTCAGCTGTGTAAGCACTTGCCATAAGGCGGGCGGGCAGTCCGGTGCCCAATATCACTAACGCTGGTCCATCCGGTGGGGCATTGGCGGTCAGAAGGAGGGCATTGATCCAAGCCTGCACCTTTGTGCAGGGATGCTGTGACCCTCGTTTAATGAGAAGGGGCCATCAGCGCCATCATTCACTCCATTAACCTCCTGGTAAATGTCCTGCCTCTGTAGTTGACATGGGAGGCTAAGCTGACCTGCCCCACTATTTCAGGCACCTCTTTGACACTGATCTGCCGTTTCATACCCCCACCAGGCATTCCTGCAGCTGGACCATCTTGTCGGTCAGTAAGTGATACACATGTGCCACTCTGGCAATGACCAACTCTAGAGAAGGCAGGTAGGTGGTGGGCATCACTACCTTGTGGTAATTGATGCTGAAGCCCAAAACCCTCAGTAATGCCATTTACATGTTTAGGACTTGTTCATCATTTGCGACGGATTTGTTGCACAGGAGTGGAGTGCCTCATGTTGTATTCATATAATCTCCCTCTCCTGAACTAACCCAGACAACAACTACCACTGGTACATGGGATATACTGCAGTTAACCATTAGCATACATTCCAGCCTCCACTCAGGTGTCAAGGGTCAGGAGGAGTGATATCAAAGCAAGCTGCTAAAACGGTTCGCTAAAGCTATTAGAGCACGGATGTCAGTTGGGATGAGAAAAAATAAGTGGAAATATTGTTCATGTAGGAGAGAAACTGAATTAATGTCATCTTTGTTTTACACATGAAAAAGTAATTGTGTATACAGAAAATTGTCTTTGTATGGCTTTGGCAGAATTCTTCTCGGATAATATTGCTGAGTTTATTGTATGTAATCAATCAAAAGACACTCAATGGTATTTAAGAAATATTTCATAATAAAAATTGGTAATATAATATTGGATTTTCCATATACCACGGACCTAAATGTTTAAACATAACTCCAATTGATCTAGCTCAGGATTCATGCAGAATCAGGCGTATATATAAAAACATATGAAAACTGATATTTTCATGCTGTTTATAATCTGTATTATTTCATAAATCGTGTTTTACCTTCATACAAATATTAGGGTGATAGCAGGACATTTTGCAACTAATGAAGCTGTCACTAGAGGGTTCAAAGGACATGACATCCCCTGGGAAGCTACCAGGTCAAGCTCCTATCGCCTGTTTGAGGCAAAGGGTAATAACACGGACGGTCGTCTATCACTATGTAACCATTACATAAATAGTTTTCTAGTTGATTCAGCGTCCATGTTTTGGAGATGAAAGACCCAATGGGTGCCACAACGAAATGGAGCATCTGATTGGTGTGCAATTGCTAGTGACATTAAGATTAGACTAAATTATTTATGATTCTATGAATGTATGTATTTTGGCGATATAGCGCAGTTGATTATAGTTGGATAGCTATGGAGTGAGCGGCTTTTGTATAAGCCCGGGCGAACTTGTGAAAAAGCTGCTGTGGGTGCAGCATGTGTTCGCAGCACTGCTTGGTTTAAATGTCGTCTGCCCTGAGTCTTACTCTCAGTCTGTACTGTGCACCCTCCACGTCCACATCTCGGCACAACACTCCCACCTCAGTCCACCCACACGCTACCTGCATCTCGGAAACCACTGACAGGTCATCCTTATACACGCAAGGTAAATGAAAACTTTCCAAGTTCGGTTATCAATATTGTTCTTGATGATTATGAACAGTTTCAAACATTAGGATATTTGGTTTTCAAAAATATAGGTATTTTTATTAACATTACCTGAAGTCCTTCCTTATGTCCTTTTATTAGAGCCGAGATCTAGGACAAATTGGGATTGGTCTTTGTGCGTAAGTCTTATGCGTCATCATTGCCTACCGGTTAAAGGATGTTTACCTAAAGGTTTGTGATGAAAAACAGCCAGATACATACCGCCGATACCTATGCCCTTTGTAAGCTAAAACAAACGTCCCGCAAAAGATGTGAAGCGCATTTAACTACGAATGGCCAATAAGAACCTTTTTTTGTCTTTCTCTCATGAGAATTCTTATGTGGACATTCACTCTGAAGGAGAACACACTTGAAAAAAGTGCGAGCGGTGTCGGGGTAATTGAACTTTCTGAAGCGTGCCGTATTGGTGTAAATCGTCTGCACCCATTGTAACTAGTAGCTCCAGACGACCGCCCCACAAGACACACCTGACCTAGCGTGAAAGACGATATATTCACTTGGATAACCGACGTCCTTCTCATTTGTTGGTGACTGAGATCTGAATACCAGGTTATTTTCCTCCATCATTATGCCCTCCTGGGACAGAAAAAAAAAGATGGAAACTCGTTGCAGTATTTGTATGAAATATTTTGACCAAATAAAAGTGGTATCAGGATTAGATACTTCCCAGATATAAAAGGCTAGAGATCTGTAGGACCTGCTTGGAGTTTCCCCCGCACATGGAGATGGAGTGAACCAGACCTAGGCCTGGAGACTGTAGGGCCACGAGAGCGGGATTCTCGTTAAGTGATAAACACAAAACTGCTCTTCTTCTTTTTTAGGTTGATATACAGACATTCCTTTTCTTTTATGATTTATTTCGAGCCATGCTGAAATCAAAGTTTAGTACTGCGATTTCTGATCTCCTTTCCCTGGTCAACCTTTCGCTAGTATCATGAATATCAGTGTGAATGCCACATATGGTTCTATTACCCTATGCGGTGCGACATAGTACCCCGTTGAATAATCTAGGGTCCGAGCGTATATTATTAAACGGGCCCCAGGTTCCGCAGCTTGTTTGATACAAGCTGCGGAACCTGGGCCCTGTTTATTCGTCATGACCATTGTGAGGCTAGGAAGGCCCAAGACCAACCAGCGATTTCACGACAGTTTTGACGACAAAAGATGGCCGGTGTTTTATAGACGGTGTTGTAGTGCGCCACAGACGAACGCCACTAAAACTGTCGGCCGTCACGACAAGTATAGAACTGACTTAGGTTCTATAAAACCTCACTGTGCATATATAGAGAATTCCCCATGCTTTCCCTACAAATTAAGCAATGAAATTTTAACGTGAGTAAGGTATACATATAACCTATAATCGTACCAGGTATGAAGAAGATCAGCCCTACCGTTCCAAAGATATTGGCGTTTGAATTTGAAACATCGGGCTATCAATCAGATATTGTACAAGCACTCTCCTAGCAGATCTTTCGTGGTATAGCGCGCGGAATCTCTGCTGGGAGAATGAAGTAAACGCATGTCAAGGTCGCCGCATAAATTAGATCACGTGATGGTAGGGGTACACTGGCCACCAGAGCAGCATTTGCTATGACAAAATTCAAACGCCGATATCTTCGGAACGGGGCAGCCGATTTTCTTCATATTTGGTACGATTATAGGTAGATGTATACCTTACTCATGTTAAAATTTCATTGCTTAAATCTTACGGGAAGTGAAGTTGCGCATTCAGTACGACATGTCTTAGGCCTACGGTTTGGGAGCCACATTTACCCACGTGACCTTCCATGTGTCGTGGCTATAGCACACCTCACACTGCCCTACGTGGCATAGAGCGGCGATAATTGTCCGACCTCCTAAACTATCGCGGCTATAGTACACTGACAGCAAAAACATGTCGCCCTTAACGATGGTCGTCACTAAATAACAGGGCCCTGTGACGCAACAAATGATAGCTGATTGTCCGCTGTCACATTGAACAGTACAGCCATTTAACACAACATCTGGGAGCTGTTTCGAAACCATAGACTTCACTCGACTTTTGAAACCGCTCCCTGATGTAATAGAACTATAACTACATTTACTGCGAACAGTTCAGTTTGGGTGCAAGAATAGTCTATCAGCTGCCGCTTCAGATGACGATGGGTGTCCTGGGGCTTCTTCAGTGTAAACCTTTTTCCAATTTCTTATCTACAGTAGAACCCCGCCTTATGGACACCTCGGAGGGTGTTTGTTTATGCGGGGTTCTACTGTATATGTACATACATGTACATATTTACACCAGATGCCCAATGCAGTCATTATGGCTAATGTGGTTAAGACTAATGCAGGAGCTGGAGAGAGTAGCTGTTTCCAGGGTTTACTAGGAGCCTATCTCTAAAGGCCCGTTTCCATTGGCTGATGAAAATGGTGTCGATCTCTTGTGTTCTTCTAATAGCCATTGGCCATCAACGATAAACAGTCCGGAACCACCGCCAGACACTTAGCACTGCTGACGCAAAATGTAAATAGGCTATCGGGAGAATACAGAAAATCTACACTGTTTTTGTCCGCCAAAAGAAAAGGGCCTTATCCCGAATAACTACCATGGTAAGGTATAACAAGTAACACAATTATCCTCACATACTAATCACATCTATACCATAGCTTAAGGCCCGGCATCCAATGAGCTTCAAATCATTTAGGATAGACCTGAAGATGTACATTAAACCGATTACGATGCATGCCGATGTTCCTAGTAATAAAAGATGACTGTGTTCCTTTGAATGGAAGAGAGATATGTGGTCTCCGGATGTTTTAAATGAGGTTGTCAGACAACGTTTTGAACGGCTCTAGTCATAGACGAGGAGACTTTATATTCCAATCCAAGGCACACAGTTATATTTTCATAATGATGTATCTCAAAATCGTTGAGATGTTTACATTGATTAAACTCTGGAAACTATTTGTAGTCAAATTCGAGAGCGATACTTTTCCTGCGCTGAATATAAATAAGAGACAATCTGATTGGTTCCTGCTTGATATCATCCAATCGCATCGTATCTTAAGCACCTGGGACCTGTTTCACTAGTTTCGTGACATGTCTAGATGGTGTGACATGTCTAGATGGCGTCTAGATGGTGTGTCCGGTTTCATAAGAACTATACATTAAACTTCATTTTGTGCGTTCTTGTTTGCACTGTTAGTGCTGCTTTTCATGTCTGTCTAACACTTTTGTCACGAAACTAGTGAAACAGGTCCAGGATGTGTAGATTTGTCTAATTCCTATGTTTGGGGTCTGTCTTTTCCTAAGGGCAGCTACTTGTGTTGTCACAAAACCAGACAACCCAATCTGTCTGTATGGTGTCACAGACATGTCACAAAACTAGTGAAACAAATCCCAGATCCACTAAGGCGATTTTTAATGAGAATTTGGATTTGCAGACGTTCGCATACGTTCGCATTACATGGACATGCGAATGCCTTGCGACAATATTCAATATGTTGAATATCATCGCATGGGATTCGCATAGTCGCATGGATCACAGATGCATTCGCTTGGTCGCCTTAGTGGATCTGGGTGCTGTTTTATAGTCGTGACAATCGTTAATAGGGATCACTTCCAGCGCATCGTGTTCCATAGTCGTGATAATTACAAAACAGTGATCAGTCACATGTGTGACTGATTGAGAGTGTCTGTTTTGCGTTGCATAGTCATAATCATCACAAGTGATTTTTCCGAAAACGATCACGAAAACGGTCACTATCAGTGACAAGGCTATACATGTCACTATTCGGTCAAAACAAAGGCCTACTACACATGCTTTTTATCGCATTAGAACGGTCTGTTTTGTTTGAAAACCACAACGCTTTTTCGGTGAATGGGCTATAGAAATAGTGATCATTTTGATTTGATCACAATAATAGTGATCATTTCAACCGTGATCTTCCTATTAGTGATCAAATCAACAGTGATCACACTGTAAAATAGCGATCGGGACTATGCAACGCAAAACAGTGACGGTCGCTAATACGGTCACTAAATCACTCACTCTTTTTCCATGATCACTAATAAAGACGTCGCTGTCTATAAAACACGACCCTGGCGCTTTACTTACAATAATATACTCTGTTGGTGTTTTATGCAGTAGGTATTGAGGAGGTGTTTGCCAACACTTGAAGAGTGATATAGACCAAATACACTTTGCCACTCAGGGCACTCATTTCATTGTTAAGTTGCTCGAGCGGTGCAGTTTGTAAGCATGAACCCCAGCGAAATCTGGGAGAAGGTGGTCGCACTAGGGAAGGGCCACTGGGCCGTTATCAGTTGACATCTTCAGTCCTATGCTTTCCTATATAGCTTATAACCTGAACCGGGGCGTGTAGATTTATCATAATTTTGAGGCGTTATAAATTGATGTTATTTTGAAGACTGTGCCACTTTACTACGGTCCTGCGTCACAGCCAAGTTCTACGTCGTCATATTTCCAGTCAAGTCACACACCAATTCCCCTTCAAACATCGGTGCTGATTGCATCCCACCCAGCCACACCTATGCACGATTCTGTGGAATAGAGGGAAACTATGTTCCGGTGAGCAAAAGTTCAAAGTTACGAGGTAAGGCTTGGAAATATTACTGCCCAAGGCGTCAGCCGCGGGCAGTAATTTTTCCAAACCTTACCGAGTAACTTTGACTTTGGCTTACCGGTACTTGGTTTCCCTATTCCTATATACCTTCAGATATTGATAAAAATGCTTAATTCTTTACCTGAAATACTTCCGAAGCAAATGGCTGTATTGTATCACGTGATCAGAGCGGCACGAAAACGTCAGAGCGGGACGAAAACATGAGAGCGGGACGAAAACGTCAACCTCGACACATAACTTATTTTTAATGCACCCCCAGCAGCGGTTTGTAACTCTAGTTAGTTCAATAATGAGTATATAGGAATACCCTTTTTTATTTTGTATCTGCTACAAAATTGTAACCCTTGTCTATGACTTTTATTTGTCAATTCATGTTACAGTCTCTTTCATCTTTTATCGTCGTATGAAATGAAGTTTGTGTTTTAACAGTACTCTAATTAACATCATTTATTGGCAATCAGTTTCCGTCATGATTAGTGTGACGGTATATCAATGGATTACATCAAGGAATAAGATTGCTTTTCCTATTTATTGAAGAGAAATGATGATAGTAAACAAGGCGTCAAAGCGTCAGCTCTGGCTGAAGTGTTACACCGATATCAGTGATTGTTGTTTACCTTTTGAGTGACTAATGTAGTGTCGTTACACAACTTTGTCATGGAAGGATATCTATTATTACATACCTGTGGTTGAACATTAACGAAATACCACCCGCTGCTAGGGGTGTACTATTTATAATGTTCGGGCCCACTGCCAAGCACGTTTGGCTCATTAACCAAATTTAACGTCATATCGCGAGATCTGTGTGTAGTGATAAACAAACAACGATGGCGACGATTCTGAACTCATTGATTGATAAATGCCTCGAAAGCGACCAATATTATGAAATTTGCGTAAAATAAACAAACATTCAACATCATAAACATGTCCAATAATGAGAATTCATAACGGAAACAAATAAACCATGCTTCTGCTGACCTTCAGCTGTCACGGTTCAAATTGAAACTGGCAACTTAATTCAGCAATGATGTCACACTGTCACCATCACACTTCAAATACGGGCGCACAGGAGCTGGCAGTAGCGAATGATATTGGTTTTGTATGGAAAACAGAGTGTGAATAGTGGAGCAGTTAAGTTAATAGAATGGCGTTTTCAAACGATTAGGAGGTATGTAATACTACGAAAATAAACACTGCACAAAAATCTCCATTTTATTCATACGTCATCGCGCAAATGCATGTAACGGATGTATATTGACATGTTTTCATATGTATACTTCCATATTTCGCGCCAGCGTATGAGGCGTATACAAGACTGTTTCCTTTTGTATACGGACGCATCTTGGTGTATTTCACACCAGGCGAGATGGAATATACGAGAGGAAATATCCTCTGCGCAACATGTATACGCCGGGCGTATACATGTTATATACGTTCGCCGTATATGTATACTGATAAAAAAAGAATGGAGGCCCAACCCCTGCCATCTCACTCGTGGGTGTTGGTGGAGGTCCTCCTCCCGACTCTGACTCCACCCCCGCCCCTTGTTAGAAGTAGTGTGAATGCGTTCGCCTCCCTCACCGCCACCCTCACAGCCGCCCTCTCTTTATTTTACCCCTGGAATAAATGTCCATAGGCTTAACATTGGGAACCCGATCTCCATGCCCCTACAAGTATTGCAGTACATTCTCCACGGTTAATACCCTGTGTGTTGTCCATTCTTTTCGTATGTACAGGGGTGAGATAAATACAGAAAGCAACTCGTTTTGTCAAAAAAGTCGTTCTCCAACTCGTTTGAATGCTATGTGATATTCACTCGGCTGTCGCCTCGTTCATATCACTTTGCATCAAACTCGTGAAGAAACCACCAACAAATCTGCCGCTCTGACTCTGGGTAATCCGTCCACACACGAGTTCTGGTGGTAGGGGTGGAGGTTTTGCACAGAGACCACCTATACCTCTACCAACACCAACGGGCGTCAGGCGGCGGGGAGGGGGAGCGGGAGGGGGAGCGGGAGGGGGAGGGGCGGCGGTGTGTCTCTCAATGTCTATAGTCTCAACTTCTTAAAGCTTCTTAAAGCTTATAAATGCTTATATCCATTATACTACAGAAGAGTGGTGTTTGAAAGTAAAATCTAATAAAAAAAAAAATTAAAAACTAATTAATGCTGGGTTTATTATATGTATTTAATGAGGAGATAATAAATAGGGTTTTAGAACAATTTTATAATCAAAATTGGTAATATAACATTGGATTTTCCATATACCAAGGACTTACTGACTAATGGCAAATGAAATATGCTACAGTGGTGTCCCCAAGTGGCAGAGAACAGAACTATTGGATAGTGGTGTAAATACAACAGAATCAGGCGTATATATGACGTATATTATGACCGCTTATATTCGCCTAGAGGCGAGGCATATACACAACAGAAAATAGGTCAACCTTGTATATGTAAAAGCATACCTATATACTCCCTTCACATATATATGTAAAGCGGTTAGTTTCGCACAGTGAAAGTAACTGAGCCCATAGGGGTGGCCATTCGGGGTCTTTTGACTAAAAGATATGGCCATTTGCTTGCAGTGACAGACCTTATTTTCTAATCAAAAGACCTCGAACGGCGTCGGGCCATATTTTTTAGTCAAGAGACCTCGAATGGCCATCCCCACTGGCCCAGTAACTACATGTTTTTTTAGCGCGAACATCTGATGTTCGTGTCCAATGTGACTGCAACTTTGTAAGTTATCAAAATGGGCATTTCTTTCATTGATTTGAGGTACACATGCTATGATAAGAAAACGACCTGACTGTTGATGAAAAAACCTCCAGACCGTTTTGTTCACGGTAAGGTTCGTATTGTCGTCATATCCATTGAATACGAACCTGTTAAGTGATATAAACGTAGACTCGAGATCACTAGTGAGGAGTTTACGGACATCTGCTATTATTCCCCTCAGCATGTTGACTTGTATACTATATATCTCAAAATAGACCTCTTACAAAGAAAAGAGTCCGATTAAAATAAGTAGGGAACTCATAATGGAACGTGTCCAAGTGTCAGTTACCTTGTACTTTTTTGGTAAAACTACGCAGATAAGCTACAGAGCACATCATGCATAAAGAATTCATTGCATTGCGCTTTTATTTTTAACAACATCTTCTTCTTGTTGTTATCTTTCATTTATTATACATCCGTACTCCTACTCTTACTATTTGAACTTGTACGGTAGACCTAACACATACGTGCCCTCCTTTTCGTCACAAATATTGATGTAGCTAGAATATTACAAAATATTCCCCAAATAAGAATCTTCCAATAGGTGTCATTCTATGGGGTGCATTCTAGTTCTCATAAGAACCTGCGCACCCCTTTCATAAGGTCTCACACTCTCTAAGTCGTATTCTGTACCCTCACTACGCTCTATGGAGAGGAATTCTTAATGAACTAGGCTCACAGCCCTGAGAATCCACTGGCCTGCTTCCTTTGCTAAAGACGCACATCAATGGGACCCAAAGATTCCAATAATCTCAATGATGCCACCTCGCGGGAATATGGTGTACCAGTGGATTCTTAAGGCTCTAGGCCTAGTTCGTTAAGAATTCTTCTCCCGTAGAGCGCAGTGAGAACCTTGTACAGAATACGACTCAGAGAGTGTTAGATCTTATGAGAGGGGTGCTCCGCACCGGACCTGACTAAGTGACTAAACATGAATATGAATCTTGAACTTTCTCCAGCGAACGAGACTAAGCCACTCCCAACACTACCGAGCATGATTTATTACAGCTCTACTTATACTAAAGAAAATTATTTGTATAATCATGGACTTCTGAGAAACCATAATGTATTATAATCTAGAGAAGTTGTTTTCGGTGGGTTTATAGTTATGTTTTTCTGAATTTAATCAATTTCATGAGTATACCATATGACATCTCAACTGTCTTATGCCACTGCTTGTGACGATATACACAATGTGCAGTGGGTATCAGTGCGTAGCGTCAGTTTACGGCAATCCGTAAGTCAGTCACCTTTACAACCAACGCATAATAAACAGGGCTTCAGAGGCAAAGCTTCATACTTCACAGAACACCATAATCTTTCTGTTTTTGTGTCAAGGAAGAAGACGTCGGCAGTAAATATTTAAACAAAAGCTGATGTATTCATAAAACTTTTAACCGTTTTTGTTTGGATGTCACAATACCCTTTGTCCTTCCCACAAGATGAATGTACAATTCAGACAGTATCGCTAAGGTAAATATATATCATTTTTTACCATTGTTCTGATCTGGTAGTGGTTATGCTGGGTTTTTTCCTGGTGTTGTCTTCGAGAGGCGGTATCTGAAAAGAAAGATCGAATGCTAATTATTTGAATATAGCATATATGTTAGAAGTGTAATTGTCACAATCAGGTAATATAATAAGCACAATTGTAGGTAATTAAATATAATAATGATTTACTATATGTCCAAGCTGACGTCCGATTTGAACGTCACTATAGGTATGGGTATATCTGGGTATATTTAGTGGTAGATTTTGTTTGCTTAGGCGGTTATTTACTGTGGTCGACGGAAAGCTTCTCTCTTAAGAGTTAGTGGTGTATGTGTTCGAATTTTTTCATCTGTTCAACTTACTGCACTGGAAACTATGCCCTGTGAGTCATTTGTACTAGTACTGGGGCTCAATTGTTTTTGTGGATACAAAGACAATTGTGTGTTTGCACTGATATGTTATACGTCATGTCCCTTGTGTATTGTGGTATGAATTATGTTGGATGTATGGTGGTTATTAGGAGGGTATGCTTTGGGTACTGGGGAATGAATACAACTAGGTTTATTGGCTTTAATTTCAATGGTATATGTGAGCCCAGATGATTTAAATGAGTTTAAAGGTATGAAATTGGTAACTGGAAACTTGCATAGTATGTATGGTAAGTTGAATGATATGAGATTGATATTTAGAAATATAGATGTGCTAGTACTTACAGAAACATGGTTAACCGACCGATATACTACTAACATGTTGAATATACCGAATATGTCGCTGTATAGAAATGATAGAGATTACCCATGTAAGAAAATTGGTGGAGGAGTTGCAATTTACGTTAATAATAAGTATGATACATTTTTGAAAGTGAGAGATGAGCATTGTATTTCGAATGAAAAGATAGAGTGTCTGACTTGTACATTAGAACAGCCAAATCATAAGAATCTTTTAATACTAGGGGTATATAGACCACCCGGAGATAATGTTCAGCCGTGTTTTGACTTTTTGAGTAATGTGTTAGAAGATCCTAGGTTCGAGAATTACGAGACGTGGATACTTGGAGACATGAATATAAATAGTAAGGCAAAACAATGTTTCAAATTTAGAAAGTTAAAACATTTTTTGACTATTAGTTCTTTAAACATGCTATTCACCCACGAAACCTATCTTCACAAACATGGGAAGTCGACTATCGATCATATCTACACAAACTCTGCCTTTGTATCTAATTTGGGGAACTTGAATTACATGTTCTCAGATCACATAGTTATATATGCTGTTCGGAAAAAGGCCCGTGAAAGGTACAAAAAGATAAAAATAAAATATAGAAATCTTAGTAAACTTAATGAAGAAAATTGTATGAAATATTTAAAAACTAAATTAATGTTAGATGATATGAGGGAGACTAATGGAATGAATAGGTATAATACTGTTATTGAGGAATATATAGATGAATATCATCTGATTAAAGAAAAGTATGTAAAACTTAGGAGTAACTATATAGTTCCAAATGAGATTTCAGGGTTGATCGAAAAGAGAAAAAGGTTACTGTTGCAAATCAATAAAATGAAACAAGGGGATGTTAATTACTGTATCCTACTTCGAAGTATTAGGAAATTAAGGTCGAATATAACATACAAGTTAAAGAAATATGAAGCATCAATGATTCAAAAGAATCTGGAAAAGAATAAGGGGCACCCAAAAAGATTTTGGAACAGTTTAAATGAAATATTTGAACCTAGTGTAAGAAGAACTAACTGTATGAGCAAAATAGATGCCAGGGACCAGAAGATTGAAGATTTCATAAACAACTATTTCACAGATATTATAAAAAACCTTGGACTAGGTGGAAACGTGGACGTTATGGAGATTAATATGCCTACAAAAACTGTTATATTCCCAATGGAAGATGAGGATCTGCAAACACAGACTCAGGAGATTGTAAAAATCGTGAAACAACTAGAGAATCACAAGAGTACTGGCATTGAGCTTGTCAAATCAGGTATCTTAACCCTATCGCGCCGGGTACCCACGGCAGGGGTACAGTCATGGAGCCGGGTACTAGGGCCAGTGACTACCGCTAAAGGCCGGGCCTATAGGCCTATTGTGACCATTTTGATCTCTGTATCACGTGACATGACACGTGATATTTAATACTATTTTCTATTTCGCCTGGAATATCAAATACGATGTTATATCCATATTCTCTGAAAGTTTCATGTTTATTGAACCATTATTTCTAATTTTATCTTCAAAAACGAATATTTTGTAAATGATGCCTCAAGGCATCACCCGGCCAGCCCCGGTTGATGCCTTGAGGCATCACCCCGCCAGCCCTAGTTGATGCCTGAAGGCATCACCCGGCGTGAATGGGTTAAAGCGGATTGTCTTAAAGGATGCCCGTTATTTAAGAGAAGCAGCTAATTATGCGCTAACAAATAGTGTTTTTCCGGATGACCTGAAAAAGGCGGTAATTACACCGTTGCCAAAGGATGGCGATCTGAGTAATCAGTGTAATTGGCGACCAGTTTCAGTGCTAACGTTTTTTTCAAAGATTTTCGAAAAGGTAATGCACCGAATACTCTTGCATCATATGTTAGTAAATAAATATTTGATAAAAGAACAGTTCGGATTTTTGCCCAAAAGATCAACATCGCAGGCTATCTTCACATTAGTAAACGAAATTTTATTAAACCTAGATAATAGACAAATTGTATTGGCCATTTATATAGACTTTAAAAAAGCATTTGACAGCGTTAATCATTCTCTGTTATTATTAAAACTGGTAAAATATGGAGTTAATATTAGGTTTGTAAATTTAATCAAGGATTACTTAAAAAATAGAACACAGCGTACGAAGGTAGATGGAGATATATCAAAACCCAGAGCGGTAGAAAACGGAGTGCCTCAAGGATCCATAATTGGACCTTTGTTGTTTGTGATATTTATCAATGATATTATAGAAAATTTGACTTTTGTAAAACCAATACTTTACGCGGACGACGTTGTGCTAATAGCTACCGGAGCTTCACAAAATGAAATATTAAACAGGATAAAGGATGATCTGAATAAAATTTATGAATGGTCAAAGGATAACTTAATTCTGTTGAACTATCAAAAAACAAAGATAACATGGTTTGGTAATTCGAGAAATCTTGATAGGGAGTTACAAGTAAAAATCGGTAACGATTTGATAATGAGTGTTGAAAGTTACAAATACTTAGGCGTAATAGTAGACTATGGTCTAAAATTTGAAAAGCATTATGAAAAAATTTGTGGTGACTTCAGTATGAAATTATTTAAGCTGAAAAAAATAAGGTATAAACTAAATAAGGAGCAAAGTATAATGCTAATGAAACATATGCTGTTGCCATTTTTGGAATATTGCAAGGTACGAAAAACTAGAGATATGAGTATAAAGGACTTGTTGAAAAGCTGTAATATGAGAACACTTGATAGAAGAAGAGATATACAATTATTAATGTTAATCAAATGGTGGGTTAAAGATCCAATAAATGTTTTTGAAAATAGGGCAATAGATTTAAGAAGTAATAGATGCATAAGATTAAAAATCAAAAGGATACACACTGCTAGATATCAGAACTCACCACTAAACATAGGAAGGCAACTGTGGGATGACTTACCCAGTGAGATACAGAATATCGATTCTGATGAGATATTTAAGATCAAAATTAAAGAAACGGTAGTACGGGACTACTAAGTGTTTACGAAGACCGGTGCTATATATGGATATTCTTCATATACAATTTGAACGGATACACGACATTCTCGATCAATAAATCGGTGTGTTGTGATCTGGTCGAAATTTATAATGAACGGTTGTTATGATATATTTATATAAAGGGATGTATTAACAAACTCGATCAGTAAATCGGTTTGATCAAGATTATAAACAACTATAAATGATTGGAAGAAGGATGATTGTTCTCTTATAAGGTATATGATATCACATAACAATGTATAAATCGGGTAGTGCGTGTGTAATTGGGTATAATAGATTATGAGTGGTGTGAGATGAGGATGATCTAGAACTTCTGGTAGGAGGGAGGGTAACAGTTTATATGGTAGACGTATGGATGAATTAGGTGGTGGGTTAACTCTGTGTGTGTATGGTATGTGCTTTGTGTCTGTATTGTATTTGGGTATGCAATGGAAGAACGCTGCTAAATGCGGCGATTTGTATATCGTCATTTATGTTTATCAAATAAAATTTTAAAAAATTTAAAAAAATATTGCTTTCGCTCTCGCTTCTGGCTTATAAACAAACTCGATTCCATTCAAATGCAGGACTATCGTGAGTCTCGTTAATGGTGAACGCAAACCCTAAAAGTAAGCTATTATCTTATATATACCGACAATTGAGTGAGTCACACGTTTAAAGGATTCTTGTGAATCTAAAGCATTATAGTTTTACTACATCCTTCTTCGTCTTAGTGGTTTTGACATCATGTAAAAACGCCTACTTTCAGGTGAATGTATGTCTCTATATTGAATATAAAAAAAGGCAAAGACCAAAAAGTCTTTGTAAATTCACAGGAGGATTGCTTGAGGATTCTTATAAATCTAAAACAAAGTCTATGCTAATTTGCAGTAGTCTATCCATGTTACTAAGCAACAAAGACGATAATTCAGGTTTTAACCTAAATGTTGCCCAGAAGATGTTGTACGGATGTTTTGTATGCATGATATCCCCCCTTTATGATATAATATCATTCAAAAATTAGATGGCACAATAATTGGCACAAATATGAGTTGAACATAAGGGGAAATTTATCCTACTCATTCTGTTTTAGCTCACATACATGTACATTCTATAATTTAAACAAAACCCGCACACCAGGATGTTTACTGAACATAGGTCTTAACTACTGTTTCTTGACCTAAAATATAAAATTGTCAGTCATGATTTAGGCCTGAGCTCTAGATCGTCTACAATACGATGTACCTCAAAACCGATTACGATGTATGCTGACGTTCCCAGTCTCGACGTGTGTGTAAGATGAAGCTGTTCCCGATTGCCTATGACTTTTGACATTATGCAGTTGGAAACCTTCATCCATTATATGTATCTCTACGAGGAGATGCTTTCAAGCAATCAAAGTACACCACTCACAAATTTCATGAGATTTCGGAATGTATCAACGAGTCTTCAAGGTATAAAAATATTTACATTTGTGATGATTTTTTTTAAAATTATTATTATTACACACAAATCATCACGAGGATGGTCTTCCTTTGTGGTTTTTCAACAATTACAGAAATCTTCCGTTGACAATAATGTTCAGCACAAGCTGTAAACCGTCCACAGTGGACTATATGTATTAAGTGAGATAAAGTATAAGCAAATAGCATCACAATAGATGCTCCTCCACCGGACAAAACAAAAAAAAACAAGAGAAACGGGGTATGAGGATGAGATGTGGATGATAAATAGACATCAAAGTAGTCTACTTACAGCTAGTCAACACCATTATTTTGGGCCACTAAGAAGTAAAGTTTTGATGCTCAGCATAGCATAGCATAGGCCCTGAGATGTTCAATATTATACAGCTTTTCCATTGATACACATGCTCTAAGGAAACAATAAAACAAGTGAGATATCTATATTAAATATCATTCAAATAAACTGGATGCGACGATAAAATTGTGTATGCGACTTTATCTTTATGAATGTAACAAGTTAGAAATTTAAGGACATTGCATACGTCCATGGAAGCCACAATAGCAACAAAGGCAGCCAACGGAGAAGGAAGTTACAGTTTAGCATGCTACAGACTACACAGAATGATTGTAATACGAGCTATTTCTGTCCATGCAACAAAAGGCAAGGAAAAGAAGGACATGCTGAATTACTACACGAATGGTCACCCTAATTAGTGACCAAAATAACCAGGCAGAGGGAAGAGGGATCATGGATAAGAAATTCAGCAGATCCCAACAAAGGAAGGACTGGGCAAAAGTCACAGCTACCTGTTGTCCAGTTCCTGACAAAGGATGGAAAGGTAGATGAAAAATGGAAGCCGACTGCCACATGTCTAGTTCCTTAGAAAATATGAAATGATTGAGAAGGACCGTGATGATAATTTCTGGGAAAGGGAAGAAGGGATGGCCTACCATGCTGTACAGTAGGGAGTATACTGCCTATATACACACTATAACACTAACTATGTTTCCAACTACAACGATGGCGGAACCATATGATTAAAATACTTTGATAACAACTCACTCACTATGATAACACGAAGATGCCTTAAACCTTTGATATGCCCAGGTCCAAGTGCGAATTTTATCTAAATATATAAAGAAAAAAGAGGTCGTAAATTATGGAATAATCTACCCCTAACAATTCTAAAAGCACCCAGTAAACAGTCGTAGTTTTAGAATATGATAAAAAGAAAATAGCCAGGTAGGAAGATTGCTGTCCAATTCGGTTTGATGTGGGCTTTATAGTGGACCAAAGTGAACCCGCTAAAACAGCAGATACCCATGTTCAAAACACCATTTCTGGAGGCCAGTAAGAATGAGGCTTATTGCTAAACCTATGGGGGTTTGAGGCTAGAATTTTGATTTTTGGTCTGGTTTGTTACTTTTGAAGTGTAGTTTACTACTATCGTCTCTGAATAACTCTGTCTCGAAGCTACGATGACAGTTGTTAAGTTCATCAAAAATATGGATCTAAAAGACTGGAGAATGACACATATAATCTCGAACCTAGATAGTCAAAGTACTGAGCGCCTATATCCGGAAATGTTGTTTTGTGTACGGGTATCTGTGGTTTCAGCGGGTTCACTTTGGCTCCGTATTAGAACACTTTACAACGTTTTGGATTCTCACCGGCCTCTTTCAAGTTTCAAGATGAGAAAGATTAAACAATATGAGTTGTGATCACAGCAACAGTAATAAAACTATAACTATCAACACTAAGTCAAGCCCCTCCCTAGATATGAGGGTGTTGCCTCTGCGCAATATACTCGCATGCGCTCAGATATTACTATGTGTCAACTCCTCGGAGCATATGACAGCTTCTATTTGAGAGCAGTCAATATTGTGTACGTATAATCTACTATACACAATAAACGACGGTATGGTGTTAGATGGCTATGTATTATGGCAGGCGAACTATATTCAAGAAAAAATAGATTAAAAATAAAGACTGAGTACTGTACGTGAGTCAGGGACTCTCTATCCCTTAGATGGAGTGAAGATATGGCAGCCATTTCCAATAGCAATGTGAGGCAGAGATATTGATGAGAATTTAGTGTAAGTGAGATAGCAATACTATATCGTTGTCAACGTCAACACAAGATAATGGTTTATTGTTTGTTTTTTATGTCTATTTTTTATTTAGTTCACCATTCAAAAATGTTGTTGGTTTTCGATCGTGGCTCTACACATCTGAGCGTTTTCAAAGGAATAGTGGGTATCCGGTTGTGTTTATATAGCTAAATGGACAATGTACATAGAAAAAACATGTGAAATGTGATGGGATGATACATGTTGATTATTTCAATAGTAAAAACGATAATATTGAAAGCAATAGTGATAGAGAAATGGCTGCCTGCAGATATCAACTCCATTGTCAAATTAAATGTGTACGATTAAGTCATATCAATCGGATAGTCTAATGTGTTACAGCGGCACTCTAAAACGGGCAGCACATCATCAGTTTGATATTTCGTGGACATTTTTTATAATAAAGAATTGGAGTATGGCTGACTCTTTCAGAGTTACAGGGTGTGAATCCCACAGCTTCAGTATGATGGGATTTTTTCTCTTTTTCTTTTCATTTTGATAAAATTCGGTTCGCGATCTAGGTAATTCAAACATGCGCTTTCTACTTGATGTAGGTGTGATACTGATTGTGTTGTTTGCATCTGAATCGTCGAGCGCTATTTTTCCATGTACATGTAATTCTATAAATGGTCGTCTTATAAAGCCTATTTCCTATTCACCTTGCCTTCGTCCTAGAATCTAACCTTCGCAGTTCAGTTTAGCTGCTGTACAGGTACTTATGATACCCGTTCAAATGGTATTTATAGATGCAAGGCATAACCCCGTAGATTTAGGTGAAAGAAAGAAACCCCATGTCTGCCGTTTCGTAAGACAGCATCCTGCCTAGGATATTTATAAACAAAGTACGGATGCACTGATTGTGTCAGTTCTGTGTTCAAAATGACCGGGTGCTGGGAGAAGTGACCAGGGGTCAGTTTAAAACCTTTTGGTCCTAGTGGGTGATTCACTCGGGGATCACACCAAGGATCTTAGATCTATTTGAGGAGAGGAGGCCATACATGTTTAAGAACCCCAGGGGCCCGTTTAATGATCTAGGGTCTTACATGAAGACTCTATTCTGTAGTTCGTACGAGGATCCATTCGTTTATAGATATTAAAGTGTGTTCGTTGAGACAATATCAGCCGTCCATTAGGTCGTCCATAAGTGTTGAATAAGGTTGACCCACATTGTCCCTGGTTCTCTATGGCATGCATGAAAGGACAGATGCGTCCGTCAACGCAGGGTGACCGCTTCAGCGGGGTGACCATTAGGTGGGTTTCTACTGTAGATCATTCAATCAGGTATACAGTGGTAATTCCACCGAACTTCCGATCTAAACAACAAGCCCCCGATTTTTTTTCGAGTTGTATCGTAATGTTTCTGTTTTGTACAAAGTTGGGGCCGTTCAATTATAAGCTCTCCCTCCGAAATTTAACGAATAACCTGCAATTTGCTTCATTAAATAAGGTCGTTTTGGGGGCCTGATAATCCCCCAGCAAGGGTACCTCGTGAATGACGTCATATATACATTTAGCCTTACTTTGAAAACTGACTTCGACAATATTTCATGAAATTTCGGGCAGTTTCGGTTGCTCCAGATAAGTAGCACCGTGCGTGCACCCCTCTCATAAGATCTCACACTCTCCAAGTCGTATTCTGTACAAGGTTCTCACTATGCTCTATGGGAGAAGCATTTTAATGAACTAGGCTTAGAACCTTGAGAATCCACTGCCACACAGTATTCCCGCTAGGTGGCATCATTGAGATTAAAGGAATCTTTGGGTAGCATTAATGCAGTCTTTAGCACGGGAGGCAGGCCAGTGGATTCTCAAGGCTCTAAGCCTAGTTCGTTAAGAATTCTCCCATAAAGCGTAGTGAGAGTACAGAATATGGCATAGAGAGTGTGAGATCTTATGAGAGGGGGTGGTGCACACGCGCCCGATGTTTCGCAGAGAAGAGGTATGACATTCTCCGAAATTCTCCGAAATATTAGGAATATCCCTGAAGCTATACGATACTATTTTTGCAGTGAAATTCCCGCATAAATGCTGCGCATGTGTGTATTTCTCGATGGTTATAGGTCTAACTGTGCGTGTGTGTGTTTATATGTTTGTGATTCATGCATTGCTCTAGATTATTCTGGCTTATTGGCTGGTTTCATAATGCTACAGTTTTATACGGTCTAGTTGGTTCTGTGGGGAGATTTTTCTATATCGAGAGCGAGATTAAGATTATAACTAGGAGAGGATAAGGTCGGAGGAAGGGGGGACAACCTTGTTTTTGGACATGGATGGGCGAGTAGTCATATTGTAGATCATGACCTCTATCTATCCTTTCTGTACTTGTACGATGAATCATCCTGAAAACCACCATTTGATTAGTTGTGCTTGGTGCCTGGCCTGGGTGCCTGGTGGGAATATTTGCTTGAATAGACTGTCTTTTTTTGTCTTTTTTTTAACGACTTCTTTATTGGGTCTTTCAGCAGTACACACAATAACGATACAGAGTTGATTTTCATATGATTGAAAAATCCTCCAAAATAATTACTCATTTGGAGCAATATATCGGAATGCTATCAGAAGGTCCCAGGTTGAAACCAACGTGTATTTTATTTAGTAGTTTGTTAGGATATCAGAGTACTATAATCCGCCGTGTATGATAGAATTCAACTCACTAAAAAAGGATAATGTGTACGATCTATCACAGAGTTCGCTTCGTAATCATTGTCCTGGGTGGTGTGTCCGATCCCTAGTGGGTTATATAGTATATTTGACACAGCTCATGCTGATTACTACAATACCAATACAGAATAATGTTACAACTAAAATGTGGTAAATTATCATATTTGATTCGCAGAATAAGGCCCGCTGAGCTTCCGATACCCTACGATAGAACTTACGATGCGTGTATTGGGATGCATCGTCGGGTGACTCGGCTACGGGTTGAGGTGGACTTTCTAAAGCGATATCGATTTTGTATCTGGAGATGCATCATAAGGTTTAGGCCTGGCGTCCACCTACTACGATATGGCTCCGATATGCTCTACGATGCACCTCCCGATAAAAAACCTAAATCGCGTCGGAAGGTCACCTAATATCGGGGCAGTCGACCACGTTTCTGCGATTAGACACCGATAAAAAACCCATACAATGCATGGTGGATTGGCATGTCTAGACATATGTCTACGATTGTGCACCTTCCCGATATGTCTCCGATATTTGGTTTTTGTATCGGTGCCATATCGGTAGGTCTAAAGTCCTATTGTAGTAGGTGGACGCCAGGCCTTATCCTAGGGTATCGGGAGCTCAGTGGACGCAGGACCTAAGCTACATCTACAGCACACCTGTAGGTGTATTTGAATAACAATGTAGAGGACAAAAGAGAATTTTATAATAAGTCTATACTTCGACATTTCAAAGCCTAGAAAAGAGTGTATCCATGACCTGTCCTAGTTCTGAGACAAAAATATCTATACAAGGGCCTGGAAAGATCAGAGGACAATTTCTACATGGATTATTAAACATCACCTAGGGGCCTGTTTGATAATCTAGGCTCTCACATAAAGACCCTTTTCTGCACCTCGTACAAGGATTATCGTTTAATAATATTTCTATATATGCACTGGAGTGGTTTGGATGTGATGAAAATATTCAAAACGGAATCAAGTCAAG
Organism: Alentia gelatinosa; assembly: GCA_950022655.1. NCBI lineage: Eukaryota > Metazoa > Annelida > Polychaeta > Phyllodocida > Polynoidae > Alentia > Alentia gelatinosa. Next base: position 31,725,665 of record OX465591.1, on the reverse strand, counting down.
ATCTTGGAAGTTTTTCCTACCAAAGTAGCCCTTTAGAAATAATATGGGATGATTGTATGATATAAAATTACGCGGTTAGAAGGTAAATAATAAATAGGAATTAAAAATTATTCTTTCTTTGCCTCCTCTTGGCCCCTGACTAATACCTTCGGCCCAAATCTGGGAAACAAACAGGAGAACCATTCAAACTCTACGTTCTTCTGTGCAAGTTATAGGCCCAGAAGCAAAACCTGATTTTCATCAAAATGCTATTTTCTGGTAGAATGGTCCATACATTGTTGTTTTTTTCATAAGATTCTCTCCGTGACATACTTTTGTACCTGTCACTCTAGTATGAGCAAGAATCGTGACGCCATGTTAATAGCAATCTACCCAGCGTTAAACTCCAGGATGCGAGTTTTATCCCTGGTAAGCTTCTTATTCTCAGAAAAAAATGCCAGCGGTATGTATCACTGATGTGCGAATCATCATACGATGAATAATGTAGATGAAAAACGGAATTCAAAGGATCAAAACCGCAACAGAGGACAATATGAGATGCATACGAAAAAGAATTCTACACTCAATGTAGACAACCTTGTTATAAATCTATCTCACCAGGCGTGCGAGAACGTATCAGATTGGACTGGGTGGGTAGTTTTTAGAGCGTGCTTGCACCCTATATACATCATCTAGAGCTTAGAGTCAGGGTTAGAGTGGTCACATTGAACTTTCAGTGTACTTCCAGAAAACTATCCCTTTACTATCTGCATGCTGTTCCCTGTGATAGTGAGAACAGAGCAGGGAGCCAGTGTCTCAGGGTCTTAGAGGTGTGCCCAGCTGACCATGACCAATCACTCAAGACCGAAATACCTCATTGACCCACTGTTTTTTATATGTTTTGATCCTAGACTCAGGCAGTTAGAGAAATAGCAAGTTGACTGGGTGCAAGTGGGTTGTAGAAAACTATCCATAGGCTAAATCTAACTCAGACCTTTTATTCGTTACGCAGAAAGGTTTTTGATACCATTTTATTCATTATAAGTTTATAATTGCACGCTCATTCATCTATGGTGAACTTACTTTTTGCTCCTAGTTATAGAAAGCGATGGTTGTATGAACTCAAGTTGAATTCTCCAGGCCTTGAACCTGCATTGTCTGTGCAAAAAGGTCATGTGGGATCGTGGCATCTTTGCCTTGAGGGGCTATTTCGGGTCATGTCTTATCTTGATTAACTAGTGTTTTTGTATACGTTCAGGCACCAACCGCGGAACCAAAGCTAAATGGTCCTAGGATTCTCCATGTTTATATGAAATATTTCCAAAAGTGTCCGTGACGTAGCAGAATAAGTCTTATTACTCACCCAATACGGAGCCTATGGAGCCTCCGGATCGCTACTGAGTAGAATACGGAAAGCCGTATTCTCCTAGGAGAATAGGTTTTTTTCGGCCACCTGACGGGCATTATAGGAACTAATTTATATAAACAATGCACGGCGCTTGGGTCGAATTTCTAATTATTTAAAAGATTTTTTTCCTAGTAATTAATCGAAATACATTACCATGATTTCGATCTGTGTGGCCGTATTCTCCTTGTAGTTGACACTACGTAATACTCGTCAACTACGCTGAGAATACAGCCACTCAGATCGAAATCATGGTAATATTGTGTCTGTATTCTGCTGAGTAGAATACGGCTTTCCGTATTCTACTCAGTAGCAATCTGCAGGCTCCATGTGTTTAGCATAGAGACTTCGTACCAGGTGGGTAATCAAAACTGAAGAGTTAATTTTTAGTGCTTCTAGACCTGCTCTCAAAAGGGAGACCAGACTTGGGAAGTTGCCATGTGGAAGGGTGCCATGGCAGCCTGATGTTGTACACTATATATAAGCAGAGAGACACCTAGTTGATTCTGTCAGCCAAAGTGTGTTAAGTGGGATTCACACGGAGAGATTCATGTACCTCACAGGCCGTTTGTCTGAGACAAATCCTGTTGAGATTCGGTACTGGAACACAATCTCCTCGTGTGAATGACAGGCTTTCATTTTGCTGAGACAACTTTTTTCTCTTGCAATTGTCGGCGACAATCGCCCCTAACAAGGAACAGAATATCATGAGATTTTGACTTTAAACAGGTTTAAAATTTAGAGGGATATTTTGGTGAGACAAATGTATTTCACACATTCTCCCCTAATCTGTGAGTCTCAGTGGTCTTAAATAACACCTATTCACACGGGGAAGTACCCTGAGTCGGCGACTGTGTACCCTGTGTACCCTGTGTACCCTGTGTAGGGGTGTAGGGGTGAGACTATGTACCTGTTGAATCTTCCCATGTGAATTGAATCCGCCATGTTACCCTGAGACTGTAGAACACCCCAATCTGTGAAACTTTGTTCCCAGTTGGAAATAGTAGCCGACTGATGCAAAGGTGTGAAGTACACCAGTATCAGGTTCATTTGTCCCACCGTGTGAATCCCATTTTAGGAATTCGATTTATTACAACAGTACCCCAATTACTCTTCCGGTGAAACTTTTCACTAAAAACAATATCCCCTTGAAAGATAAGAAATACATGTACCTAAACAAGCCACAATCTACCGCATAATGGGCTGGGTGGATTGTCATTTGAGACAGTTTCCTACTGTATAGTGTGTCCTGCACTGCATTGCCCTGCACAAGAATACAGTAGTGGGGTGCCATTTATATCGATGTAGGATGAGTTAGCTAAAGATTCAGCTGACGTAGTAGCGAGAATAATAGAGAAATAAATGTTGGATGGAAGATAGTTACCAGCCGTCACTGGAATACAGTAGATTGTGTTACAAGTCATTGTAACGAAATGAAATTCACATTCCTCATTGCCATTTGATTGTTCTATCCAATATGCGGTCTCATTGTAGGGTAAAGAATACTGTCTGGGCCCTGTACACGATCTCTGTGGTTGTGGTACCCGTATTGTCATTTATCAGATCCACAGTCACTATAGTCATACCTGTGACATACCTGTGTATGGGGCATTGAACTCTGAAATACATGTAGTTAAAACCAAGCTGAATATTTCTTGTCATCTACATCATCCCTGTCCTAGGACAATATATATTCTCGAACTATGCTTTGTTATGTCCATCGAAGCTGCACCAGTTTTCTCTCTCCTCGTTACTTGTTCTAACGTACATCAAAATTGACGTGTGTAAATACATGTATAACAAAAGTACCAGAAACTGTCACTGGGGTATTATGGTAGATCGAAGTCTTTGTGCAGGCGAATCACACCCAATTAAAAAAAGAATAGATAAAAAATAAGATTATTGTTTTCACTAGCCCACATAGGGATATATGACGTAGTCAAGATTGAATATTTTATCATTTGAATTTATTCCGTTTTTCTTTCAACTGCATGCAGGTCTTATATATTTTTTTTTTTATTAATTTGAGCTCAGCTCTCTTTATTTTCATTATTCTTTCTGCAGAGTGTGTTATACATGTGACTTTCCAACGTAGGATACATGTGACTGTTCCTTGTAGTTTACATATGTCAATCCTACATAGTTTGAATTAGAGCTTATTCATTGAAGATTTCTATATTTCTTAGTATTTCAGTTAAAAATATCAAGTCTGAGTTTTTAATGCGTTGATAACCTAAGATCGCATATTATCATTGTAATGGTTATTAATGTATTGACTGGTATATAAATTTGCTCTGTTTTTGTGTTTTTTGGTTTTGATAACCTCACAATGACACTTATATAGCATGATGATTGACCGGACAGGGTACAAACAGGTTGATGAACAATAACAATACCATACAGAGTACTTAGGTCTTATATTAATTGGACTTGCCCGTTATTTTATAGAAATGTCGCAAGTCAGGACGAGACGTGCCATGGATGACCACATCGTTCCACACGCCAAGACCCACCGCCAGGCCTCGGAGCCCAGTCACCCCCACGAAGTTCTGAAAGAGAGGATCGCCAGGTGGAACCTTAAATTGACCGACAGGGAGTTTGCCAAACGAATGGACGATGAAGATTCTCTCTCAAAGTTCAGGCAAATGTTCCACTACCCCAAAAATGGCACACTACCAAAGGGTAATTCATTGTTGATCTATATATGGGTTTATGCTTAGGAACTACCCACCTTTAGTTTTGAAAGAGAACATGAGAACGTTTTATCTACCCCCTGGCATTTTTTCCCCATAGATTTAACATTGTAAACTCGTACTCAACGTCCATGGAGTATTGTAGAAAAATACTCATTGGAGGAAGATGTCACGTATTTCAGCCAAATAGTCAGTGATCGGGGTGAGATAAATTCTGGACCGCACTCAATCCATATCATCTGATTCTATGCCATTCATCTTGAATTGCTACATACTCGGCTTTGCCTCGTGAGATTACTCCGCAACTAAAACTCATGGCATATTGTCAGTGGTTATGGATCTCGATAAAGTTCCTTATTAGTATTCATCATTAATTACAATCATGTCTGGGGCTCAATCTTATATTCTTTCCTTACCTGATTAGTGGAAATGAACCAATGATAACAGTTTTGTATTTCTCTGTAGCTGGGGGACTATTTTGATTAAATGATCGCCCCCTGCAAATTTCAAATATATTTCATCTATTGCAAATTTGGTTTGAATTGAACTTCTTTCATTATTCTCTCCGACTGAATAAATGACATTTCTATTTCTGTTTCAAAGTTGAAGACATATTGCTAGAATATCCTTTGATTGAATATGCTTCCTTTTTGTTTGTTTTTGCTTCCATTACTGATTTTTTCGTATGAATCTGAAGATTTCTAGAAATGATTGCTCTACAGGGCAGTATTCGATGTATCGATTTCTTCATTGATCCTGAAGTCTAAACAGACATTACGGTTAGTTGACGTGGCGTCGGCAGCGACTACTGAGTGGGTTAGTTGACGTGGCGTCGGCAGCGACTACTGAGTGTGGTTAGTTGACGTGGCGTTGGCAGCGACTACTGAGTGTGGTTAGTTGAAGTGGCGTCGGCAGCGACTACTGAGTGTGGTTAGTTGACGTGGCGTCGGCAGCGACTACTGAGTGTGGTTAGTTGACGTGGCGTCGGCAGCGACTACTGAGTGTGGTTAGTTGATGTGGCGTCGGCAGCAACTACTGAGTGTGGTTAGTTGACATGGCGTCGGCAGCGACTACTGAGTGGGTTAGTTGACTTGGCGTCGGCAGCAACTACTGAGTGTGGTTAGTTGACTTGGCGTCGGCAGCAACTACTGAGTGTGGTTAGTTGACATGGCGTCGGCAGCGACTACTGAGTGTGGTTAGTTGACTTGGCGTCGGCAGCAACTACTGAGTGTGGTTAGTTGACGTGGCGTCAGCAGCAACTACTGAGTGGGTTAGTTGACATGGCGTCGGCAGCGACTACTGACGACTAAACAGACATTACGCCCACTTAAAAATTAATGTCAAATATGTCGTCTAAATATGAGCATATATTTGAAAACATTAGTAGATCCCGCTTATAAGGGCATCTACGCCATTATGGAGATATCAACAAACCCATATCTTCGTTCTGGGTGAATGTGACGAAATGAGGCGATCCATAATGTCTCCCATCATGAATTGCCTGTAATGTGTGATTAAGGGTTAGTCAAACATAATTTATGCATGGTTGGACATGGCTCATCTACGTATGTGTATGTGAAAACATAGGAAAGGCTTCGCAGGGAATTGCTCAGAATGATTGTTCTCTTATCATATTCCTTTCTGATAGTTTATATTGGAATAAAACGTAGCTATTAAGCCTGTAGGGATGGCTGTTTCTGGTATTTTGTACCATAGCAGATATATAACTTGTTTCAAAGTCAAACTGGGAAAGTATCGATTCGAGACACTTAATCCTGACCGAAAATCACCAGATTTGTAGAGCGTACATGGCTATGTATCTTTTATCTAATTCCAGAATGTCATAATTTTCTGTTTAGTATTTCGCACATTAGAGTGATTTTCCTGGCAGAATACTCTATGATGCTCCCGATTAGGCACCGACTTTTAATCATGATTTAATGTCGTAAACACCTTATGATACAGATTATTCATTGGAACCAGATCGTAGATGCCTGTTTTTCAATCGAGGCCTACTTGTAGACAGGTGATCAATTGCCCCGATGATAGGATTTCGATTTTCTATCGGGAGGTGCATCATAGGGCATATCGGAGCGCATAAGAAGCTCAGTGGACGCCAGGCCTTATGCTTAAATTCTTTGCTTTTCAAATTCATGTGGTATTTGAAACAGCATTTGTATTATCATGACCACTAGGGTTACTTTGAAATGATGAATAACAACGGATTTCAGAGGAAATTGTAAATGTGCAGTTATCATAGTTTCAAATGTCATCTTTCGGTTTCATTACATTCCACTCCCTGATATATTTTAGCACATGGATCATCATATGACTAAGGTCATCATAAAGTATCAAAGTTGAAAGTTGAAAGTTTAGTCTCGGGTCAAGATTGACATATCAATAGCATGGCCCATGTCTGAGAGGAGATTCACATACCACAGCTCTAGAGCCATTTCGAGTCGGTTAAGTCATCTTCTCTATTGTAAACCTTTCTTGCTTGTCACTTCACAATCCTCTTTAGATTTATGTGATTTCGATAGGAAGAAAACCGAACATAAATCACCATTCCTCATACGTTTAGGAAGAATTTTTGTATAAATATTGCATATATACAATATTACAATCTACTGCATGAAATATATATACGGAATTATTATGAAGTGTTTATTGACTTTATTTTCATTGATCAAATACTTCATTCGACAAGTTCACCAGTCTATCTTCCAAATCAGAAAGGCCATTGTTAAGCCCTATTCCCACCAAGCGACTTGGCCGTCTGGTCGCATGGAGGTACGTCTAGCCGCTGGGTAGGTACGTCGAGTCGCTATGTGGGAATGGGGCTTAAAGTTAATGCAGGATTCAGAAACAGTACAGGACATAACATAGACATACAGGCACTCCACATACACCCATTAGTTGCTTCGTATTTACAAATTCTACATACTACATAATCTGAAAAACCAGTTCTTTTACTTTACATTTAAACTACGGCACCATTTGAAAATACTTTGTAGATTACAATTTCTCCTAAATTCCAGTCTCCTAATATTAGATGATCCATGTAGCTTATCTGTTGTTAACTACACATGATGATACAATCATGCAAATTAGGCGGGGCCAAAGCTCACAGGATTATCGTTGGTCGGCCTGACTGTTTGGTGGATCAGCAAAACAAGGGTATTTAGAGCCGATAAACAGTCGCCGACAGGCACCGACACCTTTTTTTTTTTTTTTAAGCAATTTTTAAGGGGATATTGTGTTACAACACAATCACCGAATTCGGCTATGTAGCCGTTCTTCCACTCGGGCCCTAGACCCCTACTCCTCATTCTAATGGCGGGTGTTAGCCGAGGCGAACACCCCTACCACTTGGCCACCGAACTTGGTAGAAGGCTGCGACAGGCCTTGTGAGGCATGATGGTGGGCCGACGGTCGGCGACAAGTGTCGTGCTGGGTTTATTTGCTGATTCGCCAAGGAGATAATCTCAGGCGACAAGCATTTTTGGATGACAACTATTGCCGGCTATAGCCGACTATCACATGGCTACCACATTGCCATCTGTAGGCTCTAGCTCAGGCTTGGTGGATCACCAAGACAGAAGCTTCTAGTTAAAATTGGACAAGCTTTATAAATATTCCTTACCAAATTGCTCACCTTGGTTACTTGAGACTCATCGATGTTATCATTTTCGATTTTTTCACAATCATTTCTTGATATTCTTTTGGTTTTTCTATATTGAAGGATATGCATGGGGTGATTTCCCCTTTTTCTTTAAAAATACAACAGATAATTACATGATTTCATACATGAAATTAGCATTACCTGAGTCCCCTACAAATTTCAAATTAGTATGAATATAATCTGTTGTACTATTATCTTTAGGTAATTGTTCATGATCCTCTTCATGGATCATTCTAGATAGTCTATGCTATCAACTTTAGCTGTCTTTGATAGACTTCGGTGCAGGTCACCATTTCTAAGCCATGTGGAATATGGGTTCATTATTCTTCATCAAAAATTAACCGTCCGGTTGCTACATCTGTTGTTGTCTTTTTGACAAATAACATTTAACGAATATATAATACTGTATATTTCTTATAAACCTTTACAGGAAACTAGACTCGGTAGAGTATTGTCAATTAGTTTGACAATCTGCAATGATCGCATAACATCAGTGGGCCCTGTCAGGTACCATAACCATGGAATACATACGGATTCAAATCTCTAGTATACCGCCTCATATTGTATACTGGAAAATTGTCCCTCCTTTGTGCTATAGAGCACAAAGAAAGACCCTATTGATAGACACTTTGATGGCAATAACTGGGTGTAATTTATTGGATAGATAATGAATACAACAAACTATGATTTTATTGACTGCCGGCTCAGTAAACCACTCGAAGTTGACGTCGTCGTACAATCGCTGATGCTCGTGTATTACTCGGCGTCAACTATTCGTGTTTTACCGCCGCCTGTCTACAAAATAATAGATCATTGTTTATTTATAAGATTTTTTTTACAGTCGATCCTGATATGGTGGACACCGATGAAGAATGCGTTTATTTCTGCGGGAATTCACTTGGTTTAATGCCGAAAAGCGTCCCTGAAAAGATTCAGCGGGAAACAGAAAAATGGGCAACGATGTAAGCCATTTTGTCATCCGTATTAGTCTTATTCTAAAGATGAAATGACATGATCAAAACCAGTACCCATGTTATATCAATGATTGTGTACGGTAGATATATTCATTAGTTTGTATCTCAATCACCTTAGGAACAATGATTGAACTCGAAAATCGACATTCAGATTTAAGAATAATATTCCTTCTTATTGCATATTTGAGTATTGTTATATTCTATACTAGAATCAAAACATGTAAAAAAAAATGTTTAGCTTACCAAACACAAACAAGTCACGACAGTAACGTCGAGACACATGGTTCTAAAAATTTATGAACACGAACTAGAATCAAAACATATACAATATTCCAGAGAAATTATCATTTCCACATATGTCCGTAGTTGAATTTGTTGATGGCTTTACCTCAGGGGTGTCTGCGGCCACCATGTCGGAGAGATGCCCTGGGCGTTATGTGATGAACATATCAGAGAGGAGTCAGCCAGATTGGTCGGTAAGCTATACAAGAGTTTCTCATTATTTATTATCCATCGTATACGGCACATAGTCTATGGTTCATGGGCGCCGCCATGACGCCCCCCGAGTAGGTGTTCTTCACTAATGGAGGTGAAAAAGTAAGTGTTCTTCACTGAAGGAGGTGGAAAAGAAGTGAGTGATAATTGGGAAATGTCACAACTTTAGCCTTGCTCAAATATTTATATAAAGTATTCCATATGGAAAATATCATGTCTTGGGTTCAATCATTATGTCATCCTGCTTTGGGATGGGTTTAGAGAGTCAAGGGAACCATGATAAAATATTGAAAGCCAGTTGAATTTCGTAAGAACAAAGAGCCATAATACAGGTTTTCCCCCGACCACCTAGTGACTGCTTCATGAACTAACAATGGCTCTGTCCCCTATACAAAGCCCCCATTGAAAATGCATAGGGACTCAGTAAACCATGACCCATTGTATACAACCTGTCAGATATCATAACTGTGGAATACGGATTCAAACCTGTGGTATACGGCCTCAAAACCAGGGTATATGCTATAGAGCAGAGAAATAGTCCCTATTGTTATACCTTTTAATATGGCAATAACTGGGTTTAATTTATTCGAAAATATGGATAACAAATACAACAAACGATGATTTTGTGGACAGGCGGCTCTGTAAACCACTCGAGGTTGACGTCGTAATACACTCGCTAGCGCTCGTGTATTACTACGCGTCAACCACTCGTGGTTTACGGCCGCCTGTCCACAAAACCATCGATTATTGTCTATGTACCTAATAGCTCCCCTTATGATAGGGTATAGAGGAAACCTATGAAAGTATAGGGTCAGAGCTCGTATCCCACTGAACTTGAATCACGAAGTAATTCACAAGGCCAAGTCGCTGAATTATGAAGCGATTCAAACGAGATTGGATCGAGCTCTGACCCTAAACTTAAATGGGTTTCTGAATTTATCTCACCCTTTACATTTGTGCCATAATCCCCCATTGGATATTTTTCCTAAATATCTCATGGGCGTTGGATACGAGTTCCCAAAGTTAGGTCTGTGGAGAGAAAATACCAGGGGTGAGATAAACCATAAATACCAATACATCCCTAGCGACGTCCGTCTAAGTCGCCGACATAGTGCCCTTGCGACCTGGAACCAGTACGATATCGCCAAGCGTGAATTATTTGCCATTTTTCCCTTGCCTTTCTTTTTCGTTTTACCGATTACGGAGCACGTCTACAATATAATAGCCTGAGCGCTGGTGGTTTGTTTGTCAGTTTGAAACCTCTCAGTATTTTTGATATATCATTCATGATATCGTCGGAAGCAAAATACAATGATCCGTGAATTTCAGAACGAGAATGTTAACTATTGAAATGATCCAGATTGTAAATCAACGCGTTTTTACTAGTATGCAATAATTCTAGATAAGATTCCAGATTTTAATGCACATTTCAACCCTGGGACATGACAGTATAAGGAAAGTTCGAATTTATGAATGAATAACTATCAGAATCTGTAGAATTACTTCGGTTAGTGATAGTTTATGATAGTGATATCATACTAGCCACAAAAGTAAGATCTGTCACATTTATTTTAGGTGGTCTATGTGTAATTTCCAGGTGCGAAGCTCGACGAGGTTGTGCTGATGAACGCCCTCACAGTTAACCAGCATCTGGCCATGGTAAGCTTCACCTTAACCGGATGCAGAACACAAAAATAAAGACAATCTTGGTGGGGGACTGTCCGTGCGGATAAGGCACCACAAATAGGTCATAAGTATTTACCAAAAGTGACACATATCTTTCATACCCTCGCCTACTTACAGATCAGGGTCCTAGCGGAGGATACACCTTGGGGTATTGTAGGTGACATTTTATTTATCAATTAGAGTTGCGGAAATTTCCTAATCATGGACACAAATACAAAATGGTAGTGAGAAAGGGAGAATATCTGAAATATTTAGATTGATTGATTTATGATTATAAAACATGAAATTAGATACCAGATACATCACTATATGTGTCGCTACTAGCTGTAGTTATTAGAAGATCCCATCACCAGGAACCCCCAACCTGTCTTACCGCTTGAATCACTCGTAAAGGATGAACACTTTTTTTCTTTTTTGGTAAAGTTTCTTTATTGATTCAGTAAATCATTTTGCTGTTTTCCACAAAAAGATATAATGAATCAATAAAGAAGCTTCATAAAAAAAAAAGTAATTGGACCCCTGCACCAGCGTTGACGTGTAACCAACAGTGTATCATGCACCATCTTTTGAAGAGAAACTGTTTACTGGTGTCAACAGTGAGTAAGGAGAATCGGTTTTCAGAAGCTTTCTAGGCCACAGGTATTTCGACGGTTTCGTGCGTTGGTGTTCAAATATCACAGCATCTTGTCAAAAGACACGATCCAACGTCATTGAAAATACTACGAAGTTTTCATTATCCAAAATATATAGTTCATTAAAGTGTAACGTGTAACGTTATTCTAGACCACTTACTGAACATAACTATGCCAGAGATCTTTAGGCATATAATCATTCATATAGATTTATGAGTTAGTTTACTTGCTCTAGATAGCAAATGAATTGCAAGAAAACGGTTATGTTTTAGGGGGAAAAACTATTAGATGCGCCTCTGAACGGACTTAATGTGTGTGAATATACTATAGATCTTACCCCTTGACGTCACTTGGTGAGAGTTCTGCTGCTAATTTGCAGGTACACCTATTACCTAATGACGTCAGCACATATATTGGTAATTGGGCCATGAAATTAAGGTTTCTCTCTTAATTCAGGTGTAGCTTAGGTGTCATGTCAGATGAGTTGTGCTTGGGTTTGTTTTTTTTCATTTCGTACCTCCTCATACAATGAATTCGAGTAAAATGACTCTTCCTATCACTTGCGGAATTTCTCAAAAACAACGCAATCATATCATAGTTATTCAATGGTTCTCAGAAACTACGACTCGGAAATATCTATTGAAGAACATTTGTACTTTCTTAGATTTTACAAAAGAGGGGTATAGGTGCATTGAGCGATCATACATAAAGTGGTTTGTGTATTGCAGTTTTCCTTCTACAACCCAACACCGATGAGATACAAGATTCTACTTGAAAGTAAAGCTTTCCCGTCAGACCATGTATGTTATTGATTTTAATATTTTTTTCAAAATCTTTTAAATGATAATACTTATGTAAATCAGCTTGTTAAGTTCATGTCAATACATCCCTATCGCGGCCAAGTAATATTGGTTTCTATTGGCTGTTGGTACAACAACCAATCAGATCTAGAGTCCGGAGCACACAGATGCCAAGCCTGCAATGTTAACCTCCTATCCTTGCGCAAGCTTGGTTTGACTTCACAAGGTGATATCGTCATCAGCGTTCATTTACTTCAGTATAACCTATATTTGATCAATTACACATATATTCCACCTTTGATCTTAAGATGTTGTACCCGATTTCTTGAAATGATACGTGGGAAGAAAACCTTTAACAGAAATAAGCCAAATGTAGCTTTGCTTGTAAAATAATTCTCTCTCTGCCCAGAAAGAGCGAGTGGTACCCTGTTTCAAAACCCTGGTGGAGGTGTTGGGTCCAGCGTCTTTCACAGGAGTGATTTTTTTTTTAAATCTAGCTTTTTGTTTCAGTATTGCATTGAGTCTCAAATATCACAGCGGGGATTTGAGCCGAGTGAAAGCATGATTTGCCTTGAGGCACGAGAGGTGAGTAAATATCCAAGAACCTTTTAAATTAAATAGAAATACTTATCAAATCTGAGGAAGATATTATATGGAGACATGTTTAGTGAGTCCGAATTCGAACTCGGTGAATATTTCCGACCAAAACAACACGGAACAAATGTAATTCAGACACACTCACTCGGTCTCCTTACCTTAATATACCTGGAAATCATTTAAAAAAAACCATTGTAATATAAGTCACGTGGTACGGAGTGCACGAATCTTTAATTCGTCCACAAGGTACAGAACGGAATCCGTAAAGCTGGCCAGTAAGTGTAAGTCGTATGTGTACAGGTACATATGATAATGTCCGGAATTTGATGACTGGATCTTGTCTTTCATTTGAGTACCGATCGGTTAATACTGTATTCACAAATTATGAATTTAGGGAGCCAATCCGAGAATATATTAAACATAAAGTACAGCAAACAAAGTATCAGTGAAAGAGATTCTACGCAAGAAACCTCGATAGCTCAGAAATAACCCTGTTCTATTTGTCTTTAAATTCGAGTTGTGCTGGTTCTATATTCATCCTCATAATCGGTTACAAATTTGTTGCTGTTCAGCTTGAAATGTCTGATATTCTTACCATTTAAGATATCTGAAAACAGTCTAATTCTACATGATAAGAAATCTTTTAAAAAAATAAAAAAACAACTTGTGTACACTTCCTACGATGAACAAAAGAATATCGTCTTAACTAATCGTGATCAATCCAACGTTAAACAATTCTTCTCGTATGCTTATATTACACGGAACCAATTTATCTCTGAACAACATTGTATTTAACAGACTCCTAGGGAACCCCCTAGAATCAATCCGTTCATTATGAAGCCTGGGGGCTGTTGAATAATCTACGATCCTATATGTAGACCCTTTTCTGTCTGCCATAGACAGCCAGGGACGATGTGTGTCAACGTTTTTCAACACTTATAGACGCCCTTATGGACGGCAGATACTGTCTTAGCAAACGATCATAAATATGATCAAACAATAACCCTTGTACAAGATACAGAAAAGGGTCTCTACTTTTTTCTTTTTCTTTTTTGTTTATTGTAAGTGCCTCTCGAGATGTCGAGTTTTTCAGGCACTCTGAAAGTGGTAGACATTGTTGTCCGGTCGTTGTCGGTCTTTAAGTAAGGTCCTAGGTTATTCAACGGGTCCCTGTGTATTTGATTAACAGGGAGAGCATACTCTGCGGACGGAGGACATCCTGGCAGTGATCGAGGAGCATGGGAGGGAGATCGAGCTGATTATGTTACCCGGGGTTCAGTACTACACTGGTCAGGTGTTCGACATGGAGAGCATCACCCGTGCAGGTCACATGATGGTATGTTATGTCTCCACTGTGCGATTCTAGGTACACAGGCATATTTCTGTCTTATAACACTCAATTCCAACTACGTCTGATGTTTTTATTTATCCTTCAAATTGAGTTTTATAATAACACAAGCCATGTGTAGTAACATCTCATTCTCTCTCTCCCACAACACAGGGCTGCAAAGTAGGATTTGATCTTGCCCATGCAGTTGGAAATGTAGAAATTCAGCTGCACAAATGGGGTGTCGACTTCGCTGCTTGGTGTAACTATAAGGTGAGATTTGTTTCATATATGCATGATTTCATCGTACTAGTTTGTTCAAGATAACGTTTAAACAAACTGTGCTTGGTTACCCTAGGGTTTCACATTGCAGTAGCAGGGGACACTATGTGCTTTGATTTCATTAATCATGATCGTTCCGAGACAGAAGTAAATTCACACAAACAGACAAGAGCAATCAAAATTCTGACTACTTTGGTAAGATGAATATGACCCTCGTCATCTATGTCTCTCATTGGCTTCATTGGAGGAAAAGGTTTATTACTGTGGTGGTCGCCGGCCTGGCTGCGTGGCAGGTATGCTTCTGGAGAGTCTAGTTCCTGGCGATATCCCACCCTATGCACTATTGTGTAGGTCGGTTCGGTATGAGCTAACCTAGTCACACAGAACACAACTCCACATCTTTGATAGACAAACGGGTTGTTTATTGCAACTTCCCAGAGTGATCCCTGTTAGATCACTCCCAGTACAGTACCCTGGCAGCTGGTGCCAGGTAATGCTGGGGAGGTTAATCTTCAACCGGAGTCTAAGAGGGTGGTTGTGGCCCCTAAGATTCGAGGTTTACTCTCGACTGCAGAGCCGTCCCAAGGCGCGAGAAAATATTATGTAAGGAGGTCAGGGTTAAGGTCGGGTTTGCTGCGAATGCAGTCATTGGCTACTTGGTCTACTGTATTCCTTATATGGACTTAAGGTAATGGGACAACTCCATGGTGGAGGAGCGCCAGATCCACTAAGGCGATTTTTCATGCGAATTTGCGTTCGCAGACGATCGCAGACGTTCGCATACGCCTTGCGACAATATTCAATATATTGAATATCATCGCATGGCATTCACACAGTCGCATGGATCACAGAGGACAGCCTTTCGACCCACTGCGAACCCGGGGTATATATACTCCGAGTTACGTAAGCCACTCTCGTGTGTGGCATTGTCAGGAATCACTATGCAGCGGGGATATACCTCCCAATTGGCCACCTCTACATATATATACGGGACAGTTTGAAATTGTCAATCCGAGGTTCCATAAGTTTAAATGAGGAGAGTAGAGGTCGGATGAAAAAGGTTTAATACTTACTATAGGCGCGGGTGGCGCTAAAAAAATAGCATGATAACAGTGTATGTATGATTAGCAAATAACTTGATACACCTTACATGGTTCAGCTAATTAACAGTAATGCTAGAATAGATAAGAAAGGTAGCTATCAAACAAGTTGTACCCTGGAACAAACAGACAAGCTACCTCAGTGAATGTCTCTATTTCTTTAAAGAAACCCCCTATGATTCACCTTTTTGGTAATGCAATGTATGCGTTTGTTAGCTTCAGCTTCCACTTTTCAATATGAGTATGCCTCAATAATTTATAAGTTCTAAAATTCCACATAAGCTCTATTATCTGCAAGTACTTGAGTTTTTTGGAAGGTGCATACCAACCTTTGTTTTTATAGTATACAAGGTTGAATTGTTTACACCGCAACCAGGTCATACACTAATAATAGTCTATTAAAGACGATACGAAATAATGTTTGGATCAGTGTTAGATCAGCACAATGCAGGATCTTCAGCATAATCTAAGTACTTGATGGTATCCAGTGTAAATGTAATATCATTTATCTCACCCCGGTATTTTTCTCCATAGGCTTAATGCTAGGAACTCATACTCCATGGCCGTGACTATAGTATACCCAATACTCGATGGCTAATTGAGTGGTTTATCTTATTAATTAATTATGTCATACAGGGAGAGAAAAAATCAGAAACTCACTTGATGATAACAACTTGGTCCGTAGTCCACCTCGTTTGACTGCTATGTAACTCATGCAGCTTCGCTTCGTGAATTACTCCGCGGTGAAACTCGGTGGAGAACGGCCCCAGTTATTTTCATCTCGTGAGTTTCCTTCTAATTTTATGAAATAGATCTGTAAGGGTCTGGTGATGAACGCTTGTGGTACACCAATTCAATAGATAGTAGCTTTTCGAAGCTATCTATTCGTTAGGAACTGTGTGGTTCGACACATAGCACCCAAAACAAACTGCAGCGTCGGGCGACTTGAACAAGTTGAACGCATGCGGCCGTAAAAAGCAACAACAAAGTCACATGACTGTCACGTGCCATGTCAGCCAATCAGGAGCGCCGCACAGGGTATGCAGATGAGGCCACGGCACGTCCGCGGCCCGCTTCCCCCTTCTCTCTATTCAGTGGTCGCATGTGGTAGGAGACAGACTCGTAGAACAGATACACCACGTCTTTCGATACATTACCAATTCAATAGATACCCAGTCAGAGACACGTGTATTCAGAGTATATCATATCTCTTCTCTAATTCGGAGGATTTCTGTACTGTTGAGGTAGGCGTAATGCCCTCAGTTTTGATAAAAGGTATCCATGCTGGACACTCTCAGAATTTCATTTAAGCTCTTTCATGAACATCTCTTTCAGTACATAAACGCTGGGGCTGGAGCTTTAGGAGGCCTTTTTTTGCATCAGAAGCATGATGCTAAACGGCTGAATCGGATGACTGGATGGTGGTCGCATAATATGCAGACTAGATTCCTCATGAATAACAGTAAGTACCTCTTAAACCAAGATTACTTATATAGAAAATACTTATATAGAACAACCTGACCATGATATTCATGCTACAGGACGAGACGGGAAATTGACGTCTTTCTTGCCGAATGAGCCTAAAGGTGTCCTTCCGTTAATAGCATTGACTCCCATCGAGTTGATTGTAGCATATACAAGAATAGTGGGTTGTTATATATATTCATTATATACCTGAATTTGATAGGATCTTATGATAAATTAGAAACATGTCGAAGTGATGTCTACATACTATGACATAAATAAACTCATACTCAAACTCGTGACTTCATTTGATATAACAGTGTTCTGTACAGGTTACAGTACAGAATTTATGCTGTATATGGAGCATCAGTAGGTACATGTGTATTTATCAAATGTACCACATAGGTATATGATGAACATGTACTTGTTCGTTGCGACCAACGAGAACTTTTTGCTCCAGGAATATTTGGCAGTCATGTCAGTTTTGTAACGAGCAAACAATCAGCAAGTAAATGCACAAGCAAGGTGGGGGGGAATCATAGTTGATTGTTAACTTACAATTTAAAAAAATGCTATACGTCTGCCCTGCTATATGAGGGGTCATCTATGCCTAATATGGTAACCAATATTATCCCACCCCTAATATAAAATCCCATAGGCATAACATTGAGTTTCCGTATGCCACGCTGACTGGTATACGCAGATTGTTATCATGTAATATTCCAAAATCGAGGAGATGGGGTAGGATAAAATCAAAACCTGATTCGTTTTAATCATGGCCACTGCATCCCACTGCTGGAGTTTTGGCTCCGGACTTCACTCAGCTTCGCCTCATGAAATCACTATGCCAAACTCCTGCCGTGGCATACGGTGGCCAAGATTAAAACTCATCAAGTTTTACGATAATACAAGCATGTCCCTGTAAGTATGTCACCTATAAATTAATTATAGGCTTAGAATTGGTTTCAATAACCCTGAAACTATGCTAAAAAAATCTCTCACGTTGAAACGAAAAAGTTCATTGTCATTTCTTGGGGGTGCTTTTTTCCATAACTCTGACACTTTTCGTCTTCACCTACCCAGAAATGGAGTTATCGTCAGGAGCCTCAGGATACAGAATCTCCAATCCGCCAATGTTGTTGGCAGCTGCACTAGAATCTAGTTTAGAGGTCAGTATTTTATTTTTATCATCAACTCATTTTTGGCTATTTTCTTTTCAATTAATGATTTTCTTCAATGGAAGAAGAGACATGGTTAGCGTGACTGAATGAAATCTGTCCAGAGATATTTTGGTCGGAAATATTTTGTTTTTTCTTTCAGTTTGAAAGTAGATGATAATCTATTATATCTTCAATTATATCTCTTATCCCAGGTGTTTGCTCAGACCTCCATGTCCCAGCTACGTGTCAAATCTCGATTGCTGACGGGATATCTGGAGATGTTGCTGCTGCATTACTACTCGAAACCTGAGGAGGATGACGACGCTCGACCGTACGTAATCATTCTGACGCCCTCTAACCCAGATGAGCGGGGCTGCCAACTCTCCGTCCAGTTCTCCCTTCCCCTCATCGATGTCTTTGACGAGTTGGAGAAACATGGAGTTGTGGTAAGTTCCATTTATTACCCACCCAATACGGAGTCCCCATACTAAGCCTATGGAAAGCCGTGTTCTCCTAGGAGAATACAGCTTTTTCGACCACCTGACGGGCATTATAGGAACTGTTTATATAAACAATGCATGGCACTTGCGTCGAATTTCTAATTATTTACAAGATTTCGTTCCTAATAATTAGTCGAAAGGTGCGTAATAAATACAACATTACCATGATTTCGATCTGTGTGGTCGTATTCTCCTTGTAGTTGACGCTACGCAATACTCCTCGTTATCGCTCGGAGTTTTACTTCACGTCAACTACGCGGAGAATACGGGCACTCAGATCGAAATCAGGGTAATATTGTGTATATATACGACTGTTTAGGCCGGGCACCTACCGTTCACCACATGGCTCTAACATGACTACCACATGGCTATGTACCCAAATTCATCGTAGCCTTGTCAGAATGTCTTTTGCCTTGTCAAAAATTGGTTTCATTAAATGTCAGGGTACGAAATTAAATTGCTGCATTGTTGCTGTGGTGAATAATTCTGTGTTGTAGTGTGTCAGAACGCCTGTCGTAGGGTGTCGGGGATTCAGTGAGATCAGGACTGGCCTTAAGGCGGGCGTCCACCAACCACGACAAGGCTATGACAAGCGCCGACAAGAAAATTCCAATCTGCGCTTGTCGCAGCCTTGGCATAAGAAGGGGGGCAGCGTTGTCAGGGTGTGTCGGGAAGTGCCCACTCCACCAAAATTTCCTCTCATAGACCTCCGCGACACGCTTCCAACACGCCATGACACTTCACGTCAAGGGTCCAGTCATGGAAAAAATCGAACATCCTCGATGTTGTCGTAGCCTTGTCTCAAGGCTCCCGACAAGCTTCCAATAGTGGCCTTCAATCGTATATTGAAGATTTAAGCGTGAATGATTTGGACACAAATGTTAGAAATATCTACAAGTCTCATATCTGATATTTGCAGTGCGACAAAAGGAAACCGGGTGTGCTTCGGTTGGCACCAACTCCGCTGTACAACTCCTTCTGTGATGTCCATAAGTTCACGGAGATTCTTCTGAAGTGTGTGGACCAGGTGTTAGAAACGCTGAACAACAGGAAACTGTCTTAATAAAGTGAGGTCGAAGTACATTACTCTATGAGTGGATGCTCCCCGCCTGTGATCTAGGTATTATACAGGAATACTGTGGCTGTACATGATACATACTCGTACATTGACATTATAACTTTGTGATGCCAATGTAGAGCGATCTACATATTATATGAATCTGAACACATTGTCACTGAAAAACTCGCCCCGGCGAGAGTTTGCAATTGATAAGTAAAAAAACAGATGAACCGACGCTCAAGTGAGAGTCTCATCTAATCGTCAATTTTGCCACATATTTATCACATACACACACAGTATACTTGTTTTCCTATTATCATACACCTTAAAGTAGCCATTTTCAACCTTCATTTTTGGACAATTTGTTGGGTTTCGCTGTTGTATATACCCCGTATGCCACATAATAAGAAAGAAATTGATGAGTGTTTGGGCTGTATCCTCGTTTACCATCGAGTTTGGAGCGCGCAGTAATATGAACGAGACGATAGCCGAGTGAATATTCTGAAGTACTCTAAACGGGGTGGCGAATGGGAACCCAGACCAGGTGCGAATATGTTTCTGATTTTATCTTAGCCTGGAAATATTTATCTGTTTATCACCCGTTGAGTATGAGTTACCATACTCGCAAGCCCGTTGAGAACAAGTTCCTAATGTTAAGCCTATGGATGTTTGTACCAGGCTAAGATGAATACCCGTATGCCACGTGCATGTTGTGCGGCCATGAATACAACATGGATAGGAGCAGGCGATATATGTAGGAGAAAAGGCCACAGATATATCTT
Organism: Alentia gelatinosa; assembly: GCA_950022655.1. Classification (NCBI taxonomy): domain Eukaryota; kingdom Metazoa; phylum Annelida; class Polychaeta; order Phyllodocida; family Polynoidae; genus Alentia; species Alentia gelatinosa. The sequence goes on along the minus strand of OX465591.1, from coordinate 31,705,047 downwards.
GGAAAACCTGAAGCGGTACTGTCCGCCATTTTGAAATTCATCGATCGTGGCTTTTGGTCACGTGTCAACCTCGGGTAGTAAATGTAAGCCTTGGCCAGTAAACGCAAGTTTCTACACCCGAGCAGCGGTATGTAACTATAGAGTGTTCGCCTATAGGTATCATCGTAAAACTGGATGAGTTTTAATCTTGGCCACCGTATGCCAGGACTGGAGTCGTGACATAGTAACTTCATGAGGCGAAGCCAAGTGAAGTCCGGAGCCAAAACTCCAGGAGTGGCATGCTGTGGCCAAGAATAAAACGAATCAAGTTTTGATTTTATCCTACCCCGTCTCCTTGATTTTGGAATATTACGTGATATAATTCTGTATGCCACTAGTGGCATATAAACTCCATATGCCAGTCAGCGTGGCATACGGAAACTCAATGTTAAGCCTATGTGATTTCATATAAGGGTAGGATGGATAAGAATATGCCATTCTGCGCGGGTTCTCATGCAGAATCATTTTAATACTTGATACATGACCATCTCACCTTGGTGTTCTCCTTTGTGTAGCAAACACAGTTCTACATGAGAGCTCGCAGTTCTCTATATGGGTCCAAACAACTGCTCACCTCGCGTGTAATATTTGTATAACTATCTATTGTTATGATAGGAAAATCGTGACAGCTATACTTACATCTTGACTGAGTTATGTTTACCTTCCCCTGGGGTCGTTGCTCCCCTTTTTGTGGTATCCTTGGTTATAATCGGATCGCAAATCTATATCTTTATGATTACTTTAATGGTCCGACTGGAAAAGTGTTGCTCCCGTGATATCGGATCATATTGCTATATACAGGCAGTATCGCTTATTCTTACGATGTGATAGCGGTAAAGCACTTTCAGGGAAACATACTGGATGAGACAGAAGAAGATGCATTAGTTTTTATAGAGGAAACCTATGAAAGCTTATGGTTAGAGCTCGTATCCCATCTCATTTGAATAGCGTAGTAATCCACAAGGCGAAGCCATGTGAATTACGTGGTCGCAAGCGGTAGGAACAGGTCGTGTATATTTGATACGCCTCGTAAACACATCCCCATGTGAATTACTACCCTATTCAAATGAGATGGGATGAGCTATGACCATAAACTTGAATAGGTTTCTGAATTTATCTCACCCCTCACGTTCACTAATTGGCTAACATTTATGACGTAATCCCCAAAATACTCCATGGGCATCGAGGATGAGTTCCCAATTTTAAGTCTTTGGGGGAAAATACCAGGGGTGAGATAAAGGATCATATATACAGATGGCACCACAGTTAGAGCTGGGCTATTATCTAGTGGTGAGGCAATGGAACTGTAGTCAGCAATGATAGTAATATCAATACTAGGCGTGTTCGATAGAAATGAGGATAATATATATAAATATATATGTTCTGGGTTTTTGATTGATTGATGTTTATTTTATATATAAATGCCCATGGGATACATGAGATTAAAGAGCCCATAAATTTTGGGCTAGTAGGCACTGGCTTGCCTTCTCATTTTTCATTTTGAATGTACCGAACGGTTATATGTAAATATTTGTTCTTTCAAACTACCCCACTTAGAATAGATGCTGTGGGCGATTTGTGAACTCCGATATTGTAACTTCCATATCCGTATATGTAGTAACTTCCATATCTCTATATATAGTGACAGGCTAGTGTTTTCATGAAAATATGGAACTATCATCAATATAGAATGTTATATTTATTAAATTAATAGAAAATAATACAAATTTAGAGATTTAGAGCACAAGTGTTGTTAATATCTGTAAGATAGCACAATGTATCATTATTATCAATAAAAATATATCGCAAAATTTACAGTTTTTACATGTGTGATTATCAAATAACTTTCATTTGATCAGATACACCCAACTTATTAGCAAGTTACTGTCAAGGAAATAAACAAATTCAACTATTTTCAGCTCCTACAGGCTAATTAATTGAGTCGTTTCATAGAATGACACGTTATGTCATAGAATGACACAATCAGGATCACACTATGTACAGAGAATGCAATCGTGTCAAACCTGCGAATTTTAATAGAAACCAATGAAAATGCACAGTATAGTTACCATATTATTACAATAGGAGCAACATTTTGAACAAAACAAAACCATAGCTCATATTCTGAACGGGTCGGTCTTGGAAATTTCCACAAAGTTAACGATTCAGTGCACTGTAGCAGACACGTTCATCTCTAAACAACAAGTTTCAACACTAAGGGAACAGATCTAATCGGTTTTCTACCCTCCTACATGCTCATTAACCAAGTCGTTTCATAGAATGACACGCTGTGTTGTATAATGATATGATAGAAAGCACACTTGTGCAGTACAGAAAAAATACAGTATGATTCAGACATGTTCTTTATTTTAGGTGCAAACGCACTGTAATTGGACATCTAACCTTCTGACCTTCCAACCTCCTGAACTTCCCGACTGTCAAAATTCCTACCTGCTGAACTCCCTGCCTCCCTACCTCCCTACCTCCCTAGGTACTGACCTCCATACCTTCTGACCTCCCTACCTCCCTACTTCTAGACCTCCTGACCTCCAGACCTCCCGACCTCCAGACCAACTGACCTCCCTACCTCCCAATCCCAACCTCTATCCTTTCCAGCCTCCCTACCTCCCTAGGTACTGACCTCCATACCTTCTGACCTCCCTACCTCCCTACTTCTAGACCTCCTGACCTCCAGACCTACTGACCTCCCTACCTCCCAATCTCCCTACCTCCTGACCTCTAGCCCTTCCAGCCTCCTGAACTCCCTACCTGCTGACCTGCTGACTTCCCTACCTCCCTACCTCCTTAAATCCCTACCTCCAGATCTCCCACCCCTCTGACCCTCTGACCATCTGACTTTCCAACCCCTTCGACCTGACCATTTGACCTTCGAACTGCCTCTCTACCCCTGTACCTCAGGACCTCCTTACCTTGAGACCTGCCTACCTCAAGACCTCCTTCCCTCCCTACCTCTAGACCTACCTACCTTCCGACCTGCTTGCCTCCCTACCTTCTGACCTCCCTACCTTCCTACCTCCCGACATCCCATCCTCCCTACCTTCCTACCTGCTGATCTCCTGACCTCCCAACCTCCCTACCTGCTGCCCTCTCTACCTCCTTACCTTTGACGTTCCGACCTCCCTAGCCCCTACTTCCTGACCTCCTTAGCTTCTGACCTCCCAACCATCCGACCTCCTGACCTCCATATGTGCCGACCTCCCGAACTCCCGATCTTCCGACCTGCCAACCAACTTACTACCTACCAACCTCCCCATCTATCCCTCCATCAACCTGCCAGCTCATCAACCTGTCAACCTATCAACCTGCCTACCCATCAAATTGCCTAGCCACCAACCTGCCTACGCATCAACCTGCCTACCCATATATCTATAAACCCATAAATATTACAACCCATCAACCTGCCTACCCTCTAACCTGCTTACCCAACAGTCTGCCTACCCATCAACCAACCCATCCATTAATATATCTATCCAGCAACCTTCCAACTAATCAGTCTGCCTCCCCAGCAACCTCGCCACCTTCTAACCTACCTACCCATCAACCTGTCCACCTACATACCTGCCTCCCCACTTACCTGCCTCCCCATCAATCTGCCCACCCATCAACCTTCCTGCCTATCAACATGCTTACCCATCAACCGGCCTACTCACCAACCTGTGCATCAATCATCAATCTGCCTTCCCCTCCACCTGCATAATCCTCAACATGCCTACCCACCGATCTCTCTATGAGACATACTAAGAAAGAAATTGATGAGTGCTTGGTCTATGTCACTGTTCTCCATCGGGTTGGGAGCGCACTATGATACGAACTAGGCAATAGCCGAGTGAATATTCTGAAGCGCTCCAAATGAGATGGTGAATGGGGACCAAACACGAATATGTTTCTGAATTTATCTTAGACTGAAAATACTTTTCTGTTCATTGCCCATTGAGTATGAGTTACCGTATTCGCAAGCCTGTTGAGCATAAGTTCCCAATGTTAAGCCTATGGACGTTTATATCAGGCTAAGATAAATAATTATATTGATTTTCTTGTTCCGCATTTGACATTGGATGATCTTGCTCTCACTCTCCTAAAAGAGATCCCATACTACAGTTAAGGCGGCATGAAGAATTTGCTAGGAAAAAGCTGTAAAGTTCACATGCTGGATTCCTACACTTTTTACCAACAGTCGGGGTTGGACAGGAGAAAGCAAAGGAACCCAGTATGTGAAGCCAGCTGCGAATCTCTATCCTACCACTGCTTTTTATTGCGTCTAGCCATTACGTTGTCTCTGTGTACATAAAAAGGAAATTCCGTGGGATAACCCAGTTACTGCGTTTCACAATAATCCCTGTATACAGTGGAAACGTAAATAGTGAGTATTTATAGTGAGGAAAAACGTCTTCATTATGTCTACAGTAAAGAGAGGGCGGTCATCGAAGCGTAAAGTCTATATTGTTGCATCATCACCTCCTCGCCCATAGCGAACATACACACAATAAGGTTAGTATCCAGGGAGCTGTTTCAAAACGTGGGTTAAGTCTATGGTTTTGAAACAGCTCCCAGGGCTGCAGATATAGTTTGAAATACCCCAGGACCTATTTGTGAACTGGTTCTGACAAGACTTGGGATGTGCTTAGTTGACCATGTCTAAGTTGGCGTGTACAGATATTTTCGGAAGCTGACCTTCACCTGAAGTAGATAAGTTGCGCAATATAAAGGATATCCCTAAATAGCTATGGAATTGGTGTGATGTTTTGTTGCTGTTGTTGTTGTTTTGGAGTCTTCATTGTATATACAGGGAATTGGACGCCTTGAGCTTTTTAACGTTTGAGCCTCCTGTCAACGTGGACGCCTTGAGCCTACCCCGTGGACCTCATTTTAGTTCCGATTAGCGGGTTAGGGTTAGAAAAGGGTTGGGTAGGGGTAAGGGTTGAGTATATGTGACTATAAACTAGTATATGTACACTTTTCAAAGTTGTTTACATGTAGATGCTCAAGGAAACCAAAATGGGGTATGCTCAAGGCGTCCACAGAAAGGCTCAAGGCGTCCAGGGCTCGAATCGTCCCGGGCTCAAGGCGTCCATGAACCGTATATACAATGGGCCGCGTGAAGGACGTCCGTCAACGGCACACTTCATCTTCAGATGTAAACCCTGAGACTTTCCGGATTATCCCACTTCTTGGGTTGATCAATAAAAGCTATATGGATATGGATTAGATATGGATGAGCGAAAGTATGGTAACTGTTTATGACATTCTACAACAGTCAGATTTTAAACATTCTAGTTATAACAATATATAGAGAATAACTGCAGTATATAGTATACTTCTGTCATTCCATGAATCTTGCTGCAATCATAGTGTTAAAGACCTGCCTGTTGTAGAATGACAGAAGCACATAAAGAGGAGATGCACAGGAAGATGTACACGCTGAAATTTTCCAGTAAAAGCTGTTTGGAGATCTTTTAAGAAAGTAACTCTGCTTTATCATATCTTTCCCCTGACTCAATCATTCATGCAACCTAGTATGCTTCTAGCAACTGTACATACCTGAGTATGATTAAAAGTGAATTAGAAACCTACACTTAAATGTATATGACTATATATCGTCGTATGCACTTAGTAAGTATCACCGTGATACCCAGGATCTCCTTAAATATATTTTCCTTAGCCACAGTTAATTAAATTTGGGTGCATGCATCTATGAAATCAATGTTATCAACCCCCACTAACCCCCCCGAACCCCCTCCCGAAGGGCCCCACATGAGTCTCTCGAAATATCTGACGTGCTGGTTTCCATATGAGATGGTAAGTAATGGGTAAGACAGAGCGTTAGCCTCTCTGGGGGTCCATATAGACTTTCAGGGTACTGCATACAAAGTATCCCTTCACTATCTGTGGGTTATTCACTGTGATATTGGGAATAGAGCAGGGAGCCAGGGGTCTGTTTAACATCGGACGAGCGAGACTGTACCTGGACGATACGAGATACAAGGCGAGGGAGGAGGTTCTGGGCGATTCTCGCCCAAAGTGGTTTAAGAAGGCATGTCGTCCAGGGCAGGGTCTATCGCTCGTACAGAATCTCTTACGTTTGACCTATATGAGTCCATACGACAGGTCGTCCGCTGGAGGTGACCGTGTCAGGCAGGGGACCAGTGAGTGGACCATCCCGCACCAAATATCAACTTCCGGGACCTTTTTGAAAGGCAAACCAGACTGCAAAACAGACTGCTCCCCCTAGATTCGCTGATATAAGACTGATACAAGGCTGATACAAAAGTGTTGTAAAGATGATATGAGACTGTTGTAAGGCTGATTAAAACTGTTTTAAGACTTGTAAGACTTATAAGGCTGATAACAGACAGTTGTAAGACTGAAACAAGACTGTTATAAGACTGTTAAAAGACTATTGAAAGACTGGTGTAAGACTGTTGTTAGGCTGATACAAGATTGTTATAAGATAATTGTAAGATTGATACAAGACTATTGTAAGACTGCTGTAAGACCATTGTAAGTATGATACAAGACTGTTGTGAGGCTGATACAAGACTGTTGGAAGACTGATACAAGACTGTTGCAAGACAATTGTAAGACTGATACAAGACTATTGTAAAACTGTTGTAAAAATGAATCAAGATTGTTGTAAGACTGTTACAACACTATTGTAATACTGTTGTAAGACTGTTGTAAGACTGATACAAGACTGCTGTAAGACTGTTGTAAGACTGATATAAGACTGTTGTAAGACTTGTAAGGCTGATATAATCCTGATACAAGACTGTTGTAATCCTGATACAAGACTGTTGTAAGATAATTGTAAGATTGATACAAGACTATTGTAAGACTGCTGTAAGACCATTGTAAGTATGATACAAGACTGTTGTGAGGCTAATACAAGACTGTTGGAAGACTGATACAAGACTATTGTTAAACTGTTGTAAAAATGAACCAAGATTGTTGTAAGACTGTTACAACACTATTGTAAGACTTTTGTAAGACTGTTGTAAGAATGATACAAGACTGTTGTAAGACTGTTACAAGACTATTGTAAAACTGGGGTTTTAAGACTTGTAAGACTGTTGTAAGACTGATACAAGACTGTTGTAAGACAATTATAAGACTGATACAAGACTTTTGTATGACATTTGTACGATTGCTGTAAGACTGATACAAGACTGTTGTAATACTGATACAAGACTGTTGTAAGGCTGTTACAAGACTGTTGTAAAACTGGGGTTTTAAGACTTGTAAGACTGTTGTAAGACTGATACAAGACTGTTGTAAGACAATTATAAGACTGATACAAGACTATTGTATGACATTTGTAAGATTTGCTGTAAGACTGATACAAGACTGTTGTAATACTGATACAAGACTGTTGTAAGGCTGAAACAAGATTTGTAAGACTATTGTAAGGTTGATACAAAACTGTTGTAAGACTGATACAAGACTCTTGTAAGACTGTTGTAAGGTTGATACAAAATGTGTTGTAAGACTGATACAAGACTGTTGTAAGACTGAAACAATTGTAAGGCTGAAACAATTGTCTTTCAACAGTCCTGTATCAATCTTACAAGCCCAAAGCACACTGTACGACTTTTCCTGTTTTTAGCGGAAAATCGCCGTAAAACTCCCCTTGCGATATTTTTCCGGTGAAATAACGCAACGTGTGCCATGCTTTCCTTGCGACATAGCAGACCCCATTATGCACCCCCTTTTCACCCTCTTCCCCCCCCCCCCCCCTTGCTGATTTGGGGATTGTCGCCGATTTTCCCTTGAGACTCTCCTTGAGTATTTCGAATATAATAAGGGCATCGCACACTTAGCGACTTTTTTCCTTGAGATATGCTTGAGATTTTGCACTGATATTTTAGGCCAACGCACACATAGCGAAATTTTTCCTTGCGATATGCTTGCGATATCGCAAGGAGAATATCTCAAGGGAGGGGTGGTTTGCGCAGCAGGGGGGGGGGGGAAAGGCGCCGTAAAATGTCGCTAAGTGTGCCTTGAACCCCTTGTGATATTGCACCACCCCTTTTGCACCCCCTTTTACCACCCGCTGAGGTACAAAGTCGCATGCGATATTTTTCCTCCAAAAGGCTGAAAGTCCTATGCGACTTTGGGAATTGACATGTCGATTCTTTTGCTTGAGATATTGCACCGTTTTTACGCAACCACCCGCTGCTTTATCATGCTTGCGATATCGCAAGCTAAGTGTGCGTTGGGCTAAAAAGCTTTTTCCCCTCCCCTACTCCTCAAACCACCCCTCCTTGAGATATTCTCCTTGGGATATCACAAGCATATCACAAGGAAAAATATCGCTATCCGTTCTTTGGCCTTTATCATGTTTAGTCTGTAATTTACAAATTGATTATTTCTATATGATTATTTCTATATCTTATAACGAGTAATTTTCAACAATAACTGATTAATACGAACTATTGAGGTAATGTATGTCACAATATTGCAATAATTTACAATAAGTAATTCTGATACTTCATAAATATACGGTTATGTGATAGTGTCTCTTGGCTATGAAAAAAAATATGTCAATTCATGCGAGCATGGAGGTTGGTTATTGGTGGGCAAAATGGTACACCTGTAGAATCCTGAAATAATCATCTGCTACTCTCGTCTCAATATCCTGCAATAATTTATAAACATTGAATAAGGTGGCCTTTTTAAGTTCGTAATGGTTATTTCTTGGATCAGAGAATCGCAATGCGGTAGAACAGTTTAAAAGATTCAAAATGGTAGCTTTCTTTAAGACAAGCGTCTACCAGCTTCAGCTAAGACACCCCTTTGGGGTGTCGTCCCTTTAGGAGAGTTTGAGACGACCTAGGACAGTGTGGACGACATTCCTTCATTGGACGAGGTTCTTGTTGAACGAGACTTTCTCATGGCAGCTCTCTCGTATCGTACGGGGCTCGCCCCTGGACGAGCGAGAGACTTGTTGAACGAGACTGGCTGGACGACCCCCGTACGAGCTTTCAAAGTCTCGTTCGTCCGATATTAAACAGACCCCAGTGTCATGCCCACCTGACCATGACCAATCACTCAAGACCAAAATACCTCAAGACCCATTGGTGCTTGATGTGTTTGTATCCTAGATAGGCAGTTGCAGAAATGGCAAGTTGACTGGGTGCAAGTGGGTTGTAGAAAACTATCCATAGGCTAAATCTAACTAAAACCTTTTATTTGTTATTCGTTTATAATTGCACGCTCATTCATCGATGATGAACATACTTTCCGCTCCTAGTTGGGAAGTTGTCCGTCAAAGTTCCTCTGCTCATTACGCCTATTTACACCGTCCTTCCTTCAAGCAACAGCAGTGGTGCCGACTGGTGGGAAACATGAGAAACTTGGGTGGAGGGTAACCGTACTACTCCAGCAGTAGACTGGCTTCAGTTCCTGCATCCTATGGCTACCCTTCAACCTACCGCGCTTTGATTCCTGGGCCTGTCAGGCGTTAGGGGAAGTCCAAATGTTGAAAGTTGTTTTATTTCGTAATGATCCCATAATCAAACACTTGAGCAAACCTACTCCAGCAGTAAAAGTTGGATATATTTAGAATTTCCCGTAGTTTTGCCATTGACAGAGGGTCATTTCCAGCCTGCGAACGGGAAATACTAACCACCCTATGTATGCGCTGAGTAGAGAACAATTATGTACGAGGACACCTTAGTTCTCATATAATGGGGAAATGAAAATAGTATCTGTTGAATGGTATCTGTTCAGAGATATGTTGGTCAGAAATATTCACCGAGTCCGAAAACGATGAAGATACTTTATAGCGTGTTATAAAAAAAAGGAGTAAACCAAGTTACCAACAAATTAGATCTGATCCAATACCTTGATATATATCCCCCCTTCCCCTAGGCAATAGCCTTAAATCGATTCTTTCTCATATACACATGTATATATATGTACACATATATAGTAATGTTAAGTAAATAAAGCCAGGTGAATTTTGGTTTGCAAATTTTAAACTTCTATAATCAAGTTCTCTAATATGCAGCTATACGGCCCCTCTCAGCGGTATTCTGTACTCTCACTACACTCTATAGGAGAAGAATTCTTAATGAACTAGGCTTAGAGCCTTATGAATCCATTGGCCTGCCTCCCGTGCTAATGACGTACATCATTGCAATCCAAAGATTCCTATAATCTCAATGATGCCACCTAGTGGGAATACTGTGTGCTAGTGGATTCTGAGATAAAAGATATCATGTGTAGATTGGCCGCCACCTCTGTCTACACTACGTTTCAACTAAGAGATTGGTAACGTTAACCCATGGACGTGTCCACGGATTCTCACTCTCAGACCAAGTAGCTTTCTTTATTTTTGGATTTTTAGAGCTAAGATCCTCATTATGAAATATTCATATATGACAAAATTGATAATACAGTCTCATTTGATGTTTATTTGATTAAAGATACACACAAAGGGAAATATAAACATGGAAAAATGGTTTCACGAGTGAGAATTGAATACATTCTCCAATCATAGGTCCAGGTCACATTTATAAAGGATCTGCTGGGAGAGTAAGAGACACATACAGGTGGTGGATCAAGACGGTTGGACCACAGAGTAAAAATAGATACACAGAGTAAAAATAGATACCAACCCCTAACTCCCAACCGAAAATTAACTAAAGTGAAGTTCCTTTACCCACTACAATGGCATGAGATACCCACTACCACGCCATGTCAAGGCCCCTGTCAATTCAACGTGACCAGAGCTAACGTAGTGTAGCTCTGGTGGCCAGTGTATATCATGTGTTCCTTACAGCCCGTCTGTAATGTGGTATGTTGGATATGAACACATCAGAGGGCGCCACCTCTGATACCCTGCGGACTCACTATGGGATAGGTATTGCCATAAGTGTTCTCTACCTGGTATACTCCCTAAACCACAAGAACGATGAAGATATTATACAAATTAACAACCCGATTAACAAACAAGAGATACCACACTCTACAGAAGAGAGACAAGCACGTGGCCAACTAACTTGCACTTCCAGCGAGGACAACGAACCATCCAAACCCAAAACCCGCAACACCTTACCTACATCGGAGGTACACTTCGACATATTCTCTATCATAAAAAAATAGATAGGTCCATATATAGGCAAGTGCATGCATAGGGGCATGGCCGACCAGGGTAAATGTTAGACAGATTCCCTGTCCATATGATATAAGGGACTGGTAACTACTTCTTACTTAATGCTAGAAAAAGACCTTGAACTGACAGTCACGCTGTCTCCCTTGGCTCTACACTGACTTGCTCAAGTCTTTTTTTTCTTCTCTTTTTTTATTAGGTCATAGATCCAAACATTACATTTGGTTTTCAATCCAGGCTACATCACAACAAAAAGTATGTCAATTTAAAAGTGGTACAATCAAATTCAGGTTGAGGGAGTAATGAATTAAATAATCACACCATTAAATTATCATCCCATACATAAATCCAAGCAGTAATTGAATTTTTTTCCTAATACAAGTGATTTACTACCTTTGAACAGTGCTTTATTTTGAAGAAATACTGCTGCTGAATGTTTAACAGAAATCCTGTTGTACTGACTGTAAGGAAGATAGAACTGCAGGCCTAATAATCTGTAGGACGTCCGTTACTGTGGCCTTGGGACCCGTTTCAATAGCCTGTAGGACGTCCGTTATTGGGTGTAGTGACACGATAGCGACAGGTTGCGTTGCATTAGTTTAGTGACAAGCCATTCCGGGAGTCCTTGTTACAGACGGGCGCTAATAGTGGCTTGACTATTTCATAAGTGCGATGTCCGGTCACTATCGGGGTCCCAAATAGCGAGAGGGTATACCCTCTCGCTTGTATTGTCACAAACGCGTAACTTTACTTCCCGTGTCATAACTAATGTTGCTCTGGTGTCCAGTGTAGGATTTCTCAAGCCTGTCACTAATTTCTGCAGCGACTTTTACCTTGACACCACTTGTTCCCGAGATCACTAACACCATCCATTGCAAGGCCCAGGCAGCAATGTCACTATGTCACCAACAGTGAACTGACACACCACCCCAATAGTGACATGCCTTTTGAAACGAGAATTAAATTTTGTCACTATTCCTGTCACTATTTGAGTCACTAAACATGTCACTAAGTGGTTTAGTGACCCATTCTATTGAAACGGGCCCCTGGGACACGATAGCAACAGGTAGCGTTTCAGTAGTTTAGTGACAAGCCATTCCACGAGTCCGTGTTACAGATCGGTCCATGCAATCCAAGGTTATTCACATTTGAATTCTGTCATAGCAAATGCTGCTCTGGTGGCCAGTGTAGAATTATTCAAGCGCTGTCGCTAATTTATGCAGTGATCTTGATGGCACTTGTTCCCGTTAGGACATGAGTAGGTGAGATGGGGTACCCCACATGTTTTTCCGCTATGCTGTCCCAAACTAGGGACACATCCACAACAGTGACAAGACACACCTCCCCTACAGTGACATGCCTTATGAAATTAGATTGAAATTATTAAATTAGATTGAAATTATTAAATCCTCTAAAGTTAAACTGTAATGGGAAAGAATTAGGTATGGTAAATAAATACAATTATTTAGGGGTTACACTAGACACTGTAATGAACTTAACACATCATTTAAAAAATATAAACAAAAATGCAAACTATCAATTGTTTAAATTAAACAAAATCAGAAAATTTATTGACAAAGATACAGCACGGAGAATCTATATAACGGTTATTAGGCCAACCTTAGAATACTGCTCTTTTTTAATTGATGGTTCCAATCTAAAAGAAATTAAATCGTTACAAACAACCCAAAACAGGGCACTAAGGTGTATCACAGCAAATTGGGCCAGGATACAAAATATCGAAAACTTACATAAAATAAATAATACCGACTTTTTAGATGCGAGAAGAAATATGCAAGTATTAAATTTAATGTATAAACAATCTATCAACATGAATAATATTGACACACGAGAACGTATTACCCGAAGTAGGCATCACATAATATTTAATAAAGAAAAAATTAATAGTAGCACTTATTATAGATCACCAATGTATCGGGGAAATGTATTATGGGATAAATTACCAAGTATCACACAAACGTTAACAACTACTAAAGAATTTATAAAGGAAATTAAAACCATGTTCTCGGTATACGATTGGAAATGAAATGTCAAGGAGATTGAATTTATTCTTAGTATGTTACACTTAAGTACTGTATTTTCCACCTTTATCATACTTCAATCATAACCTTACCCATTTTGTATCTCAAGGGTCGGTTAAAAATGTTTATTACTTGTTATGAGAATCCATGTATACCTTATGCTCGGTGGAAGATCTCACCTCGGTGAGAACCGTAGTTAATAAAATAAAAAAATAAAAAAAAAATGGGACTTAAATTTTGTCACTATTCCTGTCACTAGTCATGTCACTAAGTGGCTTAGTGACAAATTCTATTGAAACGGGTCCCAGAGGAGGTGTGAAGCGTAGCGCCCCCTATTCTGACCTGACTCATATATATATACGATCGCGGCCGCATTTCGGCACCACTTTCAAACATGTCAGCAGAGGGGAAGGAGCTCTGAGGAGAACCTACACCAAAGCTTTCATTTCGTTTTGTTCCTGTATATATGTTGTTTGCCAAATTAAAGCACTGGAAATGGGCGATTTTTCTTCAACATTTTTCTCTAATATATTTGTACACTTTTATTGCTAAGAAAAATATTCAGCCCACAGATTCATTGAGGCAGGGCTGGTTCTACTGCCTGGGAAGCCCTAGCCCAGTGATATTTGTGAGAAATAAGATTATATTCCACAACCCCAAACAGGCATAAAACGTGGAGCTCTATTGACCTCTATTGTGGTGTGGAATACATTTGATGTCACTCTATCAATATTTGAAAAGATTTTTGATGGAGCTCTAACAGTTTGTATGTAGTAGCTGTTCTTATTTAGCCTATTTTTGCAATGTTTTCGTATAGGAATCTGCATCAGCTGTCATTTGACAGCAGGTCGATTTGCATAATTTTTAAGCAATGCCATGCCTAAAAAGAGTAAGGGAGCAACAAAACAAAGTATTACGAACCTTTTGGTAGCTTATCTTCGTCAAGAAACGCTCTAAAACGTCTGTAGAAGAGATTCTGTGTCAGTTATGTAGCAGCCTGTCGGCGCACTCGCGGTGTTTTGTTTGGTTCTCTATTAATATTATTGCTCAAAACTAAAGGGGGCGCTGCGTTTCACACCTCCTCTGTTTGGCAACCAAACCCTTCTACGATATAGGGGTTAGTCGGGTTAAATCCCACATGGGATCAGTTGGGGTGCGCCTCGATGCAGGTAGTTTTGTTCTAGGCATGCTCTTAAAGACAGAAACACTTAATAGGTCAAATTCATAGCTTAACAGATTGATAATGATTCTATTCTAAAAAAAAAAAAAAAAAGGAAATATCAAAATAATAAATTGGCTTTAAGGTTATGACTAAACACACTCTCCAAGCAGTACGAAAAATCTGATCGGAGAGTAACAAACAGGTCCCGCCACTGGGTAACTTTAGGCGGCCTGTGTGATGCGAAAATCGGTTACCTTGCGAAATTCCGCTTTTATCGCCCACTCTACTCGCGCATGCGTGTGGAGAACTTCCTGCACTCACATTTCACGGACTATTCTGGAGCCTCGGAAAACATAGTAGAATTCTCAGGGGCGGAACGTTCAAACCCAAACGAGGCTCTAGCTGGCAAAGGGTTTTGCCATTTTCGGAGACCCTAGCTTTCTGTTATTATCGCTTGATCGCTAAAACGTAAATCAATCTTTGCGCTAGTCCGCGAAAGATCTGGTAGGAGAGTGGTACTAACTAGGATGCGAGCGCCCGATGATTTCCGCACTCTCCAATCATCAAATTCACCACTGCGCATGCTCATGGGCGATAAAAGCGGAATTTCGCAAGGTAACCGATTTTCGCATCACACCGGTTATTTAACCCGACCAGAGTTAATTTTGTGTAGCTCTGGTTGCCAGTGTAGGTGAATGTCGGCTTCACTAACATGCAATCCGAGTTCCCGTTCATCCGATAGGAGGAGGGTCTAATGTGTCGCCATACACGATGCCACTCAGGCTTTGCAAAACCTGGTGATCGAGTGGAGCAGTGTGTCGCCACGTTGGGATTAGTACAGGAACTAGCGACTTCGTCGAGTCCGAGTACGAAAAATATAGAAAAATGAAATAATGAACTACCGATAGCGGGGTTCAAACGCCCGACGTCCTCATCCCAAGTCGGAGGGCCTACCTACTGCTCCACAATGACAGTTCCAAGGATTGGGCCAAATACTTAAGCTGTTGGTGGGTGGGGGGATTCAGCGGAGTTTTGAAAGGGCTACCAGCGAAAGTTGAAATCTCATTGGTTTCTCACGAGAAAAATAGATCAGAAAACTACAATACTAAACTTTGATTTTGGCATGGTGTGAAATGAATCATAAGAGAAGAAGTTTGTCTGAGTATAGAAATACAAAAAAGAAGACCAGGTTCGAGTTTTTCACTGTACGAGAATCTCACTCTCGTGGGCCCTCATTCTCCACGCCCAGGTTTGGTTCACTATGTCTCTATGTATGGGAGCATCTTCAAGCGGATTCGACGGAATTCTACCGTTTTAGATATAGTAGGTAACAATGACAGCATATTAATTTTCTGCTGAATGCTGCGGTTAAAGGAATAATGAAGGTAAATAAAGATAAACCTTGATGTTATGGATGTGTAGAGCACACTCTGGCACTAAAATTCTGCTCAAAGTAAGTACCCGAACTGTCCTGGTCTCCGCTTGCGGAATAGTTTCTCGTGGGGCCCAGTGTGCATCATAGTACATACGGGGAAGCAGTCAACGTGGATCCCGCGTAAACTCACTGCAACGTCAACCGGCTGGCTGGCCGCTGCTAAATATCTATTCAAATATATTTTGGCCTTCAACGCTTAGAAGATGGCTGGGAACAATTTAGATCTCGAAACGGCCGACCAGCTGGCCAGCCTGCTTCAATGTGCTTGGTGGAATAGCAGAAAAATTGACTTTAGGGTTAGCCGGCGGTCAGTAACGACCAACAGGCGAACCGATGCTTGCCAGCTTGGAGACACATCGATGGGACAGCAGTTGGCGGGGCCGGTGGTGAATATCTTGTTTGCTGTTCTACAGAGCCCATCATTGCCACTGACAATGACAACACACAGGCGACCACAAGGCGATCAGCCGGGGCTAGCTCCAGCTTGGTGGAATACCCTCTTTAAAGATAAAATGGAGGGCCTGCCTGATAAGTAGCCGGGCGTTTCAAGAAAATGGACAGCAGGAGGTCATTTCGTCGCAAGGGTGGCCACGAGTGGGCCAGCATGAGCAAGAAGGAGTGACCAGTCGGAGCCACCATAGCCGCCAAGGTAGGGAGGTCCATGTAGACCTTGCTGTGGCCACATGGCACGTGCCTCTTCTTGATGTAGAGACAGCAGAGACCAGGGGGCTGTTGAATAAAGTTCGTTCGTTTCTAGTGCAGTGCTGGACGATACGGTAACTCCAATGATAAACGATATCTTCGACGTGTTTTTTTTACATTCAGTGTTGTAGGACAGAAGTGAAGATATTTTCTAAATGAACGTATTTGTATACAACACCTTGTAAGAGGTTTAGATTAATCTTATTGTCACAATATCTTCTGTTTACAGCACATTGTTTTATACAACACTGTGGCCCCAAAGACAACTCTGGGAGACTTTTTTCTCGCTCGTAGTTTATTCAACAGACCCCTGGGCAGCACAGTTGATGATATATGTGCGAAGACAGGTGAGGATCGCCCCCAGCCCAGCACGAAGACAGCAGAGACCCGGGCGTAGCTATCAACTAGATACGTGCGGAGACACGTGAAGACTGCCCCTAGCCCAGCTTAAAGATAGCACAGACCTGGGTGGAGCTATCAGGGAAATACGTGCAGAAAAAAAGGTGAAGACCACCCCCAGCCCAGCATGACGACAATGGAGACTGGGGTGGAGCTGTTCCGGAGATACGTGCTGAGAAACGTGAAGACCGCCCCTGGCCAGACGTGAGGACAGTGGAGCCATGGTTGGCACAGTCAGAGGGATACCTGTGGGGGCGATTGAGGACCACACCAGCCCAGCGTGAAGACAGAGCAGACAGTGGCAGAGCTATCTGCCGCGATGTTTGGGTGCAGGAGACTCACTCAATTTACTTTTTCTTTTTTCTCTTTTAGGACAGCCTGTTGGTGCTAAAGCTCAGTCTTTCATTTTACCCATTTTCCGGGCTGGGAGTGATGTTAAATCCGCAGATTAGATGGTAGTTCCCTGTTGAAGGTTTTGTCCCATCCAAAAGACTATTGGAAGTGAGTGGAGAGTGATGGTAATGTGGAGTCTGGAATGTGAGTCATGTGAGATGTGGGATGGTGGTTAAAGAGTGGAAACCTCTCCCGTGCGCATTACAGCCAACAAGTTAACCACAATGGGTGACCCATAGCGTTTGGTCAGGTGAGGTCATTGCCCTCCCCCCCCCCCCCCTTGGTGTCTTACCTGTACGTACCACACACGAGTTTAGATGGACCTGGGTATGTGGTCGAAGACCCTGCCCCCATACGGCCCATATACACGTAACTGGACTATATTCCCTCTGTCAGACAGACACATCTGCTTCACATCACTCCCTCTCACTCTCACCTCTGCTCTCAAACTATACACACGTATCAACGTTTAACCCATCAACCCTTACCTCTTCAACTTCACCTTCTTTTGTAGGACTTTTCCTTATATTCTATTATTTTTTTATAATCCTTAAAATTGACTTATGACTCTATTAGTCAATTATTATATATATATATATATTATCAATAACTAATTCAATAAAACCCTATTGATAATTGACACTAATAAGGACAACTAAAATCTTTATCAACATTCATAAAATTCAATAAAGTTTTATTTACTTAACTCCGGCCTCCTCTCTTTTATCCAGGGAAAGGGGGTAATGACAGTTCCATTGTTGCCTGAATTGTTACATGTACGCCTAAGGGCCCATAACTTGTATGTACCTTCAGTCACAATATTCTCTAGGTACAAAAGTTTAGTGCATAAATCAATTTGAATATGTAAATGACTGGTTTGACTGATTACATGTCTAATGGTCTTGACAGACTTTGTTATAACCTTACGAAAATTGGGGAAGTTTCCCTAAATTTTGCACAGGCATAGACTGCACTGTGACAGCTATTAAGTCAAACAATTGAAACTTTATGTTGACAATTAATTAACCTAAGTAGTGATTACAAAAAAACATTTTCATAGACAATAGATTTAGGTATGTGTGATGGTGTGGGATGGTGGTTAAAGAGTGGAAACCTCTCCCGTGCACATTACAGCCAACAAGTTAACCACAATGCGTGACCCATAGCGTTTGGTCAGGTGTGGTCATTGCCCTCCCCCTCCTTGGTGTCTTACCTGTACGTACCACACATGAGTTTAGATGGACCTGGGTATGTGGTCGAAGACCCTGCCCCCGTACGGCCCATATACACGTAACTGGACTATATTCCCTCTGTCAGACATGCGCATCTGCTTCACATCACTCCCTCTCACTCTCACCTCTGCTCTCAAACTATACACACGTATCAACGTTTAATCCACCCACCCATACCTCTTCAACTACGCCTTCCTTCGTAGGACTTTTCCTTATATTCTATTATTTTTTTATAATCCTTACAATTGACTTATGACTCTATTAGTCAATTATTATATATATATATATATATATATATATATATATATATATATATATATATATATAATCAATAACTAATTCAATAAAACCTTATTGATAATTGATACTAATAAGGACAACTAAAATCTTTATCAACATTCATAAAATTCAATAAAGTTTTATTTAATTAACTCCGGCCTCCTCTCTTTTATCCAGCGAAAGGGGGTAATGACAGTTCCATTGTTGCCTGAATTGTTACACGTACGCCTAAGAGCCCATAACTTGTATGTACCTTCAGTCACAATATTCTCCAGGTACAAAAGTTTAGTGCATGAATCAATTTGAATAGGTTAATGACTGGTTTGACTGATTACATGTCTAGTGGTCTTGACAGACTTTATTATAACCTTACGAAAATTGGGGAAGTTTCCCTAAATTTTTCACAGGCATAGACTGCACTGTGACAGCTATTAAGTCAAACAATTGAAACCCTATGTTGACAATTAATTAACCTAAGTAGTGATACAAAAAAAAACATTTTCCTAGACAATAGATTTAGGTATGTGTGACAATAGAACATTCCTCAGACTCATCTCCCCAAAAGCTATTTCGTGTGGCAACACATCTCAGAAGGAAGTGCATGTGCTGATGAGCTCAGAATCGGAAATTAGACCTATGATTTACCTAAATTCAATGTAATTAAGAAGTAAATTACCGTTATTTTCGCCGTGATTGCTGGTAATCTAGATCTCGATCTAGTCTGGGGGTCGATTTCACTGTCTGACAATGTAATGCAGCTACTCCAGTTCATAAATGCTCTACAACAGTGGAAACGACGTTTACATTGTCAGGATGCGCAACACAGTGCTATTTATCATCCTGTTCAGGTAAGTTATACGCCTATATATGTGATGTTTCAAGCCCATCGGCGCTTCAACCGTAAATTAGTGACTACAATAGAAACTGCTACGAGACTATTCACTGCCATAGGTACACTAGCCACAAGAGCAAAAGCTTGCTATACAGGTTTTGCGAGTCTAATGATCTGAAATTCTAAGGCTACCAGAAGTAAATACAAGCAAAGGAATTGAGGATAATTGGTCAATTATTGATAACTATTATTAGTAAATGTTTAGAACCATGTGTCTTGACTTGTCTGTCTTGACTTGTTAAAGTGTGGTCTTCTAAAAGATTTTGATAACTAGACTGTGACTAATCGCTACCTGGTGGCAAGTGTTATCAACTTTCAGGACTGAGCTTCATCAGAGCTTCACAGAGCTTCACGCAGCTTCGAAATATTTGTACCCTCCCGACCCAAACCAATTAACTATCTTCCTACTCTGTAGGCCGTTCTTATCATGCCCTCAGCATTTTTCAATATATTCTTCTGATAGCCAAGCGTCAGAGAAAAATTGGACTTGTGACCCTCAGAAACCCTAATATAAAGGTGTCACACTTAAAGTTGTGATGATAAACAGCTGAGTTGTTACGGCACATAGGTTTTCAGACTGATTTTTGCAGCCATTTTGGATTTCAAAATGCGAGATCAATATGAAATTTATTGGGTGGCAGCACCATAATCAGAACACATTGTCTATACCCTCTGTAGAAAAGAAGTTGCCAATAGAATTGATCCTCTTGTTATTCAGGATAATGTGATCATGTACAACAGCAGTGATTTGTCATCACAATTAGCAAGAGTTGACCCTTAATAGACCTTCCTAACTCATCAAATATTGATTATACACAAATTCTGATTTCTGCATTGGATTTGTGACCCCTAAAAACCCTAAACTGAAGGTGTCACACTAAAAGATTTGATAATGAATAGCTGAGTTGCTATTTCACACAGGTTTCCGGGCTGCCTTTGGCAGCCATTTTGGATTTCAAGATGGCTGACAGATAAGCAATGCCTCTAAGTGATAGGTTAATATCTCCTTTCTTCTAGATATAAAACTAATGGTAAACTTGATGAATATTTTACTGTCCATTCAAGGAAAAGTGCAATTACTATTTACTTTGGCAGCAATATTGAATTTGACGGCCATATTGGAAATTGAGCTTGGCCCCTACTCTGATTTTGATTGGTACATCAAGTTCTACCATTGTACCAAGTTTCATGCTTCTATACCAAAATGAAAGGTACTATACACCTGTGCCTTGAAATACTCCAAATACCAACCTTTGCTGTGGAATTGGTACTTTAGGCGAACCAGTGTAGTGTGCCGGTATGCCGGCATACCGGCACACTTTGATAAATCCGGCCCGCAAATGAGGTCAAGTAGTCTCCTAGCTGATGTTCTGCTATGCGTTGCGCTAAGTACCTGTGCGTGAAGAGTTATGACGCATGCGCGTTGTGCGTACCAAAAAACAACTTCCGCACTACCAGTCTAGTTTGATTTCCGCTTCGACTTTGACTTATTTTGGTAAGTTATTGAATATTTACGAATATTCAGAGGTGTATAATACGAGTGAAACTTGTTAACCTAATCGGGACGGCTCCTCGTACGTTGTTACTATCGGTAAAATTATCGCATGAGCTCACAGAGCTCATGCGATAATTTTACCGATAGTAATGCGGTAGGAGGAGCCGTCCCAATTAGGTTAACTAGTTACCCTAAAGAACCCCCTTTTTTCTGCACGATTCTGCTAGACTATCTTTGGTTATAGTTCATAGACCCCTGTACGGTATCCCAGAATTCCTGCGCTCCGTGAGTTTCGGGTTGCAGTGCGGGTAGTCCGACAATATAAACAATGGCCGTATATCGCCGGGTTTCCGACTTCTAACCGTAGAAACTGCCTGTAATTTGGATCTCTTATGTAAAATCATCTGAAACTTCCATTTCTGGCATCGGATTTCCGATTATATGAATTTTTGATGGCGAATTGCGTGTTTTTTGTGTGGTTTTTTTTACAAAAGCAGCTGTGGTTGTCAGCGTTTGTGTAAAGCCCTGAAATGTAAACAATGTAGGAGCCACGCTGCATTTCGACTTTTTACTATAAAGAAAATGTGTGTAATTTGATATCATACGGTAGAATAATCTGAATATCTCATTGCTGGAATTAGATGTCTATTTTTTATGGATAGAAAAACCGAAACGTTAAAAACTAATCTGTATTCCCACGAGCCATAATAGGAAATTGACCATGACAGAACTGTCAATGGATCTGTACAAAAGTGAACAATATATCAAGAGATCAAATGACAATTAAACTTACCGAGATATGACCACTTCTCATTTATTGGTCACCAGTAGGGTTTTCTTTAATTAAATCTTAGATTATTGAGATGGTGTTGAAACAATTATTTCAACTTATGGAGTTTGGGAAGAGCTTTCAGGGGATGTAGGCCTATAGTTTTGCATATTTAGCATGGATATTTTGACCTCCAGAGAAAAAATAATACGTTTTTAGGTGACTCTTTTTACTAAAATAACAAAATGTCCATGTTTCCTCCAATAATATAGTTATCTACCACATGGAAATTTTGGGGTTATTTTGATATCTATATGTATATAAATCATATCAAACATTAATCTTAAGCAAGTTAGTAAACATTTAGTTGTTTATAAATTACTGTCAAAGCTTGAAAACATGTAGGGTAGTTTTAGCATAACCGAGCGTATGCAATTTTCTGATGTATCAGAGACTCAGGCAGACTTAATATAAATAAGTACGAATACTTGGAAAAAAGAAAGTAAGGGGTATGGGTATTAACTGTGAAGGAGTAATAAAGTTTCCAAATGTTCCAGCAATGTGGGAGACATTTGAATGAGTCTGTAGATTTGGTAAAAATAGTTTTCTGATTATAGTCCCTCAAAATCATATATTTAACAGAGGTGGCTACAGGCAACAGGCAAATATTGTCGAAACATTGGCCTATACTATGCACTGACAGTCCTGGCAGAAACCTTCCGTTTTCACATAAAACATGATAGATGAACACTCATTTTGTAACAAACAAATACATTTTACGTTCCTTCTCTAAATGCGATCAATCTCAGCTGTTGACGTATCTTTGATCAGCGATAAACTGCTCCAAAAAGCTGTGTAATGATCAAAACAAACAATTGCGTCCGCCGGGTCCGAAACCGGAAACTAACGCGGCGGCCGCCATTTTGTTATGCGCCGGGGGATGAGTCAAGGGTCTAATACGGTCTACTTCTTTGCGACACTACGCGCGGGTTGCAGGCACCGACCTCCCGCCAACACAGTAACGGTTCCCGGGTAACTGCGCCTTAACTCGCGGGTCCACACGGTCGACACTGGGCGTGTGGATACTCTGTATATATATCAAGTCATATCTTCAGGAATAATTTACACACAGACTAGATTTAAAAACTAAGGTGCAGCCTGAGACTTCCGGGAGGCAACAAGTAGGTTCTTTTAGAGATCATATTGTATGAGACACATATTTCTACTGCATGATTTGCACAGGGTACACTGACTGGCGATCTGTACATAAATCACGCTCTATATACGCGGATAATTAACTTACATGTATATATCCTCCATTTCACATTTCAAGACTCGAAAGTAGCCTGGTGCTTTGGGAAGACGATATATATAACGTAACGTCGACGACAGGTAAAGAGGCCTTATGTCTACCTTGTGATCATCTTATACATATATATATATAATCAATTGTTTCTGAAACATCCACCGGCTTGAGGCTGTGGCGTTTTATTCACTCATTTGTTAAACCAGGTCTGGTGGTAGGTGTCCTCTTTTGCACTAGTTATTCTATTGCGACAAATGGAAAAGAAACGGCTGGAATGGAGTTGTATAGGGAGCCAAAGTGAACGCGCTAAAACAGCAGATACCCGTGCTCAGAACATCATTTCCGGAGGCCAGTCAGAAGGAGGCTTAGTGCTAAAGCTATGGGAGTTCGAGGCTAGAATTTTGTATTTGTTCTTGTTTGTTACTATTGAAGTGGAGTTCACTAATATCTTCTCTGAATAAGTCTGTCTCGGAGCTACGATAATAGTTGTTAAGTGCATCAAAAATATGGATTTAAAAGATAGAAGAATGACACATATAATCTCCAGCCTATATAGTCAAAGTACTGAGCGCCTATTTCCGGAATTTCGTCTATTAGGTAAAGAGTGTCTCTCACATAGGTGAGATTTTCAGACACAGATCGTGTTTTGTGAACTGGTATTTGAGGTTTCAGCGGGTTCACTTTGGCTCTCTATGCACCAGCTATCCATTGTAGTGCCATCTATAAAAACACGGACGAGCCGACCAGAGAATACGCCTGCTTCTGTACACGTAGATGCCACAACGCCGCTGATAGGTTGGTGTAAATAGTATCGCTGGATAAAAAAGACCCAGGCCATTCCCAGAGGAGGTGTGAAGCGCAGCGCCCCCTATAGTGACTTGGGTCATATATACGATCGCGGCTGCCTCACAGTGCCACTTTCAAACATGCCAGCAAGAGGGAAGGAGCTCTGAGAAGAGCCCACACCAAAGCATGCAAAATGCAAATAGCTCTTGTGTCATGAATAATAGGCCGATTTTGATAAACAAAACATTGTTAGAAACCTAAGACATGGGCCTATTTAGTGATACACATGTCATATACCTGTGCTATGGCTAAGGTTTCCTGTCGTAGGTTGAACATTGGAATTTGTAAAAAAAAAAAAAAAAAAAAAAAGGTTGTATTCCACGACACAAAACAGGCACAAAACGTGGAGCTCTATTGAGCTCTATTGTGGTTTGGAGTACATTAGATGTCACTCTATCAATATCTGAAAATATTTTGGATAGAGCTCTAATAGTTTGTATGTAATAGCTGTTACCAGTTAGCCTATTTTAGCATAGGAATCCGCATTCAGCTGTCATTTGAGACCATGCCAAAACGATAGGGGGCGCTACGCTTCACACCTCCTCTGGGCCATTCCTGTGTTTGTTCTAGGATCTGTATGCCTCGGCCACGCTTGACCGACTTCATGGGTATTATGCTGGTTTCTCGAATATCTGCTAGGGGACTTAGCAGTGGACCTTATTATCATATACCTGTGGTAGTATATCCTACACATACTGTCCGCTCCTGCCCATGTCATATTTATATCCGTACGACACCTAGGTGACGCACGGGGTATGTATGTGTGGCGTACGGGGCATGTACAGCGACGAAATCCACAAACTCGCCCAGAGGCAAAGTTAAAAATTGGAAATTTCAAGGTAAACAGTAATACGAAAACAGACATACTGTGTCTGTACGTGAAAAATACTTTGTAAAATTATCACGTACAGCCACAGTAACCCTGTTTCCGTATAGTACAGGTTCTGGCCACCAAGGATACACCTGCAGCGCCCCTTATAGGGAATGGATGATGATGATATATATATATATATTCGATGTCTCAGCAAGTAATAGAAGCAAAAACATGATCTGAGATGCACACTAAGTAGATTGATGATACATATGTTACGTTTTTATAGTTCTGATCCTGAAGAAGTGGGATTTCAGTATTAATAAAATCACATACCTACACATTTATTAAAGTATACCTAACACGCTAATTTTAACTGTTCCATGTAGGTATATGCTTGGTATTAATACACCAATGTGTTTATCATTCAATTAGATCAGTATACGTTAGTTAGTGAGGTCGTTCGACGATTCTTTTCCTGTGTTACGGATCTTCCTTGTAACTTATGATATTATGATAATAGAGGGAAACTAACGCTCCGTTCCGGTGAGCAAAAGTGCAAAGTTACTCGGTAAGGCTCGGAAAAATTACTGCCCAAGGCCTTGGCCTCGGGCAGTAATTTTTCCGAGCCTTACCGAGTAACTTTGACTTTTGATTACCAGTACTTGGTTTCCCTATTCCTATATACCTTGAAATATCGATAAAAAAATGATTATTTCTTTTCCTGTGATAGCCCCAGAAATATGGCCACCCTTATCGAGTAACTGCAATAGCTAAGTTTTCGTCCCGCTGCTCTTTATGTCACATGGTCAGGCCGGGACGAAAACGTCAGCCCGGGACGAAAACGTCAGCCTAGGACAAAATTGTCAGCCTTGCTTCATAACTTATAATTACTACACCCCCAGCAGCGGTATGTAACTATAGAGGTTTCGGAAATGGGTATATAGGAATGAGGCTTTCTGGTTGCGAACTAATGACGGAGAAAGTTTAAGAAGCATTAACCTCTCCTTACATTTTGTATAATTAGTCCTGAGACCCAGACAATGATAATCCGATCAAGTGAAGTCCCAAATATCGTGAAAGGATCCCAACGCTGTTTCTTGAAGTGATCCCTGGGGGCTTTCTCAGAAATTCTTCTTGAAAATGAGGTAATGCTGTACGCTGCTTTATCTCACCCCAGATATTTTTTCTCCATAGACTTAACATTGGAAACTCATATCTAACACCCATTAGATATTTAGGAAAAATATCCAATGGGGGATAATGTCACAAATGTTAGCCCATTAGTCAATATTAAGGGTGAGATAAATTCAGAAACCCATTCAAGTTTAAGGTCAGAGCTCGATCCCATCTCATTTGAATCACATAACAATTCACGCGGCTTCGCCTTGTGAATTACTACGTGATTCAAACTCGATGGGATACGAGCTCAGACCCTAAACTTTCATGGGTTTCCTCTATAGTATTAGATTATTCCCGGGTATTCGAATTTCCTGTAAGGGGTTGCAGGTCGGATACGTTATTCCAGAGGTCAGTATAATGTTCCTTTCTCAGTCAGCCGTGGACACATCCAGGGAGACATGAAGCGATCTCCGCAATCGCCAACAAAAATTGCGTGTATGTGAGATGTTATTTCACATGATGATATTTCTAGATAATAATTCAGCAACTCAGAAGCGATATTCTAGTTAAATATGAAATAATCGCTCAGATACACGTCATTTTGTATTTGAGATTCCGGAAATCGTTGCGTTTCTCGCTTGAAATGTCCCTGGCTCAATCCAACCTGACTTGGTAGCGGCTTTAATACTTCCAGAAATTTCTGTGAGACAAGTACCTAGTTCCTGTGTGCTTTGGGGATATCCTCTATGCATGAAGGCTGGTCCAGCTCTTCACAGCGATTGAATATCACTCCCAGATTTTCCTATGCCAATATCTTTTAGAAGATACTTGAGAAATTGAAGAAGCTTCCTACATTTCAAAGGAGAATTTCCCGTTTTTATCATAAATAATGGATCATCGTCCTTGGACGGGGTCTTCTCTATGTGGGCTTTTAATCAAAATACTGCACACATATAGATTTCTTCCCAGAAATTGCTACAGGTACTTCATGTAGTCTGTCTTAATATTGGCAGGAAAACCCAGGAAAACTTGAAAATGGAGAGAGAGCAAGAGAACATGTTCAAGGTAAGGCATATTGCATGACGGCGCATAATAGTAAGCGTAAAATAGTGAGCTCAATTTTGTTCTGGACTCAATGAGGTACACCCCACTCGATTGGGTTACAAGGATAAAGATCGTCCAACAACAAAAAATGTTCAAGGTAATAGGCGGCTGGTAGGCGACTGGTGAACCAGGACCACCGGTGCCCACTCTACCGGTCCTAGTGGAAGTCCCAGGTGGTATAGAATACAATTAACTTTGGAGACATCTGTTGATTAATACCTTAAAGGCTACTTATTCATAACCATATCCAATACTTTTTACCGTTCTCGGCAATCGGTTTGCGAACACCCCTCACTATTGGCCTGGTCCCTAGAACAGTTACTTTCTTTTATGCTTAAATCTGCAGCTAGATATAACAAATACAGTAGAACCCCGCGTAAGCAGACACCATCCGTTCCAGGTCAGAGTGCTCGCTTACGCGGGGTCTCCGCTTACACGGGGTTGAAATAAACATCTAATATTGGGAACCGTTCCGAGCAAAGGTGTCCGTTAACGCGGAGTGTCCGTTTACGCGGAGTGACCGCTTACGCGGGGTGTCCGTTAGCGGGGTTCTACTGTAATGTTGTCATGAAGTTAATAGATTGAAGCTTGAAGCTTTCCAATGGTCATCGTGTCGCTGATGGGATGAAAAGTGCGCCAAACTACCGTCAGCCCAGTGGAGCACGCCCTCGGAAAGATCTTTCATGTTAAGCTTCCCAATGCTCGAAATGCTTTCAAATCCCAGCAAGAATCACAACTGTGCTTTCCTGTACTAAATACATGGTTATGGGCTTGGTTTTGGTCACTGAAGCCCAATTCCCTTGTATCCATTTTTTTAGGCCACTCAAAAAAAAACTTGTTTCTCATCACCGCACGCATCAGAAAAAACTATTTTAGATTTTTTTTTTAAATAGATGAACCTTGATAGAAATCATGAAAGGTATGTGTATTTAGTATCAAATTAAAGATCCTGATGTCAAGGATGCATTAAATGTATAGCCAATAAAAATTTGGAAACCCCATGTAAGCAGACACCCTGCATAACCAGCCACTTTGGCCCAGATCGGAGGGTGTCGGCTTATGCTGGGTTTTACTGTATGTCTGAAGCCCATTTTATGACACTTCAAAACCCATCTTTAATATAGCAAAAAAAAAGCGCCCTCGTCATATATTTCATGGCTTGGTGATGAGAAACAAGTTGGTCTTTTTTTATCAACTGACTTTCTCGTTGTTCTAGAATACAATATTTCAATACTCCTTAGTCAATAACTTTGAGTTATTGAACTTGTACACCTCTATAATTCAACATTTAACTATAATCCGATAGTATGATTAGTCATACTTCTTTCATATACAATTATTTATATACAACTGATTTCTTGTTATGGAGTTATGATTGGTAATATCTAATTAAATAAAACATGGTCAAACAAGGGACAAAATAAAAATGGGTTACCCATGGCCTTTGGTCAGGGGTGGTCATTGCCCCCCCTGGTGAAACACCTCTGTACTAGCGCACCCCTGCGCCACCTCTCCCCTGTCGGCCGCACTAAACATCAAAGTGCGCTAGGTCGACACTGTATTCTGCCTCATTCGCTTCTTAGGCTTCATACCTCACACACATACTTTTTCTTCTCCCGTACTTTGGCTATTCCGCCCGTCGTACCTCCGGTCTCCATATTCCCCTGAATATCGGTGACCGTGTACAGGAATACCAGGACAGAGATTGATATATTTCAGTGAAATATGTTGACTAGAAGTGCTATGGCGGCATCCGCGGCAACGGGGACGGATTCAGAAGTAACTCTGCGGCAGCAGCAAACGGCGGCCGAGAGCGACCACGTCGACTCGGTATCCATGCAAGGGACGAGCACCAGCGGACGGTCCCGGGCCTCACGGGTTACTGCTCTGGAGGCCAACCTCGGGGGAGTACGGACCGACGTAAATGAAGTTAAGACCGATGTCAACGGCGTCAAGTCTGACATGTCTAAGATGTCCCGGCAAATGGACGGCATGATGGACGCCATAATGCAGATCTCCCGCCCTGCGTCAAGGAGGAGCGTCTCACAGGCGTCGGCGGTGGCCAAACGGACACGGGACTGGGCGCACGAACAGACGGAATGCCTGCTGCCTCCACCGCCCCAATTGAGAGAGACCTACACGTCCGAGGAGCAACTACAGAGGGAATTCGGCCGTGAGGCCATGCGCCACGACAGGACCACGGGTAAGAACTCATTACTGTCCGACCTTAATGCCCGCAGGCCGACCGCCAAACCGTATATGTTTATGGACCGGGACGGCGTGTTCACGCTTCACCAGAAGCTGGATCTACGGTCGAGCCTCGGGCCACTTGAATACATCAGTTGTTTTGTGGCCCTGTTGAGCGATGAGCGCGCTCTGCACCCCGAGGATAGGGAACACATGTTTCGCCATCTCCATCAAGTTACGGTCGATGCGCAGGCACGGCCGTGGGCCGGGGTCAGACGGTGGAGCAATTATGTCTTCGACCAGATGGAATCCAGCAGGATGCAGTGGTCGGAGCACGGCCGGATACAGGAAGAGCGTGTCCGGCTTGCGATGACATCCACCCACACCATCAACAGCAGTAACAACACCGAGACCGGACGCGCTCGGGGTAGCGAGGCCCCGTGCCGTGACTTCAATGGTGAGAGGGGGTGCCGCCACCGCAACGACCACAGCGAAGGGGGTATCCGGTGGTTGCACGTGTGCACCTTCTGTGATTCAATGGGCAGGAAGTGTGGTCACTCTGTCCACGCGTGCAACCGCAAGCTGACATACGGGCACGGGTACGACAACAACGGAGCGGCTCCCCCTGTGCCCACACCCCGGCGTGTACCCCAGGCGGGGTACCAACTACAGACGACGAAGCCGGCGGCACCCCAGAGCATGCTTCAACACCAGCCGAGTTAAAAAAACGGGCAGGCCGCGCCCCGCGACTAAGCGAGGCGCGAAACGAAGATCAAAGGGGAGCCGGCGGCCCGGAGTGTGATGTAACAAAGCCAGCCCCCACACGTGAAGTCATGCCTCACGTGACCGCCTCGGCACGTGGCCGGGGTGGCGAGGTAAACATAAACAAAGGGAGGGGAATACACTCCCGGATCAGAATACCAACGCTTCCCCCGCCCCTTCGATGTCTTGCTGCGTGGCCGGTGTTAGTGTTACTGCGTCGGCCGGCCACCAGGAAACTAACACTCCGGACTTCGACGCACTAAAAGAAGTGTGCGAAACCGGAGTTCATAAGGAAGGAGTCAGGACGGACCCGCTCGCCTTCCGGGAGCATCGCCGGACGACATGGCCGGACTTCACGGCCGTAGGGGCCAGCACCCACGCCGAGATATACCGGGCCGTGCGCGACACGGGACTACCAAACACACTCGGGGCGAAGATTCAGGTGCCCTCCGATCTACATCTGCCGGCCTGGGATCACTATTTAGGGAGTGTGGAAGGGGCTCAGGAGCTCCTTGGCTTTCTGCACTATGGCTTCCCCCTAGGATACCTCGGACCGGAGAGCGACACAAGGGGCGTGGCCAACCACCCCAGTGCCATTGGATACCTGCGTCAGGTTGAGAAGTTCCTGGAGAAAGAGGCTTCCTTCACAAATATGATGGGTCCGTTTGACGAGCTGCCTTTCAGCCCGTGGTGTCACGTGTCGCCACTAATGACACGGGAGAAATGGGGGACGGACGATAGGCGGATCATAGCGGACATGACTTTCCCGCGGGAGCGTAGCGTGAACTCGTTCGTTATTAAGAACTCAGTCTACGGGCTGGAACGAGATCACGGCCTCCCAACGGTTGACGAGTTTGTGTCAAAACTCGTGAAGGCAGGCACCTCGTCATTTATGTCGTCAATCGACGTATCACGTGCATATAAGAACTTCAGGTGTGATCCCCTCGACTGGCCTCTGCTGTGTTTCATGTGGGAGGGCGGGCACTACTGCGATACCGCCATGCCGTTCGGCGCCCGTGCCTCCTCGCACCACATGCAGTGTGTGGCCGAGGCCATCGTGGGGATCCTCGGATCAAAGGGAGTCACGGCCGCGATGTACCTCGATGATCTGATTATCCTCTCCGAGGACCGAGGTAAGGCGGCCGTTGACTTCAAAATTGCACGGGATCTATTCGCCGAGCTGGGCCTCCCCGAGGCATACGACAAGCCCCAGGAACCAAGTCAGACGGTCATCTGGCTGGGCATTGAGATCAACGCCCGTACGATGAAGCTCTCCATCCCCACAGCCAAGTTGGAGGAGATACGAACTCACGTGTCGGCCGTCGCCAAACGCCGGACCCTCACCAAAGGAACAGTTACAATCGGTTCTGGGGAGAATCCTGCACGTGGCGAGATGCATCAAACCGGCACATGCTTTCGTCTCCAAACTCCTAGAGGCTCTGCGAGGGATGACGGGATTCTACCTGAACATCAATTCGGAGATGCGTCAGGACTTGGACTGGTTTGTAAAATTCGCTCAGGGATGGAATGGCCGAGCACTCATCCCTCGAGGCCCACCGACGAGGCGCATCACGGTCGACGCCTGCCTGTTGGGAGTGGGAGGTACCGATGGCCGTTTCTCTTATTCGGGCCAGGTATGCCCCGTTCTCGACCCCGTGGAGTGCATCTCAGAGCTCGAGGCTCTGAATACGATATATGCTCTCCACACCTTTATCACAGACAGAGACCGCGGATCCCGGATCGAGGTCTTCTGTGATAACCTCGGGACCGTTCAGACCCTCAACAGCGGGCATGCCCGAAACCGAGTCCTGTAGGAGTGTGCCCGCCAGGCATGGATGGTGCAGGCACGCCTACAGGTTGAGTTAGTCTTCTCCCATATCCCCGGGGTGCAAAACGTCATCGCAGATGCCTTGAACAGGGCTCATCTCTCAACATCGGACTATGATAGGGCGAATGCGCTCATTCACCTCCATGAACTGTACCCCATCGTACCCTGTACTCATGCATCCTATGTACCAATACTCCGTCTCTTCTGCAGATCGGGCGCTTCTCTCACTCCAGCAGAAGGCATCTGCCCGACAGTTAGAGGCGCATGCCCCAGGCACTCTCGCCAACCAGAGATCTGCAGTGAGCACCTACCTGGCGTTTTGCACCGCATGATGGTGGATCCCGGGGCACCGACAATGAGCCTCATCACATCGTACATGGAGTACGTGGCGGACCACGCCCCCTCGCCAGCTACCGTGGCCAACCATATATCGCACGTCCGTGTGCATCTGCGATTAACAGGGGGGGGGGGGTACGTTCGCCCGACCGAGGATCATCGCGTCAAACGTGCCCTGGAGGGGATGAGGAGGAACAAGAATTACATGCCGAATGTAAAGCCCCCAGTCCCGATGAATGTGTTCCGGGCCGTTCTCGACGCACTCGCGGCATCCCCCCTCCATACGGCAATGAGAGCGGGTCTGCTGCTTATCTACTACGCGGCCCTGCGGCAGGGGGAGGTGGCGCCGCAATCCGCACACACGTTCGACCCGGCACGCCATCTGACACGGGGGGACGTGGTCCTCGGCGCATGGCACGTGACAGTCACCGTCAAGGCGGCCAAAAACCTACAGCACGTAGGGGAGCAGAAAGTGATGTGTCTGGAGGCCGCGGACGATTCAAGATTCTGTCCCGTGCAGGCGACTCGGGAGCTGCTACGGGTGGCCCCTACGGCTACCCTACGAGACCCGTTCCTTACCCTACCCGATGGGATGACCATCACGTCCCGTATGATGACCAGGGAATGGGACGGCCTTCTGCAGGCCACAGGCCAACCGACTAAGACTTTCACCCTCCATAGCCTCAGGAAGGCCACTGCCACCCAGGCATTCCAGTCTGGGATTCCTGAACTCCAAATCCAGAGGTACGGAGGGTGGAAATCCAACGCACACCGTGCGTACATCAAGGTCACCGACAAAAAGACAGTCAACAAGTCTTTAATCCAGTCTCTTTCTTTCAAAAAGTGACTCTTTATTATTATTTTTCTCCCAACCCACCTCTCCCTATAACTATTGGCTTCTTGGCTATTTGTATTATTTTATTATTACATGTTCATCACAACTATGTAATATTACATAATAACTTCATTATGTTATCATATACTTTTCATAATTGACAACAATATACATATGTCAATTATACACTTATTGATATTCATTGTATAACCTTATTAATATCAATAAGAACTATAAAATTTAATAAAATTTTATTAGCCCACTCCGGCTTTCCTATTGTTTTATCCTGGGATCTGGGGTAATGGGTTACCCATGGCCTTTGGTCAGGGGTGGTCATTGCCCCCCCTGGTGAAACACCTCTGTACTAGCGCACCCCTGCGCCACCTCTCCCCTGTCGGCCGCACTAAACATCAAAGTGCGCTAGGTCGACACTGTATTCTGCCTCATTCGCTTCTTAGGCTTCATACCTCACACACGTACTTTTTCTTCCCACCCACCCTCTCCTTTTCTAGTTCTACTCCTTCCACTCGTAGGGCTATTTGTATTATTTTATTATTACATGTTCATCACAACTATGTAATATTACATAATAACTTCATTATGTTATCATATACTTTTCATAATTGACAACAATATACATATGTCACTTATACACTTATTGATATTCATTGTATAACCTTATTAATATCAATAAGAACTATAAAATTTAATAAAATTTTATTAGCCCACTCCGGCTTTCCTATTGTTTTATCCTGGGATCTGCGGTAATGTATATAAATTAAATCGGTCAAGATATATTCTCAGATTTCCCCATTGCATTTGCTCTAACATCTACGCTATGGTCTATGGTCCGTAAATTCTTTTGACAGCCACTGACCATTGCTACTCATAAGATATTACTACGTCAGGAATCCCGTATTTGATTAACGCAGACAAGTACCTGTTACAGCAACACCGGAGTCGATTCTCAGAATAAGCTAAAAGGCCAAAGTTGTAGTCCATGTGTGACCGCATTCAGAAGTGAGGTCATAAATTATGACTTTGGAGTCAGTCACAGTGTTGAACCAGTCCACAAGATTTTGTTGTGGTCACCCAAAGTTGAGTATGGCCGTAACTATAAATAACTTAGTCAGAGGCTATATTTTGCTGTTCAACAAGGTCCTTAACACGTCATTCGTTATTACAAATCCCCTACTACTTGGGAAAACATGAATTGGCATGCCGTGGGTTTCTATTTTTCTCCGTACAAATATTTACTGGTCCATTTGATACGCAATAACACTATGTCGCCCTGAAGAGATTACTGAGGCCCTACTCAATTGAAGTGCAGCACCATTCGGTCAAGAATGAGGTGAAAACAGGCTGAGAAAATGAATCGCTGTCTTTAGTAGGAAGTGCAGGAACCCAGTATGGGAACTTCATAGCTTTCTCCTCATAGATTCTTTGTGGGACTTGATCTAACTTGCAGTATGGTTCTCTGCTAGGCGAATGACATTGAGGTAAATTCATTGCATTGTGCTGAGCAAGATAGCAGGCTCCCTTTCCCTACTGTTAACATGAATGCTAAGATTAGAGCTGGCACAGAGTGTGGACTTTTTTATTACATGTCCTTGAGAGTACCAGGCTCTTCCATTGAAAACAGAAATAACATGTGTCCCAGAATTCAGTTTGTTACATCTAATTCTAGATTGCTCCTCTGGTATCTTTAGCTTTATTGTATAAATGTATCAATTTGCCAAGGCCTTAGTTTGAATTGTGTCAAAAAGAACTATTTGCTGGGATTTCCTCAGCTTCTACACATTATAGAGCTTCGGATGGATTATCGATTCTGCTATTCTGTAACACTTTCTTGTTGCAGATTGACTGTCTGGTAGAAATGCTGGCTGATTGATTGGCTGGTTGTTTTGCTGACTGACTAACTGAATAACAGGGTGGTGGACAGGCTGCCTGTCCCACTGGTTAGCTAATTGGCTTTTTGGTTGTGTGGTTTGGATGGATGATTGGTTGGCTGTCTGGTTTGACTACATTACTGGCTGGATGGACTGGACTCAATAAAGAAATCTTTTAAAAAAATAATTTTTAAATGGAAGGCTGGCTGACTGGTTGGTTGGTTGAATAATTGGCTGGCTGGCTGGTTGCTAGCATGGTTGGTTGGCTTATTTGATGTGGAAACATGGTAAATTGTAAGACCAAAGTCTCTCATTCAAAATGCCATCCTCAAAAATATATGTTGTATATATGTCGTACACAAAACGTTGATGGAAGGTCAATACTCGTGAACTCCGACAGTAACCTACCCCTTCAATTATATGCAATATATTTCCTAATCTCGTCCAGACATTATTGAACGTGGACTGCATATTCATATACTGTACTTAAAGGTTATCACATAAGGCCTTTTTCCATTGGCCGACAAACACTGTGTAGATTTTCTGTGTTTTCCTAATAGCCTATTTCCATTTGGCGTCAGCAGTGCAAAGGTCCGTGGGTGGTTCTTGATTGTATATCGGTGATGGAACGTCCTGACCATGCTGTACAATTTACAGAACGAGATGGTAATTTACGGTTTGTACGGACCAAGGCATTTATGCCGAGTTCTGTACAAACTGTAAATTATCATCGAGTTCTGTGACTTGTACAAGCATGGTTGGACGTTACATATTTACTATATACCCGAAATTTAAAAAAATATCAATTTCATTTGGCTTAACAACCAATTTCTTAACTAGGAGCAAATGGAATGTTCATCATAGATGAATGAGCGTGCAAATATACATGAATAACAATTAAACGGTTTGAGTTACATTCAGTCTATGGATAGTTTTCTGTAAGCTAATGGATCCAGTTAATCTGTTATTTCTGCAACCACCTGAGTCTGGGATCCAAAAATATCAAGGTCAAGCACCAATAGGTCAATGAGGCATTTCGGTCTCAAGTGATTGGTCATGGTCAGTTGAGCATGCCTCTAAGACCCTGAGACACTGGCACCCTGCTCCTTTCACACTATCACAGTGAATAGCATTTTTTTTTTTTTTTTTTTAGATCTTTTATTTAGACTGGAGGGTCTACTAGGGCAAAGACCCTGTTTTCAGTAGGCTCCAGTGGCCAATAACAAATTAGCATCTTGTCCAGTAGTCATTTTATACCTAACATATTTACAGGTAAGTCAATTGTTAATGATAACAGGTCATCAAGGGTATAGCAGTTTACATAAGTAAATTAAATCTAGGGATGATATTTACAATGATGATTTATCACACACTGGCATAGCCAGTTATCATGTAGGATGGGTTGACTTTTGGCTAGCAGAGTTTGTAATTATAACCAGGTTTTAAATAGATCAAGTGTAAGCATTACATTGGGCTTTGAGAACTTTTTTAGTAAATGATTTAAACTCCTGCTGGTTGTTGATGTGCCTAGTTTCGGGGTCCAGTGAGTTCCATAAGACAGCCGATTTGTACCAAATACTTTTCCTATAGCATTCCAACTGGAATCTTTTCAAATGCAGGACTGGGCCCATGCCTTGTCTAGTAGCTCTTGCAAAATGTTCTAGATTGGCCTCATTTTTACTTCTTTTGAAAGCTATGTTCAAGAGATGCATTTCACGCCTTTCCGTTAGATAGTTCATGTTGGTTTTCTTGTGTGTCAGTGCTGTGCTAGTTCTAGCTGGTAACCTCAAGCAGATTTTCAGTGCCCTATTCTGAATACGTTGTAGTCGGTCAAGTAGCATCAGGTTACAGTTATGCGAGAAGACATCCCCGTATTCAAAATAGGGCAGGACCTTTGTCTTATAAATTAGGGTCGCTTGTGTGGTATCAAGGTACTTCCTAATCTGCGATAGCAGGTAGGTTTTATGGTTAGCTCTTTTGATTTGGTTTTTGATGTGCTGGTTGAAGGTTAGATTGGAATCTAGAGTTATACCTAGATAGTTGAATTTTGAGACCTCTTCAAGGGCTTTGCCCTTGAGGTAGATTGGACTGAATGGGAGGTTTGCCAGTTTTTTGTACGTTCCAAAGGTCATGGTCTTAGTTTTGTTTGTGTTTAAGGTAAGTTTGCTATTTGAGCACCAGTCGCTAATGTTATTTATGTCAGTTTGTGTGTGATGCTCCTGTCCTATAGCATGCAGATAGTGAAGGGATAGTTTTCTGGCAGCACGCTGAAAGTGTATGTATGTGACCACTCTAACCTGTAGGTCTATAGATGATGTATATAGGCGTGCAAGCACACTCCAATAAACATGTATGGCAAGGTGGTCAGTATTTTAGTGTACGGACCAGTGGTCCGTACAGTATTTTTATGTCATATGCTGAAACGGTGCATATTTTGTAGAGGAAACCCATGAAAGTTAAGGGTCTGAGCTCGTATCCCATCGAGTTTGAATCACGTAGTAATTCACAAGGCGAAGCCGCGTGAATTGCTATGTGATTCAAATGAGATGGGATCGAGCTCTGACCCTAAACTTGAATGGGTTTCTGAATTTATCTCATCCTTAATATTGACTAATTGGCTAGCATTTGTGATATCATCCCCCATTGGATATATTTCCTAAATATCTAATGGGTGTTAGATACGAGTTTCCAATGTTAAGTCTATGGAGAAAAAATATATGGGGTGAGATAAACAGTATATATACAGCATGGATATATAGTAATCTATGGTACCCCAGCTTCAATGTGGTGTGTTCAATTTGCATATCACTTCAGAATCACTTTAGATATGGCTTAGATAGGACAGGAGCATCACACACATCTGTGCAGAAATACAGTGGTAGTCCTGGTTACAGTGTACCACCTTTATTATCCACCTAATACAAAGTGTCTATAGAAAACACATAAGGGAGTGTGTATCACCATACCGGGAGCATGCGAATATGCTGTATGCTCCGAGCTGCTACAGCCGGCGCGTACGGAAATAGTGCATATCAAAAAATAGTGTATACCTAAATAAAATATTATTATATACCTGTGGTAGTATATCCTACACATACGGCCCGCTCCTACCCATGTCGTATTTATATCCGTACGACACCTAGGTGACGTACGGGGTATGTATGTGGCGTATGGGGCATGTACGGCGGCGAAATCCAAAAACTCCCCCAGAAGCAAGGTTAAAAATCGGATATTTTAAGGTATATAATAATAGAGAAACAGGCTTACTGTCTCCGTACGGATAAAATACGCGGTAAAATCGGCGATCAGATGAACCTCTGCCTCCGGCATCGGTTCATCTAATCGCCGATTTTACCGCGTATTTTATCCGTACGGAGACAGTAAGCCTGTTTCTCTATAGTATCAGTAGAATGCTCATCATTGATGAATGAGCGTGTAATTATAAATGAATGACAATTAAAAGGTTCAGGTTACATTCGGTCTATGGATAGCTTACTGTAACCCACTTGCACCCAGTCAACTTGCCATATCTGCAACTGCCTGAGTCGAGGATCCAAATATATCAAGCACCAGTGGGTCAATGAGGTATCTCGGTCTCAAGTGATTAGTCATGGTCAGCTGTGCATGCCTCTAAGACCCTGAGACACTGGCACCGTGCTCCTTTCACACTATCACAGTGAATAGCATGCAGATAGTGAAGGGATAGTTTTCTGGAAGTAAGCTGTATGTGACCACTCTAACCTTTAGGCAATGTCTTTAGGACGTACAAACTCTAACTGTGATTGAAGTGTAGTGCCGACGAAAACGGTGCAGATTTTATGAGTTCTCCTAATAACCCATTTCCATTGTGCGTCAGCAGTGATAAAGGTCTGTCGGTGGTTCCGGCTGTAGATCGATGGCGGGCAATGGTAATGGGATTTTAGGACAACTCAAAACATCTACACCATTTTCGTTAGCCAATGGAAACGGGCTTTGTAGCTGTGAAGCAGAACTCAGCTACTCAGAACTCAAGACACGACCTAATAATGAAACAGCGCTGAACGTGTAACATGTGTATCAACCGCTGAGAAAAATTACAATTTTTTGCGGTATCAGATTACGTGTCCAAATAAGTGTAAAACCTACCTAACTACGACCGCTCTCTATGAGCCAAAATATTTTCAATCGAACGACTACCTTATCCGTCCCCTTCAAAAATATTTTCATAGATAGCACTGTCCGATTTTAATGTGTTTGTCCTGTACTTGTTAACAAATCCAACTGTCATGTCTATGCCCGGATCTCTTGTCTTCTATATAATTTTAAAGATTTTATAAAACCTTTAATACAGTATTGCCAACCTTTGTAATAACACAGTAGTTTCTATCTTTTCTATACATATCCGAAGGAACCAACTGCCCCCACCTAAAAAATAAAGTAGTCTGTATTTGTTACTGTTTCACTGTAAAAGAGTGCTTCTTGTGCTAAATCATAGTATGTTTACTGCGATTCATTGTAAAAGTGTGATTATGGTGATAAATCATGCTATATTTACTGTGATTCATCGTAAAGGAGTGATTCTTGATTCTTTTATATCTCAAGGAGGATACCTCGATGTATAAAGTCATGTAATAAACGCTGCTTCAAAAAAGAGGCAAGAAAGTCTCATTACAAACTTGTTCTAAGAAAACATGTAAATCTGAGAACTCTACAGAATAGAAAAAGCATTTTGAAGATGTCATTGTACACCTCCCCTCCAGGGCAGGCTCCAGGCCGGAAGCATTTGTTTCTTTTCATCTTGTTGCCACGCCCATGGCCAATTGGCGGCCTTTATTGTTTAGCCGCGTACATGCTGGTCTAGGTCCTACATATCCAGTTACGGTCAATACTGGTTTTTTGTTCGGAAGCGGTCACATGTGACCAACTAAGACCTTAGGTCACCCCTGAAAGAAAATGCAAATCACCCACTGACATGAATGATAGCGCGAGAGATTCCTGCATTAGTGAACCCAACAAGAAATGTTCCCGAAGCGCCTTGCAGATCCATTGGCTCGTTTAATAATCTAGGATGGTACATAAAGACTCTTTTCTGTAACTCAAACAAAGGCTATCGCTTAACAATATTCAAGTCTGATTGCTGAGACAGTATTAGCCGTCCATAAGGTCCATGAGTGTTTAATAGAGTTGAACCACATATTTCCTCTAGCTGAAGTTATTTCGTGTAATTTTCTCTGGATACATATGTATATTATACATTTTTATTTAAGTGGTCGCAACGCGTTTGGTGTCAGAAGTGCTACAGCTAAGCCTCGTGATTTCACAGATGTATTTTATAGTTAAAGTTCCTGTAGAGGAAACTTATGAAAGTTTAGGGTCAGAGCTTGTATCCCATAGAGATTGAATCGCGTAGTAATTCACAAGGCAAAGCCGCATGAATTATGTAGTGTTCAAACGAGATTAGATCCAGCTCTGACCCTACACTTCAATAAGTTTCTGAAATAAGTTTATCTCATCCTTCACATTGACTAATGGGCTAACAGTTGTGACATAATCCCCGATTGGATAGTTTTCCTAAATATCCCATGGGCATTGGATACGAGTTCCCAATGTTAAGTGTATGGAGAAGAAAATACAAGGGGAGAGATAAATACATATACTGACACCATGAAACCTGGACTGAGTTGGGTAATATCGTAAAACTGGATGAGTTTTAATCTCGGCCACCGTATGCCACGA
Source organism: Alentia gelatinosa (assembly GCA_950022655.1). NCBI lineage: Eukaryota > Metazoa > Annelida > Polychaeta > Phyllodocida > Polynoidae > Alentia > Alentia gelatinosa. The sequence goes on along the minus strand of OX465591.1, from coordinate 31,664,336 downwards.
CTGGAGTTTGGCATAGTGATTTCAGGAGGCGAAGCCAAGTGAAGTCCGGAGCCAAAACTCTCAGAGTGGAATGTGGTGGCCACGATTAAAACGAATCAGATTTTGATTTTATCCTGCCCTGTCTCCTCGAGCTATATTTAAAGTACCATTGAGGTTATATAAATGTATTTCACAGCAAATTGGAGCTGGAATACCATAGAACACGATGCAATTGCTGTTATTTCTCTGGAGATAATGTACACAGGTATTATGAATGTATTACATATACACAGTCAGTGATCCTATGCTGAAGAATACATTGCCAGGTGCGTGTCTGGCCTCAGGCATGGCGTAACTAAGTAGATACGGTGCGACACCGGCCTGTGGAAGAAAAAGCCTATTTGAAGGAAAGTTATGCTGGAGACACACCAAGCGAGTAACGGCAGCAATCTCCAGAATCGCCAACACAAATTTGTGTGTACAGTATATGCGACATTATCTCATGATAATATCTCCTACCAATGATTTAGCGTCTCTGATGTAATAATCAGGAGAAATATGAATTAATAGCTCACAGACACGCCATTTTGAGTTGGTGATTCGGGAAATCGCCGCGTTTCTCACTTGGTGTGTCTTCGGCTTAAAGCCCATAAATTACGTGAGTTTCGCTTCACTTTATAAGGGGAGTAATATTTTATATCAGTCCAGGTAACAATTGCACAATGAGCGACACAGGTATGTAAGCTGGTTCTGGTGCTGGTGACTTTTCCAAGGATCAATGACATTTTCCTACCTATAGATCCATCTTGTTCATCTTTCATATCGATCACATTACAGGTAGGAGCTCTTTTGAATACAGCTTCCTGGCTAAATGGAGGGCCGGTCCGATAAAAACCCTGCTTCCGGGATGCGTCACTGGTACGCTATGGTCGACAGGGATCATCTGTTCTTCAGATCTAAAGTTACTGAGATATCAGACCAGAGACGATCATTGCTGATGGCGGTCGTACTGGAAATTTTCCCAAACAACGAATGCCCCGTTCACACTGTGCGACCCCGTTTAATAATTCCGGATCGTACATGAAGAGCCTTTTCTGTATCTCGAACAAGGGTTGCCGTTTGATGCTATATAAGACACTAAGACAGTCTTAAGCGCCAGATCCTCTACGGCGATTTTCCATTCATGTTATCCTGAGGCACTCAGTGCCCAGGCTTCGTAGGAACTGCAATTCCCCTTCAGTACTAGGTAAGTTCCACGGGTAATTAACTATTCGCAGACGTTCGCATGGACCTGCTATTGAATATCATCACATGGGATTCGCACAGTCGCATGGATCGCAGACGCATTCGCTTGGTCGCCTTAGTCGTCCATAAGGTCGCCCATAAGTGTTGAATAAAGTTGAACCACATCGTCCCTGGGTCTCTCTGGCATGTAGAAAAGGGTCTGCACTTAGGGTCCTAGATTATTAAACGGGCACCAGGGTACGGCGACCGGCGGTGCCTGCCAGCGACTAGCGCGTCAAATCGCACAGTTTGAACAGCGGGCTTCCTGCTAGACTGCCTCTGTGCGTACCCGGTACGTCCTGTTGCTGACTAGCGGTACCTGAGGTATGCCCTGTCTCTTGCAATTTGAACACTGAACATATTTGATATTTGGTACGGTGACTAGTGGTACCTCCAATCCACCAGTCGCAAGCATTCTAGGCGCAGGGGCAGTGGGTCACACACTACCGTATCTTGCATCTACCCCAGTCTCAAGCTAGGTACCGCTAGTCGGCGACTAGAAGTGCCCAGCCGCAAGTTCTTTAGTCACGCAGTGGGAATGGACCTTAAAGTGCAAAATCCACTCAGGCGGATTCCCATGAGATAATGCGACCGTGCGAATAAATGCGAAAATATGAAATGGTTTTAATGTTGTCGCATGTCGATGCGAATTTACATGAGATATGTGAGTCAAAAGCGACCACCGTGCGAACGCCTGATCCACTGAAGTGGATTTTTCATGCGACCGGGAAAACTCCAGGCCAACGTGTGCGACCGCTAAATTAGTCTCGATTGTCACAAGGTGATGCAGGATATAATGGGTCGTAAAGGTTGTGTCATTCATTGCATCCCAAACAGTTGCATCAGTTTGGTTCAACTGGGTGAGAGGTGACGGACTCGTTGGGATGTTCCAAGTGGTAATACTATAAAGAGACGTCACGAGTTTGAGTATGAGTTTATTTATGTCAAGCATTTTGTTTGCTCCATAAATTCACGAGTCGACGAGTGACATTACAGAGCCAACAAAATGAGTGACATAAATAGACTCAAACTCAAACGAGTGGCGTCTAGATTTTATCCTACCCTGTTTCCACATTTTCTCAGTATTAGAAAGTAGTGACATAAACAACATTTTATGTCACACCCAGTGACATAAACAATTCCCATGTTAAGTCTATGGCGTTTTTTATTAGGGGTAGGATAAATGTCAGTTGCAGCAATGCAGCCTGGTTGTACAGGAAGGCAATGAATTTCGGTATGTTGTATCGCAGCGGAAAAAAGAGGATAAATACAGTCAATTGATATCCGGACTTCACAAGTGTTGGGTTGCTATTCTAACTCATCTTAATGTCTGCTGTATGAAATAACCTGGTTTATTAGGCGATACCCTATCACTAGAGAATGCAATTTTACCAGTATAATATCGGCTTTCCAGACTTGGCCATATAGGCATAACCTTACATATGAGATATATCGATGTGCGGTACTTGCGCATGTATGGCACAGCTACATCCAAATGGGTCTTAAACCAGAAGTAATCGTTTCAACCCATCAGGTCTATGCAACACATCGTCAGCTCCCATGTCTTGTACTTCACAGCTTGTATTGCGTTCACACCTTTTGGTTACAATCACTGTACTATGATTGCACACCTTACTGGAGTGGCTTGGGATATGTGGGAAAACAGTTTGTGTTTCTGTGTGATTAGGATGCATTATCATGTGAAAACATTGCTCATGTTTTGGAAAATCTTGTCGAAGCAATTCAATAAGCCACGGGCTGGAGCAGGTTATTCCCCATGGAGAAGGCAAGATAATTGGTAAGCAATATAACCACTCGTAGCCAATGTAAACGTGTCCTTAAGTGCACTGTAAATGCTACTATAAATCGTCTCTACATGCATTCATTGTCTTGATATAAATAGTATAGGACCTATTCAAGACAATGTTTATTAGTGAAGGGCATTTGCACACACAATATATATAGTGCTTTAAGGTTAGAGTGGTCGCATAGACTTTCAGCTTGCTGCAAAAAAACTATCCGTCGATTATCTACGTGGTATCACTATGTGCAGTAACAACCATGTACTACGTCGATAAATCTCAGTAAGTCTATGTATTACTGAACGAATCCCGTATGTATATGTAGAGGTGTATCTGCGCTTGCTTTTACTTTAGTGTATATATGGAACGGCAACAATATATGTTTTAACATATAGGAATAGCATGTGATGGGCGATATGTAATACACATAAAAGTATGCTATAGGTAAGTGTACAGCACATTACCCCTTAACCCGCAACACAAAAGTAGAAAGCATAGTTTGGGCAAATAAAATTTATTTTAATTTTATGAGCGAGAAGAGAAGATATTAATACGTGATAGTAATATCTTAAAGATAACAATATACATATGGAAGATATGTTATGTTATATGATAACATATTGGTAGATATGATACATATATGGTAATATGGTATATGTTATACGTGATAAGGTATAAGGTATTACATATGTTGATATGTAATAGTATAATACATATGGATATACATGTATAAAGTATAATGGTATATATGAATATACAGTGTGTATAAAATAGCCAAAAATCCATGAAGGAAGTGGCGTGGAGGGTGGGAGAAAAGTTTGAGTCACTTGTTGATAGACTTGATCAGAGAGTCATTAACCTGAGTGGCACTCGACACTCGGATGTAGCTCCTGTGAGCGTTCGAGCGCCACCCCCCGTATCTCTGGATGGAGAGTTCGGGGACCCCGGCCTGGAAGGCCTGAGTGGCCGCGGCCTTTCTCAGGCTGTGCAACGTATACGTTTTCGCCGGGATCCCCGCCAGAGCCGTAAGTCTGTCCCATTCCTTGGTCAGCGACCTGGTCGTTATCGGTGACCGATCGGCGTTCATCAGGAACGGGTCTCGGTCGCTAGACGTGGGTACGGCCGCGATCATCTCTCTCACGGCTCGCAGCGGGCACGACCTCCGGTCGGGAGAAGGCTGGAGTGTCACGTGCTTCTCCTCTCCAACACACTGGAGGTTTTTCGCTGCTTTGACCCGGACGGTGACGTGAGCTGACGTGACTTTCACGTCCCCGCGAGTTAGGTGCCTGTCCGGATCGAATCCTCGGACGGATGGTGGGGCGACCTCGCTCTGCCGCAGGGCTGCGAAGAACATCAGCAGGCAGGCCGCTCTCGTGGACCAGTCGAGGGGCATGGCCGTTAGTCCACCGAGGACGCCCCTGAGGGCCTCCATCGGGATGGGCGGTTTGATGTTTGGCGTGTAGGACTTGTCCCTCTTCATCGCGTCGATGGCCCTCTTTACTCTCGCGTCCTCGGTCGCCGCGACGTTGCCCCCGGACAGACGCAGGTGCGACCATAGGTGCGACAAGTGGTTGGCCACGGTCGCGGGCGAGGGGGCGTGGTCCCGGACGTACTCCAGGTAGGACGTGACGAGGCTGACCGACGGCTGCTGTGGATCCGTGCCCATCCTCCGGCAGAATGCGATGTAGGTCGATACGGCGCTTCGCTGGTTCGCGACCGTGCCGGGGGCACGCGCCGCGGCTTGCCGCGCAGATGCCCTCTGCTGGAGACAACGTAGCGCCGGATCTGCAGGAGAGCCGGAGGACAGGCACAAATGAGGCGTGGTTACAAGGCACGACAGACATGAGATTATGAAGCGACATGTAATATTCAGCTCTAGCATTGTCCCTGGAGGTGAGGTGCGACCGGCTGAGGGCGTCCGGGATATGGGTGTACAGGAGGTCCACTTGTAGTTTCGCCTGCACCATCCAGGCCTGGCGCGCGCACTCGGCGAGGACCCGGTTGCGTGCCCGCCCCGACGTGAGTGCCTGGACAGTTCCCATATTGTCGCAGAACACCTCCACCCTCGTGCCCCGGTTGCGGTCCGTGAGGAACGTGTTGAGGGCGTAGATGGTATTGAGGGCCTCGAGCTCCGAGATACACTCCACCGGGTCCCCGACCGGGCAGACCTGACCGGAGTACGCTAGGCGGCCGTCGGTGCCCCCTACGCCGGTGAGGCAGGCGTCCACAGTGATACACTTCGTCGGGGGGCCCCTGGGGATCAAGGCACGTCCATTCCACCCGTCAGCGAATCTCGAGAACCAGTCGAGGTCCTGCCGCATGTCCGATGTAGAATCCGGACATGCCTCGCAGTGCCTCGAGAAGCTTGCTGACGAATGCCCTTGCCGGCCGGATGCACTTCGCGACGTGAAGTATTTTTCCCAATACCGACTGTAGCTGCCGCTTCGTGAGAGACCGCTTCCGGGAGACGGCCGCGACGTGTTGCCGCACATCCTGCAGTTTGTCTTCCGGGATCGACAGCGTCATGTTCGCGGCATCGATGTCAATTCCCAGCCAGCGGACCACCTGCGACGGTTCCTGAGCTTTGTCCCGGGCCTCGGGGAGGCCCAGCTCGCGGAAGAGCTCCCGGGCGGTCGCGAAGTCCGCCGCAGCTTTCTCCTTCGACGGCGAGATGATGATTAGGTCGTCGAGGTACATCGCCCCCTCGACCCCCTTGCCGGCCAGAATCTCCACTATGGTATCCGCTACGCACTGCATGTGGTAGGAGGACGCGCGGGCACCGAACGGCATGGCCGTATCACAATAGTACCCGCCGTCCCACATGAAGCATAGGAGGGGCCAGTCTAGGGGGTCGCAGCGAAAGTTCTTGTATGCCCTCTCGATGTCGATCGAGGCCATGTAGGCCCCGGGGCCCGATCTCAGGAGGCGGGAGACGAACCCGTCGATGGTAGGGAGGCTGTGCTCCCTTTCCTCCCCGTAGACCGAGTTCTTCATCACGAAGGCATTGACGCTTTGTTGCCGCGGGAACGTCATGTCCGTTATTACTCTCCGGGCCTCGGAGTCCCGCTTCTCCCGCGACATCAGGGGAGACACGTGGCACCACGGGCTGAACGGGGCGTCGGAGAACGGACCGAGCAGGTTGGAGAACGACAGCTCCTTTTTCACAAACTGCCCCACCTCGGTCGGATACCCGGTGGCGCTGGGGTGGTTAGGCACCCCTCTGGTATCCGTGGCGGGACCGAGGTATCCTAGGGGGAAGCCGTACCGTATGAAGCCCAGTAGCTCCTGCTTCCCCTTCATGCCCGTGAGGTATTTCTCCCACGCCCGTAGCCGTAGGTCCGTGGGGAGAGTAATCTTGCTGCACATCGCGTTGGGCAGGCCCGAGGCCCGCACTGCCTCGTAGATGTGGCCGTGCGCCGGCGGGACACCGTCCTGCATCCGCGGCCACTCCGCGCGCCGATGTGCTCTGAACGCAACAATCCCGGTCTGACACACTTCCTCGAGCTTAGCGAAGTCCGGGGGCGTGCCAGGGGTGGCCCCGCCCTCGGTCCCGTGGCCGGTCGTTCCCGGGTGGGGGACGCCCACCGGCACGGCCACGTGGTGCCGCGGAGTCGTCTTGTTGTTGTTGTTTTGGACCGCCTCCCTGTCACGTGGGGGAATCCTCACTCCCTCTGTGACGTCACGTGTCCGGGCGGCCTCACGTGGGGAGGTCCCGACCGGGAGTCGGCCGCTGACCACCTGGGCCCACGTGGCCGGGGGCGGTTTCCTGTCCCGTGTTGTTTCAGCAGTAGGCCGCTCTGTGATCTCACGTGCCGCGCACCCACTGACCCTGGGAGCCCGGGTGGGGGGCACACGTGAACATCCTGTAGTCGGGTGCGCTCCCGTTACTCCCGGGGCGCACCGTGCCCGTTTTTTGCCGGCTGCGGAAGTCCGTGTTGGTAGAGGGCATCCGGTCCATGGTCGGCCGCCCTCATCGTGTATCCGGCCTGCGGGGTGTATCCGGCATGCTGCCCGCGGCGTGTTGGCTGAGGGGCTACCGGCTGGGACTCGTACCCCATGGTATACCCCAGCTTACGATTGCAGGCATGGAGCGAGTGCCCGCACTGTTTCCCGACCGAATCACAGAACGAGCAAATGTGAACCCATTTCACGGGCCCGTCCTCGTGCCCGCTCCTTTGCCTGCACCCTCTCTCCGAGTTAAACTGCGGCAAGGCAGCTCCCTCGCTTTGTTCTTCCCTGCGTTGTCCGGTCCGGCCGACTGGGTCGAGGTCGTCATAGCGAGCCGGACTCGCTCCTCCTGTATCAATCCGTAGTCGGACCAGCTAAGCCTCCCGGCCTCGATTTGGTCGAACACAAACTGGCTCCATCGCCTAACTCCCGCCCACGGTCGAGACTGGGCATCGATGGAGACTTGGTGGAGGTGTTTGAACATATGTTCACGGTCGGCGGGCTCCACGGCTCGGTCGTCCCCTAGCAGACCGAGGAACGCGCTAACGTATTCCATCGGCCCTAGGGACCCCCGCACCTCCAGCTTCTGAGACAATGTAAATACGCCCTCGCGGTCAACAAACATAAAAGGCTTCGAGGTCAACCTAGAGATGTTTAAGTCCGAATGGAGCTTACCCGTAGTCCTGTCGTGTCTGATGGCCTCACGGTCCAGCTCGCGTTGGATGTAGGAGTCGGCCGCATACCGCTCCCTCAGCTGACGTGGCGCGGGCAGGACCCGTGAGGCCTGGTCCTCGGCCCACTCCTGGGTGCGTCGATCCACGGCAGACTGGACGGTTGGTGGCCGTGAGGCCCGGTCGTTGGTCCTCTGTTCCGCCAGCCGGTTGATAGCTGCTAGGACTCCCCCGATCTGATCTTTCACGTCATTCTTGAAGTCGGCGAGGCCTTTCTCAACGGCCACGAGCCTGACCATCTTCACACTGCCTACCTCGGAGGCCGAGTCCACGTGGTCCTCCGACGGTCGTTGGGTTGATTCCGACGTGACTTCAGCCTCTGCATCGGCGTGTGATGTGCTGGGGCCTGCTCGTGTCTTCGGCATCCTCACGTTGTTCTGGCTGTCAATCACCCGTACTTTTAAACCTTAACGACCTCGGGCCGATACTCGTGGAGTATCCGGTGCCGCGAGCGATGTTGGGCCAAAAATAGCGGAGAAAATTGGAGTGCGTCTGAACGGAGTGAAGCGCGAGAAGAGAGTGAGAGAGACTGTGAGAGCGTGCTTCACCACGTGACCTAATAGTTCACGTGGTTCGCACGAGGGGGCGCGCAGGGAGCGCGAGTACAGAGGGAGTGCGCTAGGTGGAGCAATGACCGCCCCTGACCCTACAGCCATGGGCTACCTTATTGCTTAAAGGGAAAACTGAACAAACAACGAATGCTGAGATCATTGGAGATATTTTACTTCAATTGTGTACATGTTATGTTGCTTGGTAGAATAGCATTGTATTATCAAAGGCAAGACTTTACAAAAAAAAATATTGGGAAAGGAGCCGAGTGTCAGTGTTTCAGGGTCTTAGAAACGTACCCAGTTGACCATGACTGATCACTCGAGACGGAAATACCTCAAACCCACTAATGTTTGATATGTTTGGATCCGAGACTCAGGCAGTCACAGAAAGGGTAAGTTGACTGGGTGAAATTTGTCCCTCTATCAATTGTTTGTTCTAACCTCGCATAAGCAGACTTCCCATATAAGGGGCCACTCATTTCGCAACGAAAGCTCACTTAACCCAGTGTAAACGGATACCTCGGAGGGACATCCTATCAAATCTGGCTTAGGGTGAGTCTCCAGGACCAGAGCCGGAATGAGCCACGGGCCGTTGGCGTATATTAATAGAGAGTAATTCATAGTTTGATGACTTCGGATCCAGATACGATATTAGAAAAAGGGTTTAAGATTTACCATGGAATCTGTCTCCCCTACACATCGATATATAACACTTGTATGCCGGACTAGGGGAAACTTGGAAACCCCCGTGTAAGCGATCACCCCGAGTAAGTAGCCGCCCCGCGTAAGCGGACGCTTTGGCCACGAACGGACTATCCACCCTTACGCGGGGTTCTAATCTACTAGCTCAATGTGTGTTTTGGCGAGATGTAAATTTCAACTGGGCATAGACATTATTATTCGTCCCAGGGAGACGCAAAACACGGTAAAATGAGATATACATCAGAGTATGTTCACATGCTGCTACATCGAGACAGCTGGTGCCATAAGCTATGCGACAACCAAACATCATCGATTGAACCATTTAACATATATGCGGCAATCGGATTCCAGCATTGTGACCAGGGCATTAGGCTATATATCTCAAGTTCGCTATTGAATATTACCACAATTCGGCAGGAAATGAAATATGGTGGACTATCTCAATAAATGTCCAAACCACACTGCTTTACAATGCAAACTATGTGTATCTACAGATTACAGTTCGTGTTCTCTAAGACCAAATAGGCGCCCTGGCTCCCCAACACAAGCTGTGCCATTTGCGGCATAAGCTCACATGAGACTCTCACTCAACGTGGGCGAGAGAGTAAACATGCTGACATGACTTTAGGGTTGAGCCCAGGTGACCATTATTCCATAGACTTGACTCTGCTGCTCGATTTCCGTGTACTTGTTTTGATTACATCATTGGTCGGTGCACCTGTACTGTCGAGGAAGACGTTGCCGGGAGCAAATGCCTGCCCGGCCGGGGAGTCTGCCCTGCTTGGGGTGGGACCGGCAACGATGTTTATACAGGTAGAAAGCAAATCCTGTTACCTGTTACCTCCACCCAACCACCCCCACCACCCCACCCCTGTCCCGCGTCACCCGAAACCTCCCTTTCCCGTGATTATCAACAATAATAACCGTGACGGCGACTCGTGACTGGAAATTGCGCGGCTTCAACAAATGCCTTTCTTACTGGAACACGCGAATTGGAGACGTCGCGGAACGCGCATGCACTATTTTCTAGCCAATCAATGGGCGCGGGAGACTGTGGCGGCAGCGGGGACTATTTCTCGATGCCTGTATCGTTGATTGCTCCGCCATTGACCCACCTGCATTTCTTGGCGGGCGGCTGGGCTTGAGGACCATTTGAAAATACGTGATGGTCGCGTGTAGAGAGAACTAGAGAAGGGGGCGTTTCTTCCGTGATTGGATACCTCTTCAGTCACCGCGTGGTCACCGTCATCACAAAAACTTTATGATCTTCACCCATACCTGCTGGATACTTTAATACTTGGCGATTACAAATGATTTTTTTTATACGAATCGGCAAAGCTTAACTTCACCAGCATCACCCATGAAGACCATTGCTTGTGATTGGTAGCAATGGAATCGGTGACAATCTACTGAGGTGATTATTATCTACGCCCTGATAACTGAGAGCAGTGTCTGGATTCCTCATCGTCTTCGTTAGGGGTAGGTACATTTGTTGAGGTATGAATCAGTCAAGAAAGTATTGTGTAAAAAGTACAAGCACCTTTATGGCAAATCCTTAGTATTTTTACATTGACTATCAAGTGGTTAAAGTTTTCACATAGACCCTCCAGAGGTTACTAAACTCCCGATTATCGCCCAGGGTAAATACAAGTTCCGCTCACGACTGGCTGGCCACACCACGACCACATGAACCGCAGTTTTCACATCTATAATACAGGTGTTGCAGTTCAGCGCCGCTTAACGGTCCACTGTGTAGTAACGCGGCCGCTCGGACAAACACATCCGAGTCCGGGCTCCTGCCCATAGGGTCAGACAGCAATCACACCTAAAGTGTGAACGGTGGGTGTGATTACAGGAGTGTTGTTTTTTGACAGACTGAATTGTTGAAGCAAAGTAGTATATTGTATCAACGAGTCTGAGCTGTCTCAACTTTACAGTTGATAATTATCTTGGTTTTAACTTGGAAAAAGATAAGCATATTATAGCTAGGCATGCCAATGTATTAGTGTGTATGCATCTTAGGTGTCCCTGTGTTATCTAAGGTATATCTATGGTATCATTGAGGTGATATGTATGTATGACATACCAAATTGAAGCTGGAATACCATAGAATACGGTGTAATTATTTCTATTTCTCTGTAAATAATGGACACGGGTATTTTGTACGTAAAACGCTCATACACTCAGTGATTCAATGCTAAAGAATACGTTGCCAGGTGAATGTTTGGCTTCAGCCTTGGCGTAACTAAGCAGATAAGGTGCGACACCGGCCAGTGGAAAAAGGCCTATTGGAGAAACTGAATTGTAGAAATAACTGAAATTTCCATTTCTGGCATCGGATTTCCAATTTGAAGATTTATAAAAACCGTTAAACTGCAATAATTGTGGGTTACTGTTCAAGGGTCTATCACCATACAACGTCGGCAACCAGCGAGCACCGGAACTTGTAAATAGACTGAAGTATGGGATACCTCAATACAGGTGTTGCCGTTCAGCGCCTCCTAACGGCCCACTGTCTCGTTACGCGGCCGCTCGGACAAACACCGCGAGTCTGGCGGTATTCATATAGAAACACACAGCAATCACACCTAAAGTGTCAACGGTGGGTGTGATTGTAGGAGTGTTGTTTTTTGACAGATTAAATTGGTGGAACGAACTAGGGTTTTGTATCAACAAGTCTGAGCTGTCTAAACTTTATAGTTGAAAATTATCTTGGTTTTATCTTGGAGAAAGATAAGCATATTACAGCTAGGCCTGCCAATATATTATTGTGTATACAATTTGGGTATACCTGTGTTATCTAAGCTATATCTAAAGTATCATTGAGTTGATATACATGTATGACATACCAAATTGGAGCTGGGATACCGTAGAATACAATGCAATCACTTTTATCTCTATGGAAATGATGTGCATGGGTATTATAGACGTATTATACTAGTACACTCAGTCACCCAATGATAAAGAATACGTTGCCAGGGCTATGTTTGGCCGCAGGCATTGCGTAACCAAGTAGATAAGGCGCATCGCCAGCCAGTGGAAAAAGGCCTATAGGGCCTATGGGTGGGACAACTGACCTAAATCTCAACTGACCCATGGCTGGTTTGGGTCCTAGAAATTGAGGTCAACTCTAGACTGCTACAATACGTCCCTAGGCAATATTAACACTACGTTAAGGAAGTCAAGATGAACGTCCTAGTTTGCTCTGAATGGCTGTTATGTCGGTCCATGCCTTTTATATTCCTTAAATGGCAGTAAAGGCAGAGGGTGGTTTTGGCCCACTAGACTCAGGTCGACTATAGACTGTAGAACCGTACAAAAGGCGGTGTTTCTACTATGTAAGGAGGTCAGGGTGAAGGTCAAGGTTTGCTGTGAATGATGTCATTGGCTGCAGGGTCTACTATATTCCTTATATGGCAGTGAAGGCAGAGGGACAACTCTAGGGAGGAGAAGCGGGTCAGTTGAGGTTTAGGGCAGTTGTCTGACATCAGTATTCACCCCTCATCTCCATTGATGTTCAGGGACAGAGCTGGTTTTATCCTACCCCTAATATAAAATCCCATAGACTTAACATTGAGTTTCCGTATGCCATGCTGACTGTCATACGGAGTTTTATATGCCACTAGTGGCATACAGAATTATTATCATGTATTATTACAAAATCGAGGAGACCGGGTAGGATAAAATCAAAACCTGATTCGTTTTAATCTTGGCCATCGCATTCCACTCCTGGAGTTTTGGCTCCAGACTTCACTCGGCTTTGCCTCATGAAGTCACTATGCCAAACTCCAGTCGTGGCATACGGTGACCAAAATTAAAACTCATCCAGTTTATGATAATACAGCCTAATCATCATGTAAGTATATCGAACTGGACCGAGAATCATATAAATAGACCATACTCCACGAGTTTGGATGTGCCGCATTGTCATTGAGGTGAAGCTGAGTGACGATTATAGCGCATCCAAACGAGTGAAATATTGCCTATTATTTTATTTTAGTGCAGTTCTGGATTTATCTGACCCCTTTCGTGGACATCAGAATAGCATCACAATATCAGAATAGTTCATATTACTTCGCAAATCCAGTTACTGAGTTAGGAGTTTTTAATTCGCCAAGTTGATGTCTTTTCTGCTCTCTAAAATCCTGGCCGCTGAATGGTCAATCGAACATGAAATCATCTGGCATCATTTCGCCAAGGCCATGGTAGTATTGCCACTTTACTGGGTTGATCGTTGAGGATTTTTTAAATGGTACTCCTGTGGCTAAACTTGTACCAGGGGTGATATCTGTACTAACATTAAACGAACTCGACATCTGGCTGATTTTCTTAATCAAGTTGGTCAAGTTTCACATAGTGTGACACGAAAATGCACGAATTCGAACAGGTGGACTTTAAAGCTACACAAGTCAATATTGCTATTGAACGGGCGGGAGTTTTGTTTGGGCGGTCAAACCCTTGATTCCCATACAAACAAATTCCTTCGCTGTGTTTATATATCTTGTTTGTGATATTGTCACGACATGTTCCTAGTTGATGCCATGACGTACAGCCCAACAACCCAAACTGTTGATGTAGTGTACCCGTAGAGGGGGTGAGCATGTTCCCCTGTAATCAGGAAGGTGTTTCATAGACAAGGTGCCGCATGGACCTGTTGGGTTGAGACGATCACTGATGGACTAAGACCTATTTGGACATAGCGGTGCCATACATATATGCAGGTGTGATAAAATGCTGATTCCACCGACACACAAGATATAGCGAGATTGGTCACGATTTGGCTGTCTTGCTAGGTTTGAATGATCGCGTGCCTATTTGTCGCGATTTGCCTTGAGGTGTCGCCGTGGTAGAGCACCAAAACATGCACATTCGACTAAGCAACGGAAACGGTCACTATCGACGATCGTCACTACTAAAATACACCTCCGAGGATTCTATCGTATGTGTGTAGACAAAGTGGAAGCTAGATAGATTGACAAAGGTGTTTGGCCGCTAACGACTTATCACGGCCAGGGCTCAGTGGGTTTGGGTGGTGGCCAAATGGTTTGTTGGGGTCGGGTTTATTACACTGATTGATACTGCTGAGGTTTAACTGTGAATCCGTCTCGCATGACTTGATTGAACATGCAGAAACGGTCCAGTCGTTAGGCCGATGTTCGTGTGGGGTACTCGGGGATAATCACTGCCACTGAGTTAAAGACGGGCGTCCACCAACCGTGACAAGACTACGACAATGGCTTTCCGAAAAGATCCATGATAGGCCTACGATAGGCCTTTTTCCACTGCTGGTGTCGCACCTTATCTTCTTAGTTACGTCGTGCCTGAAGCCAAACATAGCCTTGGCAACGTATACCTTAGCATTGTATACACTGAGTGTATAAGCGTAATGCATTTATAATACCCATGCACATTATTTCTATAGAAATAACAGTGATTGCATCGTATTCTATGGTACTCCAGCTCCAGTTTGATGTATCTTACATGCATATCACCTCAATGATACTTTAGATATACCTTATATAACACAGGGGCACCTAAACTGCATACACACTAATACATTGGCAGGCCTAGCTATAATATGCTTATCTTTTTCCAAGTTAAAACCAAGATGATTATCAACTATAAAGTTTAGACAGCTCAGACTCGTTGATACAATACCCTAGTTTGCTCTAACAATTTAATCTGTCGAAAAACAACACTCCTGTAATCACACCCACCGTTCACACTTTAGGTGTGATACTGTGTGGCTCTATGGGCATGTGGCTGGCCTCAACCGTGTTTGTCCGAGCGGCCGCGAAACTACACAGTGGGCCGTTAGGCGGCGCTGAACGGCAACACCTGTATTGGAAGGCTTGTCGTGGTTGGTGGACCCCAGTTCCCGACAAGAGTCTACGACAAGGCCACGACAGGCGGCGACTGGAAGCTTGTCAGGAGCTTTCCGACAAGGTTACGACAGAATCGAACATGTTCAATTTTTCCCACGACTGGACCCTTGTCATGGAGTGTCATGGTGTGTCGGGGGCGTGTTGCAGAGGTCTACTATAGGAAATTTTGGTGGAGTGTGCACTTCCCAACATGCCCTGACAACGCTGTCATAAAGCCCCCCTTCTTACGACAAGGCTGCGACAAGGCTGCGATTGGAACTTTTATGTCGGCACTTGTCGTAGCCTTGTCGTGATTGGTGGACGCCCCCCTTTACTCTACAATGGATTGTATTATATTGTCCAATTTAGAAAATTCGAACAAACAAATGGTTGGATCAAAACATAAGAAGGTTTTTAGCAATGTGATTATGTCCCTCGCATCATAATTTTTTTTTTGATCAATTGCAAACTCTCGCAAAGCGAGTTTTTCAGTTACAATGTATGATGGCTGCAAGTTCAGTACATGGAAGTAGATCACAATATAACGGTTTAAAAAAGGTTTAATACATCTAGATAGTATAAGATGGATAAAAGTATGTTTGATGAGTAATGGGTATTATGGTTGAGTAGCATGTCACAGCGCGTGTTAAAGCCTGTAAGCCATGGCTTTGAATTCATTTACAGTTATACTATGCTGGGTTTCCACGGAAATGCCGTTCCATACGAAATACGCTGTGCTGTCGGTATTCTCTCGAATTACGGACGACTATAACGACTGCCGCGATGATTCGCACTAGAAGTTAGACGATCCGCACTATCCGTATCAACACGGTACTAGTTTACCCAAAATCTTTAACTGGTATATATATACTTTAGGTCATGTAAGTTGTACATGAAATGAATTTCCCGAACCGAACCCCAAAAGGAATCCTCTTAATTACCCTCACCATTACGCTAAACCACATTCCTTCATCTAAGTCCGTGGCTAATCCTAACTTAAACCCTGACTTTAAGCCCCACAAAAATATTTAGAAGGAAAGCCAAATGGAAACATCAATTGTGGGATCTTTTGAATTCTTAGAATTAGAAATCTCACCCTAAACTCTTTTTTTCTATATTAACGTTTTTTCTGGAGTGAACTACTAGGATGTAAAGAGTATCCTATTTTCGGTAGGCTCCAGGGGTGAATTGGACGCATTGAGCCTTTTACCGTTTGAGCCTCCTGTCAGCGCGAAAACGTGGACGCATTGAGCTTACCCCGTGGACGCCTTGAGCCTACCTTATTTTAGTACCGATTGGCGGGTTAGGGTTAAAAAAGGGTTGGGTAAGGGTTAGGGTTGGGTATATATGATTATAAACCAGTATAAGTGCACTTTTCAAAGTTTTTACATCTAGAGGCGCAAGGCCACAAAAACCGGGTAGGCTCAAGGCGTCCATAGGGTAGGCTCAAGGCGTCCACAGAAAGGCTCAAGGCGTCCAGGGCTCAAATCGTCCCGGGCTCAAGGCATCCATGAACCGCTCCAGGGCCATATAGACAATTTCGGTAGTTTTTTCATGCATTATAAAAATATAAAAGGTAACATGTAATACATTTTAATTATACATATGTATTTCACTAGT
Source organism: Alentia gelatinosa (assembly GCA_950022655.1). Lineage (NCBI taxonomy): Eukaryota > Metazoa > Annelida > Polychaeta > Phyllodocida > Polynoidae > Alentia > Alentia gelatinosa. Next base: position 31,647,855 of record OX465591.1, on the reverse strand, counting down.
ATACATCTTCTATTCGCTGGATAATACAAAACGGGAACTAATACTATATGATGTATACAATGCAAAAGAATTTACTCACTTCTTGATAATGGTGAGGGGGAGGGGTTGGGAACTGGAAGTACACAAAACTTATATGTTAGACGTAGGGCAGTGAGGTTTCCTTTTGTATATTTTTTTAAGTTGTCACATGATTCTATCTGTCTTGTTTCATAGCTGAGATTATTCTAGGCTTTGCATGTTTTATGCGATATACTCCATCTGTAAGATTCCAGATGAAAAGTATTTTCGCCCATTACAGGCGCCATTCCTAATTTCATTTTTCGTTCTCTACGGTCAACATATCTCCCCATTTTCATTCTGGGGTGTGCAAAATTCAGGATATGAGCATTTCTTCTTTCATTTAAGAGATTTATATCACATTTATATCCCTTACTATAAACTTAAAAAGGTAATTACCCTAGGTATTTTCCGGCCCTTCTAACAGCCTATAAGACAGCGACATGCCGATTCTTCCCGGGCACACCTTTGCCCGACGGATCCGCCCGGTCGGTCAGTGAACTTTATGTTACTGCACCCTGTGACCTTGGGATTGTCGCTGTTCGCATTTCACTGACTGTTCCCAATTCTGAGTAGGCCCCTTCCAAAGCAATGGTCCGTAACCCTCCTTATCATATGCCCATGCCGTATATACTGTAAATACGCACCCTTTCGCCATATAACGTAAAAATACTATACGAAACAGTGTTCAGTACGGGAAAATACGGAACACTTCCGTAACGGTTTATTGAAATATTAGTTGCTATGCCAGAGGAAATTAATGATTTTTCTTAATAACGGGTATATAGTAAATATAGAACGACTTACCATGCTTGTAAAAGCGACAAAACTCGATGATAATTTACGGTTTGTACTGAACTCGGCGAAAATGCCGTAAATTATTATCTCGTTTTGTAGCTTGTACAGCATGGTCAGGACGTTCTATATAAGTACTGTATGCAAATACCATACATGTGTTTGTAGGGAAGACTGAGGCGATTACAGGTATGAAAACCGTTTTCCGATATTTTAGATAGAATAGAAGTTATTGAACTTTGCATTATTGTCTATCAAGGCCTGTCACCCGGCACGGGGTCCGGCCGGGCTCGACTCCCGCCCGCTCTCTTTGATCTCCATCGGGTGGTTCTACGAGATAAAAGGATGTCAGATGGGAAGACTATTTGAGGGTATGAGACAGCGACATCATTGTTCCCGATTATTTTAGATCGGTGAGAATCGGTGGTAGATGTCCCTGTCTTATGGGCTTTATAGGCTTAACGGGTTGGTAATATTTCGTGTCCCATAGGTATGAGGGTTTTTTTTAATTCAACTACACATAAATCCATAGCAGTGAAATACCTCCTCCAAGATGAACATGACTCCACATATATTGGCCTTAAGCATCATGTCTTTATTTGGACAACGACCCGGCGAATTAATCAACTAAATCTCCCTTCAAGAGAGTCACCAGGCAAATTTCTGCAATACAATACAAAGGTCTTAGATACGTATTTAGCCAGTGGGGCGTCGTGGGGCAGGCACAATGGCAGCTGAATATTATGATGAAAGGTACGAGCGATGGCAGTGAATGATAGATTTGTCAAAGCCTGACCGTTGTAACTTACACAATACTACTGTTCGTAATACAATACTTGTTATTCAAGGCCAACAGTGAACTCACTATTAGACGTGTCAAAAGATTTTAAACTGGTCGGCGTTAGTGCTCCAGGCCAAATCCAATACGCATAGATGTACTGGGATGCGGCCTCGCCCTCCACTTAGAGCCTATAAAGCCTATAAGTCATCGACATTTGTTCCCGATTCATCCCGACTATCGGCTCCCTGAGAATCGGGAATGTATTACGACGCATCAACCTCTCGTGGTTTACGGCCGCCTGTCCACAAAAACATCGATAATTGTCCATCTACACAATAGGTCTTCGGTGGCGCATCCTCCTGGTGATTATTGACGAAACATGCTTTCGGGATTCTCAAATTCCCTTTTAGCATGTGCGGGCTCTATTTTGATCACACGAATGACAGCTTGTTAAAAGCTTCCCACACATGTAGAGTTTACAAATGTGTCAGAAGCGGTGTCTATCGGGCTATCCATAACAATAGAGACAAGGTGATTCAGGGCCCTGTCATTTGTGTGCCTTGGATACGCTGTGCTCACATGACCGTTGCTGTTTTTCTAAACACGGAATCCAAAGAGACCCATGTTTCAGTGTACACATACTTAAACAGATGGGGCCCGGACATAAACACATAAATCCCCGGAACTAGTTTGCCGGATAGTTATTTTAATGTCATGTATGTGCATCAAGAACGTTGAATTGAATACAGCAATTGACGTCTAAAGAACACCTTCCTGTATATTAATTGTCCATTCAGCCAAATGAAATATCGAGATATTTGAGTATGGATGTATGTGAAGTGCCAATTTAATTTGATTGAATGTGAATTTTCGGAAATGTACCAATCCAGGCTACTTATCGTTGTCAAGCATGATGCTATACCTGTCACAGGAGTAATGTCGGAAAGCTGAGGTGTGTTTATTGGTGGGGAAAATGCTTCACCCATCTCCCAAACACTGCAGCCAGGTATTATTACCACTAATTAGATGACGCAACTTTGCCGTGTGTTTCTGTTCTCCCGAGCTGTGTTGTTATTAGTTTGGATGTCCATTATGTGGTTTTCTGATCTGCACATCGATATCGGCTACCGCCCTGGGTATCGCCTGAAGTAGCAGTACGCAAAATTTATAACCGCTCTGCTTCATTGAATGGTTCAAGTATGCTGCCACGGGTTGCAGGATGTTAGGGCCCACCACCTTAAAGTTGGGACGTTAGGGCCCACCCTACACCGTGGGTGTGAAAGCCTTAGTCGCGCCTCGGCGCACCGCACCGCGACGCCGTGTTCACACCTGTGGTGCCGGGAGGGAGATGTGGCATACATAGATGTTAGGGCCCACCTTATACGGGAGAACTCAACCCGTAAAAAAACTCGACCCTTAAGAAACTCAACCCGTTTTAAATCTTCCCTACTCAAGCATCTCAACTGTGAATAAATACTATATTTAGTAGTAATTATAAGTAAGTAACCCTATCCCTAACCCTATCCCTAACTCTATCCCTAACCCTAACCCTATCCCTAACCCTTTCCCTAACCCTAACCCTAACCCTATCCCTATCCCCAACCCTATCCCTAACCCTAACCCTAGGTTGGCTTTAGGCGGGCCCTAACGTCCCGATGAGTGGGCCCTAACGTCCCAACTTTCGGGTGGTGGGCCCTAACGTTTACATACCCTGCCACGTTTATTCATCGCACGTGTACTTTAGCACCTCGCGCAGACTTGCATCAACTAGGATGTGTTTGTGCTCGATGTTAGGGTTGGAGATTGGCATCCATACGCAGGTCCCTATTTCATTTAACACGAGGCGGTGAAGATAGTCCGGGTGGACGCAATACAGAACTAGGAGCAAATAGTATGTTCATCATTGATGAATGAGCGTGCAATTATAAATGAATAACAATTAAAAGGTTTGGGTTTGATTCAGTCTATGGATAGTTTTCTTTAACTCACTTGCAGCCACTCAGCTATTTCTGCAACTGCCTATCTAGGATCCAAACAGATCAAGCACCAGTGGGTCTCGAGGTATTTTGGTTTTGAGGTATTTTAGTCTTGAGTGATTGGTCTTGGTCAGCTGGGCACACCTCTAAGATACTGAGACACTGGCTCCCTGCTCTGTTCTCACTATCACAGTGAACAGCTTGCAGATAGTAAAGGGATAGTTTTCTGGAAGCTCACTGAAAGTTCAATGTGACCTCTAGATGATGTATTTAGCGCGTGCAAACACACCCTAAAAATGGGCAACCGAGGTTGGCAAACCTCGGCATACGCTGCTTGGATTTTTAACTAGCCTTGTTGAGTATAGATGGAGCGTGAATCTGAAAATCGTTTATTTATACAATAAATACTCAGATAAGAATTGATTTGCCAGAAATAGCAAAATGTACCCCCTCGGCGCTGGCAAAAACATTGCCCCAGAGGAGTTCGGAATCTATGCCATATAACTAGGGCAGTGGCGTAGAAAGACTGAAAGAGAGATGGCTTATTTTTGGATTCATTTTGAATGATAAACCAATGAACACTTCACCTAACGAGGGGAATGGTGCTCATGTAACTGTTTTCTTCCTATTTAAGTAATGCTGCGTTGGACCTTGAAGGAGTGCCATGCTTGGCCAGTAATCCTGGATGATACATTCTGTAATCTGCAAATTGGTGTGACCTTAATCCCTTCTCTTTGAAGAAGAAGTGATTGCTTGACCTGATTGCCTCATCATGCTCGAAGCTCCCATTATTTTTTTTCCATTTAATAGCAGCGTTTATTGACATTAGAAAGGATACACTTACAATGAAATATCCTGACATGGTTTCTGCAAGTCGTTAAAGGAGGAACAGGAACAATTACCACATTCCAGTTCAAACAATAAAGAGTTATGATAAAATCATCGTGAAGTTCCTATCATTGATAGGCAACGATGACCTAACCTAACGCTGTGTATGTTTTGTCTAGGATGCAACACCGAGTCAGAAAACTTGTTTCCATTAATATCCACTGTTTAAGTATAACTAGGAGAAAATGGTATGTTCATCTTTGATGAATGAGCATGGAATTATAAGAATAACAATTAAAAGGGGTTTATTTAGTCTCTAGGTTAATTTCTGTAACATGCTTGCACCCAGTCAACTTGCTTCTCCAACAGACTGTCTATGATTCAAATGTACCAGTCACCACAAGGTCAATGAGGTACATGTATTTCGGTCGATCTCTAGTGATTGGTCATGGTCAGCTGGGCACGCCTTAAAGACCCTGAGACACTGTCACTCTGTTCCTTTCCCAATTTCACAGTGTTGGCACGCAGATAGTGAAGGGATAGTTTTTCCAGCAAGCTCAAAGCCAATGTGACCAATCTGATCTTTAGGCCGAGTATATATGCATTGTCAAGGAGGTTTTTTTTTTTTTAGGCTTTTTATTTATACTGGAGTTTCCGGTTCGGAGTTGCTATTCCTCTCCTCCACCGCCTCCAGTCGCGAGTTTACTTGAATAATCCTTGCCCTGGGAGCTGTTTCAAAATGTGGGTTAAGTCTATGGTTTTGAAACAGCTCCCAGATTATGGGCTTACCTGGTGGCTTTAATATCGTATAAAGTTTATAAACAAATCTTTGAATTATATTCGACTTAACCTGATTCTAATTTTTCAGATTTTTTCCGTTCCGCTTGAGCGAGAACTCCGTGGTTCGAAAAAAAAAATTGGGAGAAGGTGTTGGAATTCGATACGCCTCGTCTAAACACAAATTTAAACTGATTCTAAGTTCATAGTACAGTATCTAATACAGACGAAATAAAAAAACCGAGGCAAGAAGACTAGAAAATCTTATCGATACTCTGATGAAGGCACTAACCATCACACTATACTTGAAGCCTTAAAATATCCTATCTGCATTTTAAGAAGCTTGACCTTGATTACACACCTGAGTAGTGTGGGAGGCAGGGCAAACTGGTGTAATCCAGCAGAGAGGTTCATGTCAAATCTAAATCCCACCCTTTAAAATGCAGCCCAAGGACCTTGCATGCTTTGAGACAGATGCTGTATTGAAAATTTAGGTACACCTCAGTAGCAGATATCACCGAGATCGTTTAGAAAGAAACCCTGGTCAAATTGAATGAACACACTCAATGATTGACAAGGGAGATATTGAAATGCACATTTCAACGTTTATCTCTCAAGGAATAGCTCCAGGTGTTGAAGCCAATATCCAATGAGGGTATAGCTGGAGTGAAGGGAATGTCTTGACCCTAATTCTTCCAATTGACATGGAGTACTTGTGAAGAATCACACCAGTGAGATCATAAAATATAACAGAAAAGCCAACATCTTGTTCGCTTTATCTATATACTATTTGCACATCGGGGATAGTAGAAGAATACGCCATATTAGAGAATTAGATCTGGTGCGAAAAGAAATGTGGTAAATAAAGCTAAAGCCCCATGTTGGCAAAAGGTTGATGATGTTTATTTAGTTATTGATTCCTTGATGTCTCTCCACCCCTTTAGTAGATTTAATCTGAATATCTCTGGTGCTAATGATTGAATGGCACAGTTCACCTCTAACTGTGAGGTATTCGGTGCCTATAACTACAACACTTCACATGGATTAGAGGGATTAGTGGTGACTCGTGGTATGACCCCACATAGAGCCGAGTTGATCCAGCTTTACGATAAACACATAAGTTTAGGGTTTGATGTAACCTGTTTGTAATCATTAAGTGCAATGAAAAGGGTGAATAATATAGAAAGACATGGTTAGTGTGTCTGTATGCAATCTGTTCAGAGATATTTTGGTCAGAAATACTCATCGAATTCGAAGAATGAGGTGAGTATTTCTGACCAAAATATCGAGGAACAGATGAAATTCAGACACACTCACTATGTCTTTTTATTATTATATACCTAGGAATCATTAAGAATGCCATTCTACAACTCACTGAATAGAAGAATGAGTGGTCACGTGGTACAGAGGGTAGTATTATATATATTACGCCACAGTGTGGACGAATGAAATCATTACTCCGGGGGCATAAACATGATACATACGTACACCGGTTTATCTCACCCCTGGAATAAATTTCAATAGGCTTAACATTGGGAACTCGTTCTCCATGCCCCTACAAGTATTGCAGTCCGTTCTCCATGGTCTATATCCTGAGGGTTGTCCATTCTTTTAGTGTGTACAGAGGTGAGATAAAAACAGAAAGCAACTCGTTTTGGTCAAAGAAGTCGTTCTCCAACTCGTTTGAATGCTATGTGATATTCACTCAGCTGCGCCTCGTTCATATCACACCGCATCAAACTCGTGGAGAACGACGACTTTCACCAAAACTTGTTGGTTTCTTCTTTAATATAATAATACCGATTCAACACCCAATGTGTTATATTCAAACATTCAATTGCCCTTTTCTGGTGGACATTTCAATGATGACTTCTTCGTTGGTGAGTGCCATATTCCTATTCAACTCGTTTCGTTAAATATATTCTTCTTAATCTGTGGAAATAGCTCGCAAACTTCTTATTTCATGTCTGCTATTGACCCAGATGGCAATTCATTGACAGATAAAATTGGCGAAGCCACTAGAAGAGGTAAATTGGCAGTAATTCAAGAGGCCTGGGAAAGCAGTGGGAGATGCATCACAGGTGGAGATTCCTGAGGCGAGTGGGGTGTAGGGTCCTGCTCCATTGCATTGGATGCAGGGCCAATCATTTGTTCTTATGCAGTTCACAGCTACATCGGGGGTGAATCGCCTCTAGCCATGGTAGCGGAGCTCAAGTGGAGTGATGATCATGAACTATAACCAATTATCCGTGTATGGTCAGCTCGGGATCTCAGGAGAATCCTTCTGATCATTTGCTTCACTGGTCGCAGTACATTGGTCCAATTCAGAGGCAACTTCCCTGTTCTCAACTGGGTTTCCTGCTCACGATACAGGCAAGAATTGCTTGTGGCCTCATTAGAAATATCAGATGTGGTGCCCCCCCCCCCCCCCCCACTCAACAAAAAATAATGCTCGGACAGAATTTTAACACTAGAGTGTGCTATACACATTCATAACATCAACACTTATCCTTACTTGCCTTCATTGTTCGATTAACCACAGTATTCAGCAGAAATTAATGAGCTGTTGATAATCCTTCCGTACAAATCCTAAAATGTCAGATACTGCCATATTTGATGCACCCCTATCGAATGAAGGGGGAACTCTGCTAGCATGTTGATGCGGCCAACATCCACCAGACGGTATGACAATCAGTGCTGGTTCATGGGGATACCCGCTATGGCGTTAATAGAACTCTGATGGAGCAAAACCTCCAAACCAAAGCCGATCGAGGACAGACTGAGAAAAAAACAATTCTTCTCCAACCCACGGTAGTGGAGTGCTAATGGAGCATCACACCAGATTATGGTAAGATATTGGCAAGAACAATACAGCACCATCTGGTCAAGAAAAGGGTATTTGTGAGTACCACGTCGCTGCTTTTCTAACAACACACATTTCTACTTCTATCTGCTACATGATATAACACATTCAATTCTGTTTCCTAATGATATTGTCTTGTTTTCCGCAGTGAGGAAATCGCGGTAGGAGAAGATACAAATCACACACCACGCTACAGCCCTGTGTTGTTTGAGTGGCGCCAGCATGGCTTTCACTGCCTTCAAGACGAAGCTGTCCAACTTCTGTAAGGTGGACCCCAGCATCCCGGGATGCCTGCAGCGCAGATTCCAGCGGCCAACCATTGCCTACTTTACTCTCAGCGTATTCCTGTTCCTTGTAGCCCTCAACGTGCTCAGTCCATACATGCCCAAACGCAGCTTCCCAGACACCCCGAGGCCCAACTCGTGCGATAACTGTTTCCCGTACACCTTCAAGAACCTCATAGAGCCCAGGGAGTTATGCAGACCCAAGGAGGAGGTGGAGCTTGTCATGTTGATCACTACGGTCCCTCAGGAGAAAGAGGAGAGGATGGCCATACGTGCCACTTGGTGTAACACCACGGCTCTGGGAGTGAGCACTGTGCGGTGTGTGTTCCTCTTCGGCGGCGGGTATACGAGGCAGACACAGCTGGCCCTGGAGGTAGAGGCCAGGAGGTACAACGATATCCTCCAGGAGGATTTCTTTGACTCGTACTACAACCTCTCCATCAAGGTGCTCATGGGGTACCGCTGGCTCATGCGGAGGTGCACGCAGGTGAGGAACGTGATTCGGACTGCGGGAGACAACTACGTGCATGTCCCTCAGGTGCTCGAGCTGCTCCGCACCAAGGGATCCCAATTGGAGAACTACATGTTCGGTTACTGCAGGTCCAATGTGATTGTTTGGCGTTGGCCTTTCCATCGATGGGTGGTGTCCTTCAAAGAGTATCCGAACGCCCTCTACCCGCCTTACTGCGTGGGCACCACCTTTGTGACGTCTTACAAACTCATGACCAAGATCGTGGAGATCTCCGTGAATGTTCCCTTCTTCCCCATCGAAGACGTGTACTTCGGGATGGTCTTGCAGCAATACAAGAATGAGTACCGCCTGGCTTACGTGTCCGGCTTCAGCACCCCACTGGTGAGTTGGTCCGAGCTGCTCTCATTCGGGAAAGCTCCGCGCTGCTCCTTCCCTCGACCGTGGTATTCTATCCATGACGTGACGCCTGCAGATATCTGGAGGGTGTGGAAGGAGTGTCAGAATACCAAAAGCGAGAAAGTACTCAGACTGAGTAAAGATGATGACGAGGATTTGAGACTGAATAACATCTACTCTGTTGAATTTTAACATCTTTCAGATGGTTAACTAAATTCACAAGTTAATGCGAAGTACCTATTCTTTGGAATTGTCTGATTCCTCTGCATTGTTCACTTGGTATATTTCTCAAGGGTATTTTGAATTACTTCACTCAGAAGTCAACAAGACGTGTTCCCTAGAATTTTACCCTACCCCAGTATAAATCTCCAGAGACTTGATATGGTGTGACTGTATGCCACGGTTATGCCATAAAATATTTGTATGTCATGGGTAACATGAGGTTAAAAACGTGTGTTATTTGAGACATTTGCTATATACGATGTCCATAGGGTTCCGAAACAACAGCACTTGGGATAAAAACTATAACATTTCCCTCACGACCTTGGCAATCGCGAAAGTAAGACGTCACTACCATGAAATGAAAATTTATGTGATCTTACGTAAAGTTATTTCCACCCCAAGTCCTAGTCACAAGGAGTATCGATATTTTCTTTTATGTTTGAAAACGTCATGCCATGGGTTGCGGTTTCTTTGCAAATAAAGGTGTGATACTTTGGAAAATTAAGTGAATGTGCACACCATGTGCTATAACCCTGTGGCACCCGAGTAGGGTATCCTGTGCCATATGTTTGTGTTTCTAGGCACTAGGAAATCGCTGGAGCTTAAATTATTTTCTATTCATCATGCTTTCAGTCTTTTGTTGTGTCATATTGTGAGTCTCAGTTATTCCTTTTGAAACTGAGATTGTAGTTAACTCTTTGTTGCTATGTGGTTAGAAATTATTTGTGTTTGTATCCTGTATTGAGCAATACTTCAAAATATAAAAAAATAAACAATTTTATTAATGCTCCCTTACAACCTGCTTCCAAATGACAGACTAAGTGTGCCTGATGTAGGTCTGTACTTGGGTCTTGAAAGAAGCAGTGAGGGAGATGACGTTACGTCATAACAATGCTTATTCATCTTGTTGTTTAGTCATAGTGCTACTCTCTAACGTTGGCTTAGGCTTCATTGCACCTAACTAATGCTTTGATATAAAGTTCATTTGAAGAACAGGCGAGGCCATATACACTTTGCCGATTCAACTGCACCCACCATGTCATAATCATACGTCCTCCTCGTTGCAAATTGTAGATGAGATTTGAAAATAAATGACCAGGCCAAAGAAAATTTCTAATGAATATTAATCTATTGATATACATGTAGTTGTCTAAACTGGTGGACAATATCATACTACCAGATAATCATCGCCTACTTTAGAGTATATGTTTTTGAAAAAAATACGAGACAATAGGTTTAGACCAAAAGAGTCGTTGTTGTGTATCCATAAAGGAAGAAATTGATATTTATATATTTAGAATATAGTATATATTTCCATGAACATTAACCATGAAACTTTCGCCATTCCATCATACACAATTCAGTTTTATGCTTATGTCAGAATGAAAATGAAATGGTGCAGCAAGGCCAATGAATGGCGTCAAATTTCACCGTATTTGCACCACCGCCATCACACAAACCACTGGATAATCATCACAGTCAATTGCTGTATAAGGTGTTATACAAATCTCCGATATACGCCAATGTTATATTTATGAAGGTTATCTAACCTATGTCTGTTTAACTTGGTATTATGATAATTATTCAACAGGAAAAGAGACACGCATAGGTTTGGGTGGAGATCTAAGCAGGAGAAGTTGTTCTACTTCTTTATTCACTTACAAGACAAATTTCTGTAGTACTGGAGCAGTACAAATACGCAGGGCTCTCTTACCAAACTAGTATCTACAGAATGAAACAAATATTCGATTATGCAAAGGCCCAGGAATACCTACATAAATGTTTTATAAACTCACTGTTCTTCTCTGAAAAGTGAGAAATCCTACTGGAATGATGATACACTTTAAATGTATGTACATGTACTACACAATATTAGACAAAGTTGGCGACAGGATGGGTTTTCAATTTTACTTCTTTATTTTGTTTATTATTTTGATATTTTCAAACATACTCACCTATGTGAAGGTGAGTGCACACATATGCACTGAAATATGAAACCAATCGTCATTACTAGTTTTGATTTATTGCAGGCATTCCACCGTTATTAACTCATGTAACAACCACAAAGTGGTGTATACATAGTGATACAAGCATGTATTGTTTTGTTTCTGTTATTGCCTTACTAATGTACACGAGTCTAGCTGCGGCATGATATTCCCATCTCACTCTCATATCTGCTCATCAGTCCATACGATGGCTTTTTTTTTCTTTTTAATTCAACGTTACGTTTCACGACATACAAAGTTCACCAGTCATGCGTGATCTTCCACTTTGATGGCATGATAGTTACATAATCGTATCAAGATCAAACTAGATCATTATTCCTGTCTGTATATCAAACAATGTTGCAATTTTTCCAATTGTACATGCATCCCATTGCTATGTTATTATACTGCCTGAATAATGCCAAATATCAAAGCGTGCCATTGTTTCAACATCATTTTCTAGTTGTATCTTAAACAAAACACATGTAATATGAGTTTTTACCAGGCCACATACTGTGTTTTCCGATTCAATGCGCTCAGATTTTGTGAGTGAACCTTGTGTATTCTAGAGATCCTATGAGAAAATATGCATTCAATATACCATTAATCTTTAATATGCATCTATAACGAATACATGCTTTCTATAAGAATGCAATGGTTTGAGAATGTACAATGGTAATGATGCATCCCAAATGGGAATTGCAGATGGGAAAATGGCATATATATTCATTGACGTGATACCGCTAATAAAATATCTGGTACCGATCATTACATTTTCTTTAGTCTGTACCAAATAATCAATGATAAAGCAATTTAAATGACTTTGACGGATTCTTTCCTTTTATTCACAGTTTATTCTATGTTCAATTTGAAATGATATTAACGTGTCTAACCCGGTTTAGTAAATGTTTTAATGTTATATCCGTTTTAACGATGATATTCCAATGGTTTTAACCATATCAGATGTTACGACATAGAAGTATCGCTGTATTATTAGAGGAAAAAAGAGGCCAAGTACAGGTCTGCCATCGGCATGAACGACATTTGAGAAGGTGTTATCTTATCATCATTTATCGAAAACAATGAAAAAACATTTATAGCTAGACAAAGCACTCTAGATCTATGTTACAAAGGAAAGCCAGAACATTAAATGTGGCAATCTGAATTAAGCTGACAGGTTTACATACCCACGAAACTAATGTTTATCACCTCAGCTGGTATGAAAGGTGTGTCCATACTCTCAAACAAGTTCTCCTTCAGTTTCCAGCTCCTAGTTATCATAATATACGGACACTGACTTCCTGTCGTTGTATGTAAAAAATACGCGGTGAAATCATTAATCTGATATATCCCGATGCTGGTTCTGGTTGATCAATACACCAACTATATTGACGTACGAAGACAGTAAGCCTTATCATATACATGTACATGTATAATAAAAATGGCAAGATTTGACCTAGTCCCATGCTGTCATACCCCGTACGTCTCAGTGTGATGTATGACTATAAATATCTCATAGGTAGCAGCGGGCAGTATGTGTAGGTAATGCGGTCATAGGTATATAATGATAACAATAATAAACATTCTATTACCACTCACTTTTAGCGTAACATCCAGGGTACTTTAGTGACAGGGCACCATTACTAAGGACTGTCATCGTTATACATCGTTTGATGACTAATTGTGGACACAGTATGGAATAGAGGAAAACTAGTTCCCGGGGAAGGAATCCCAAAGTGACGAGGTAAGGATGGCACAAGCTATTTACCGAGGATTTGTATATGAGAATATAAAGAGCCATTCCGGAATGAAAGATTTAGATTCTCCAAGTAAATTGGTAATTAAAGTATGTATTTATCGATATCTTTCAATAATTTGTCTAATGATGATCACCTTAACTTAAGATTGTAAGTTAATAAGATAAAATGTATATACCTTACTGGTACGTATTCGCATACCGTGTTTCATTCGATAAAAATATTCTTATTTAAATTAGCAGTACGTCATAAGTAGATCAGTAATAAATACATGGAGTAATTCAGCCAATCAGAATGTGTATTCAAAGTAGGGTGGTACATCATTTGATACCACCATACTCTACTGGTATATATCTAATACCAATACCCTAGCAGAGGTTGGTATTTATGTAATGTAGTGACACAGGTATATGATAAAGTCTAGAACATTATCGATATAAGGATGCTTAGTATAAGAACCATGGCACAATAATGTCAAATCAGAAAAGAAGTTGGTGTTTCTGCGATTTCACACCAGAGCATCATACACTGCATAGCTTTTTTAGACAGATTACTAATATAATCGTGAATATCGAACATGTCGCGAATGATTAGATCACATAAATTCTAGCTAAGCAAAACTTTCATTTGATGCTCACATGATATTCCCTGGTTCGATCACTTTGAGGTTTTTTTTACTGGTCAATTCCCATGGCTCTTTTAGCAGCTTCTGTTTATTTTCTGCACGAGCTGGAAAGCGGGAAAGATTGATATAACGATCTGCCTCGAGGCCAGGTTATCGAATTTTGACGAATTCTACTTTTTCTTTTTGCTCTTCATTTTCAGCATTCCTGCTAGGTGGCTATACGAATGCTGGTCTTCCCAGGGCAACAATGCAAACGTTGACCTAGTTTCCGGTTTGTCAATACGCAATATTTGATTTGGGGTTATGACAACCTGCAGAGCGTGAGTGATTAAGTGTTCGGCAGAGAGGAGAAGGGAGACTAATGCTATGTCCACACTGAGACACATGGCATTTCCAATTAGGCGAAGGGAATCGATTCATGTGCTTTTAGCGATGAAATTATATATGACCAGTCAGTGGCAGGGTAATATATATATGAAGCTAGTTCAACATTAGCGAAATGTCGTGACTCTAACGTTGATACTCCAAATAAAACACCACCTGTACCACTTGGTTTAATAATAACATCTTTACAAAAATTACTGTGTCTGGTTTTTATTTGTTATTTTTACTTCTGAATATGTATATTTATTATATATATTTCCATGATAATATATATGGCAGGGTAATACCATCAGGAGATGCATTTAAGGCCCACGTTAAAGAAATACTTTTGGCAATAGTAATTTCATCATCAGATGAACATGACATCTGATCATATGATCGACTATGCAATTGTTAGATTATATAGTGAATGACAAGCTGATCTTAAGATCTACCTACCTGAATATACATGTATGTCATTTGTACATGTCCATGTCTGTTCTGTGCTGTGATGTGATGTCCATTCTATTCTATATTAAGGTTCCTTATTTGTGACTCCAAAGTGGAAGATCACCCCTGGTTGGTGAACTTTTTTTTGTCGTAAAACCTTTATTGAATGAATGAGAGAAAGAAAATACATTGTACATGTAGATGGGCTTTGGCTTAGTTAGAAATCCGTATGATTTTTGTTTGCACTGTATTGATATTCCATTATCATGGCGACAGGTTTGGACTGTAAGCGTGCAGCATAACATTAGTTGGTACTAAATTTAAAAAATGTCAAAACTATAATGTTCGATAAGGAAAATGATGTCTGTTTCTGATTAAGCATCCCTATATAATATGTTGATTCCCATGCAAGCGTGGTGTTAAAATGTTTTAGGACAATCGACAGTTTAGCATAACATTAAGGATGCCAATAAAAGTATACACACAATCGGGCTTAAGATGCATTTTAAGATGTTTAACTGGCATGTTCACTGCATAGAAACATAATCTATACCATCTTAGAATTGGGGAAGGGAACACTGGGGTCTGCTCAATAATCTAAGCTCGTACGTGAAGACCCTTTTCTGTACGCAAACGAGATCCAGGGACGATACATGTGGGCCAACGTCATTTAACAGTTATGAACGAACTTCCGTCAGCTAGCACTGTCTTATTAGCGAATAGAGAATGTGCCTGAATATTCCTTAACAAAAACCCTTGTATGATGTCTCCTTTCTACCCTGCACTTTCGTATACATAAGTTATTCAACAGGCCCCTGGTTCCTGCCGCACCTGAGAAGTATGCCTGCCCCTGGATGCTAAAATCTATCGATTGTCATGAGATAACTTGTGTAGATAGAATTATTCAAGGGGTCAAAATATCAATAGTATTGGGCTACTATTGATTCCGCTTTATGTTTCAATAGTCATAGTAAAGGATATTAATTAAAAAAAAACCAACGTATGTATTAGTAAAGAAACCACTAAATCGATTTATACCACAATTGTATGGCCAACCATGGAATATTGTTCGTTTATTATTGATGGCTCCCTGAAAAGAAATGTCCAGTCTCGTCAGGCCTCACAGAATAGAACACTAAAGATTATTGATAGGAATAGAAATGGTTGTCCAAGTGTAAAAGAGATGCATAGGATGCTAGGTATTGACTATTTGGATAATCGAATGTGTATGCAATTATTGAACGTGATGTATAAGCAATATAAGACAATTTAGATCTTATTCTGTGCAAAACCAGAAGTCACAGCAAAGTTTAAGGTTACAGGTATTAATCGTAGCAATTACCTTCATAGACCATTTTATAGATGGCAGACTCTTTAGGACCAACTGACATACTCTGTCCAAAAAAGTAAAACCTACAAGTTCAAAAAAGAGATCAAGGCTATGTATTTAGTGTATGACTGGCGTTTATAACGCACTTGTAACTCCATTTCATCTCATTATTGCTTTGTACATTTATTCCCATATATCATACCTTACTGTCTGGCTCAAAGGATGTCATACATTTATTAAACTTGGATTGTATTCCTTCTTGTATAACCTACCTGCAGTGGAAGATCTAACCTCACGTTAGAACTGTTTTGATGTAATAAAAAAAGTTCCTTACTTCACCACCGGTTAAAGATCAAGCGTTTAATAAGGACAGGCGATCTAAACCTGATTTGTTAACTCGCTAGGTCGGGAGACAGACAATATATATCGCGTGTTTGTTTGTTTTTGTTTTTGTTTTTTTGTTTACCACTTTTATTTACCCTGGATGGTACTGAGCAGTGTGTGCTGATTTCAATGTACCTCTAGCTTTCCAGAAACTTACAAGTATTCATTTGCTTATATTGTTCTTCGTAGCATGCGAGATTTCACACATACAAGCGATAAAGGTCATATTTCAGATGTAGGCTACTCCAACTTTGGGATTCTGATTGGAGGCAGTGCCAGAGATTAGAATTTTGCCTTCTTTTTAGTTATAGTTAATTTGTTACCTGCGCACAAATTGTCAAGTTTGTTCAGATCTTGTTGGGGTTTGTGTTTGATTTCTTGGAGATTTTTGCCTGTTCTATACAAAACCATGTCGTTGGCGTTTAGTAAACATTTTGTTATACCCATGCCAGGTCCTTGTTCATTCACTTTTCCAAGTTGTTTACGTACAAGATAAACACTAAGAGGCGCAGGATTGACCCCAAATTCTTGAGCATAGACAGGAAAAAGCGAATAAAATAAACGATATATATTCTTATGCACTCAGTGTCTGCCATCATCTCAGATCTGCGTTACCAACCCAGGTAACTATGTAAAGGAGTAAAAAAAAATAGGAAAAAAAAACCATTGGTTAAGTAAAATGTGAAATAGGATTTTCCCAGCCTTATTATGGATCATAGTACGTGTCCGGACGTACACTGGCTGCCAGAGCTACACTACGTTAGCTCTGGTTGTGTTAAATCCAGGCCACCTTGACTCATATTGTATATTAAAGTATCTGTGACTCTCCCTTTAGAGCTTTTGTATGACCTGGACCTATGTTACGAGAGTAATATTTCTCACTCTTGAAGCCATTTTTACATACTCTTATTTCCTTTTGTGTGTGTTCTGAATAGAATAACCACAAAGGTAGTTAGTTCCTCTTAGTTGGAACAGAGTGGAGGCAGAGGTGGCGGCCAACCTAATCCGGACGCCCCTCACAGAGGCCCTGGCGTAAGGAGATGGAAACCAAGGAGGAAACATGGTGGCGACCCCATGCGGCACCGCCACTCTACACTGACTGGTGTGTCACCTCGCGACAGAATTAGGAACGATGGGCGTTTGGTCTTCAATTTCTAGAAAGCGCATTTTCTGTATCATTTTTTTTTACTTTCTTTATTAGTTGTGTAAATAAAGTTGATATGCATTTATCATTTGATATACAGGCCTTGGTGCACCCCTCTCATAAGATCTCACACTCTCTAAGTGGTATTCTATACTCTCAATATGCTCTATAGGAGAAGATTTTTTTACGAACTAGGCTTAGAGCCTTGAGAATTCACTGGCCTGTGTGCATCATAATCTCAATGATGCCACCTAGCAGGAATACTGTGTGCCAGTGGATTCTCAAGACTCTAAGCCTATTTCGTTAAGAAGTCTTTTCCCATAGAGCGTAGTGAGAACTTTGTACAGAATACCACTTAGAGAGTGTGAGATCTTATGAGAGGGGTGCTTGATTCATGTAATGTTCAGCATGAAATACAAGTACTACCTCCTGCTAGGGGTGTAGTACTAATAATGTTCGGGCACATTGTGACGTAGTGAATAAGCTATGAATCGATGACTTAAGAGAATAAAATGGCGTTTTCTCATAAGTTTTAGGCATGTGATAATAAGGACAAGTAGTGGCTGAACCGTAGGGATTCTGTTCTGGGCCTTTTGTAAAATAGATACGTCTCTCCATCTCCAGTGCCGGGATATATTTCATGTAATACAAAAGACCTCGGCAAACCATCACTATGGGCTCAGTAACTAGATTTTCTCTTACTACTCCACCCAAGGTAAGGAAGGCCTTTCTTATATTTGTCTCCTCTAGTTCCTTTATTTCATGCATTGGTTTTATTGTTTATTCAGTATTTAACATTTTTGGTTCAAATTTGAATAACATCCTTCCGCTTAAGCATTGCCATAAAGCGAAGTGTTGTTCGTCTGTTGGCCAGTGGAATTGTTTAATATCGCTCAGTCTTCACTTGAACAAACTATTACAAGTACATGTAATAAGAGAAAACTTAATTCCTGAGGCCATAGGGATGGACTTCCGAGGTCCTTTGTCCCATAAAATGCTAGGGGTGCAGTATAAATAATGTTCGGACTCACTGTGACGTAGTGAATCAGCTATGAAGCAATGATTTTGTAAATCAATCGAATGGCTTTCTTTCTTTAATTTTAGGTATATGATTTTTTTTTTATTGGACTTCGCATACAGAGAGTATCGCGGTCTACCACCTATACCGAATAATGATAGGAAGACGTAGTGACTCGGCCCTTTGTACCATAAATACGTCCCTCAGCCTCTGGCGTCGGGACGTATTTAATATGGCATAAAAGACCGGAACGGCCATTCCGTACGGGCTCAATAACTAAGTTTACTCTTAAGACATTGCATTCTATTGTCATATTGCAGTTAACGTTGCGGTCGACTTGAAACTCATTTTTTTATTTCAAGGTTCTTTTACTCATCCATATGTACATATCGATCACATTATGTCATACCCGAAGGTAAGATGGTGACAATATCAGCAAACACATGTCTCACACACTGCTGATGAGATGAGGTACTGACAAAAGAGAGACAACACGAGTGTCGGACAAGTGGTTTTTATTTTTCTATATGACTAACTGCGGAGAAAGACTAGCCCGACAGGGGATATCACAATGCGTGGTTCGTCGTCAGGGCACCAGGGAGCGCCACCGACGTAGCCGTATTTTTGTTCTCTCTTTACATTTTTTTGGCAGAGGGAGAGTATAAAGTGCAATATGCATAGGATTATTGTCAAGGTGTTTCTTAGTAAGGGCTTGATTCCATATTTTAATGTAGGAATAGACTTGAACCCAACGAACCCAAAGGTAAGAATTTAAACGCTTTATAACGTTGTCGGTAATTTCAGGTTAGTAAGGTCGGGAAAGAGACGGGGCACAGTGAACACAGCGTGGAGGGAAGACATCGGTTTCGTTTGAAAAGTTTTAAAAACTAAATAAGATCAGTTTAAACCTTCAAAGTTCAACCTTTAAAACTGAATCTGCAGGCATGGCCCCAAAATGGCATGATCAATAGCGAATCGAGTTAACGCAAATCTTTACATTAAACACGCTCTTGATAATCTAAAACATATTTTATATATTCTTTCACTTTTGTTTCTCTCTCTTTAAGATTTGTCATCCGTTACGTTACTTGTTTTCGAAACGTAGCTCATATTTCATAGCTACTCCGGAGAAAAGGGGAAAAAATAAACATCATCAGAAGTCTGGCATCTGCGCCCCTTCTCTTCCGATCTTATCATCCAATCAGACCGCGCCTGACGCTTCAGCGCGGTCCTGCATCACATCTTGGTAGTTCCTGGCCCGGCCGATGGGTGGCGGGCCGTGTTTTCCCGCCGTTGGCCATCACAGCTGGCTGAGATCGTCTGCGCAGTGGCGCGTGCCGGAACCGGAAGCGGCAGTGACCACCTGGTACGAAAAGCCTGATGGCGGCGTGCGCAGCTCCGCCCGCCTAGAATCAGTCACGTGATTTCATATCCTCGTCTTCTCATTGGTGACTTTCAATCGTTCTTCTGCTTGAGTGACGTTAGTGATTTAACCGGAGCTGTTGTTGTTGTTGCCGCTGTTGACGTTGTTGTGGTTCCGTTAGGACTCTTAGATTGTTGAATTCCGCTTCCCATCGTGGACTTTTCAGCAAAACCCAGTGGTTTCTCTTGGCCTTTTCCTTTATGAACTGCTGTTTTTTCTGGTGGTAATTTCGTAGTTGATCTGTCCTCCTTCTTGACCTCATGTTCTTCAACGTGGAGAATTTCTGTGAAGTAACCGGAAGTGAAGCGGACGCCAGCTCCGTCTGTCAGCTCGCCGTCCACCTCGCACCCCTGAAACAGCACCGACGACGAGCAGTGCGCAAGCGCCAACAACAGGAAGCTGAGCACGCACGCCGCTAGCGGAGTGATATCCCACGCGCGGCAGTAGATGGGAAAGTAGTCCGCCATGATGTCGTACACCATCCACAGCCCCCTCCACAGCAATATGACGCCCACGTTAGCCGATGTTATGAAAACATTCTCGAACGCCAACCGGAGCGGTTCTTTTTTCTCCCTCTCGAGATTCCGAGAGATGTCTACCGCTGCTTGCTGGAGTAGCATGAAGAGAAGGCAGATCCCACTGCCCAGCAGGAGTGACGTCAGCATAGACAGCGCAAAGGACGACGGGAAGAGGGCGGCGTCCGCACAGTTCCAGACGCCAGCCCAATGGAGGTGAACAAACGACATGACAACACCAACGGTGCCCAGGATGTCCGCCGAGCTCTCAGCACTCAGGTCGGGCTGCAAGAGAGAAAGCAGATGATTGGTTAGTCAAGGTCACGTGATGCATTAAACACACATCTGGCAAGTTCAGATTGGTACATTTATTATATACCCAAGCAGTATATTTGATAATACAGGTTTTGCTGTTCAGCGCCGCCTAACGGCCCACTGTCTAGTAACACGGCCGCTCGGACAAACATGTCCGAGTCCGGGCCCTTGCCCATAGAGACACACAGTAATCACACCTAAAGTGTGAACGGTGGGTGTGATTACAGGGGCGTTGTTTTTTGACAGATTAAGTTGTTGTTGCAAACTAGGGTATTTTATCAACGAGTCCGAGCTGTCTAAACTGTATAGTTGATAATTATCTTGGTTCTAACTTGGAAAAAGATAAGCATATTATGGCTAGGCTTGCCAATGTATTAGTGTGTATTCAATTTCGGTGATCCTATGTTATCTATGCTATATCTAGAGTATTATTGAGGCAATATGCATGTATGACATGCTAGAGTTGAGCTGGAATACCATAGAATACAATGCAATTGTTATTATTTCTCTGGAAATAATATACACAGGTATTATGAACGTATTACGCTCATGCACTCAGTGTTCCAGTGCTAAAGTATACGTTGCCAGGTGAATGTTTGGCTTCAGCTGTAGCGTAGCTAAGGAGATAAGGTGCGACACCGGCCTACGGAAAAAGGCCTATTACGAACTGCTACTCCCTGTGCAGTATAAATTGTATACTGAACCCTGTGCACTACATTGTTATACTGAACACGTTGAAACATCAGCAGTGTGTGGGCTTTCACTTGACATGTCTTCTATGCTAATACATGTATGTGGTAAGATGCTTAAAGGTGTTTACGTCATGAGGCAGTAGGCGGTGGGATGAGTCCCTGTTTTTCCGGAAGTCATTAGGGTTTTGATACTTTGAATCATCAAGTCAGTAAATGTTGGTCTTAATGACTATCTTCAAATGGTGATTATTAATTGTTGGGCAAGTGGATATCACAAATATGTTACAATATCAAAGGGAGGGCTTACATAGTCTTCAACAAGTTTCGCAATGTAGCTTGAAATGTTACAAATGAAGAAAAACGCAGATAAAAGAGAAGGTGGAGAGCCTAGGTCTGACCAGTCTGTGGCTGTCAGGTGGGTGAGGCCGCTTAGATCGGTGCCAACAGGCTCACCTTTCACCTTCCACCAGCCTGAACTCTCAACCCAGACAGCTACAACCTTTGCTGCCACTGTACAAAGGTTCATTGAGATGCCTGTGTCTGAGACTTAATGTCCGGACTGCCCTATGCTGCCATACTGAGCCACTCCGTTCTGTGCACGTATTCTATACAGCTCAGAGCTGCTATAGGATGACAGACTGTCCGATATCTGCCATTTTGATTATGCAACAATATGTAATGTCATGTAACCGTACTGCATACAAACTATCCCTTCACTATCTGTGTGCTATTCACTGTAATATTGAGAACAGAGCAGGGAGCCAGTGTCTCAGGGTCTTAGAGGCATGTCCAGCTGACCATGACCAATCAATCAAGACCAAAATACCTCAACACCCATTGGTGCTTGATGTGTTTGGATCCTAGATAGACAGTTACAGAAATGGCAAGTTGACTGGGTGCAAGTGGATTACAGAAAACTATCCATAGTCTAAATCTAACTCAAACCTTTTAATTGTTATTCATTTTGACTACACGCTCATTCATCTATGATGAACATACTATTAGCTCCTAGTTTATAACTACATGACCCTTATCCATTCTATCCCTTTCTACTACCATTTCGCAGTACTGTTGTTATCTCATTCTCATCCCAAGGCTTCAATTGATAGTTATCAGATGCTGTGGCTATTTAAATATCATTACCTGTTTACTTTTATCTACCAGATTATAGATAGTAGACAACTTCTCCAAGTGAATCTTTGTCCCAAAAAAATCAGATATTGCAGTAATGCAATTCTCATTATTGATATGCTTGTAAAAATGAGTACAATACAAACTGGCTTGTGTAACGTGAAAGAAATCCTGGCAGAAAAGGTCTGCTTCAGCATGTGCTCTAGTTGAGCCCTAGGGAGAGAGACCTGACATTCAAAACCTATACATGTAGGTCTGTATTGCAGCATCCCCCAGACCAATAGTTTTCGTGTGCAGACGTTCAACCGCTCTTAAATATATAGCTGACGATATGCCCCACATTAGATCTCATCTTTTAGATACCAGTATTTATTTACATATATATATATCTCTAAGGCAGGCAGAATTAACTTTCATTGTAGTGTGTGGTGTACGTGGCTTATGGCGTCCGATGGCCTATTTCCGTTTATGCTGCAGGACAATTAATTTTGATGGCATGTGCACGGACTTGTTATTCAAGGACCATAACCCGTTCTATGTCTATACACATGTTCTCTCAAACAATGGGATATATATAAAGATATATATATATACCTCAAAGTATGTATATTCAACAAAACATCACAGTTTTTTTGTGATGTTCCAATTACAACAATTAAGAAATTTGCCGTCTATACGCATGACCTTCCGTAAACATGAGGCCGCAGAAGTTGGCCTTGAACGTGATTATCTAGTGACGAGGGGAGACTGGACTCCGGGTGGACTCCAGGGTAGTGAGTGACTATTTCTGTCCTTGACATGCCTTGCTTTATTCACCTCCTAGCACGCCCACCTCTACATACAGCCTTTCACCTGTGCCCATTCCTTCTTACATATACTCTATACATTATTCCATTTATGCCTTCAACTTACGTTCTTGTTAGACAACGGTAGATAACGTATCAACCGATTAAATATGTTGCACTTCGAGGAAATTAATATAGAGCCCAGTAAAATATTTCTTTGGTCTTCATATACACTTATTTCATTAAAAAAAAACGCTAGATCTTTAATGTTAATTTTATTGAACACCTCCAGATTGCAGCATACTGAAGGTCTCTGCTCCCGACACTGGGGTTTAAGAATTATAGTCTGGTGTTGGTCTTATCCTAGATACGTGTAGAGGTTATGGCAAGACTACTCTCCCACAAATAACAGGGCATGTATCCAAAGGTAACGCCGGCAGGTAGAGGTTGATTCACCCCTGGTCTATGACGTCATCAGGCGGTAAACACCTGTAAACAAAACACTCACATCCCTCTAGCTCGTCGACAAGCTGCTGCCGAGTGAATATCAAGCGCTGATTCCACCACTTCTCTTTTTCTGTACATGTTGAATTTGAGTCTGGAATATCTTTTTTAACTGTGGAGAGCTGGTTCACTTATTTGTAGGGGTGTGACAGGATACAATTAGTTTTTGGGTTCCAGGATAATGGGTAACATATTACCGATTCCTATTTTCGTTTGTTTATGTGTATATATCTGCTGCCTGTCTTATGAAGTTTTCAAGTATTAGAGGTTGTTATCTTTAGTTCATCTTCCTTGAATATACATCTATGTCAACAGTATAGTCATTATGATCGCCGAACGTCTATGAAATACTACCCGCTGCTAGGGGTGCAGTATAAATAATGTTCGAGCTAACCGCAACGTATGAATTTGGGAATATAATAACAAGAAACCGCCTTTTGTACCATAAATACGTCCCTCCGCCTCCAGGTTCGGGACGCATTTATTAATATGGTATAAAAGACCTTGAACATCCACCTCTCTGGGCTCAGTAACTATATTTTCTCTTACTACAGGGGATGAGCGCTTAATTACATAAATTATGTTTATCAAAACAAGCTGAAACAACTTGTAAGTCATGTGTTGTTGTTGTATAATACTGTTATTGGTCAAAGCGGTGTTAGCCTTCCAGTTCACAAATTCCTCTGTGTGACTGAATGCGCAAAGGAAACCAGGACGTCGTTTTTGGAATACCATAAGACACTATTCCTGGTCCAGGAATGACAGGGTTGCCAGAAAACATTCCGCTACATTCAAAGAGCGGGGAAAAACGCTCGGAAAATGTGGAGGTTACCGGTGAATATTTCACAATAATGTCCAGAAACTTCTCGTGTAAATCTAGTACTTAAGCGGATTTCTGTTGGCATTTGATTCTTGCATCGCAGGTGTATTCCTTAATCGAGTCACAGATCAGTAAGTAGCAAACTATACTTCAATTAATCTATAGTCTCATATACCTACAGATAAGTTGCAGTTAAGGTACCAATGTTGTATTCCAGTCTTTAGGTGAGTCAAACCGTGCACCAACTTCCACCGATTCATCACGATATACCTCCCGATATACAACTATCAGAAATAGAAAAAACCTGGTGTGTCTGGAGGTCCCCGGAATGTGTAATCGTAGCCTATTTTACCATTACGATTTTACCATTTCTAATCGTAGCCTATCGGGAAGTATGTAGCAGAGCATCGGCGTTGTACAGTTGTATCCACTGAGTCACTCATCGGGAAGGTGTGTGGCGTGTGGGATCTGTATTGACACGGTGCTTCACTGACTGAAGCACTGCTTTTCACCCACTACATTAGGACAATTACACATCCTAACTCAGTTCATTATATATAGATGATGATTCATGTATCGTCCTGTAAATTGCGGATAATTAGAAATTGTAAAAGATTTCGATAATTTGGGTGTGGACAACCTAGCACTCCCATAACAACCCCTCCAGAAGGACAGCGCACAGAGGGACGCACGGGACGCTCCAGGCCGGTTTGAAGTGCTTCCCTTTCCTCCTCCACAAATCACTCGTGAATATGGGGAGAGCGTCCGCACAAGACACTTAACTGAACATGACAAAGAAGTCGGACCAACAGGGCACCCCAGAGATACTAGTTATAGACCCACTGTTAGAGAGGGACCAAATTTTCTCTGGGATAAGAGAAGACACTCCTAGACATCGTGGAATGTCTCCCAGGTACCTTGGATGGTGTGTTGAGTTTGAGTTTGGCATAATTTCTCAAAGTTCCAAGCGTGGCCTAAGCGCTTACAAGAAATCCAGAATAGACACTCCAGAGGTTACTTAACTCCCGATTATCGCCCCGGCTAAGTAAAGGTTCCGCTCCCGACTGGCCGGCCACACCACAACCGCATGAAGCGCATGAACTCTGATAAGCTAAATCATTGGTCGGAGATATTACTATGAAGCAATATTTCTCATATATATATATATAATTTTGTTGGCCATTCTGGAGATGGCTGCATTGACTAGCTTGTTGTGTCCCGGCTTCACCCACTGTCTGCACAAGCGCTCCTCCCAGGGACCTCATCGGAATTGCGGCCATTGGCCCCTGCCTGAGCCTCTACTAACCTACTTCAGAAAAATGGTGGGCGTTACCTGGCCTAGTATATGTGCAAGCATATACGCCAGGCTTCCAGGCTAGCATTGCAACGGCTCCTCAGGTTGCACCCCAGGTGTGACTAAAAGCGGAGACACACCAAGCAAGAAACGCACTGATTTCCAGAATCGCCAACATAAAATGGCATATAGCTATTATTTCATAGTTCACCTGAATATTACTTCCAAGACGCTAAATCATCGATGGGAGGTATTATTCTGAAATGATAATACACATACTTGCCATTTTGTATAGGCTTCCGACACACTCCGACATGGCTACGATAAAGGTGGGCTCCCACTACACCGACACACTCCGAAAGTGCTACGATTTTGCTGCGATAGAAATTTTCAAACGTAGGCCTATTGGAAGGGCTCTGTCGGAGTGTGTCGCAGTGTGTCGGAACGGGTTTTGTTAGAATAAAAAGTGATGCCATGCCACCACATAAGAGGTGCGCAAACGCGAATCTCAGGGAAAAATTAACAATATCTTTTTAAAACTCTTACTAAATAAAGAAATACATAATTTACTCTGATCTACAAATGAAATAATTTCAATATGTAGGACATATTTTATAGATCTGTTCTTGGATTTGTACAAGAGACTATTGGAGATATAAGAATCAAACGAGATATAAAAAATGAAAGCTCATTTACATATAAATATTAATTATCAGCAAATTATCTAATCGCAATATTTACTCTTGAATTCTCCTTTTCGTTGATTCCTTTTTACTTATTGGTTAAATGATGGTATGGGTCACACACTGGGGTGAATCGTCACTCACCAACCAGAAGTTTTTCTGGTATATAGGCGTTATATGGCATTATCACTCCCTTATATCATGACCGATTCTGTCAGAAGGCCTCCGACACGGCTATTCTATCGGAACTGGCTTTTGGCAGCTACATACATTTTCAAATCGTAGCCCTGTCGAAAGGGCCATGTCGCAGTGTGTCACAGTGTGTCGGAATGGGTTTTGCAGAAACCCACTGTACTGACACATGCCACGACATAAGGGGTGAGCCAACGCAAATAATATGAAGGTGTAAGTGTGTTGGGAGAGGGTGAATAGCTTATAGCTCATAGTTGAGAATACTCCCGTCAAGGATTGGTCTACGAAAGATCGAACATGGGCCCACTGCTGCGATAAACCCGTCCCTTCTGACAGAAAATGAGATTCTGTTTCGGAAGTTTGTCGGAATGCTTGTCGAGAGCTCAGTGCGTTCCCGGTTTCAGGACTTTGGTTTGGTTGTTTACATCAACCATTTCTCAGATCAGAGAGGAAATGAATCTAAAGCACATCTAGAATATAGTGTGTAATTAGTGCAGACTGCATTATATTTTAGGAACCAACGCTTTCTTCACAGGCAAAATACACAGTGGTTTGCCCATTTCCCATCCTGATTATGTGTATTATAATTAGAGTACCACGAAAAAAGTGCCAGCTGGTATTCTATCGTGTTGGGAACCGCCAGTTGTTGTACTCAATATGTGGGTGTAATGTTACCATATCATCAGATAAGGACACACATTCCACATTCATGTACATGTATATCAAACGAACCCCTTCCTTCCCTGATTAGTCAATAGGTGTTCGATGTGTTTGTGTATTGTTTAACATGTAGCAGTAGCTATTTCTTTGCAAGCCTACAAGTGACGCGATTCTGTCTCCCTGTGTTTTTCAGTTGCTGACGCTTGCTGTATACCTTGTACCGTATCCCTCTACAGACAGTCACTCAGCGCCACAAACAGCGTTAGAGATGCGGATAGAGGTGAACCAGCTGCAACAACAGATACCCGTTTACAGTGGAAACGAGACTCAGTGCTGTACCTATGAGCTAAATAAAGAAGCACCTGCTGTTATAAATCTCGCATATTATGCTGAACAATGTTGAATTATCGCTATGGGGTATGAAGGAAAAATATTTTAGACATGTAGCCTGTGAAAAATGACTAAAGGGGTCTAGGGTTTTTGCTCCGGCACCTTGTATCTTTCCCTTGTTTCTGATGATTCATTGGTCAACGTAGGATCCATTTCACGAAAGAAAAACTTAAACCTTGAGCTTTCAGCATGGCAGGAAAAGTAAGACTAATAACGCAAAAGGTAATTATAATCTCGGACATTACTCATAGAGATTATGGCTTGCTGCATGTCACATCCATGTAGGTAATTGGACATCAGGGCAGACCGCCACAGTCATCCAAGATATGTGTCGGATCGATATAAATTTATCTAATGTTCACGCGAGTACGAACATTTCACTTGGGCAACATACTTCCCCGTCTATACGACCGATAAAAGTTAGGTCTGCAGTGATGGCCGTGTGGTTAGTGAGATGTTAACCCTTTCAGGGCGGATAATGCCTTGAGGCATTCCCCCGCATAGACCTGAGAATGCCTTGAGGCATTCCCAAGCGTAGACCTGAGAATGCCTTGAGGCATTATTTATGAAATTTAGTAATATTTACTATTTTCAATTATTAATGAAGAAATAATCGAACAATGAATATGAAACTTTCAGAGAATATACCTATGATATAGTATTTAATGATATTTGGTTAAACAAATAATATAAATAAGGGTGATGTGTAATATCACGTGATCTAATAATAGAATTTGGATTTAGACATAAATGGGCCCGTCCCCTGGCATTATACCAGTCCAAAGTACCCGCCACGACCAACAGGGCTCTGCCACAGACCCCCGTCTTTAAAGGGTTAATGTGAAGGCTATGATCGCACCCCTCTCATAAGATCTCACACTCTCTAAGTCGTATTCTGTACTCTCGCTACGCTCTATGGAGAATAATTCTTAACGAATTAGGCTCAGAGCCTTGGGAATTCACTGGCCTGCCTCCCGTGCTAAAGACGTACATCAATGCAACCAAAGATTCCTATAATCTCAATGATGCCACAGCGGAAATACTGTGTGCCAGTGGATTCTCAAGGATCTAAGCCTATTTCTTTAAGAATTCTTTTCCCATAGAGCGCAGTGAGAACCTTGTACAGATTACGACTTAGAGAGTGTGAGATCTTATGAGAGGGGTGATGATTGAGGGTAGCAGTCATTGGGCCATTCTCGGGAATGCCTCCTTGTGCAAAACACCAACGAAAGACGTAGTTCTTACACTAGTCATCAATTACCATCCTTGAGTGAATCGGTATTTTTATCTCTTTTCTTCTCTTCTGCGAGGATGTACTTGAAAAGCTGTTTTTGTGCTAGTTAAAAGGCAGGTTTAAACTGATTCTGCAATGCTTTTCTCCCTGGAATCTTTGTTTCATTTTTGAATGATCGCAATAAGACATAGAGGCATTTTCATTGCAGTTTGCTCTCCTCTATCTTGTTTAAGATCATTACGCCTGATAAAATTATCACTGGATAAAACTAATCCACTGTTCTGGTAGCACATTTCTCCAATTAAATGTATCTGAATATAGTTCTTGGCCTTGTAACTGGTTTACATGTGTCTGTTTACAATTTTGCGATCTTTTTGTAACCAACACAATACAGGAACTCTCTAGACAAGTGGTTGTTGTACACATATAGATTTATATCATCCACGTAATAGAAAGTGTCTATACTAAACCTATAGGAACTCTGTATGGATGGCGCATAATACGGATATATTGTATGCCACGGTACGAACAAAAAAAAGTGCATAACCAAAGTTAATAAAGTTGGATAAAGGTGTCTAATGAATGCAATATATACGTAAACTAGTTTCAGAAAAAAAGGGCCTTATATTTCTTGGAGTTCACCCTTCGTAATATCTTCGTGTACGCTCGGATATTACTACGTGTCTGGTCCTCGGAGATTACGGTCGCTTGCATCTGAAACCAGTTAATATTGTTATATCCCACTATTCGTTTATATCTACAGTTAAACCTGTCCAGGTAAAAAGATCTCCAAGCTCTTTCTGCAACTTGGCAAGTTGCCCATGTGCTGACTAAGTATGTATGCTAGCGTTAAACAATGGTGGTAGCCGGAAGTGACTTCCTGTTTATTCATAACGTGTCCGTCATTCTTTACACATGACTATTCTCTGTTTCAAATATTTAGATGGCATATAGGACTGAATGATTACTGTTATCATAAACATATCAGAATTATATACTCTGCCTTTCATTCTTTCACGTCAGTGGTGGCTTTTCCTCACACATAACGAAAAGGAATTTAGCCCAAACATTTATGAAATTGATATAGGAACCTGGGTCCGTTTATCAATCTAGAATCATAAATGAGGGCCCTTTTCTATACCTCGATCATTTAGTTAGCCCATGGCCAGTGCTTCAATTCGACTATGATTATGGCATTACTGGTAATCTAGTCTCCATATTTTTCCCATTAAGTCTGCAAAGTTTCTTTACTGGTAATCTGTTTATTGACATGTGTTTGATATTTAGCAGATTTATACTTTCTAAATCGTAATACTTTTCGCGATTGTAGTTCTATTTTTTTTTTTTATACAAGATTCTCCTAGTAATTTTCTATTAAAGTAAATACGCCCTCCAGACATCACTAAACTCTAACATTTCCCCGGGTACGTAGAGGATCCACTCCTGGCTGGCTGACCGCGCCTCGGCCGTCTGTTTCCCGATAAACCACCGTTTTCCTATTTCCAATTAGAGAAACTGAATGTAATAACGCATGTACATGTAGAAATATCTAAAATGTTCATTTCTGGCATAGGAATTCTGATTTGAAGATAAGTAAAAACCTATTAATTAACTTCGCTAGTTGTGGGATATGGGTCAAGAGTCTATGACTGTACAACGACGTGAACCAGCTAACAAAGGATCTTGTAAACAGACTGAACTATGAGATTATGGTCTTTGTACCTATAGTACTCTTTCCCTTGTTACGGAGAAAAGTTTCATTGGTCCTCACAATTTCCAAACCATTATCTAAGAAAAAATGTTTCATAACTTTATAATTGAGACTACTCGTTGCTTAACTGTCAACATTTAACCTGGAATCCATATTTTATATGTTTTGAACTGAATATCTTTTACAATTTTGTCCAGATAGTCTACAAAGTATTGTACATCATTATGAGGTGGCCTGTAAACTGATGTTATTATCATTGATGGTTCATGTTAAACATTCTATTCGTTTTTCATAGACAGTGAATTGATTTGATATTGTAACATACGGTGCATAGATATCACAAATATAAAGTGCTACTCCACCTCTATTTGTTTAAAATATTCCATCATTTCTCAAATAAAATCCCTGTCAAGTTCCACGTAATAGCATAGTATATCTGTCGCGAAGCCAAGATTCTTTTATAGTTAAAAACGTAAACATTAGGAAATACAGTATGCAACTTATTCAATTTTGTATACAACCTATGAACATTAGCTGTACCAAATATGGTGCCCTTTTTCATTCAAATTCCCTTGATTAATATAGCCCGTAAACACATTACCAGTCAACTTATTAATTTTGATAATATATCTTCCTTATTAAGTCGGTATTATGATTCATTATCCTATACAGTTGAAAAAGCTCTGTGTAACAGTAAATATACAGTTTTTATGCTTAGTGGCATGTACTGTTCTCCTCCTGTTTGCCTTTAGAAGACTAACAAATGAGACAGTGCCTATCCGAACAAAACTGACTCCACTCTAGTTGTAACAGATTATATAATATATTTTTTATCATCTATTGGTTTGCTTAAATCACTCCCAAAGGGCCAAGAATTGGTCTTTCTATATCGTCACTCAGAATACGGCATATATCTCAGGTTGGTTTTCTGCTTGCCATTCCTTTGCCGGTGTAGGCGATGCAATGTAACGGATTATTGTTGGTCATATACATAATCTAAGACTTACAACCGCAACTACTACAAAAGTGCCTAGCTTTACTCTATCAATGTATGTCTGCATCTTCAACACAACCCCTTGTCTCGATTAGATACAGCCTCAATTCTCTACGGAACTTCGTTCGAACGCAAGATTGACAAATTCATTTGCTCCAAAGGCGAAGCTCAAATAAGGCAGCATTTCTTTTAACCCTTCCCTTATCAATTACATTTATAATTTCCTGTTCACCTACGAGACTGCCATAGGTTTATATAAAGCAAATGTAGAGTTAGGTTCCTAAAATCAGGAGCTAGTAAATATCGATCTTAAATTTTTCCCGAATTCCTATTGCCACATTCCAGAACTAAGTCCTATGACATGAAATTGCATCGCTATTTTTCAAAATCCACCATTCTGTCCCCCTTTATTTTTAATATTATCCACTGGCATGTGGAGGTAATTTTTAAGACCTACAGTTGTATCCAAAAGTTCTGGTGACCCTGAAGTTCAAGCCTCGTTTTTGCATGGCTGTATCCACAGCTCCATCTACCGGCATGTGTAACCCCTGCTTCCGGTGAGATGGGTGTGCAACGTCTCCTGCCGGGGATTCCCGGAACTAAAAAAGACCTCTGACTTCCTTTCTTATCTGCCTGCCACATACAAACCGAGTATCTTGATCGTTCCCAGTAGCCACCACCTTGTCTCCAGTAGCCACCACAGCCAGCACTGGAGAGCACTGGTTTTTACGGCCAATGGCAGATAAGTTATTTTCTTCCTATATTCAATTTTTCTCAGACGTTGATAATGATAATACATCGTCGCAACACTATCTATTAATTATTCCCTATCTTAATGTCCAACTGAATACCTAATAAGAATTATATTTCACAATCAGGTTGTCTGTTTTTTGTGGACTATAGCAAACAACTTCATAATGATAATAGTAAGGACACCAGTAGATTAGTGGAAATACAGAGAACATATACCAGTTTGTCTAGGATTTTATGCAGCTAGGGAAAAAATCCCATAATTGATGTATTGATTATCCATATTCGAGAAATACTCCAGACGTCCAGACAGTTTCGCCTCAACACCCCCACCCTACTCTACGTGCAGGTCTATGTCTAAAAATCTTTATCTCACCCTTAGTATTTTTCTCTCCATAGACTTAACATTGGGAATTCGTATCCAAACGCCCATGAGATATTTAGAAAAAATATCCAATCGGGGATTATGTCACAAATGTCAGTCAATTAGTAAATGTGAAGGGCGAGATAAATTCAGAAACCTATTCAAGTTTAGGTCAGAGCTCGATCCCATCTTGTTTGAATCGCTAGGTAATTCATGTGGCTTCGCCTTATGAATTACTACGCGATTCAAACCTGATGGGATACAAGCTCTGACTCTAAACTTCCATAGGTTTCCCCTATAGTAACTAGTTCTCACCTCCTATATCTCTTTAGCAGTTGATAATTCTTTCATTTCTAGAATTAAGTTGATAAAAGTATAGATGTACTTTAAACAGATCTGGGGCTATAACCATAATGGAGGTTGGAGGTGATCAACTGCAAGGAAATGCTGTTTATGTACTATTAGGCCCGGCATCCACATACTACGATAGCAATTCAAGACTTCCCGATGCACAACAATGCATAATGCCAAAAATCATAGACATTCGGAAACGTCTTTATCTTACACAAACGTCTAGACTAGGACCATCGGGGTGCATCGTAATCCTATCTTCAATAATAACATTTCCTATATACTTATATGGTCGAACACTATGGTTATACCACGCTACGGGGGTGGAATAATTCATGTTTACTACCCAAGGCTGACATTTACTACCCAAGGTCAACATTTAGAACAATCAGATCTTCTCTCACAAAATTCATATGAAAAGCTGCAGTGGGTAGAAAACATAGAGTGTCAAGTTACTCGATGAAGTTGGATCTGGCTTCACTGTTGATGGCGGGTAAGCAGATAACACTATTTATCATTATTAAACTACATTTGAAGGTATATTGGAAAAGGGAAACCAAGTTTCCAGGAAGAGAAAGTCAAAGTTACTCTGTTAGTCCCGCAAAAAATTACTGCCTGCGGCCAAGGCCTTGGGCAGTAACTATGACTTTCTCTCACCGGAACATAGTTTCCCTGAAATATATCTTCCATTTGTCCAATCAGCGGGCAGATACTTTCCAAATCAGTGACTTAATGAACTCTTACTCTCTGATACTAGTAATTCCCATACTGCCCGTTCCTATACTGCTCGGGAAGGAGAGGGGGTGCCACTACACTTCTTACTGCCCCTTGGCAAACATCCAAAGACATACCAGCTCCCTCCCGTCCCAGCACGGCCGATTGGACTCCTACCCCACATCCACAACCCCACCCCGCGACGTACCTGTGTAAATACCCCCGACGCAGATCAAGAGTTGCAGGGCTTTGGTGGTCGACACCACAGCGATGATATGCTCTCACTTATCTGGGGTTCTTTTTTCTTGCAGGGTGTCGTGCAGGGGGATCTGTTTATTTGTGGGCCGCCTCAGCACGCCATCCCCGGCGCCAGCCAAAGAGCTCGGGGAGGCCCCGAATGAACCCGAACGCAATGTCGAGACTCCCGATGAGCAGTGAGCAGAATAAGGCCTGATTTATCAGAAATTGGGGCATGATTATGTTAATGTACCTCAAGCATATATATTGTACATACATATGAGTAACATTCTCTCTCCCAACACACACACACATATATGTATACATATTATAACTAATACATACATGTGCTATAATATTTCTGTTCAACAGATCCTGTGTTTCTTCATACTGTCATATCTTTGTGACTTTGCCAGCTACCATAATACTTTATAACACATTGATTTTACAACCTAAAAAAGGTCTAATGTGGGCCTAACTACCTAAGGTATTCGATAAGATGTTAATTCCTGAGAAATATGCCATCTGCAAATGTGGATGTACTAATAGCCAGTATAGAAATAGGACTGCTTCAGATAATAGCAAAAAGACCCTTTTTTCGAATCCATGCGAAGAAATTCCCTCACTTGGTTCTACTTTTGTTGATTTGATTGTGGTATCACTAGGTGTACCGTACGACTTTGCAGCGTTCAGCAAAACTGACTCAGTCCTTGGTGTAAACACGGCACCTTCAACACTATTGAATAAAAATAGCATGCCTCTTAACTAGCTACACCTGTAGCGGTACACTGATATCTGAGAATGTAGAACTCCACTTGACCAGAAAACTATAAAAAGGTCCATTTCCTTTTCTTCGTCTTATCTCGTCTGGGATAGAAATAATCTCCGCAAAAATGTATGTGTGCTAGCTGTGGTTTGCTTTGGCGATCTTATTTGCCTCAAGCTACGCAGTCGAGCGATAGGCCTTGGTAAGTGGTATGAGTATTCTCCCCACCTGCCTCCACAATCATGTGCCATATACTATATCTGCATCAAGTGTGCTGAGTCGGTCGCACCATCTTTCAGTTTCCTGTACAGACATACCAGAACCTCAGCACACAAAACACACTGACTACCAGCCACCGGCCAGAGTTTGCCGGAAGCAGAGGTCAGGGGTCACTGGGCATGCGTCCATCATCGTGCTGGTTGCACCACCTGGTGAGTAATTCTCAGCGGACTCAACAAGTAGTTCAGCAAGTCCACTGGTTGCCAGCAGGCATCCCCCTAGACATGGGCCTGATGTACCGATTCAGCCGGTTACCAGTGTGAGCTAGCTCTGCCTCACCTCCATCGAGGCTTCATTTTTTGGGGTTCTATTCTTTTTCTGATTTTCCCTCTCCATAGTGTATCTGGCAATGAACCGGATAGCACGGGAAATGTCTTGTGGGCTTCAAGAAGATTGGCCAATGTACTTTTCAGGTTGAATGGGCATACATACCTTCTTTTTACTTACCAACGGGACATCTGTACTCTAGAAATACCCTCGAGTGTTTCAAGTATTGTACCTGCTATGATAGATTACTCTAAACTATTCTAGACGTCATTTATGAATACTGTCTTCCATATAAGTGAAATTGTCAAGATTGTGTCCCAATGACCTCTATTCTTGGTTTCAGGAGGATACTCTTATTTGTGTGGAGTAGATGCATAAAACTTGGGGAAACAAGGGATAGAGATGAGTGTCACATCGTAAGTAGGGAACGTGCAGTATAAGCGTTATTATTATCATAGTCTTATTCGCTCCGCCAGTGCTTTTATATTCGTCTATGGGTAGGTAGGTAAGCGTGTTCATAGGTAGATATTTTGTAGTTAATATAACTGATATGTGAAAACGTCTCTTATTCCATCACTTTTCGTTTAATAAAGACACATTTGATTATCTCAAGAAATTCAGATTACGTCCCTGAAGCAGGACAAAACGAATCCCACAGAGAGGAACGTTGACGACTTGAACTAAAAATGTGATTATCCCCGTGTTCATTTATAGACTGAAGAAATGCCTGTAAAAGAGAATTAGGAAGCGGCGCTCATCTATCTGTGCTCATGTTGTGAGGTTTAGTTGAAAATCATCATGTGTAACCCAAACTTGAAACTGCTCTGCTCTCAATCTTTTCGAGCGTGAGCCAAATGCTCATATATATTAGGCCTATTTCCATTGGCCAACGAAAAGGGTGTAGATCTTTTTTAGTTGCCCTGAAAGTCTGTCGGTGGTGCCACTGACTGAGTCGTTATAGAAGGGTAGTAGATTTCACTTTATGACAAAGCTTTCAGTCAGTGGTGGGTGGTGCCACATTGCATAATCTAAGGAGAAAAAGTCTTGGGTCATTTCACCAGCTGTGTCGTTTCCATTGACCGATTTTGAGTCAGCAGTGCAAAAAGTTCGTCGGCGGTTCCTGACTGTAGATCGGTGACGGCAAATCGGCCATTGGAAAAGGGCCTATACTCTGCGTAAAGGTTAGAGTGGTCACATAGATTTTTGGCTTGCCGCATGCTACGACTGTGACACTGGGAAAGGAGCGGAGGGCCAGTGGCTCAGTGTCCTAGAGGTGTGTCCAGCTGACCTTGACCAATCTCTAGAGACTCAGATACCTCTTTGATCCACTGTTGTGCAATGTATTTGGATCCTAGACAGGCAGTTGCAGAATTATCAGCGTGCAAGTGGGTTGCGGAAATGACCCATGGACTGCTGATGAACTCGCCCATTTACCGTGGTGCTTGTTCTTGGGCTAAGCTCCCGGCTTCCATTCAACATGTGCGAAATGTAGTGGGGTTAAAGAGATTAGTTGAACTTACACCTGGCTTCAACGAATAAGGGTATGTTCCACGAGCTTATGTCTCCAATGCTCCATCTTCATCATTCATCCTTTCACCTAGCCCTTTTTGTGGCATAAACTTAAAAACTTTTGATTTCGATATGTAAGGTGTTCTTTGGTTAGTGTCTGATTGCTAACCCAAAATGTATCTGAAGAACTCCTGTACCTGAGATGATACTTTTCCTAAATAAAAATGTAAAAAAAAAAAAAGATTAACGGACACGACACATAGATGGATCATGTGGCGTACAGGATAGGCTGTTTTGTAATAAGACACAGGACCATTATGATTAACATCTCGGTGAGTATGTCTGTGTAGGGCTCTGCACGTTCATTGATCACTCCTAGTAATTTAATGTCCATTGACAAACTGGAAATATCACAATTTCCTGGGATGTGCCTGACTTTTCCCTGATAAATAAAATGCTTATATTTATCTTTTTTGGTAAAAAGAATCTACAGCCATCCTTATTGTTCATTTAATTCATTTTGTGCTTTTAGGACCAGAATTTCAAATTACCATATGGTAAATTGTTACAAACCCTTTCTTTCCAACGTTTGTGTCTGGAGCCAAAGTGACCGTGCCAGATCATAGAAATGTCCATTCCACTAAAACGTTCAGTATATTTTATTTTCTAAAAGAAAATATACTGATTTCGAGTTTGTCAGAGTTGGCCAGTTCTTCTTGCGTCAATCTGTAATTTCCAGAGCACGATTTCTCCGACATTTTTCAAAATACCAGTTTTTCCTGACAAATTTCCGAATTCTATGTAAATTTACAAACCTGGAAAAAAATATTTTACATGCTTTTTCCCTGACGTGTGACAACCCCTTATTTAGTCCACATTTTGCGCATAC
This sequence comes from Alentia gelatinosa, assembly GCA_950022655.1. Taxonomy (NCBI): domain Eukaryota; kingdom Metazoa; phylum Annelida; class Polychaeta; order Phyllodocida; family Polynoidae; genus Alentia; species Alentia gelatinosa. Next base: position 31,609,879 of record OX465591.1, on the reverse strand, counting down.
AAAGGTAAATTCACTTCAAATAAAAAAATTTATTTCTATATTTCATCTGGTTAAAAAGTTAGCTATTTTATGGTACACCCGCCACTGCTTGAGCCTACCGGAAGTGAAAATCTGCCGGAATTAATGACTCACGACAAAGATCCATCAAGAAACGATTTTTCCACCAGTTTCTAAACATTACTTCAGAATCCATAAAGTATGTTGTGTGTAACCATAACTGTCTGTCAGATAGGCTGAGCTGCCTGTTTCATATCCTATCAGGTTTGTAGATATCCTGAGGAATTTTCAGGAGATACTGCACAGTGATTTATATGACAGTGTCAAGAGTGTGATCTTGAATGTTTACAAACAAGCTAAGACGCAGCTCTCAGGGGAAGGGGATTTTCATTCAGGATAGGATATGGTGCTGAACTTTACGCGAATGTCTCAGTGCTTTATTTTAGCCTTCTGCAAGGTTTGTATACATGTTCGTTATCAAATACATGAACAGCTGTTGCCATTGAATGTCGCAAACTTCCTATTTAGAGGGAACTTGTGTTGCTATTGTTGTGCGTAAAATTAAGTTGCCATTCTTTGTATGAAAAGTTGCATTGAAAGTATCAATCTTAATACATATATATATGCCTTCCACTTTTCCAATAGAGGCGTGTGATTCAGACTGGAGCACTTAGCTTTCAGTGGATCTTTGTAGGAGAGAGAGAATGATCAATCCTCACGGATATGTGTATGGGTGAAGTAAACACACAATAATACCATGATTTTGATCTGCACGGTCGTATTCTCCGCGTAGTTCACATGGAGTGATAACCGAGTGAAAGCGAGAATATTGCGTAGTGTCAACTACAAGGAGAATACGACCGTGCAGATCATAATCATGATTCTGTTGTATTAGTTATCTAGCATTCCAAATATAGGTTATCAAAAGAAATATAAATCGCCCCCGATATTTTCACGCACTGCTTTACATGCTAGTGACTTTTTTCTGTATTCTACTCTGTAGCGATCTGTAGGCTCCATATGTTAGGTATAGAGACTGTATTTGGAGGATACTAAATAATATTATGATCTTGTGTTCTTTGTCCAGATACACGTACAGTGTATATGATTAAACGATGAAAGTAATATCACTGATTTAATGAATGCAGGAAATGTCATCCTGTGTCAATACCGGTTCATACATCAGAGTACCCTTTGATTGGATCCCTTAGACGACTTCACATAGCTGACATTAATCTGGAAGTTGTAGTAGTAACATGAACACTTGTGTGGGCTGGTAAACCTTCCCGTGCTATTCCTGATCTCCACAGCGTTACCAGCAAGAGAATCAATCATGCGTAACTATGAATAAGACATTAAGTTGGTCTGACTCCACGCAAATCAGTTGCCGTCGTAATGCATGCCAGACGTTGGCAGAAACCGACTGCTAATGTGCTGCTGCTTTAGTCAGAAGAGGTGTAACACCGTAAGCTCGAGTACTCCTCTACGGTGTAGTAAGTTCTCATGTATACTTTAGGTTTTAATAGATTGTTGAATGAATACTCAAAGTAACTGTATCATAATTTCTTCGTCAAATTCAAACTGTGTTTACTATTCACAAATACGCAAGGTCTGGAAAGAAACGATGTACAAGAAAGAAAATAAAACTCTAACCTGTATGGTCTAGTAAACTAGATGCATATAAATTTCCCCTTTTTTCAAACATAAGTAGTTCAATGAGTATCAGTAGTTCATATTGTGTTTAAGTCTTGAATGACATTTTCTTTGTCTTATAGTGTACACATTTTTTTCAATATCATACTTGCTACATTCAGTATACAATTGCAAGTTGTTTTTCATCTAATTCAAGAGGACATAACATATATAGGTGTTAAATTATTTTCTCTCTCGCTGTTTCCCTTTTCTCTACTAATATCCACCACAGTTATTATAATCATAAAACATCATGTGGTGCCTGGAATGAAAGAATGAATAGACTGAGAAGAACCCCCCATGAACTTTGTATCTGCAGATATATTCTGTGTATTTTATCTATACAAATACAAATCTACAGTATTGGCATTTTAGATGGGAATTTAAGGAATTGAGGCAGGGAGGTGAAAGGCTTAGGGCCAAGCCTTTCCGGAAGTAAACAATATCCGATGAAATATGAGACGAATTGTATACGACTTTCTGGGAGCTGTAGCTTATCATTCATGCAAACATTTACCTGACCTATACAGATCCGGTGAGTGTACAGATAGTCAGTCACCACCCACCCAACCCCAAAGACACATACACACAACTACCCTACAGCTCCCAGGACGTTGACAAAAAGGAGTTAGGGAAGAGAACAGAAATGAAATAGCTGACTTCATTGCTCTCATTCTTTTTAGATTCTGGACCAATCCTTACATCATTTACCCCTCTTGATTCTGATGAGATATAGTCTTATGGTCTAAGTCTATATGTTGTTTGGTTTAAAATTTTATCATAACTCATTTTTGTAGATATTAGTCATTTCTTTCGGAGGCAACAGCGCAGGCAACATATGATTTTGGAAGTGTGCAAACGCCCATAATACGTGTTTCTGGCCAGCTCTGGCACTGGTATTAATCACTTTGTTTTTGTTCTTAAACTCACATAGTGCTTAAGTTTTATCTAACACATTCTGTTTTTGGAGATTCTGACTTACGTTATACGTTTGAAATGGCACAGGTCTATTTCCCTTTTAACGTAAAGGGGCTGTAGACCTTGTCACTATCTTAAGTGGAATTCACACTGTGGGATTCATGTACCTCACAGGGTGGAAAATTCTCATGAGATTCTATTGCTTTTTAGGTGTAAATATCGCCAAAAATTGCAGGGGAAAACATGTCTGAGAGAAATGAAACCCTACTTTTTATCTCCAAAAATTGTGTTCACGTACAGAATCTCAGTAGGATTTGTCTCAGACAAACACCCTGTGAGGTACATGAATCCCATCGTGTGAATCCCATTTCATGTCTGTTATGTTTAGGGCCTTACCTCGACCTTGAACATAGTAGTGGAGGCGAACACCCGTGGGTCGTCAGCGTCTATGCCGACGTAGAGTGGCGGGGCCACGACGTTACGACTACATCTCAGCGTCCACAGGACGACCACTGACGTCAGAGCCGCGCGCAGACTGACGTCCCATCCGTCGCCGACGTACAGGTCCACTACTGACGTCATAGCCAACATATGACATACATTCCCGAACCCTAAAACAAAGTTATAAGCCTTCGCCGTGAGGAGGAATGGTATGTTGACGTCGGCAAATGGCGGGCGGCCTACTTCCGGTTTGGGTGCGCGCGCAGCTAGGGTGCGCTGCCAGAAGGAGGCTGAGAATTCGATACAGGCGCCGACCAATAGGAGGAGCCACGCTCCGAGACGCGGGAACATGTGCAGAAGTGAGAGTTCTAGAAGCCGGCAGGTGGAGTAGTAGTAAAGCACAGTGAGAGGGGTCAGCAGCAGGAAGTTGATGGTTACGTCCAGTATGGTGAGACGCGTGCGCACATCCAGTGCGCCAGGGTTAAACGATTTCACGGAGAGAACGTCGGTCAAGGTCGGGAAGACCGATGTTTCCCGCGCGTCTCGTGGCGGCGCCGCTTTGTCTGACACGTCTGTTTGTGATACTTTAACTTCCGGTTTAGACACCTCCTTGCTCTCAGGTTTAACGTCCTTGACCTCCAATAGCGTAGGTTTTATTTGCGGTTTAATTTGCTGTGTTACTTCAGCCTCACTCCCTACGTGGTTTTCCCTAGAGGGTTTGACCTCATTGACCTTAGAAGGCTTGCTTTGACTGTCTTTGTTTTCTCTGATCTCATTGTCCTGACTCACTTTGACCTCACTATCCTTTACAAGCGTGGGAGTCTCAGTGTTTTTATGTGGCTGCCTTTCACTGCCCTTCATTGGTGTCCTCTCAATGTCCTTGACCTCTGGCTCCTTGATCTCATAACTGGAGGTCTTTTTCAAAATACCTTTCAGTCTGGGTTTCTCCGGGGGTGTGGTGACCTTGACCTCCTTGCCTTGGCCCATGGTGGGGTCGGGCTGGGGGGACGCATGTGGTGATGATGGAGTGGGAATGTCTCTGTTTGCACCTGCCTTGGCCCCCATCCCAGACTCACCTGTGTGACTACCTGCGTGAGGACCAGGCGCAAGCTGCTCCAGGGTTGTGTTTACCTGCTGGCCACTTCTCCCCTCCATAACAACCCGCCCTGGAGGTATGGCTGAATGTGGAGTAGCCGAGTTCTCACCGCTGTGTGGCCGGGCCATGTGGTCTGCCGGTTTTCCCTCCACCCTCTCTCCAGCACTAGTTGGCAGCGTGACCCGGCTCACCTCCATGGCTTCCGGTGCCAACGGCCGCTGACTCCCGGCCTCCCCGTAACGGCGAACACCCCCATACACGGGAGTGGACTCTACCGGCCGCACGTAATCCTCATAGGCCGACAGCATAGATTCCGGAAGTGGTAAGGACGGGTCCATTTGAGCGGCCCCGTCTGAGGGGTGGCCGGTGGCGGTCGCTCCTCGCTGGTTGCTCTGCGTCCGGCTAGGAGGCGCTCGGTACACGTGGTCACGCATGGACGGTTCCATGTCGACCTCCGGGATGACCTCTACCTCAATGGGGATCTCGTCCGCCTCCAGGGCGTCGTTAATCTCCGTCTCCAGCAGGCCGAGGGGCCGCACGTTGCTCATGGTGCGGCTGCCGGGGTTGGAGCTGAGGGAGGTGGGCGGTTGGCAGCTGTCGGCCTGCTCAGACGGTGATAGCGGCGGCGGTGGTGTTGGGGTAGGTGGTGGAGGTGGTGGTGTCGATGGCAAGACGCCAGCTGCGCTAATTCCGGCCTCCTTCTCCTTCTCCTCCTCTCTGACCCCTGTCGCGCCCTCACCTTCCTCCAGGGGTTGCGGCGTCTCCGCTGGGGAGGCGGCTCGTCCGGCTAACACTCCCGTCTCCTTGGTAACCGTCTGTGCGGCGGCTGGCGCCCCATCTTCTTTTCTCTGCACCGCTGCCTCCGGTGCTCCTCTTTCTTCTAAAGCCGATGCACCCTCAGACTCCGGCTCGGTGGTTGTTGTTGTCGGGAGATCCTGCAAGATCCCCGGCTTCCCCGCCGCCGTCCGCGAGATTATACGCTCGTAGCGGGCCTCTAGGTTCTGTAGAGCGCCCACCTTGCCCTTGGAGGAGGCAGCGGAGGCAGGGACAGGGGCAGAAGCAGCAGCGGAGGCGGCGGAGGCGGAGGCACCAGTGATGGCCGAAGTCACGTGACTGAGTTCATCGTCCGTCAACAGGTTCTCGAAACTGCCGCTAGGTGTGGTGACGTCGTCGTCGAGCTCCAAGCCGAGCGCCGTGTCCACCGACTCGACGTCGAGGGTGGAGACTGAGGACATGGAGGAGTGCAGGCCCAGCTGGCGTTCCAGTTGCTCCAGGTGGTGGGGAATGTCGGCCACCACACGGTCCAGGTAGCCCGTGGAGACGCGCGTCGTGCCCACCATGGAGACGCGACTGGCGCCGCCTCCGATAGGGGGCAGGGTGGGCGCGGCGATGACACGGGGAGCGTGGTCCGTCTTTTTGGCGGGGTCCGTCCATGGGGCGCGTACGTCGGCGGTGAGTTTGGCGCCGCGGCGGGGTAGCGCGGTGACGATGGCCGACTTGACGGGCCGCCCGCCCACGGAGCGCACGGAGAGCGTGCTCGTCGTGCTGCACGTGCTCTCCTGGCTACTGCCCCGCCGCCCCCGCCGCGCGCCATCCATCAGAGCGTTCAGGCTCTCCGTGGACGAGCAAGCAGACGACAATTGTCGCCGAGTGGCGCTCGTGGCGCGCCGCTGACTCTCGGCGTTGCAGATGAAGCCGAGGAGTGCGGGCGGCGGCGGGGGCTCGGCCGATGCGGCCCGGATGTAGCGGGTGTGGCGGATGACGCGGCGGCGCGGGGCTCCCTCTAGCGTCGATGTGGAGTGGGCGCGCTTCATACCGGCCCGGTCCGGGTCGGCGGGGGGTCCGGCCGGGGGGTCGGCCGCCGCCAGCAGCTGATCCAGACGGGACGGCCGCCCCGCCCGCAACCCCTCGGCGGACGCCATGCTCGATTGGGTACTACTAATTATCTACACCACTCAGTAATGTTTCCTGCTTTAATACACCGGTCTGTACTCGCATTCACATCACTGTAAATGCGGTCATCACGTTATATTCTTTACTTTGTTGTTGTTGTGTTGTCGTCTACTTGTTGTTGCTGCGTTTTTCTTTTTTGTGTTTTTTTATTTGTTTCTTAGTCTGTATAGTCGTCTCGAAATTCGCTGAGGTTTCTCACATTCATTCTAATTAGATATGGTCCTCTTGGTGCATTTATATAAAAAAAAAAGCCCTACTGGTGAAGAAAATGTGTCTTGATGTTCCTCGAAATATACTCCAATGCGTTTCCCTTTATATCGTCCTACTTTTATTTATCCCTCCATTTATACTTGAAAGCAAGCATGGGCATATAAGCAGGGTTACTAGAATCCAGTAGAACTCAGAACCATTTCTAATGCTAAGTCGAAAATCTTGTAGGCCAGCCCACTCCAGAAGCCGAAGCCTACCAGGGCGACCAAGACTACCAGTACCGTAATACTGCTGCTCTGTTGCTTCTCGGCTGGCGGCGCCATAGCCAAAGATTGAAGAGACTTACGGTACGTTGGCAGTCGGGTAAATGGCTAGATCTCCGCGAATAGTTTCAGCCGTAGGCGGCGGGCGGTACGGACGGGACTTGAACCACACGGAAATAAACGTTATCCACTCCCTTTATCTCTTGACAAGCTCTCTCTTGGTTATCTGCAATGCTATGGCTAATTTACCATGTATATGATTATACGATACTTTTGGCTTGGGTATTTTTGGTGTGAAAATCAATTCCAAAGATTATAGAACCAAATTGATATAATCACTGAAGTAAATCCGGGTGGTTACTGGAAAGGTCCGGCAAATAGTTGTTAGTTTCTCCGGGTGACAGAATGTACCGGTGTCGGTGAGATGCAGATGAAGTCTCGTCGCGTGGCTTGCCGTCACTCCCCGGAGCTGCTCCAAAAGTAGGTCAGCAGTCAAAATTCTCACCTGGTCCACAACTTCTTTGACAAATGACTTGTCCTTTCTTTCGTTTCTTCTCTTGTTTTTCACAGATATTCTTATAGCTCAGGATTGTGAGTAGCAACAACTTGGCAATGGGTCACAAAATTGGTTCCGCTGGTAAAACTGCTCACACGACTTGCTCACACGACTTGCTCACTCGCTCCCACTCGCTCACAACCTGCTCCTGACCTGCCCACGTTCTGCTCTGAGATATCCGGCCTACAGCCCGGAGCAGGGGCTGGTGACAGACAGGCAGGCAGGAGGAACCTGCCTATTTATAGCCTCAGACAGGTGTTCTGTGGGCTTCTCCAGGTGAAGAGTAAACTTCGTGTGAGGTGGTGGCACCTGATGGCATCTGGTAGCAATACATTAAACCATCACCTGTAGAGCTAGGCGCCTGTACTGATGAGTCCCACTGCTCCGATCCTGTATATCCAGCGGAGGGGTGAGATGTATATAAATAGTCAATCCCGCTGGGGGATCGAGAGGAAAACGTCCCAGTGTGTTGTAGAGATCTCAGCGTGTTGTGTGGATGTTTGATTTTGATTGAGAGTGGTTCTGGTCCATGGAGGTGGAACTATTCTAGATGGGCACCACGAGGCTGGTAGAGTTAATGAGTGTTTGAGGCGTCGCCCGTGCCCGCCGCCCGCCCGCCCGGCCCGCGTCTCCGTCCTCAGAGTGAGGCTCGACGACGCCCCCACGTGACCCGCCACCCAGCGTCTCCCTCTCCCGCCTCTCCAGGTGACCTAAACACGTGACCCACCCACGTGACCCTGGGGACCTAGGTAACTACGGCAACCTGACGCTGTACTGCTGTGTATCTGTGTCCGTTGCTCCTGTGTGTGGTTGTGGTATCTACTCCTCCAGTCTCCCCCTCCCTGTACCTATACCCCGCCCCCTCCTGCCGTGTGCTGGAGACGAAGCGTCCCATACGTCCTCCTGCGCTGAGGTGAAAATAGGCCCCACTCCCCCCCCCCCCCCCCGCCACTCTTCCTCCCGCTCGCCCCTCACCGGTCACCTCCAGGGAAGATCGCGTTAGAGGGAGAGGGAGGGGGTGACGTCATAGCTAGGTTATGCGGCGCTGAAAGGTCGTTTGTTAATAATACTACATGAAGCTATAGTTATACGGCTACATAACATAAACATGCATTCCGAGAGGAGCAGCTGGGATTCCTATACATCCATCAAATACAAAAAAAACTGAAGGTGTTTTTGTCAGAGATGAGTCCCGATATTGGAGTAATTCCCCAAAATGCATTTTACCTAACTCTTTGAATGAATATCAAAAGGAGATATCATATTTAAGGAACTGAAACATTGCTCATTGACTGATGCTTGACAATTATACAAGTATGGGAAAAATGAGAAAGTGGACAATGAAATTGGGGACATCACGGGGAAGTGCAGCGTTTTCCTCTATCTTAGCCTGGTATAAACGTCCATATACATGTATTTAATGTTGCCCAGCGTTTACACTAGATCTAGTCAATTATAGGCAACGATTTTCGAAGTTTGCACCACCTGACGACTTTCAGCTGTAAAAGGCTAGAAAGGCTAGAAATCGTCTAGTGTAAACGTTAAGCGAGTGACGACTGTGTTTGGTTTGTCTCCCTGTTCGCCATATCACTTGGGGAGCTTCAGAAGAGTCACTCAACTATCGCCTCGTTCATATTCCTGCATGCTTCAAACCCGATGGCGAACAGGGACCCAGACCAAACACTCATGAATTTCTTTCTTGATATTTGACGACACAGCAGAGAAATTGTATATCATTCTCCTTCAAAATCAAAGTCAGTTTGGTTCCAAAAGGTACCTATAACTGAGAAGTAAAATACTTACCTGTGGTATCACCTACAGGGTAAACACATGGTATACTGTATGGCAAGCTAAAAACACTTGGAGCTCCATTGAAATCTGTATTGCGTTCACTCAGCACCCCATTGATGTGTCTCTGCTCAGAAAGGTTGATAGAAGGGTGTGTTCCGGGCCTGGGGGAGAGGTGTGCCTCAACTCCTGGTGTACAAATACTGCCTCATGTGTATGTAACACCTAGTGTATGCTGAAAAGTGAATACGTACAGCTAATATATACCACTATCTATATAGTATATATACCCATTCTTCACTATTGTAAGGTACAGGCTGACTACACTTCATAATCTATTAATTGAATGTACTTCATTTGCTGAGGAGAAATGGCATTTACATGCAACATATTTAGATTGCACTCTGTCCCTGTTATTGCTGCCATGTCACCTACAAATAAACCCAACAGTTCCTTATCAATTGATTCTTGAAGCTTTATCAAATTATTGATCTTGCAAATTGAATCAGTATTTAAGTGTTTGAATTTCAAGTACTTGATATAATTCTCAAGGGAGCATGAGATTCCGTTTGGTTCATTTAAAGTAATTTCATTTAATATTAATGGTAACATAGATAAATCATTACATATGTATATACACAAAAACAAACACACACACATATATATACACATATACAGATAGACATATATATCTCTCCATGACATTTCAAGCCGAATCCTGATTCAATCAGCAATGTGCGTCTGTTGGTGATTTGGCTGCCGCTCTGTAGAGTAGAGCAATGACGAAGTTACGCTTTCTGTTACAGTACATCCCAGCTGTGAGAAGTGGGTGTTGGCAGTCTATTCACACCGAGCTTAAACTGATGTAAACAACCAGGAACCGTCCCTAAAACTACAATCGAGAGATTCTCGAGGAAGAGAGTCAGCTCTGCTATACTCGTTGGCTATACCTAAATCTATATTCACAGCCATGAACATGCAAAGAATATAACTGTCAGACATTTGATAGTCTATCAGAAAAATCCTCAAGAATGTTTTTTAGAAGTGGGCCGTAGGTTGATCTTTATGGAAAGCCGTTGTGTGCTCGTATGTGTCGGTGCTTGCTTGTGAATCCTTTTAGCAGCAGGGTATGCAGGCAACATCAGATTTTCATACCATTGGCTTCATCATACTGATATTTGCTGACCATTACCTTCATCATCTGACATTGAAATGAAAACCTTTGTCTTTTTCACCATCATGTACTGACTGATGCTAAAATTGCCAGATATCTTTCCAGGTCACAGGGAATTAGTAAAATGAATGACGGTTTTCTTTGTTTACTTCTCTATACGTGTCATTTCCCTTTCTATACCCATACACATGTATGACATAGCAATTATTGATAACAGGTTATACTGCCCTCACATATACAATGTACATATGTCTTATAAAAGGAATTTCACAAACAGCAATGGATAAAGACACCACACACCTCTAAGGATTTATCATCAATAGGAGTCAATGAAGCGGACTCATAAATATATTTTTCAAAATAAAAATAGAATAGGAGGGCCTCGTGGAAGCCATTATGCAAACCTTACCCCGAGGGCCGAATGCATGAGGATCAAGATTGAGGCCGACAAGCGGTAATAACCCCTCCTCCCCACCTATAAACCAATACAAACGCTTCTACCCCCAACAGGCGAAAATAAGCCAACCGCTTGGTTGTGCCAATTGAATATAATACATATGGCATGTTCGGGCCATCTATATCACAATAGATGACAAGATTCAAGGTGAACTAGGTAGGGAATGTGGGGTAAGAACGGTTTGCTGTAGACCTGCTCATTTTGGTCAGAAGGTCACCAGAGCTGATGTTAACCTCTGATGGAAGCGGGATAAACACGGATGAGTTCCCAGCAGGCTGAGTATAGACTCACGGCTAGGGATAAATGAGTGGAGGTATGCTATGGGCTGAATGAGCAGCTAGAGTTTGATGGTCAAAAGCAGTGATTCCACCAACACACAAGATATAGCGAGATTAGTCATGATTTGGTTGTCTTGCTAAATCTTGCCAAGTTTTGAATAATCGCTTGCATATTTGCCGCGCTGTGTCTTGAGGTGTTGCGGTGGTGGAGCACCAAAACATACACACGACACCGCATGCTACGTATCGCGACACCAGAGGTACGACATATCACGACACTGTTAGATATAACAAGATATACCAAGATATACCACGGTAGATCCAGCGTGTTGGTGGAACCAGCCCTTTAGCTTTACTCTCTGTCTAGGGTCTGTCAGTCTCCCGTCATATGTCTCTCATATTGTGTGATTAAAGGAAGCATGCCACATAAATGCTCTTCCTAATGGAACCATATGCCTCAGTCGATTGTAGATCCTCATACCCCCAATTCAAAACCGAAGAAAAACTAATTCTCTGAAACTGCCGCAAAAACTGCATAAACTGAATTAGTCATTTTTATGATAATATTCTGTCTATCTTACTTAGTATTTACAAATTAACTACAAGACTGGAATCAATATGTTCAAAGTGAGGTCAATTGTGAATCTTTGTTGTGTCATGTCTTCCGTACCCTTTCCCCTGCATCCACGCCACTTTGTTCTTCCTCATTGTGTATAGTCAGTGAGAAATGCGACCGATTGTTGAAAGTGGCAGGCCTCCCGTGGAGGTAATGATAGGGATGCTCACCAATGTGCCGAACACCTGGGCAACTGGAACCAGCCAACATTTGCATCAGCGATACACACACTTCGCGTGAGCACGGGTAAGGAGTACGTCAAGGGGTAACGGGTTCCTGCTGGTACCACTTTCACAGGCATTTCCTCGTCGGTTCCGGTCATTCGGAAACTGCGGCTGGTATGTCTAAATAGAGGCTGTCTTCTTACGAGTGAGTTTATTGGTCAAGGTAACCTGGCTGGAAAGGCAATCAGGTGGAATGCAACTAGTATGGTAGAAGAATCGCCATGACGGCTACATAAACTGCATCTGATAAAACCATCTGGGTATAGCTAGCTTTCCCGTGACTGGAAATCCCTTAATGTAATCGCTGACACGTTGCCAGAGGGTCTTGGAGGAATCGTTAATTGTATGACAAACATGTAGCAGCTGTAATATGAAGATTACATCTTGGCTTTTATCTGCTCACTGTTTGCCAGAAGGAGAGGCATTCCCAGGGTGGTCCTTGGTGAATTGCTGATAGAGGTGTGGGAGAACATCTTAAAGATGTGCAGCATGCAACTAATTCAATCCTGGGTTGAAATACTTATCATAATTATGTCTCTATAATAAACCTATGAGAAAGTATGCTACCCTAGAACTCGGTAACTGGGGCAACCTTCGTCCCCATCTAAAGCGGTTCGAGTTGCGGGTTGCCCTCCTTAATAGAAAGCAATAAACAGAAAAAGGAAAATTCGGTCCCAAGCAAATTGGATTTGCGGTGTGGTCCCCTTAATAGGGTGTCCAGCTAACGGGATACCACTGAATGTTATATATGATATATAGAAATGGATCATGTCATATATGTACATACACTCATTGAGAATGCATGTGGACTTAATAGACCTCTAACCGTCGTTTAGAAACTATCAGATACCATGTCCATGGTATACGGATTAAAAAGTGTGGTATACAGCCTCAAAGGAATACCCTTTATAATGGCAATTCCTGGGTATAATTTATTGGATAAGATGGATAATAAATACAACAAACGATCTTTTCGTAGACAGGCGGCTCTGTAAACCACTCGAGGTTGACGTCGCCCTCTCGTGGTTTACGGCCGCCTGTCTACAAAACCATTGAGTATTGTCTATGTATGTGAAAGCTTGTGTTCTCATTTAGATGAGAGTCAGAATCAAATCTACAAGCATGGATGTCCCTCCCATTAGAAACCTCTATGCAGTTCTTAAAGATCAATTAGTTATAGTTCAGAAAAAAACGGAAAAATAGTGTTTAGGGAAAATAGTGCATAATTGAAACGAACTAATATCGCAAACATCTCTCCAGAAAAGGTGGATAATAAATGCAATATAGGCTGGTATCAGATAAAAGCGGTTGTAACCCCCTCGGAGTTGGTCCTACACAATAACCTCGCATGTGCACGGATATTACTACTCCTCGAAGCATACGGCCATTTGCATCTGAAACCAGTCTTATTGTGTATGTATGCTCATTCACCTGATAGGAAGGCGTATTCTTTACCCGGCGTGGCTGTTCTGTTTCAGTCTCTAGTGTGTGTCTGTACACCGACACATCGCAGTATCACATGCCCACCTCTCTCTCCCCACATCTACTACCTGACTAAACACATCTTCTTCTTGCTAACACTCTTTTTTCTTTCTTGCTCTCTACAAGCCGCTCTTCTTTTCTGTCAGAGCGACCACCTGACTATTCATGTCAGTGGGTACTTCAGCTATCAACATAGACCGCCCATCCTTTATAGCCATCCCTTCATGATCTTTTTTGTTTTTTCTTGAATTTCCATTTTTTACATAGCAGAAAGCAGACGTAACAAATCATATAATAGCTTTATACGATGGGAACCCATGTATAGTCAAATTGCACATGTTTGTCCATGATAAACATGAGACAAGTTGTCGTAAGGGGAATTATTTCCATCCCCATACACTATAGATCAATGTTCTGCTGTTTGAGGCCATCTTTAAAAAGTACGTACACACTGAGAGGGGGGGTCACAAATTTCGGAAATTTTGCGTATGCTCTTCCCTTGTTCTATTGCGTACAAGATCGGGAGGGGGTCAAACATTTTCGAAATCCTGCATACATATACTTTATGGACGGCCCCTTTCTTATCTCGAGGGCTGTACAAAAAACATCTTCATAGATGGTTCAGCCTGTATTCGGTCTGTGCCATTCTCATTCTAGGTCCAAACTGGTGGACCAGTTGAAATCGGAAAGAGCCAGTGCCACTGCTGGTCTGAATTAACCTTATCTCTGAAATGTTAAACCAATGACCTGTTGGTCTTAGAATATTTGAATTACGCTCAAATGGATTTGTTTTATAGTTTAGTGTCCTTATCTATATTTCAAATATATGAAATAGACTTAATTGTACTTTTCTACAGACAACCCAGATATACATGATCATGAATATGCTAAGGCCCGGCATCCACTGAGCCTCCGATACCCTACGATTTTGTGTCTGGAGATGTCTCATAATACCTATCGTAGTGTATCGGGAGCTCAATAGACGCTGGGCCTAAATCTCCAGTATAGATTTTTGTGTAGCTTATCTATATCTTTTGGAACCGGAAGTTCAAACTCAATGCAGGTGTCGCTGTGAATATAGGGAGCTTGTGTGAAACGCACATTTCACTCAGGGCACATGTTACTGCGTTTGTTGTTTATAGCAGTGAACGATTCCCAGTGTTTCCCCTGAGTTTCCCCCTGTTTTCATATTTTTGTTCTCAGTGAGAGAGCTGTAGTCTGTGTGCTTATATCTCATGTTCTATCTGACTTGGCACAGCGCACTTCCTCGCTGTACTCTCAAGGCAATACGATATATCATCTCTATATTTCAGTTGAATTATGCCATTTCTGTCAAATATTTCTACTCAGGCAATACGTTGTTTAGGCCTATAACCACACGGTCGCAAATCTACCATTGTGTACATTATGATAAACATTCATTATCAAACTCCCAAACTAGTCCCAATGGCCCCTGCAGACGAGTAATTAAATACCTACAGCTACATAAAATGACATCAATGAGAAGTATTTAAATCATCACCTAATTGTTACTCGGCTCTTAGAATATATGCTTATTAGTGCATCCATGTTTGATGGTACCGGTAGATCATAGGAAATCATATCAGTGGAAGCCTTATCACCTTACCAGCCCTGAATAGAAGGTATAACTGACGTGATACCGCACTCAAGGATCGTTTATTTTTATGAGATCTAAAGGAAGGGCAGTTCGATGGATTACAGTCAGGAATATCGCCTAATAGATAAATTAAGCCAATTTATATGTTATTGATTTATATAGGAAATGTACTGAAAAACAGTCTCCTTCAGTTCTTTCAAAAACAAGGACCGTGTTTGTGGTACTCTACATTTGCAATATTCTGTGAAAGTTTGAAGAAAATAACAATCAAAATCAAGTTAGGCATGTTTCTATGTACAGCATATTGACATCATCATATACCCTACTTTCTAGAAAGTGACATGGGTTTTAATTTTCAAGGAAACATTGTCCGATATGACTTTAATTATAGCCATACAGTGCAGATTTTGTGTCTGCCGCTGGCGACAATCATATGAATTTAAGTGATGTTTAGATTTCATCCAACCCTCTCACATGTTTGACCTTCATATGGTAGCCATGGCGTATGTGGCACACCATGTTAAGTCTACGGAGATATATATGAGGGGTAGGATTCTCTTTCGCCACTTGGCTGGTTCCCCCTGCTGCTAAAAGTCTAATTCCGCCGAGCCCCCTAGCGGATGACCGGGGAACCAGCGTTTTTCGCCACCAGAATGTGACGGCACCTAGCGTATTATTTCAGAACTATATACTGCTCTCCAATCGGATACTCTAAACGCCCTGATAGTAAAGGAGAATGAAAACTCTGCTCTGAGATTGACAATGCGTGAAGTTCAAGGCCGTCCAGCCGTCAGCCATTACAATCACAAAGTGAGCAGGTAAATAAATGAGGAGAAAGGAGAGAAGCAATATTAACAGCCGTTGACCAAAGTAGACAACATGGATTCGTCGAAGGAAGCGAATGGGCATCCGAGGCCGTTAGAAGACTCGGTTTCTGACCAGCAGTACTCAGCCTTGCCGACTACTGGAGGTAAGTAGACTTTATTCTACCAGCGACGACGTGTGGTCATCGGTCTCTTGTCGTACTCGTAATTAAGAAACCACGCCCCTTCAAGTACAACGCGAGAACCGGAGATAATTGAAATGAAATTTATGACTACATGAAGGGAGAGGGTGGTTAAGGTTTACTGCAATGTATATATTGGTTTGGAGTGTAAATTTGAAAATTTTACTTTTAGATATGGTTTACACGTCGGTAGCTAGCCAGGGAAACCAGCCCTGCCACAAAAATATTAATAGTACATCATGTACTAGATCTAGATAAACTAGATCTAGAATAGATCTAGTTTAGGCACGATCCAAACTGTTTCGTTTCACCAACGAGTATAGAGAAAACATTCTACATACTCGTTGGTTTCACTTAAATATGTAACATTGTAAGTAGAGGATCGGACCAGTCTGATTATGCTATAGCTATAGCCTATACTATAGTATAGGAACTTACGGTACGGTACCTAATTTTTAGGACTTATTCTTCAACTTGTTCTATGCACTCAAGCTAGGGATCTATGGATAGATCTTGCAACACTGATTGATTTTTCTTTTTGAATGAAGTCTTTATGCCAATTTAAAGCAAAGTTATGGCCATTCAAAGACCTGGAATTCAGCCTATGATTCTGCCACAATTAACCATAGTTAAGAGTTTAATTGTGATCCAAATTTTGTGATCCACCAAGCTGGTATCAAGAGTCATTCAATTACTTAAAAAGCCTATTTTTCATGAACTATTGAAGCTAGAAATATGATTTAAAAAGTGGATTGAAGGTCATCACAAGGCGGATGTGACCATGCATGAGATGACCTTTTCCAAGACAAGGTTATTTTGAGGTCAAAGGTCAATGTTGGTATATGGTCTATGTGAGGATGTTGGGGCTGCTTATAAAACATATTGGGCCCTGTCTAAATGGAAAAGTTAAGGCATATTCTATACCATTTTTAACCATAGAACATGTGCACACTAGTTATTTTTATGTGCAACTTGATCTTCAAATCATAAAATGCCTCTAAAGTTGGGCTTTAATTTCACTTGATCAAACCCTTATTTTTTTCTGAACTAATCATTGATAACTTATATGCATGTGATAGATCTCATCAAGCCCTTTAATATGACACCCTAATTGTCTTGATATTCCAATAAATAGCTTCAGAATCGACTTTTGAAGATAGGTGAGGTAAAAGGTTTCCTTCAAAGGGTTAATCACAATATGAGCGGCCGCGGCGGCCAGACCCGGGAACGGGAGTTATGTAAGTGCCTATATAGTATACTATAGGTAATTAGGGAATACTAGGATAGTGTATCAAGATGTAGGAGCAGAACAAACCTGTACTAAACGAGCCGATAGGCGAGTTTAGTACAGGTTTGTAGTAAACTAACGAGTTCTGGTCCGAAATCTTGATACACTATATTAGTATTCCCTTTATTATATACCTAATATTATCAATATAATGTATATATTTTATTTTATTAGCCTCTAATTCGTTAATCCATTCATTATCAACTCATAACAAACATGTAGAGATGTATCAGTCCTGCACGCTTTGATCTCACTAACCCTGAGGTCAATGCCCCGGAAGCAGTCGCTCTTCCCGCCAGTTTCCATGCAACAACAAGTGTTGCTATGAAGGTTGCTATGTGGGTTGCTATGTGAGAACGTCACAGCCGCATTCCATCGCGATATCGCGACACCACACAATAACATGTTCTCCCAATAGTGGATATTGGATGGGGCTTTTTTCATATTCTAATGTGATAATGTCTGTATAAGTGATATACAGCGATAGAGTGAATTCGGGTGTGTGGTAGGTATTGCTGGGGTTATGTATTCTATAAGTATACCTCTGAACCAGGGAAACGTCCGCCATATTGTTTGTTTATCTCTTTGCTCCTAACGTCAGCAAGTCACGTGGTACAGTGGCTGGTACTTACTGCACACTATGCAGTATGGGATTTTACTGCACACTTTCTGAATATTTTATAGTTACTATTTGCTTAGCAGAGGTTAGTAATTGTAAGATATATGTGCATCGGTATATAATAAAACCAAATCTTGACCAATCTAACTATATCCTGTGTGTGGAATCAGCACTTAACCCTGCCCCAGAACACAAGGGGTGGATATTTTCTACCTACGGAGCAGTAATCAGGGATTCATATAAAATGGTACTATATTTTCCTTTCAACTTGGACGATCTTTCAAAATATGGTGACATGTCACGCCATATTCTATACTGCACATTATTTCTCTCAAGTCTCAGGATTGTTTTGTATTTACTGTGAATGCTCCTGCCACTAGGTGGAGACCGGATGCAGCTCATTCCGAACGCGGGTGCAGACCGGGCGTCTGGCAGTAGCCTGGAGAGCGGGACCGAGGTGTCACCACTACAGATGGAACTCGGCAAACCATCCAACACGTGCGTGGGCTTCTCTCTCCTCTCATATCTGGATTATTTTACACACAATGAGGAAGTCGTGGTTTCAGAAGGAACAGGACTATGTTTACCTCTTAATCAAATAAAAAAGAAGAAAAATGCGGCCCAGGGATGCCAGTGTTCAATGTCTCCATTGAAATTCATGTTTTCATATTCAGAATCAAAAGTTCTTTTTCATTGTTTAATATCGTCATAACAATTTCTAAATTGACCAAGTCAGCCACAGCCCATGATTTCCCAAGTGTTTCAATGTCTTTTTTTATTACCCAAACTGGCATCTCTGCATATATAAAACTCCTAAGATTAGTAATAAAAATTAACTCCACTTTTGTAAGTCTATTCCTTCACGGTGAAAATCTGCATGGTAAACAAACGAATTCTCCTACATGACGATTTGATTGGGTGCCATAACCCAATTGTTGACAGTGGGAACATGTATTAAGGAAAAGCTGAAATATATTTCATTTTAAAAAGGGTCTAAAACTTTCTCAACCCATAATCTTTCCTGTGTGGTGTACCAATACCCTTCAGTTTGAACTACATGGTGGTCTTAATTCCTTTTTATCTTCATCAATTTCAGGTGCCAAGTGGAGGGGCTGAACGTAATCATTATCTCGGCCGTCTCCTTCTCTGTCGCGATCACCGTGGCCCTAATCATCACCATCTACTTTGGGCCACCTCAGGTAACTCGACTCATTTTCCCATTACCTCTATAAAGTATGAAGCTCACGGGTGCATCTTTACATCTTTGATACTATCGCTTATGGGATAGGGTACCAACCTGCTATGGTCTTCGGTCTTCAAAAGAGCTGCAAAACAAACATCCATGACTTTGTCAATCTTATCAATCATAATCTTAAAATTGAATAGTTTCTTTCACTTGAAACTTAAATCTCTGTAGAAAAAAACCACAATTGAAAGCAGCAGACGACTTTTTTTTTATTACCGGGTGCTGAGTAAATTTTTCGACATACAATGATCGCCATAATATACAGGCGTTCTTCCTTAGAGTAGTCGGAACTATATACAGGACACGAAAAACATTCATTCATATACATCCCAATAAAGAAACATGATTCATATTCAAGACCTATGGATCTTGTTGATACTAGCAATTGATCCCTATTAAGTATAAACTTGATCTCTTCATCAGAGCACCAGGGTACCTTTTTAGACAAGTGCAAGTTATGTGACACAGCGCAGAGAGAAAAAAAACTCTAGATCTGTTTATCAAGGACCTCTCCAATATCTATAGATAACATTTCCTTTTTCACTCTGCATTTAAATAAGTCCATACGTTCAGTTGTATGTGTTTCTTCTGTAAGTTGATTCCATATTTCAAAACTAGTATATAACGGACATCTCTTGAAGGTCTCTGTATTAGGCTATCTCATATGAAGCTTGATCTTTTTGGAACTTCTATTATTACCCTCTCGTGTTTTTAAGATATGTCCATCCATAGTTGACTACCATTTTATTTGGAGACGCGGTGTTAACGTTGTCGCTTGTTGCCGCCAGGTGCCGCTGCACGGCGCCGTGTCATGTGACTCGCCGGTCTGTGCTGCTGTCGGCACGGACATCCTCAAGGCGGGTGGGTCGTCGGTGGACGCGGCCATCGCAGCCTCGTTCTGTCTGTCAGTGGTGCAGCCCTTCTCCGCCGGCATAGGAGGGTAAGTACTCCGTCGTTGAAATAGGTATAGGCCCGTTTCCAATGGGTAATGAAAACGGTGTCGATTTTTTAGTTCTCCTAATAGCCCATTTCCATTTTGTGACAGCAGTGCTAAAGGTCCGTCGGTGATGCCTGACTGTAGATCGGTAACGGCAAATGGAAATGGGCTATTAGGAGAATTCAGAAAATCTACACCATTTTTGGCAGCCAATGGAAATGGGCCTTATATGAGGCTTGCATCCACCACCCACCACTACACGACCACCAATAGAGAAATTGTTTCCGCTGGAACTCTCTCCTGCCCTGCTGAGGGCCTTTCTAGAATGATTTATCTAAATTCTAAAACAAAATCTATTATCTTGTCTTATTTTCGGTTTGATATACATATTACTCCTTCTACGACTTGTTACGCATGTAGTTGTGTATGGTCTGTGTATGAGCTAACTTCTCACGATTGTTGACAACCTCTGAATTGTTAAATCTAAAGCTAAGTCCTTCTGTCCCCTCAGAGGTGGCTACATGATCGTTCGGAATAACCGGAAGGATGAATCTGTGACCATTGACGCCCGCGAGGCGGCGCCACGTGCGACCAGTCCGGAAATGTTCGACGCAGGGAAACAAGAAGTAAGGCGCCATCTTGTTTCTCCACTTTTCATGATGAATAAAAAACACCTTATAGCTTACCCGCTAATTCGTTTATCTCTATCAGGGTTTTTTTCTGGGTTTTTTTTAACTGAGCAAGCTCTTTCTTTATTTCACTAATAGTACATACATTCATTATTTCCTGAGTATATAACCATGATGGTTACCTCTATCGGTCTTCCATGTGGTGTGGGAACTAAAGGAATTCTTACCTCGGTAAATATGAATGGTGAGATTTCTACTTGACTTTGTCTCATAGATTTAATCACCACCCAACCAAAGTAAGTCTGATAGAATTTATTGACCATTAGACTAGACAAACGAAAGAATCTGTCTGTCTGTCAGTGACTGTCTCAAGTATTAGACGGATCTCTACGACCATGTGGCTCTTGTAATCATTGTTATAAGTTAAGTTCTTTTTCTGTGCTGTCTGATGAAGTGTATTCCACCGCATCTTATATTTAGATATTCAGGGGTATATTTTAGTTACCACAATCATTGTTTTTATTGTCTTTTTTTAATAAGGCGTTTATTCACTTCTTTTTTTATTCAAAAATATCTTCCAGTGAAGACAATATAACATATACAAAAAAGCATTCAGCAGTGAATTATATATGGGTATAGATGAAATAATGAAGTTGTTGATATATAGAGTCTCGATTGATTTCCATGTAAGTGGATGTAAATTAGGTTAACATGTATTTTCTTGATACAAGATTGGCAGCATCCACAATTAGTTCCCTGAGTTTCCGCTTAAATTCTTATTTTGTTCCTGATGCCTGGATATTCGCTGGTAACAGATTCCAAAGATTCACACCTCCGTACATAGATGACTTTTTATAGGTGTTACACTTGAACCTTCTTTCTGTGAACTTCACTTTGTTATCACTTCGTGTGCACAACTCTCGCATATCTAGTTTTTCTTGATCTTTCGACATCATATGAGTCTAAACTATAAAGACATGTCATCGGCAGGTTTTTGCAGTGCCATGTGTTTCTATTTCAGAGTGGTATGTCAGTCGCAATACCAGGTCTACTCCGTGGTTTAGAAATGGCGCACAAACAGTACGGAAAGTAAGTATATATATTAGTTATTTACAGGCATGATTAGCGAAATTAAATATTGCTCATTATTTGGGTTTTTTGACTGAAATCAGGCAGTTTCATCTATGAGAATCATCAGCCTGCATAGAAATGGATAAGTGACAGCAAGACTGCACTTGCTAATGCCGTGTTATTTCCTTAAACAAGTGGATATCATTTTTACCTATTATATGCATGATCTTTACCAGATCTATAGACTAGATCTTGATAAGTCTATAAATGTTATGTTAAACAGATGTCATATCTTACTTTACCTCATGTTTTCATTTGTAACAGAATTCATTTATAATCCTGCAGATCAAACTGCTTTCATTATCCCATTGTTCTATTCTCAATTCAAAGTGAATACAAATACATATAAAATATTTAATGTTATATTTAAACACCGTGTAGCAGGTTCGAAACATGTCGGTAGTACAGGGTTCTTCACCAGGATGCCAGCTTTCAATGTTTCCATTGAAATTCATGTTTACATAAAACAAATAATTCCCAGTGTAACATTAACATACCAAATGCTAAATTACCCAATTCAACCACACCCCATGATCCCCCACTGAACCTCCCCACTGTCCCATGTATAAACTTGAGCTTTCCCCTGATTCCCCACTGTAATGCGTGTGTAAAGTGAAAACCCTGTACTGCAATAAACAAATATTTCAATGTTTTTTCTGACCGCAACCTGCAACCCTGCGGCTTATAATTTACCAAACGGGTCCAGTCCATCACCGAGTTACTGGGAATATTTTCTCCAACATTTATATCTTAAAGCACATTATCGATTCAGATGCAGGTAAGATTTTAGGAAGTGTTCACAGGGATTGATATCAGTGTGTTGTTTCAGGTTGCCCTGGGCAACGTTGATCCAACCAGCCATAAAACTAGCCAATGAGACCGGCTTCAACGTCACCCACGCGTTTGGTAAGTCGTGCTTCCTTGACCATTTTTCGTCTTATATTTTTTTTAAACCCAAATAATATCGAAATGTGCAGTATATTCATTGTTTGTGTAGATTCACACTTAGTATGATTCAAGATATAACCACATGTACATGCAAGTGAAACTTTCGGAGAATTAAACATAAGTGTTCTATGAAATTTAAGCTTATAAGCCGGGTTTTACGGTAGGTGTTCTATGAAATTTATAAATAACTATACATGTACATCGTCATTGTATTGACCAATAAATGTTACTGTTGATCCAAAATGTTCGATCGGAAGAACGATAAAGATCTGTCGAATGCAAATAAAAACTTTCAAACAAAAAAAAGGGATAAACCTCCAGTACTTGAAGAATCTAACGACGAAAAAATAAATGACCTCGCTGTTTCTACGACATGAACTGCCCAGAGAACTCTAAACCTCTCAATCCTTAGAGAGCCAAAACGTGCATATTCGTGAGACGCTGAATTGAATGTAAAATTGAAGGTGAAGGTCACACAGTGCACAGTGTAAGAATCATGCTGATTGGTTCCCACGGTTAAAGAATCATGCTGATTGGTTCCCACGGTTTAAGAATCATGCTGATTGGTTCCCACGGTTTAAGAATCATGCTGATTGGTTCCCACGGTTAAAGAATCATGCTGATTGGTTCCCACGGTTAAAGAACCATGCTGATTGGTTCCCATGAATACCCAGGGTTCCGTGGTGCTAAGGATGTTAGTGAGTACCTTCTCATCCAACTCTTTCAGTGGAGAGTCTGAGTGGGTATAACGAGCAGGACCTGCGGCAGTATGTCCCCCTGCATCAGTTCCTCATGAAGCAATATCAACGCCTCCCAATGGAGGGCGACACACTCTTCAACCATGAGCTGGCGGACACTCTCAGCCTTATCGCCAACAAGGGAGCATCTGCCTTCTACAGCGGACCGTTAGCCGCCAACATAGCCAGTCAGGTACACATACTCTGTTCACTTTTTTGAGTTGTTGTTGTTGTTGTTGTTGTTGTAAAATAAAGGTCGATGTGGAACGAAAATCTGATCGGATCATCTATACCAGATAAGAATGCTCACCAGTTCTCCGTCTTAAGAGCTAGTTCCACCAGTGCGATGGATTTGCCATATTATATCTTGGTATGACTTATATATCTTACAGTATCGCAATATGTCTTACATCGTTTGCCACGATACGTCATGCGCAATGATTTGTGTATTTTTTCGCAATAACATGTGTATATTTGGTGCTCCACCGCCACGCCTCATGATCTTTTGCCCGGCATACCACGGCATACCACAAACTATTGCAACAAGAATTGCAAAGGTGCCTAACTGCACCAATGCTTTGCAACAAAACTGCAAGCAATTACTTAAAACCTAGCAAGACTTACCGAGACAACCAAATTGTGACAGATCTTGCTATATCTTGTGTGTTGGTGGAAGAGGCCCTTTATTCTCTCATTTTCTTTTCATTTTCAGTTCATGAAATTTTGTTCTTGTGTATAAACCATCAAGTTGAAATCATTTCGGTCATAGATCACCATTCCTTATCCAATAGTTAATTTGAAGTTATCTGTTGCTTCATATTGTGTATTTTTTATATACATTTTGTTTCAGGTTGAGAACAACAATGGTATTCTCACAGAGGCCGACCTGTTGAACTATCAAGCAATAAGCGGAACCCCAGAGGAGACAACCTATGGTGGTATGTAGTTTTCAAATCATGCATGGAAACCTTTTCCTATTACATTTGTCTGCTCACACTAACAAAGTCTAAAAGCTATCTTGATTATTATTCCGAAGCTGACCAAAAAATCTCTGAAATAAACTTTATTTCAGATTTGGCCTAGACACTTGCTAGGACCGTGTTCTTTAATGCACCTTTTATTCAAACGCCTGAAGAGACATTTGTTGAAACCATGTATTTTCTGTGTAAACTTTTATTCAGAAAACCCTAAGTTACACCAGGTTGTTGACACTCTCCTCATATCCATGGTAACTCACCCCCCAACATCGCTACCATAGCTTTGTTGACAGTGTGACATCACGTCACTAGGCGAAAATTCGATGATGCCATAGCAGCCGACTTTGCTTGAAATCGGCATTCAAACGGTAGCATTGAAAGGGAGCAGATGTGATTAGCCACGTATAGACATTCTATTATTCCGAAAAAGTAATTATGGACAGTCCCCGATGAAAACAACATTTGTGGAGACTATAGAGTCTAGGATATGCTTAGTGCGACGTTAAACAAACATTTATTGCATATATATATGTATATATTTTAATAGATTGTAATCATCGAGCGAGTATAACACTATTGTTTTGCAGGGATGACGGTACAGACAGTGGCTCCACCCGGTGGAGGACCACTGGTACTAATGATGCTCAACATAATGGAGGCCTTGAGCCTGAAAACCGAGAACGGGTCAGCAGGGCTTGATATGCACTGGTTCGCAGAGGTGAGTCACAGAGAAAAATGATCATTCAATATGTAACAAGTCCCCCTGGCGACTTCTATGTTTTTACTACACACAGAGCACATGTTTACTTTAAACCTTAATCGACTAGAAACACCTTTACTTAGGATCAAAACCTTTTGCGTCCCGGCATTCTTCGAGGTCCCGGTGGGGCGTGGAGGAGTGCAATCTGTTGGCAATTTTTTTTTTTTTTTTTTTTAAAGATCGCCCGTCTACTATCCCTAGGAACACCTTTGCGTTTAATTGTAACATAATTTTATATTGAACGAGTGTTCCACCAGCTAGGCATTCTGCAGGCTTGTTAGTAGCCCTCCCACTGGTGATGGATGTATTGCTTATACTTTATAGCAAATAAAAGAAAATTTAAAAAATGGACACCCTCTTGCCAAAGTGTCCGATTGCGCGGGGTGTTCGCTTATCCAAGGCATCACTCTTTACTGGCATCGCGCGGGATGGCCAGCTGCTCCACCTATCAGGCAGATACCAAATTTCACAAGATCTTCCAGCAACCGTTGTTCGGGCGCTGTACAACGTTTTTGTCTGGTTGGTGGAACACTCGCTTTATTGTCTCACCTGTGTTGGTGAGACAATCGGAGTTCTGATTATGGAATTATTGTTTTTACTATATACCCATGCCGTATATACTATAAATACGCACCGTTTTGGCATATGACGTAAAAATACTATACGGACCACTGGTCCGTACACTAAAATACGGACCACCTAGCCATACACATTTATTAAAATTTTGGTTGTTAAGAAAAATTAAATTGATTTTTGTTTTTAATTTCGGGTATATAGTAAATATATAACGTCCAACCATGCTTGTTCAAGTCCCAGAACTCAATGATAATTTACCGTTTGTACGGAACTCGGCATAAATGCCTCGGTCCGTACAAACGGTAAATTAGCATCTCGTTCTGTGACTTGTACAGCATGGTCAGGACGTTCTATATAATTACTGGCTACTCTGTGTTATAAATTTGGTGGGATGTTGCCAACACACGCCTACCTGATGCCTACTGCAGCAGATGAAGCTGCCCTGCTGTATTTGATAAGGTGACCCTGCGAAGTGAACAGTTACATGGGGTTAAATGGCCATTTTTACCCAAATAAATGTCCGTATGTATGAGGTGACCACTTACACAGGGTAAAAATAAACATCAGGTTGATGGAAAAAATTTCGTCTCCCTGTTTAACTGGGGCGTCTGCTTACACGGGGTGTCTGTTAGGCGGGGTTCTTCTGTACATGTATTTATATCGAACGTCCTGACCATGCTGTACAAGTCACAGAACGAGATGGTAATTTACGGTTTGTACGGACCGAGGCGTTTACGCCGAGTGCCGTATGAATGGTAAATTATCATCGAAAAATCAATTTCATTTTGCTTAACAACCAATATTTTAATAAATGTGTATGCGTAGGTAGTCCGTATTTTACTGTACGGACCACTGGTCGATACAGTATTTTTACGTCATATGCCGAAACGGTGCGTATTTACATTATATACGGCATGGGTATATAGTATATGACAGGTTTGACTAAAAACTCATCTTGAATTGAACGATGGCTGACTTACACCTGTTTTCTCGTGTATATATATAAGATGATAGAGAGGAGACATAGTACAGGCGATCTGACGCTCTTCTTTGAATTTGTCATTGTTTGAAAATGTCACTAAAGTAGATAAATCTGATTCTCCACAGGCGCAGAAGTTCACCGAAGTGGAGAGCGGCCATCTTGGAGACCCCGCCTTCTCTCCAGCCGTCTACAACATCACTAAGCGTATGATCAGGTAGGGTCTACTCACACATTACTATATACCCATGACGTATATATTGTAAATATGCACCGTTTCGCCACCCTTCTGGTGTAAAAGAACCTTGAGAAAGTCGGGTGAGAACCTGCAACTGTTAACTGGATGTTAAATGAAACCAAGAAACAAACAAAACAAGCACCGTTTCGCCATATAACGTAAAATACTGTACTGACCACTGGTCCGTACAAGAAAATACGGACTACCTTCCCATACACGTTTATTAAAATATTGGTTGTTAAGCCAAATGAAATTAATGATTTTTTTTTAATTTTGGGTATATAGTAAAATATATAACGTCCAACCATGCTTGTACACGCCACAAAACCCGATGGTAATTTACGGTTTGTACGGAACTCGGCATAAATGCCTCGTTCCATACAAACTGTAAATTACCATCTCGTTCTGTGACTTGTAGAGCATGGTCAGGACGTTCTATATAAGTATCATGTCCCACTCACTCCCTCCCCACTCATATGATCAGCTAGGGCCTACTCTCCCAGTACCTACATACATCTATAGAATCCTTTGCTGCAAATGTCTTTTAATTTTGGTAGGTTTTAGTATGGATATCAGACCTGTATGACAAGTCTGACCCTGCCATTGTTTTGGAGATCATTTGGACTAAATGATCACCAAATGTTCACAACTCTGGAACACAAAACAGTGACCAGGACCTCAAAGCCCGTTAGAATGATCGCTATTGTTATGATCACTTGTCTATGGGACGCAATGCTCTCTAAATGGTCGCTATCTGGTCACTATTAACAATTGTCCCAAATAAAAAACACCTCCCATAGCAGTTGAAGTTCTGTCTTTAATAATTGAGTGATTAATCTTATGAAAAATAGTTCTGGACTTCCGCATACATATATTGTTTTGAAAAGAAAAAGAGTAGAAGTGCGAAAACTTCCCCAAATCGGTTGTACCGTTGGTCTTTATTTGGCAGCAGTTTTTACAACGTTTTGGCTATGTTAGTTGCCTTTATCAAGTCAAAGAAAAGAAGAAGAATTGTATTACCATTTCAATAAGATTGCGGTATTTATTTTGAGACTAAATACCTCATTTCCTCATCTTTACAGTAAGGAATTCGCTGCAGATCTGGCAAATAAGAGTGTGGCCACTGAGACATTCGGCGCACAGTGGTACTCTAACGCCGTCAGTCAAGTCATCTCCAAGCTGAACTCCCGCGGCACGGCCACCGTGACTGTGATTGGCGCCGACGAGCACATGGTGGCCCTGTCAATGTGAGTGTTTTCAAAATACATTGTGAAATAGTGAGCCATGACTTGGTCTCTTCAAGTTGCTATACAGTAGAACCCCGCGTAAGCGGACACCCTCCGTTCCCGGCCAATGAGACCACGTACATGGGGTGCCCTCTTACATGAGGTTTTTAATTTTCCAATGTGCACCACTGCTATTGTCTCACCTGTGTAGAGTGGGTCGTTGCCGACACACATGCCAACCTGACGCCTACTGTGTCGTCCCCACACCACCTTTCATATTTGATAATGTGTTGCTCTAACGTGACCGTTTACACGAGGTTAAATGGCTTTTTTTCAGAAATAACTGTCCGTTTAAGCGGGGTGTATGCAGGGTGACCGCTTACATGGGGTTGAAATAAACATCTAATAGAGGGGGAGATTTCTGTTCCAAGCGAAACCATCCTTTAACGCGGGGTGACCACTTACGTGGGGTGTCCATTAGGTGGGGTTCTACTGTATATGAATGCCTTCTTTGTCTTATTGTCCTTACCCTTTTTAATTCCATCACTAAAACTGGTATGCGGGTACTTAGACCCAGAATGTGTATGACACTGATGATTATGCACTACTTCATTGTCTATGCCCGTTACGCTGCAATGTTGTTTTAATTCAACATTTTTTAGAAATAAAGAACGGCAAATGAATTGGGAATAACACGATAAAGTGTTCCAAGATCTGAGATAGGTTTGTTGTTAATCTTGTATGTTAATAAGAAATTAAGTTTGAAATGATTTTATTGCCGAGGCTATCCTATTTACATTTTGAATTCTTGATATTATCTTATGGAGGTAATATGAATATTTATTGACAATCGAGATAACCCAGTAATAACGTTCTCATTGCAACAGAATTGTGGTGAGAATGATTGCAGTATGAAGCTAAGTTGTCACAAGCCTGAAGAGTGTTATAATTATGTGTTGCTTTAAAAATTAAGTGTTTGGATTTTTAGATATAATAGTTAAAAAGAGCCGTGTTTGGGCGTACATTTGATATTATAATTTTCAGCAATTACATGATAATTCATAAGCTGATTTAGGATATGGCTATGAATTGTCTGTCCACGGTGACTATTGACATATGTTAATGATCATGCTATAATTTCTAATCTTTGTTTCACTTCTTAAGCAAGTTAATGTGACAATTAGTGTATATTATCCATGGTATACAAAGTACCCATTGAGAATGTATGGAAACTAAGTAAACCGCGACCCATTATATAAAAACTGTCAGAGACTATAACTGTGGTATACTGATTCAAATCTGTGGTATACTCACTGTTGAATGAAAAAGACCCGTACGCCCATCATTGGTGAGAAATAATATTCAAATTGTTTTACTTTTCATAGGTCACTGGGAGGTGACTGGGGATCCAAGCTCATGATTGTAGGCAGCGGCTTCATAATGAACAGTCAGATGGCAGCCTTTACAAAAGTGGAGGATTTTCCAAAGGATCCGGTGAGTATTATTACCTGTTCCGATAAATTACGGATATCCAAAAAGGTATACACTGCAAAAATGTATACGATCAACTGCCTACATTTTTTTTCTCTTTATTTTCTTTAGTTTGTGTTTATGAACAAAGTTTTGTTCGTCGATTCAGTGTCGATCATCCACAAAAAATGTCCGTAAATCTAACATAGGACACAGTGCAAACATTATAGAGGACATATATAGTCATTCATACAAATTCTAGTTCTCTTGCTGTATTCTGTCCCCAACATCACTGGTGTCCATGGTAATATCTCAAATGTAGGTCTCCCAAACGCTTTCACCACCGTCGATACCTCCCCCTTTGGCTCTCACAGCTTCAGGAGAGAAGGAGCCAGTTTCCTGTGGGGGGCAGGGGTACCGGAAGCACACATTAGGGACCTGGGTGACTGGGCGACCAACGCCTCAACCCTTTACACCATATCACCCCCCGTGGCGCTGGGTCAGCTAACCACTCATATAGCAGAGGCCATGCCCACTTACGAACAGTTTCTGTTGTGACCACTACTACTACTACCCACGAGGGGAGTTTGGGGATGTCACACAGTTATGCTTCATATGGACTAATTAGCTTATTCGTGTTAGTTATCTTTTATAGGTCTAATTAACCTCATTACACTTCGACCATGGACTTATTCAACCTCGTTATGTTCTATCACATAATGTTTGTCTATCATTGAAATGACATGCGTGGATCAGGTTACATAACCTCATTAGTTGATCATGTTAAATGTTTCAAGCGCTTACCAGGTTATATAATTTCATTGTTTAACCAAGTTATAACTAGTCGTTCATGATTGTAACAACTTGCGCAGCGCGCCTTCATAGTGTAATAAACCTTTTCCTCCAATGAAGTCTCATCATTTAATTTTTTAAATTAAACTTTTCCCGTTGTCACTTCAGAACAATGAGATGGAGCCTGGGAAGCGGCCAGCGTCCTATCTCTCGCCATCTCTCGTGTTTTCTCGTCAGAAGCCGTGCGCCGTGCGCATGGCGCTCGGTGGCGGTGGAGGAGAACATGTTCCCTCAGGAGTAGCGCAGGTCATACGCGAGGTAGTCACTCTCCATCAGAGTCTTCCTGAGGCTCTGTCTGCCCCGCGAGTCTACGCATCACTCCTACAGAACAAGGTCTTCTATGAAGGTATATAAATATACATATATATACATACAAATATATATTCACATATAAATAACCTTATAGCTTTACCTTCATTTTGTTCTTGTATTGATTTAGCAAGTCAATGGAGTTAAGAGAGAAGATACAAAGTATACCAAAGATATAAGGGCGGGGGGTGGGAAGGTAATGCTTTTAGTAAAGGAATAATTTTGTTTCCATTTAAGTTTTCATATATGAAGGTCTCGTTAAGCTTGTCACTGTTAAGGGCTGGTTCCACCAACACGAAGGATTTGCCGTGTTATATCTTGTAATATCTTACAGAGTCGCGACATGTCGTACATGTCGCGATACGTAGCGGTAAATATGAACGCGATTATTCAAAACCTAGCAAGATTTAGCGCCACCTGGTGATTTTTAGATGTTGTCAGTCAAACTGGTTCTTTGTAATTCTGTCTAATTCTAATTGAGTAAATTTAACGTTTTGCACAGTTTGTCGAATATTGATATGTAAAATAGGCCAGTTAACATTTGCTTGATTTCCAAAAGAAATGTACTGACCCATATGGTTTTCTTCAATTCATTCAAAAACAAAGACCTATAGTTTTTAAAACTTAAATGTGTAGCACTGTACATATACTATATTATTTGAAAGTTCGAGGAAAATGACATGGGTTTTATTATGTGAAAAACAAATTTTAAAGAATCTCAATATATTCTTTTATAGAATTATCATAATATTAATCTCTAAATAAAAAACTAGCACGGCGACCCACTATTCATGAATTAACTATGTATTCTACAACACTCTAAGTTCATCATATTTAATCTTCAGGAAAATTACATGGGTTTTAATTTTCAAGACAAATTGTCCGATATCCCTTTAAGCATGCACACACAACTCCAGAATATATGAATACTCTAGAATACACTGTCCATGCTTTAACGCATATACGATACACTTCTATGTATTATGTCTTCTGCACAGACATGGGCAACATCACACTGTCCGCGGCCACGGTGCAGTACCTGGAGGACGTGGGCCATCAGCTGACGCCCGTGAACAAGGGCTTGTCGACGGTGAACGTCGCCGCCAAGGTGAACGAGACTGTGACGGCGGCCGGCGACCGGCGTAACGGCGGCGGCGAGTCCGTCTTCTGAGTGCCGGTCTCCTCTCCGCCCCGGGCCGCGCACGGACCACCGCGGCCCCGGGAGCTCGTGTATGATACAATGAACTCCTAAGCAATTCCTCTTTGGTCCTCATTGTGTTCACAGGATTTTAAGAATAATTAACATGTAATATGAGGTTGGATGTGTTACTGGTGAACACAATTCGTGAATATTTTGGTGTTATCTCTACCTTCTACACTCGTAGCCTGACGATGGGTAGTTTTTCCTTCTCACCGTTTTATCGTTATGTGAGGTATTGTTATTGTTCATCCCACGGCCTTTCAAATGAAGGCCGTATACAGAGAACAAGTCATCTCGTCATTGTTAGCTACAGACGAATTTTCTCTTCTGTTTTCTTCTAAATGTCTTTTCTTTTCAAAAGAAGTAAAAACCATTGTAAATTTTGGTAAATCCTGATGGCAGATGTGCGTTGTATCACATTCTATAGAAATCTTTTTTTTTGCGATTTCATTATGAGTCAGATTTATTCTACTACTTTCTGTAGAGGGATTCCCAAAGACTGTACCATTGAAGCAGAATTGGGGGTAATGACTTTGCATTGTACAGCTTTGAAGAGCTGACTGATGTTTATTTACTAGTCATTCGCCGCTTGCATCAAAGATCGACTGTGTTCTAGAGGATAAATATATACATTCAGGTCTCAATGATAGAATTAGGTACAGGTTTACCCAAAGGAATATCGCTTACCTTGTTACAGTACATGCCTTTCGTTACATTCCTCCACGCTGGTGAAATAACCTCGATATAATACAACACTTCTATCGACTGATCTCTTGATTAATTTAACAAATCTTGATTTGGGTTACTTTTTTATATATACATTGTGTATATTTGTTTTACTGGCAGAACTTTCCCATGAAACTGATCATGAGTTTGAATCTCAAAATATTTCATGTTTTGTTTTTCATTCGGATAAGTATACTTACATTATCTGATTGTTGTTAATGTTAAATCATGTTATTAGTATTTACATGACATTCCAACCAACCAGTCTTATTTTGTGTCATGATGGGAATGTGTCAAATGATATATCTTGCCTTTGTTTCGATGTATGTGAAGTTATTGTGATAAAATTCAGTTATGTTTTGGGACCATAATGAGCTTCATTTTAAACTGAGGATATGCATTTTCATCAGGATCACTATCGTCCCAATATTTGTAAACTTACTCGAAGTTATTTTTATTGCTACTTAAAGACAACTCCAGCTCAAACGTGTGATTTTTCCAGCTAAATATGTGCCCAATGAAAGAAGAGCATTTCGTATTATCATTATGCATGGATATTAAGGTGTTGGTTCGTGTTATTTAAAGTATAAGTGACAATTTTAAATAAGAAACCGCAATTGCCCCACACTAAAAGACTTATAATTTCTAATCAACAACTCCATATCTGTATTGTTTTCGCACATTGAGAAGTATATCTGGAGTTTTCCTTTAAGTGTTCCTTTATTATAAAGATACAGCTGGTGAGAAAAAGCGATATTACTAGAGGAAATAATCTCATTAACCCTTTAAGGACGCATGATGCCTGGAGGCATCACCACGCTAAAGACGCATGATGCCTCGAGGTATCACCGCACTAAAGACGCATGATGCCTTGATGCATCATTGTCCCAATATTAACAAAACTGTTTTAACAAAGAAATAATAGAGCAATATTCATGAAATCTTCAGAAAATGTAGATATATATCATCATATTTAGTATTTCTTTTAAAAGGAAATAAAATATCTATGATTATGTATCATACTGCATGATTACAAACTTGGATATCAGTTTTAACCAGTATGTGCTGGTCTTCTAGCCAGACACACTGCCACCAGCACCCGTCCTTATGGGAGTAGCTAGGCCCAAGGCAGCCGTCCTTAAAGGCTTAAGCAATTAAACAACAGAGATAACAATAGAGCAAATATTACTGACCCTGCAATAGTTCAGTATTCAAGTATCATGTCTTGTTTATGAATAAATAAAAGACGGAATTAATAAAGTGAAGCAAGAGGAGAGTATTGTTGAATTGTTATTTCTTTCCAGTGACAATTGTGTCAATTGTGGAATATCATGAAGATTTATCAAGTGATGCTTAAATTCCCAGTAAATGATATACAGTAGAATCCCGCTTAAGCTTAGGTGGGGTGGCCATTTACGCAGGGTTTTCAAGTTTCCTCCAGTCTAACGTACAAGTGTTATATATATATATGGAATTGTAGAGGAGACGGAGGCGATATCAAACCTGAAAAACGTTTTCCGATATCTTATATGGATCCGTATTTATAAAAGTAGAGATTATTTTCTATCAATACACACCAACGGCCAATGGCTCACCCTGGCTCTGACACCTAACATTTCCTGTTCTATAGTTTTACTTGCAAATGCAACAGGTTTCCATCTTAGAGTAGAGATGCACTAACTCCACGTTTGCTTGCATCTGTCTGGATGGTCACCTTTGAATCTCCCTGATTGATGAGATTTTGTCAGGGTCTGGTTGGAGTTCTCTGGTTGGACTGTATCTGATATTACCACTCACATGCCTGGGTTCAGGTGTTGCCCTACTTCCTGTGTGCATCTTTTGATGTCTTCATGGTGCTTGTCATGTGCCTGTTCCATCTTTCTGAATACCACAATGTTGTTTTTTATTGAAGGAAAACACTATAGCTCTGCATGAAGTAGTTCTTCCACTGTGGCATGGTCAGTTACACTATGTGGCAGGAAGACCTTCAGACATCTGGTCTACCTTCTTCTGCAAGACATTTTGGGCTGAGATATGCCCAAAAGGTAGGCTTTTAAAGCAGTTGTGCCCATATGGTGTGTCAAACGTTGTTAATAGTTTTGATTCAACATCAACATTCCAATATCCTGAACGGATATCCAAGATAATGACTTTTGTGGCACACTATAGCTTTGGGAGCACATCGTCAACAGTCTGTTTACAGTGATGTGGTCTCCTGACACACTTGTTAAGGTCCTTTGGGTTGAGACACATCCTTAGGTTGTCAGATAGTTTTGTCACATAAACAATGCTGTTGCCAAATCTGTTGGAACTTTTTCTAACACATCCAATCTAACATCATCCTGTCTCGCTCTTTCCACACTTTGTCTTTCAGGGCCTCTAGAACTCGTCATGGTGGGTATATCACTGGTATAGCAGCCTTGTGTAAGTGAATGTGATACTCTCTTGGGAATAGACCTACACCCTGGAAGCATGTCTTGTGAGAAGATCTTTTGTTGCATCACTCTTCCACTTTTCTGTCTGTAGTGTTTCTTGTTGGACTGTATGGCTTGTACTCTCTTTGTTGCACAAATGTCAGTCAACTGTCATTTTATGCTCTCATATGCCCGTGCAATTTTCATCACCTTGTCCAACATCAAGGCATTGTCTTTTGCAATCAACTTTTGTTGTATGTCTTCATTGTAAATTCCAGCTATGTTTCTGTATTCACACTCAGAGGTAATCAGTTTCACTCGTCTTGGAATGCTTATTTTTCCATATGATGCATATTAAGTTTGTGACAATGGTGCAAAGTGATGCAAACATCACATTTTGGGATCTATGGGTGTTTTCATGAACGCGGCCGCTCAGTGTAATTAACGAATATAGAGACTACTCGTTGGTGTAACGTCTCCATACACACTGTGCACTGCTGCAACGCCCTCACATAGCAAAATCACGTCAGATCCGGTGATGACAACAGCTCTCTGGAAAATTTATTCAAAATCAAAGCCCGATACAAAATACCAGAAAAACACTTGTAGAACTAACATGTCGTCAGTTATACTTACAACTGGTGTACCATATACTAAAGACGTCAGCCAATGAACAAATACAAGAAAATGAAGATACTTAAGCTCCATAAATATGATTCATTACGCTTAAAACCATTTGGATCTATTTTCATGCAATCATTTAATCGCACCAGTCATTACAGGGACAGTTTCTTTGGCTTTTACCACTGTCTTCTGGCAATGATAGTCACTAAATGCTTGTGACCATTGTCCCTCTTGATGCGTGGGCCCTGCTAAGGTCAATGCCCCACCTTCACCTCGGACTATAACCGGGGACAGGTAGACTGACCTGCGCACACTACTGGTCATTAAGGGGTTAGGAGTCAGGTGCCCGCCGGCAATGCGTTGTACTGCGTGCGACCTCCCGGGGACGGACTTGTCACGTGATGATGACGAACCAATCAGAGTCAAGGTGTGTGAGAAAGGCTGAGTTGGTCAGAACACTCACAGACGTGTTAGGGGGAAGTCTTTTCGATCTCCGCTGGAAAGTGATTACGGAAACATGGTGGACGCTTCAGCCAGACCGAATAAGACAAAAGAGGTGAGGATATAAATTTTGATTCCTTGATATCTTAAAAATTATGTCTCAACTACCCCAGGGACAAAAAATACTACATGTATACAAGAGGTAATGGTGTATCTCCCAATGAAATGATTTCTGTTTTTCCACTTCTGATACTTTGGATATCATATTGAAATATCTCTTGAGTAATCTATATTCTGAGAAATTCAAATGGAATTCATAGAACAATAAAGTCAGATCTGAGATATTACGGTTAGTGAGTGCAACTATGCACTCAGTCAATAACTGTGTTTAACTTAGTACTGCTGATTTATTTTTCATAACATACTTAAATAGAAATTTTGGAAGGTTTCAATTGCCTGTCCTGAGATTGTGTCCACCTCTCATATCAGAATAATGTTTGTGAATAGGAGTATTAATACCAGGGAATTAATTGAAAATAAGGGGAACACATAATAGTTATAGAAATGAGAAAATATCCCTTGTCAACAGTTTCGCCTTATTTCTGCACAAAAAACAAAGACAAATTTAGTTTCATATAACACCCTATTTTCTTATCAAATAAAGTATGGCACAAAAATACTCCATCCTTTTTATTAGTATTATTTTGTCTAGTCCTTCATAAAAAAAGCGCCTCTGTATCTTTTTTTATTTCGCGGAGCGTCAGTCGTCTTAAATCTGGTCTCTTTCCCACGAAAGTCATGACGATCATGAATGCGGTCTCGTATTGATACGGAGTCTGGCAGGGTCAGTTAGAGGCTGATCTCAGGTAAAACAGCTCGTTATAACCTGGCAGATATGACGTTACATGTGATCTCATTCCTGTAACACCTGTGTGGAACTGAGACCCGTGAGAGAAGGAATAACACCTGTGTCCTCCATGCTGCTCACCTGACTATATGGGATATATGTGTTGCCAATGGCAAAGGCGCATGAGCGAACTATTAATACAAACACCATGGGTACATTATTCTAAAAGTCAGAATTGGGAGACCACCCATTACTTGGTCACAGTGCACTATTATGGCAGTCACTAAACATAATATAATATCTGCATATAGAAGAACCATACTTCTTTTGTCTGTAGTCTAATTTAGAAGCTCCTGGTCATATTTGTGTTTTCGGATCTCAGTCTTGTATGCTAGCCACGGCCAAGTTTCAGTAAACAGCCAGTTAGTTGTAGTTGTCTGTTGTCAGAGGAAGCCCTAAGCTTGGTCTGGTCACAGAGATGCTTCATTAAACTCCACAGCTGAATACTTGGCCTGTGAACCACCGAAGGTTCTGTTAATAGTTTGGCGGCTTCTTCTTGGACCTGTTTTGAGCTGGAAGGTTGGTGCTGCAGAAATTGAACTGATTAGCAGGGACAAGTATAGTCAAGTGAGTCACCAAAGCAGTAATATCTGCAGGGTTATATTTGTTTTACTTTTATGGTTGTTTGATGCCTTGCCTAACCTATTGTTTGTGTTACCTGATCTAAAGAGTAATGCGCCTTTCCTATGGATTTGATAAATTGTATATAGATTCTCATTTACCCCGTTTCCACCTATTTTTATAACGATCTATTCTGAATGAATTCCTTTATAACCTTCTTGAAGGTCCTGAACCCAACTTTTTGTCCTGGAAGTTTAGGTAGTGACACAGATTAGATATTGCCCAGGACAGGTGAGATTTGTTCTGCACCTTGGAGCCTTCTTTCCTCCTCAATCAGAGATTTTGAAAGCCCATCCATCTCCACAGTAGAGCCACAGGTAATTAGTGTTACTGTTTTATTGCCAGTAACTGCTGTCCCTTTCCTCTAGCTCCAGTCCCTTGGGCAAGCTGTCCAGCAGCAGTCAACATGTAGAGCTGTACTATGAAACTACCAGTCGTTTCGTTTTACCATTTGGGTCATGGTGGAGATTCATTGAATACAGCCCTTCTTTGCCACATTTACATTAAACTATATTTATAAACAATATTCAGTAAAACTGAATCTTCAACATAACTTTAATTTTCAAGGCCAAGTTTATATTCACATTTCCTGCTTGTATTGGTGTCTCCTATGCAAGGGGCTATACAACAAAGCGTTGTCTTGTATTATATTTTGTCATAACACAACATTACCTGATCTGTTGAGATTGGGACAAAGATCTCAGATGCATCCGAACTTTACCTGAACACTGTATCCTCATGTGAAATTTACTGTCATTTCAAGTAACCTCTTCGATGTATTATATGTTATACGTTACTGCTATACTTAGTTATGTTATTAATTCTATACTATCAGCTTATGAAACTCTGTCAATCGGTAGTGGCCGAGCATTGAAACCAGTCCATTCGTGAGATTAACACTGTCCAGTCTACATAAAGGGTTTGAAAAGAAATGTTGCATCAGACATGCCAATATATGATATGAAGTATTGTGCCATATTGTTTTGAGTTTTGTACCATATTGTGCCATATTGTTTATAGTTTTGATTGAATTCTTTTAATCTATAGAGGTTCTACATCAGCAACAATATTGATGTCCTGATTGACGGACTGGGGAAGTGGTAAAGTGGGTGTTCTATTTGGATGGCACGGAAATGCCAAAATATTAGATACTTATCGTATATTAACTCAAGTGCTAGTTCCCATTACAACCCTGGTATTCCAAGGAACAGAGCCAGTTCTATGCTATAGTTCCAGTTTAATCATTGCTCGACACTAGTGAAAAAGGTTTTACCCCATTCCAAATGGGTATGCAGGAGACAGTTGCAAGTCAAAA
This sequence comes from Alentia gelatinosa, assembly GCA_950022655.1. Lineage (NCBI taxonomy): Eukaryota > Metazoa > Annelida > Polychaeta > Phyllodocida > Polynoidae > Alentia > Alentia gelatinosa. Next base: position 31,570,939 of record OX465591.1, on the reverse strand, counting down.
TGAACAATGCAGAAAACACTGGACAAACTTCTTGTTACAAAATGTGCGTTTGCTTTGAATAGAAACACTATTGCTAATTACGTCCCTAAAGGCAAAAACTTGTTACTGTTACAACAAACGTTGATGTACGACTTCTTTTACACAAACAAGTACCTTTTGCCTTAAGCCAAGAGGTGCGACCGGTTGTGACTAAATGTGTATGCATTTATTTGGAACTAGACATCTATAGATATAACACCTTGAAATATGACTGAAATCTCAAATCCTCATAAAACATATTGTGGGTACACCGTAATTTGCTGTAGAGTCAGGTATATGGTACTGATACATATGTATACCTATAAAGTATATGAATGTGAAGGTTTATAAGTATTTAGAGCATGTTGGATGGGGTGCTTGTGTGGTATGGTCTTAAGATAATTTACCATTGCCGATGCACAGACACCACCTACAGGTAGTGTTGGCATCTGGCCAGAGGAAGTGTAAAGACACGATCTTGCAGCACTATGTCAATTATCATGTAATGAGTCACTTGGCAGGCTCCAAGCTACTGCATCTCAATGCTTGCTTCTCCTATAAGCTGCCATGTAACTCCAATGATGCTTTGGAGAGCAATCGTAGGTTGCCTTTAATGAGACTCTTAGACTCCTTTAAGGGGTTATATTCAAAGTGACTCACAAGGTGGCAGCCGTATTGCTTCCACCCAGCTCGATCTCTTCCGCAGTGTACCACCAGAGGAACACACTGTTACTTCACTCCCAACTCCTTACATGTCTCGCCTGTACTATTTCCTGATATTTTTATCGGCTTCCATCCTGGTGGGGATGGCCTTTCGTCAAAGGTTCTGCGATAAGTGTAATTTATCGCACTTCAAGCGGACTGGTAAAAAGTGTCCGGGTCCGGAAAAACAATCACAAATCATCGAATTTCCTGAAAGAAAATCGCCAATTATGGCTGAAGGTGGAGACCAGGTAACAATGGATAAGGACAATACCTCGGACCTTTGGAAGGACCTTGACGGGGATTGCGACGCTAACAAAGTCCGCCAACAATGTAGATCGGAATTTACCGCAGTTGGCACTCGTTTACAAAGTATTGAGAGTTCGCTCAATGTTTTAGTACAAAAGTTGGGTGGATTGACGATACAAGGCAGTGGTGCGAGACCGAAGACCTGAGGCGTGACGGCGGACCAAAGCGGCATGACCAGGCATGATGACCAACAACAAAGAACAGCTAAAGGAAACAAAGAAGGGATAGCAATTCGTACAAGGGCTCTATGGGCACCCCTCTCATAAGATCTCACACTCTCTAAGTGGTATTCTGCATTCCAGTCCAAATAAAGCCACTAGGGCACCAAGTACACAGTATTCCCGCTAGGTGGCATCATTGAGATCATAGGATGTACATCTTTAGAATGGGAAGCAGGCCAGTTGATTCTCAATGCTCTAAGCCTAGTTCGTTAAGAATTCTTCTTCCATAGAGCGTAGTGAGAACCTTGTACAGAATACCACTTAGAGAGTGTGAGATCTTATGAGAGGGGTGCACCGGAAAGGTATTGAGCGGCTCTGTACCATGGAATAGCAAAAATCTATAAGTTGCGACATATGATTTCCTTCGTTATGGACAATGTCGGGGTATGAATAGTGCTCAAAGTGATGCCAGTAGTGAGAGTATTCACATTTTATTTATTCGCCAAATTTATATCGTCCTGCGCCCCCTCCAAGCAGACCGGTGCTTGCTTTAAAAGTCCACTTCCCAAGTCCCATTGGTTTACCCATAGGGTAGCTTAACAGGCCCATGTTGTAGAGCATTTGAAATTCATCCCTCTGCTCAAAACAGAAACCGTGTATAAACTCGAGAATAAGTTCGTCATCTTCCTGAAAACATTTGTCACACATGGTGAGACACTTATCTCTCATAATCCTGAATTGCCAGAGTTATAACCCATTTTCAATTTTGGAACATGAAATTTTGAGCGTTTTGAGTCTGAAACCAAAGTCTTACTGTTTCCTTTATTAATACACAGAGGGCGCAATAGGTCTCTCAGAAACACCGTTAGCTCACAGAACTCACATAATCTCGTCACTTACTCCCAAATAGGCCAACTATGATACATTTATGAGTGTAGAACAGGTTCTAATCAGTATTATCCTAATAATACATATATTTTGTAGAGACTAATTTTAAGTACCTATTGACCTGATAAATTCACTATGACCACAGTGCGCCCGAATATTCACTACGGGCACAGTGCGCCCAAACATTATTTATACTGCACCCATAGCAGCGGTTAGTATTTCATAGATGTTCGGCTATAGGTATGTAATAATATAATAGCTTTGCAAAACTGAGCAGTTTATTTTGTTCAATTCTGCTTTAAAGTGACCCACTCACCATTCTTTACCGTCAATATCATAACTCTAACTCCCAACGCATGAAATATCTGCTTACTGAATTGGTACATAGAGAAGTGCCTCTGAAAACCTTATTTCATTCTGGAATCTATTATTTGATACTAGTCAACTGATGTCACACTAAGTTATTTATGAAACTGCTGTGTTCCATTTATTTTCAATACATTTCCAATAAAAGATTATATTCCTGATGGTGTCGCCATTGAAGTGTTCCTACGGGTTGGCTTTGTTTAAACTGCTTCTACATCAGTCAAGACAAGGGCGTTTGCTTTAGATCTGAAATGTTCTAGCTTGTGATATGGTAAACATACCAACATAATGTAAGTACTTAAAATATGAACAAATTGGATGTTAAACTACCCAAACAAACTGTCTTCGTTAGAATAAGGATTTATTATTAACCCTTTAAAGACGGGGGTCTATGGCAGAGCCCTGTTGGTTGGGGCAGGTACTTTGGATTGGCATAACTCCAGGGGACGGGCCAAATTTTATCTAAACCCATATTCCATTATTTGATCATGTGATATGACACATCATTCTTATCTATATTATTTGTTTTACCAAATCGTATCAAATACTATATCATATGTATATTCTCTGAAAGTTTCAGATATATTGATCAACTATTTATTCATAAAACAATGAAATAGTTAATATTACTAAATTTCATAGATAATGCCTCAAGGCCTCATATTATCTCACCCCAGATATTTTTTCTCCATAGACTTAACATTGGAAACTCGTATCTAACACCCATTAGATATTTAGAAAAAATATCCAATGGGGGATAATGTCACAAATGTTAGCCCATTAGTCAATATTAAGGGTGAGATAAATTCAGAAACCCATTCAAGTTTAGGGTCAGAGCTCGATCCCATCTCATTTGAATCACATAGCAATTCACGCGGCTTCGCCTTGTGAATTACTATGTGATTCAAACTCGATGGGATACGAGCTCAGACCCTAAACTTTCATGGGTTTCCTCTATATTATCTGACCCCTGGTGCAGGTTTAGCCATAGAAATAACATTAGGAAAGAATACTCAACGATCACCTCCGTAAAGTGACCATACTAAGCCATGGCCGTGCCATAGTGAATGTGAGATGATGTCATATGGATTTGCTCAGTGTATTCCAATTATTCTGATGCTATTTAATGTCATAGAAAGGGGTGAGATAAATCCAAAACTGCACTCGAATTGTAAAATACACAATATTTCACTCGTTTGGATGTGTCATAACTGTTACTCGGCTTCGTCTCAATGACGATTGGGGCCCATCCAAACTCGTGGTTTATTCTGATTTTTGCTATTTATCAGTATAACTAAAATGTAATGTATGTCACATTTCTAAGGGAATCATAGATTTGGGTGTTTTGGGAATACACTGCATATGAAAATGTCAGGAACCCAACTAGATTTTGTACAAAACAGCAGTTAATTGCACCTCCATGTATGTATGCTAAGCTATGATCTATTGTTCCACATGTAGTGTGAGAATCATAATTAGCCAGAAGTTAGGTTTAAGGTCATGTTCTCTGCAGGTGAGAATTGTTGGCAGCTGATGATGCTTCTGTTGTATTTGTGTGTCCTTTGTCGATCTGCCCAAAGCTCACTTCCATTCTCTACACCCATCTCACCCTCAACTTATAAACAATGTGGAATACATGTCTGTCTTTATCAGAGGAACATGGACGGGGTTATGCCCTAAACATTTAGTTCGGGGGTGAAATAAACCATATATTATCTAGTCTGACTCTACTACAATTGCTGAAACATTCCCGTGGGTACTCAATGATATAAGTGTGTTGGGATGCAGGAGGAGGACAGAGATAGTGGGGATATCACTGAACTATGCCCTTAAACCAGAGATACTGGAGAGAATCAGAGAAGATGTTCAATGCAGTGGCGGCAGATGGGGCCCGGGGCCAGAGTATATTTTGGAGCCCTTAACATTTAGGACCGCTGTAATAGTCACTGTTTCCTCTCACACCTAAACATTTACCAATCTAATAATTCTTTCCACCAGCCCCACCTAGTACTATTTACCTTAGAGGTTCGTCTGTAACGGTGTAGGATACAGGGCATGAATGTTGGGCGACTTAATGGTTCCAATTTCCCACTTTAAACACCTTTTTTTTTTTACAATATTCTTTGTGTAATATACTTTGGGAGTAACCCAAATCTGAAAACAGCACTGTCATTCATTGAAATCCTTCCAGGAGGTGCCGGTTATAAGACATAAGCAGCACTAAGGTAAACATAGGGCCCTAAGGCTGTACGTCCTAGGTACAGGAAAATATTCTACATTGTACCCTCTATTAAGGCATTTCTACAATTATCCTTGTAACGTGACCGAACATCATCATCGCCAGAATTGGTTTCTCCTGAAACGGTAGCAGCTGGACCTCCACACATTTCTTGTCGTATCTATTCAAAATTCTCTTGCACTGCTGCACTTATTGTGATGCTTATAAATGTATCAAAGGCATTCTCGCCGCCCATTGACATCCTGCCTGAAAGCATTGCCTTCTGGAAAAGATTGTAGCAATAGACTGGAAACCACGTCACAGTTAATGATCTTTATCACACGTAGTACGGTCCGTGAGGGATACTATCTCTCTCCAGACCAGAGCAAGCCACAACCAGTGAACCCAAGTGGAGTGACTCAGTCCTCAATGGTTTACTAAATCCTAAACTGGTGTTCCACCAAGCCGACGTCTCTTTTCAGAACATCGGGTATATCCAGACTGAGTCCGCAACAAAATTTGCTTTATTTTTGCCCAATTCTGGTGACAGCAGCCCTGTCGTCGGCAACAGGAAGCATCTGCACCCTCCCAAAAGTGTCCCAAGATTTGTAAAATAAAATTTAAAATATCAGACTGCTACCGATCGCATTCTTGTACGAATCTCCTGCTATTGGTCTGACGGACTTTTAAGTGCCTGCTTATCAACCAAACTCCTCCACAAACTGTCACTGATTACCTACTATATTTAAAACGGTAGAATTCCGTCGAATCCGCTTGGAGAACCTACCGCACATAGGCACAGAGTGAACCCGATCTAGGGTGGGAGATTGAAGCCCCATGGGAGTGAGATTCTCGTGTAGGGAAAAATTCGAACCTGTTCTTCTTTTTTGTAGGACTATACATAGATCTACTTTTTCTCTTATGATTTACTTCGAAGAATGCCAAAATCAAAGTTTATTACTGCAGTTTTCTGATCTACTGTTCTCGTGAGAAACCAATGAGATCCCAACTTTCGCTGGTTCCCTACCATGGTTCTGGTAGCCCTTTCAAAACTCCGCTGACACCCTCCCCCAACCCACCACCACCCCAGCCACCAGTCTAAGTATTTGACCCTCATTAGACATCAATCTCTGTGGAGCAGTCGGCTGAGTGTTCGGCTGGGGATCCGAGTGTAGGGAGTTTGGTTCCCATTTTGACTTTTCAGTGTTTTTTTTAAATATTTCCCCCCCTAACTCGGACTCGACGAAGTCGCTAGTCTTCTTCTAAAAACCTCCCCAACAGCAACTCCTGTGGGAATTTCAAAATCTGTTCTCTAGTATTGCCACTAGAAGTCCTCAAAATCTTGTCCAATATCCTTTTGAACAACTTCATGTTGTAACCCATAAAACAACACACCATGTCAAATGTGAAGAGGTTGATCAGATTACAGACCCCATGATTGACCAGAATTGCAAAACCACACCAACTGAGATGCTAGAGAACTCCCCCAAACACGAAAATGTGCACTAGTATTCCACTTGCCCAGTCCCGATTGTAGTGAATAAGTTTGGATTTAATTCACCTAAATAGAATAACATTTATGACCGTGACATTAATGAATCTCTTCCTTCCAGCTGTTGGCTCGTCATACAGACTTGGAGCAGAGCCAGAACAAGGCCCAGGGGGCGCTGCTGTCGGTGCTAGCCCTGACTCAGGTAAGCAGCTCTCCCCTATTATCGCTCATGTTGGTTTCAGCATTTGCAAATTTTATCATTTTAAAGGAGAACGTCCAGAAAAAGAGTTTAGGGGATCCGGATAACTCTTACAACCATTGAAAGATTTTAAGAAAGAAAAAAAATACATTAAACATTATATTGACCCTTTGAAAGATCCGAGATTCGCTCATCTACTTTAGCAATATAGTTGGGGATTCGACCCTTTCTTTTTCCAAGCTCATCATACTGGGAATGAGAGTTCTCGTGAAGTTTAAGGCAGTACGGGCAAGCTATTTGAGACACTAGACTTTGAAATATATGCAGTGGTTCAACACTAAACAGCAATCAAATGGCTCAGTGATTAAACCTATAAGGAATTATCAAGGACAACAAGAAACAGAGGGCAATACAACGCCATCATTTAAGCATCCTAGTCTGAAAACCTCAAACATAAAGTACTTGTTGAAGCCCTATAGATTGTTAAGCAATTGTCAGAGGTGACATTATGTACAACCTTAAGGTTACGTATGGTACTAGCCTCCAATTCCCATTGCATTTAAACTCCTTTCCTTTAACTTCTAATTGGTCTTGATGCATAATTAACATGTTGTATTTTGGGTGATATCTTCAGTCGCATAGACAGAACTGAGTAGAGGAAGAAAATCATTTCATATTCCCATGCATCAACTAGGCCATAAAGCCCATGCGTCATCCGAAAATTGATAAGATACATGATTGTTGATGTAGGTGACAGAACTGAAGATCCTCCTGGACGTGGGAACAGACCGCCATAAGCTCTACAATTTCGTCCTGGCACTTCTCATAGGTTCAATCGCCCTGCAGATCATCGTTGGAGTCATTGTGATTTACATAGGTACCCTGTCACTCTAATTGTTACAGCTTTCGCATACTTTCAATGTAGGACCTACATTTTGGTTCATCCTTACCAAAAGGGTGATCTATACTTTGCTAACTGAAAATTAAGTAGCTGTTGCAATTAGTACATTCCCTTTCACATGCCTCACACATGGCATGCTATATCCCTGCCTTTGTTCGTTCTACTCTGACTTTAAGGCCGTATTAAAGATCTGGGAGTAGTCCCTGTGTCAGTCACTGGGGTAGGTGGAGTTACTCTAAGCGCTCCTGCTAGAGGCCATGGTCGACAAAGTAATTGCAGTGAATTTCAGAGTGAATGACCTACCTCTGAAATATTCCCCACATCCCTAATACCTACAGATTCAAATATTTTTAGCAAGGAAAAAATACGTTAGAAATACCTAACAGCTGCTGTGAATACTTAATGACCTGTAAAATTCACATTACGACTGCTCTTGACAGGGCATCTGAGGTACCAGAAAGAACCAGGAAACCGGTCATGGTCACACCGACTTGCCCATTGCCTGGTGTGTACATGCAGACCCACCTGCTGCAAGAAGAAGCCCAAGAAACGTTGCCCAAGCTACATCAGCGTACCTATTGGTGTCGGCACTGCGGAGCCTAAGGTCGATACCATGGAGATGTCCTCCTCTCAGTATCTAGCAGACGACAGTGACGTCGCTTCCGGCTGTTGCGATTGGCCAGGTATGTCTCCTGGGGGAACATATGGCGGCGACACTGCCAGAAACTACGTGGAGCGCCACCAGGTGGAACTGGAGCAAGCCAAGGTCAAACTGGCCAATGCTGTGGCTTGCATCCTGCGGTTGACAAATGACATTGAAAAGGCCGAAGCAGACGCTTCGAAGACGCCGCGAGATCTCGAGGCTGAGAAACTCGCGACGGAGCTGCGAGTGGACTTAAATATCGCCCGCCGGGAGAAAGAGCAGGCGGACGCCGAGCTGGCTCTGGCCGAGTCCCGCCGGAAGCAGGCCGTTACCATGGCAATGGAACAGGAAGAAAGGGACGAGCACGCCACCTTCCGGAAGATCCGCTCGTGGCAGCAGGTGGCGCTGTACCTGTTGTATTTCATCACCCTAATGAACATTTTCGTCACGGCTATAGGAATCTCCGTCCATGGCTAGGCATTAACGATGAGGTATTATAAAAAAACTATTACGTTCGGTGTGAAGGATTGAAAGAGTAATTCGTCCCTGAGTTTTACATGAGGGATACTGACCCCTTCTATTTTCCTTGATATTTCGAGAAAGAAAATTAAAAGATGGGAAAGGGAATGCAAACTAAACCCCAACATATATATAAGGTTTAGATTTAGATTTGCGGATCTAGACGGGGCGCAAATCTCAAAGCAAGTTAATCAAGAATGAAAAACAGGACGCTTTAATTGCTGCACAACGTCAACTTTACATAACTCAGTTTTTTTATTCAGCAGTGCATATACAGGCATAGACATCACAGAATCAAACATGCTCTATACACGATATGATAAATACATCTTTATCCCTGGGAAAGTTCGAATTGCTGTATCTCAAGCACCCTGAGGTTATATTTTGAATCGCAATGAATTCTTATAATCCTTTTATAGTAGCTAAGAAACATTGCAAATCCACACACTGAACCTACTGGTGAATTTGTGCATTTTATATGAACCACTCATACCACGTGAGGCCTATTGCTTTTACACAAATATTATTGCTATAATTCTATAGATCTATAAACTAGAGTGCATCTTACCCTACCGTACTAGTAACCATCAACTCAGTGTTTATTAGCATATCTTGACAAATGCACCTTTATCAGAACAAAATAAACTATTGGCATATATTAAACGGACATAAACAGGCCATACACATGAGAATTGTGGTATGTCAGTTCATGCCTTAATTCTCACATCATCACATAGACAGGCGGTAATAGCCTATATGCATCGGTAAATGTAGTCAGCGGTATAATGAGGTCTGATAAGAAACATGTTAAAATACTGGGGGCTGTTTTTCAGTCGAGACAATCTCAAACTGAGATCCACTAAGATTGATCAGAGATCCTGAGACCGAATTTGAGATCAATGGCGGCAAGTGTTTTTCAGACGTTGTCTCAAGTCCACACAGGGGATCTCAGATGAAACGATCTTAAGTTGAGATCCCTAGCCCTCTGTATAGAGTGATATCAAGTTGAGACTGATCTCAAGTTGAGACCGATCTCCAGTTGAGACCGACTTTGAGCGTTACAGTAGATTCAGCACAAACTAGCTGAGTGGTGCAGTGCCTCCATTTTTATGTTGCTTATCAATTGTTTCTCTTGGTCATAATAGCCACAATAAAATTATGAAAATTGTAATATAGGTTTGCCAGGTTATTAATACACTTGGCTCTAAATATCTTTTAATTTTGATAAGTTTTGGCACCGGATGAGAAAGTTAAGACAAGTATCAACTGGTCTCAAGTTGAGACCGAAGTTGAGATCCTTTCACTTGAGATCCCTGAGATCGTCTCAACTGAAAAACACCCAAAGCACCCTAAACGGTCTTATCTTAGTCTCAACTTAGAATCCCCTAAGATCGTCTCAACTGAAAAACACTTTTGCTCTGAAACGGTCTCAACTTAAGATCGTCTCAACTGAAAAACACCCCCCTGGAATCGAAGAGCGAGAAATTCACTGATACATAATCGTTCAGAAAGACCTGTATGGGAGGTTTCTTTTTGAAATATTTGATCAAGTGTACGTATATGACTCTCAGCATTGTTTCACAATTTAATAAGGTGAGTATCAATTGGAAAAAAATCTATATAGTAAAATCATATATTGGCTTAAGATAAAGATTAGTTAAAAGATATGGCTTTCACCATATCCTGACCACATCTGGGGCTTATAAGGCCGGAGAAGTAGCGTGAATAACTGCTGTCAATATTTTACCATTATGTTTGATATTGGCACTTTAGAGCAGTGCAATAAATGGATTCAAAAATATTTTTTTGTTTTAACAAGACAGAAGATTATGATAAAGACCAGTGGGACAGTTCCTTAATAGATATAGTCAATGCAATTTAGAGTGATTCTTTTTAAACCCTTTCTACCATTCACCATCTTACAAGCTGTATTGGTGTTGCTTTTCTTGACCCGGTATCATAGGCGGATCAAGCACGGCGAAATCTAGTTCATTTATGAAATAAAGAAGGACAGATTATGGCATTAGTATTTTTGAGGATAATATGATAAATCAGCAATGGCGCTTCTTTACCTCGCTAGACAGGTTTCTTGGTATTAAAGTCGTGGTCCATGATAACATCATGTGACAATAGTTGTACGTATTTTTCTTTTGCACTGGCTACGTTTCAATCCAAGATCCTGGTGCAAATATAAGTCTGTAGTATAGATGATCAGCTTACATTTAGATGATATACTATGTAATCCCTGTATTAAGGTCTCAAAGTGGTGTGACCAATACAAGGTCTGTAGCTTACAGGAGGTTCACTAAACTGGAAAGACCAGGGCTTATAGTAACATTAAACACTACCCCGATATCAAATCCTTAGTTGGGGTAAATAGGAGAGATATTTCAATGTGTTTGAATTGTATTTTCAGATATTTTGTTAGCTTATTCAACAACGAAAGCAGACCTCTACAACCGCTTTTCCTTGTATTCTGTAAATAACCACTACTTTAGTATCATGAGTATCCGGTCCTCGATCCTCAGCAAAGAAATTCATTTTTTCAGTTTGAAACAAATGTCTAAGCGTTGTTTGTAGCTCTAATAATCATCTTTCATCACCACTTACTATTGTAGCAGGTAACCTAAGTCTTACACAAACCGTCTACCCTAGCAGTCACTACAGATAATATAATGTCCATATATAGCAGAATCAAACTTCGTTTGGCGACAAATATAGTGTTAAAGACTACATTGATAACTACTGTGTGATGTAACTATACAACTACAAGTGTAACATGCATCAAATATAACACTTCAATCCCCTGATATATACGTGAACAAAGTTTTTAGGCCCCCCCCCCCTAACCCCAGTGATGAATACATTGCAAATTATACTACACTACTTATATTTCGAAAAGTGGCTTTACCTTGTTTCTGAAGTCATATATTCAAATAACTTTTGAATAATTTTAAATCAAGCAATCTTTAAAAAAAACATCTTTTTATGTAGGCCACAATTCTCATTATATTTCCATGACAGATCTGACGCGAGGAGGAGGGTTTGTATCATAGTGTTACTGGTCTTTGTATTTAATGGTATTAATCATAAGATAATTAGAGAAAAAATAAACTCTACAGCGCAAAGATGTAGTCATATTCATAATTTCATATCTGCACAGTATCGTTTCTTTTTTCTTTTAGTACATCCTGATTCAGTGTCTATACTGAGATAGCAGGTAGCATTACTATTACAAAATATCGAAAGAAAAATTAAATGAATGTCAACAAACAAAAATACGAACACACAAAACTGGTCTAGGAATCATTTAATAAAAAATGAGGATACATATGAAAAAAGATTCAATAGGGAAGACACAAAGTGACAGAAAAATAGACAAACAGGATACAAAATGGTGATCAACAAAGGAAATCATGAAATTGATTATCTCAACATTTGATCAATAATTAGGACTACTCTAAATTCGTTAAGCAAATCATTGTACAAACAATAACCTCATAAAGTTCTGCTCCAAATAAAAGATAATTGTCTGAAATAAAACGAGATCAACTCGGTCGTTATAATGATGTTCCTGTAAAAGAAAATCACTGGTGAAAACGGGATTTACTCCTATTTCTTCATTTTGTTTCCTCTGTCAATTCACAGTTATCTTTCAGAGGAAACGTTGTTCTAACTATGATAGATTTAAGATTGACAAGGATAAGTCAAGAAAGAATACCCTGTGATATAAGATTTAGGTAAGGTAAACTGGTCAAAATGTAATCGTAAAAGCACCTACATCTCCAAGCTGCTATGACTTTCAGAAATGCACTTAAGTACAATCTCCACCGGGCAGTCTGGAACTACATAAAGTAGCATTTATCTCACCCCCGGTATATTTTTCTCCACAGACTTAAAATTGGCAACTCGTACTCAACGCCAATGGAGTATTGTAAAAATAATACTCAATGGACGATGACGTCACAAACATTAGCTGATTAGTTAGTTATAGGAGTCAGATAAAATCAGAACCGCGCTTGATCCATAGCCTCTGTAAATATGCCATTTGTTTTGGGATGCCACATAATCTCACTCAGCTTTGCCTCATGAGATTACTCCGCAACAAAAACTCATGGCATATTTTCAGTGGCTATGGATCTCGATGCAGTTCCTTCGAATCACCCATCAAAGTCTGAGTAATAGTAAACTGTGATAGTGATACCGTATTGTAGTGATACCCTACTGGGCAGAAACTACGGACTACGATGCAGATTTTTCTTGAGAGTTCTTCAAGTGTATGTATTATGGAGCTCCTTCTTTCACTGGCTGCCTGCATATGTTTGTCTTGTTCAACCTATTCTGATGATTATAATTCTCCAATACATTGTACACCGTATAGTACAACCTTGCGGCTTCAGTGAAGTGTGATACTTGAGTAATACAATGACACATTCTTGGGAGTTAATTTTACCTTTCAGGAGCAAGAATCAATGGAAATAGGAATCACCAACTAAAGGGTAATGAGCTACAACCTCGTTACAACATCTTGCCCTGACTGAACAACCAAAGGACGGGGGTGTACATTCTTTAATGGATCCATTTTTTTCCATTTGTAATATTTTTCATATTTGTATACGTAATAATCCTAATGAATTATTAACCCAAAGGAGATTCATTCTAGTGGCTGAAAACAGGAAGATCACCACACGTTGCAACATCCCATATAAGGTATGTTATATGACACGCAATGTTGAGGTAGAGGTTAAAGTGGGCATTATATAGTGTGCTAGGTAAACCCTTTGGAATCGACAAACCAAGCAAAAGACGGGATTGGGGCTAGTCTAAATTCAATTCACCACTGCACAGCAAGCATTTCTTTTCAGATAATTTAAATGTACGGATATCTTCAAATTAGATATATGTTATAATGTAACATAAGAGTTCATTTCGTCAAATTGTTCAAACTTACTGCAAACTTTTGTCAGCACATTCCTCGGGTAACAAAACATTCCAGGCGGTCATTTGAGTTAATCACTAAAACCAGGCTTCCAAATAAAGGAAGAGGAGATATTTTCATTTAACCTCATTCATAGTCTACTGCTCTGACTTCTTCTTGTGATAAAGACACACCTCAATAGACATTTCAATATCGATTCACATCCCCTGGTAATCTCCATAGAGATACGCTTGCATTTTCTACTGCAATCCTAGATCAACCATATCACAATTACACAAACTTTTTATCAAAGAAGTACATTGACTCATATATTGTTATCATATAATGGCATCATCTCTTCACATACATATCGGAAACAACATATGTGTTTCGCAAAGCTTAACCATGTGGCATCTCTGGGGAAATGTAGTTTTGCTGTTACTAATAAAAGTTCATGTATATAACTCCGTATAAGTTACCTTTCTAAATACCCCTCATTTAGAGTTGTCAATAACCAGAGTGCATACTGAGCACCAAAGTATTCATCGCAAAGCAAGCTGGAATCCACACCAGTGTCTGCCATAGGCTTTTCTAATCAGCATGTTTTAGTCTTCGATCAAGTCGAAGATAATCTCTTGACAGGAAGATAACATAAATATAGGAATCGTCGAAACGGAATTGCTTTAGTTTGAGGATCACGTAGCAAGAAATATATCACAAAACATCTACTAAAACCATCAGAAACCAATAGCAGTGTGCTTTAAATTCTGTGCCGATTCGTTTGAGATATTGTACCATACAAGACAGACCTCTGTTGAACAATTTCTTGTATCTATGAAGTATTACGAATGTCACCATAGACTTTTCTCGAACAAAAACTACAACAGTTCTTTCTAAAGACTCTCTCCAACTACATAAATTTCCAGAAATTGAGTCTTTTTCTATATATCATTAAGGCAGGTGATATTGTCTCATCCCTGTAATACCACAGATATGTAGTATGTAGTATGACCTGGCCTGATTTTATGGGGAGGTTGTTATTTACATTACTCATACGATACACCTTCATACATTGTCTTATACTTGCGCCAACAAATGGTGTAGGCACAATTACTTCACATTTTTTTTCGCTAAGTTTTGATTCTTGCACCAAAAGGATTTTTTCCCCATGCGATATGTACTTTCATTATCATTATGCCCTTCAAGAGGATGAATCTAACTTGAAAAAGGTGTATAAGATATGTACATTTCCATACACTTGAAACTGTACGGAAACTAATGCAAGTAAAGCACTGAAATTTCGCCAAGTGAATTTTCTGTTGGGACGGTACTGCAATGCTGTCATTGACAAGTTAACGAAACCATGAATGAACGGGATATTATTCTCTATCCGTAACGGTATACGATTCCCGTTTCCAGGATTTCCGTATCTCTTATAAGGAATCTTTTTCAATGTATATCCATCGGATAGTGACATAGGATTAGTCGGCTAAATCAGTTTGTGAACTCTGTCTAACAGAAGAAGGTAGCGCACAGAAAATTGTTGACCTTTGAAAAAAACGTCCATAACCGAAATCTGGTAGGGAGACAGAATAATACCATGGTATACATAAACATGTACATCCTTCCTCAAATCCACAAACGCTACTAGTTTCCCAAAGACCATGCTTATCTTATTGTGGAATATCTCACATCAATAAATCCCACTCTCGTCATGATGAAAACTCATGCATTACAACCATTTAATTTCTTTTAACCATTGCCTCTTTTAAACGAGGGTGTAATCTCCTATGCCATGTATGTTATCCGACAGTGGTTCTCCTTCAAATTAAGCGAGTGTTCCATTGGCCCGACAAAACTAGGAAAAGACGATATTAACACTGATGTAATGGAGCAGCGCCGCCCGACATCCTGCGGCCACTTCCAGCCTGCACGACATAACCACTCATTCTAATGGCGTTGGAATTTTTTAATTAATCCTCGTACAGAAAGTAGTCCGCGTTAGTTTCCCACATATAGAAATTCTTTAAAATATAGTAATTCCAAAACCTAAGGGAATATGGAGCTAACCTTTGTATTTATTCAAATCAAAACAATACTATCAACTGAACTTATTTAAATGAATATCCGGATTCCTGCAACCGGCGTCGCAGGATATCGATTGGCACTATTGTTTTTTTAAAAGCTATTGGTTGGTACACTATACCCATGTATAGCACATACCCGACGATGTTAAATTTTGCTCGGTTCAATGGAACAGTCCCCTAAACCAAATATTTCACAGCAGCCTATAACCCTAATTGCCCAGTCATCCACTATACCTAGAGGTCGAGAGCACAATACCTCTAGAATTACAACATCACGTTTCGACCATTTCATCACAGATGTATCCACTGCCATCCGAACCGGCTACGATAATCTAAACGTACTTCACGGGGTACTCACTACCGTCTCTCTTCAGTTTGACACCATTTTGTGATAAGCACAGAAATCCTTCGACCCCAATCCCTCCAAAAAGCTGGAGTAATAATAATAAATATGCAGATTTGTTCTCTGCGATGGGGGTTAAGAACTGTAAGAAAAGCTTCTATATTTTGAGAAAAAAAAGTAGAAGCAATTATGAATATTAAAAAACGTAGTTTTCAACTTTAGTGATGAAATGAAAATTAGCAATTTATCCAGCTGGTCCTTGTGAATTTTTGTTCAAGCTGAAAAAATACCTGTTGACATACTTCCGACGCTGCATTTGTTCGTGTTTTAATAATTTCATCAGAACACCATGACGTGGTGTAGAAAAATCTCCATCTTCAAGAATTCCACTTTCATAAAAAAAAAACTTGTTCTATAATAAACTGACATCAACGCTCTAACACACACGCACACACACAGACTAATACATATACAAATCCTTACATACACAGACACATATTAAATGCCAGTTCGATATTGACACATTCACTTCCTATTCATCTACGACACGCATGCATCCTTCACACACCTACACACACGTTAAAGCACGTCGCCCGGCGGATCGTCCTCGGGCTCGTCGTCCGTCTTGTACTTGCGGAGGATCTCGGCGGCCTCGTGGCGGTTGAACCTCACGGCGTCGTGGAGGGGGGTCTGGTTCCACCTGTCGCGCGGCACGGGGTCCACTTTACACTTGTTGATGAGGAAGGTGATACACTCGACGTGTCCCTCGGCGGCGGCCAGGTGCAGCGCCGTGCGCCCGTCGTAGTCCGCCATGCCCATGTTGACGCCCAGACACGCCAGTCTGCAGTGGCAAGACACACGTGAGGTTTTTAGAAGGAAACCCACGAGATGAAAAAAAAATGTTTGACTGCAGAGTAATTCACGAAGCGAAGCTGTGAGAATTACTCTGTGGTCAAACAAGGTAGAGTGCGGACCAAGTTAATTTCATCGAGTGGGTTTCTGATTTTATCTCACCCCATATAACATTGTTTATTGATGAAATGAATCATCAAATTAGCCATTGAGTATTGGTTACACGAACCTCACGGCTGTGGAGTACGAGTTCCTAATGTTAAGCCTATGGAGAAAAATACCGGGGTGAGATAAAAAGGCATATTGGACAATTTGGTTTGGAAAAAAAACCATGTCATTTTTGTGAAATTTGAATACAATGATCTCTAAGTATTGTAGAGCACATATCTGACTTAAAAATCGGGGGTCACCCTGCTAGAATTTGATTTAGAGATCAATATTATAATTATTTTATATAAGTATATATAGAGATTCTAAAAGGTTGTTTTTCACATAGAAAACCCATGTCAATTTCCTCAAACTTTCACAGAATATAGTATATGTAAAGAACTACCTATTTCTTTCTTAAAAATCATAGGTCACCGTCCTTGTTTTTGAATGAATTGAAGAAAACCATATCTTTCAGTTCATTTCCTATTTAAGTCAAGCAAATGAAAAAGGGCATATTTCACCTATTTGATTAGGGCTAGACAGACTTAAATTTTGCTCTTTTGAGTTTGCAATATGCAGCAAATTACCAATTTTAATGGATGAATGGGAATATATATAAATCAATAGGTGGCGCCACCGTGAATTGTAAGATATGCCTTTTAAAGGCATATCGGACAATTTGACTTGAAAATTAAAATCCATGTAATTTTCGTGAAATTTGAATATGATGATCTCTAAGTGTTGAAGTACACATATCTAACTTAAAAGGTGGGGGTCACCGTGCTAGTTCTTGATTTAGAGATAAATATTATGACAATTTTGTAATAGAATATATAGAAATTCTATGAAGTTGTTTGTCATATAGGAAAATCCATATCATCTTTTTCAAACTTTCACAGAATATTGTAGATGTATAGTTCTATACATTTAAGTTTTAAAAAGCATAGGTCACCATCCTTGTTTTTGAAAGAATTAACAAAAAAAATCATATTTATTAGTACATTCTCTATGTAAATTAAGCAAATGTAAATTAGGATTTTTGACCTATTAAAACTGGATTAACCGAATAAAATGTTAAATTTACTCATTCAGAATTGTAATGAATCCCATAAAACCAGTTTTACCTGATAATTGACAATATTAAAAAATCACCAGGTGGGGCCTGCGTGAATTGTAGGATATGCCTTTAACACCTGTGGGTTTTTTGGCCTTCGCATTTACAAGACCTTCTTATTTGTTTATCATTTGTTCATATCTTTCTGATAATATTGTTTTCATCATATAATAACAGTTTAATAACAATTTATCCCTCTTTCGAATACCTGTTATTCAACCATATGGAATTTATCCGGTTATCTACTTTTATAATTAAGATTGGCCAGGCAACGAAAACCAGCTGACTTGTAAAACAGCTGATGCCATCGGCCCCTTTATTTGGCAACTAAACCTTGTAAACTACAACTGAACTGGAGAAAAATGTATATCATTATGCCAATAAAGAAATGATTTAAAAATAAATAAATAAAAATTTAAAAAAAATAATGTATGCCTTTTAACGAATATCATATGAAGACACTCACCTGCGAAGTTCAGTCAGGTCGCCATTAGAAGCACCGAACAAGAGAAGCATCACTTCTTGTCCCTTCTGGTCCACTTTGCGCTGGCGAGGGTCCTGTTTCTGTGTGGTGTGTTTCAGGTTGTCGTAGTTGTGGAAGTTGAACGTATTTACAAGCTCCTACAGAAAAGCGAAAATTGCGTCAAAAAATGAACAAACACGCATACTGGCTTGGTCTTTTTTTGTTTGTTTTGTTTTGGTCACAAATGTCTGGATCCTGATGTATATCGCTTGAACAGATGAATGCTATTGTTTCAAAAGAAAGAACTTCCTCGGAAGATTTTTGAATAAATTCTTTTAAAAAAAGGGGAAACATCAAAACAAGAAAAGAATCACAACACAAAATTACAGATTCCCATAGATAAACATTATATTATAGATGTAATATATAACAAAGAAAAACAAGCAAAATACATAAGGTCATATATATAATTATAATATAATTAACTGAAAAAAAACCAGAATATGATAATTCCCTCAAATATTCAGTAAACATTATTCACATGTTTGCGAGGGTAAATCCCTCTACTCACCTGTGAGAAGGAGATGCCGCGCACGCTGTTGCCGGTCTCGTCAAGTGGCGGCGACCACAGACAGACGCCCATCACATTGGGCACGACAAGCAGAATAGCACCAGAGACTCCCGACTTAGCGGGCAACCCAACCTGAAAATACACACGCCACATTAGATTCGGTGATTCTCTATGGTGGACAATAGGAAACCTATGAAAGTTTAGGGTTAGAGTTTGTATCCCATCAAATTTGAATCGCGTACTAATTCACAAGGCGAAGCTGCATGAATTACTATGCGATTCAAACAAGATGGGATCGACCCCTGACCATAAACTTGAATAGGTTTCTGAAGTTATCTCTCCCTTCACAATGACTAATGGGCTAACCTTTATGACATAATCCCCCAATGAGTATTTTTTCTAAATACTCCTTGGGCATCGGCTACGAGTTTCCAATGTCTATGGGGACAAATACCAGGGGTAAGATAAAGTATAGGCTCGTCATCTGGTGGGCTCTCATCACATTCTCATAGATATTGATGCATCCCCATCTAGCTATACATAAATAATCTCTAATTCCCGTTCTGATTCTCGTTCTTATTAGGTAAAGCGAGTGTTCTACCGGGCCGGTGGATGGCATGAAAAGTACACCAAACATGTGGAGGCCAGCACATGCATGTGTATAGAAACCAGCGTGGCGGAGGGTTAGCCTGGAAGCCTGACCTATGTGTTCTCTCACATACAAGGCCAGGTAACGCCTGCCATATTTGGTGCATTATGAGTAACGCCCGCCATTTTTCTGTTGCATCATGGGTAACAGCCTTCAGCTAGTACTACTCTGGTTACTCGTTCATCCGCTAGGGGGCATGAAAATTCAAAACACTTATTAAAAAGAATCATTTATAATATTATTTTGAAACAAGATGGCTGATAATCAATATATATCCTAGTGTTGCAGTGCATATTAAATGTCGGAATTACGTCAATTGTCGGAAAACTTGCATCCCTGCACACACTCTACACAAACTTTCATATATATATATATATTTTGTCATAGGCTGATTATCGAATTCATATAAATGCTTCCTGTTCCACTTTCTAACCAGCGATCCACTCCGGTGCCCTGGTTTAGACTGATGAGGGATCCGTGAGAGGTATACTGGAGAACTCGACCGGTAAAAAACTTGACCTGTTTTAAGAACTCGACCCGTAATGAGCTCTACCCGTTTTAAATCTTCCCAACTCAAGTATCAAGTATTGGGTAAATACTGTATTTAATAGTAAACGTGTTATCTTGGCTTCAAATTCGGTCTTTACTGGGGAAGAAAACAAACAGAAAACCCTTCCCCTAAGCCTATCCCTAACCCTAACCCTTTCCGTGGCCCTGACCCTGAACCTATCCTTAACCTTATTCCTAACCCTAACCTTAATCCTACAATCAAACATAACTGGACTTTCTATATCTGCTGGTCTATTTGTCTATAAGTTAGTCACATATTTACTTCTTTATGAAAATGTCATATTCATAAGTATCTGAAATGGGTCGAGTTCTCCAAATGATTTATCCGAAACGGGTCGAGTTCTCCTGACAACTACGGGTCGAGTTCTCCAGTAACCCGTGGGAGAAGGCAGCGGGTAGAGGTGGCTGCGTGGACTCACCGTGAAGGCGAACTGTCCGGAGTAGTCGTACATGCCGCACGAGTACATCAGGGACAGCGTGTTGCGCACGGCGTCCGGCGCCAACACGCGCGTCCCGGTGATGGGGCAGATACCGCCGTTAGCCAAGGTGGCCGCCATGACGGAGCCCGACTCGCACGTCGCCTCGATAGAGCACAGCTGGAACCAGAAACAATAACAGACAGACATTAACACAAGGTGAAGATTAACACACAATGAACACATACAACCAGTAACAGGGCATTAGCACACGATGAACACATACAACCTGTGACAGGGGATTCACACAAGGTGAACGCATACAACCAGAAATAGGGCATTAACACACAATGAACGCATACAACCAGTGACAGGGCATTAGCACACGATGAAGGCATACAACCAGTGACAGGTCATTAGCACACGATAAACACATACAACCAGTAACAGGGCATTCACACACGGTGAACGCATACAACTAGAAACAGGGGATTCACACAAGGTGAAGACATACAACCAGAAACAGGGGATTCACACAAGGTGAACACATACAACCAGTAACAGGGGATTCACACAAGGTGAACGCATACAACCAGAAATAGGGCATTAGCACACGATGAACGCAAACAACCAGTGACAGGGCATTAGCACACGATGAACGCATACACCCAGTTACAGGGCATTAGCACACGATGAACGCATACAACCAGTTACAGGGCTTAGCACATGATGAATGCATACAACCAGTGACAGGGCATTAGCATATGATGAACGCATACAACCAGAAACAGGGCATTAACACACAATGAACGCATACAACCAGTAACAGGGCATTAACACACGATGAACGCATACACCCAGTTACAGGGCTTAGCACACGATGAACGCATACAACCAGTAACAGGGCATTGGCACACGATGAACGCATACAACCAGAAACAGGGCATTAGCATATGATGAACGCATACAACCAGTGACAGGGCATTACCACACAATGAACGCATACAACCAGAAACAGGGCATTAGCACACAATGAACACATAAACCAGTAACAGGGAATTAGGATACGATGAACACATACAACCAGAAACAGGGCATTAGCACACGATGAACGCATACAACCAGAAACAGGGCATTAACACACGATGAACGCATAAAACCAGTACCAGGGCATTAAAATCTGATGTATGATATTATGCCTACATTCTGTGAAAGTTTTGTCGTTATTAAGCAATTATTTTCTAAATTACAAAAAACTATAAACTCTGCTTAAACTGCTAGTCTAGCCGACCCCCTCATTTAACAATTATTTAATTGTGTTAATTGCGGAAATGGTAACACTCTACTGAAGAGACAAATTGCACTAAGTATATAGCGAACAATTGATACAGCATTAATGTCAGAAGTGTGACAAATTTTATTGGTGATGTTTGCACAGGTGAAGCTACATATCTGTTCTTCGGCTCGATGTGGACTACCTTTTATGTACATGGCCCATATGTAATGCCTTCCAATTCATAACCAGAAAGAGAAACACTGGCTTACTGAAAGCTGTCTTAGCCATGTCTCATAAAGTTTACAAAAAGAAATAAAAAAGGGCCATCCATAAAGTATGTACGCCCTGAGAGGAGGAGTGGGGTGGGTCAACAATTTAGGAAATTTTGCGTATGCCCCCTCTTTGTTCTATTGCATACAAGATTGGGTGGGTGGGTCAAAAATTTCAGAAATTCTGCGTATGTACTTTATGGATGGTCCCAAAGAGAAAGAGAAACACTGATGTCATGCACACAGTACCTGGAAGTAGAAGTCCATCGTCTCCATAAGATGTGTGCCGTCAGGGAAACACTGAAAACAAGACGCGATCAGCATTACAAAAAACCCTTATCCTACCCCTCATATAAATCTCCATGGACTTAACATGGAGGGACGGTATGCCACGGTTATGCCATATAATATTTATATGCCACAGGTGACATATGAAGTTAAAAACATGTGACAGTGTAGGATAAAATCTAAATGTCACTTAATTTCATACAAATGTTTACATGGCATTCATTGTCTTCTGCTACAGGTATCACTCAGCTCTGCTTCGTGATATCGTTCCGCGAAAACAACTCATGCCATATAAACAATTGTATGGAATTTCGTGACGTTTCTTGATAATATCCCAGAAGCCCAGATGACGTTTTTAAAAGCTTTCTTTTAGATTTGATATCCTTGTACATACATGGCTTATAGTAATTAAGTGTTATTACCAGTCTATATGCTGTCAATATGACGACGTTTGTAAGGAAGGATTTTTATAATCTGGGCACACATCGAAACCCGTCTCCGGGCTAAGTGCGTATCCCCAGGATACAAAAAAAAAATTTAAATCATTATGTTGATTATCATGATAAGTTATATATATAGTTATATTCTTTGTATGAATACAGTGCTATGTCTTTTTGTGGTAAATAATTAAATGCTATGTCCTTTGTGGTAAAAAAGATTATATGCAATGGTATGGAGTAAACTATAGATATCTCTATTTGAGATCGTATTAGTGCCATGAATTGTCTTACCCGGTTCTCTTTCATGTAATAACCAAGGGCAAAATTGCGGTCTGCTGTTTCCCTCTCCGACAGGAATCTGCAGAGTATAAAGGAGGTTTTATAAGTGATCCTTCACACGTAAAACATGTTCATATTTGTGCGTTTTGATAAAAAAAAATCAACCTCATCTTGCTGCAACTCTTGATAAGTTTCTTCATGTCCAATGTGGCAATAGTGTTGAGATAGTGGCTGTCATTTGATCTATACTCTCATCAGATGTTGACTCCAACAACTGGAACTTTTCCTTGGGGAGATTCTGCCTTGAAGAAGCACTGTAATTTATGCGTAACGTCTGCTTGTAAAAAAATGAAGTCTAAATGTGGATTATTGATACTCTGCAGTACTTTATTAGCAGTAAGGGTCAAAGGGCTTTACTTCAATCATTTTCCTTGAGATAAATGCTAAAATCTGACTCTGAATTTTTCCTCTTTTTTTTTTTTTTTTGCTGCGTTATAACATGGCAACAGGCTGGTATCAGATCGAATTCTGGTCAAATTCAAGGTAGCGTCGGCCGCAGTGGAGGTGTTTAAGCCTCGTCCCCTAATTTCTCCTTTGGCAACTCTATCGAGTGCGTCCATTCCTCTTAGAAATGCTTCTTTCTCTGAATGAGCCTGCAGATCTCTGCTATCGAGTTGCATCTTTTCAGTGAACTTCTCTTAGCCCTTGAAAGAACCCTCTCTCTCCAGCTATATTTTGAGGGCTGAGGTTCAGAGGGCATGACCTCTCTGTTGGGTGAACGACCTTTGTACTGCAGCAGACTGAACCACTATATATAGATCAAGGCTAACTTCCTTAGAAATGCAAATGTAAATATACATTGCACATCTTCAAGTGTTGTGTGATGGTCATTATCTACACAAAAATAGTTCATAAGAGTTTCTGCCCTTTCTTATTAATAGATGCATCATGTCTGGAGTATGTCTGAAGTACTAATTTCTAAACCCTCACTCCGGATTATGTATACCCTAATAAATGGTGTTAGAGGAGATTGTGTCTCTCTTTAATTTGATTTATATAGCTTTACGACCTAAATGGCAACTAGACATTTCTGATTAAAGTCTATATTTTGCTGTATGTTTTGTCTTTGTACATTTCTCCTCTTTTTTGTCTCTATCTAAATATTGTGTCACACACTATTTTAAGTCATAGGAACTTTAGGTAGGGTAAGGTTTTCTAGGTAGAGGTGGGTAACCACATGCGCACCTATTTTCTTTTGACCTAAAGCCTGGAACCCACTGAGCTCCCGACACACTACGACAAGCGTTCCGACACACTACGACACCGAATCTTTCAACCTTCCGACAGTGACAATGCGGTAATATAAAACCGAATTTTTTAATATTTCGACAAGGCACATTATCATATGGAATTCACTGCCTCGTAGAGACTGTGAAAACATGGATAACACATCAGTGTTCTTAGGGCGTGTGGGGAGTTCAAACCACTGTTTTATTGGCGTGAATGAGGTTTAATTCATACTATCTTTGATTTATACAAGAAAGATTATTTCATAAACTGGAAATGAAAACAAGGATTTCCCTGGAAAAGTGAAAAACTGTCATCCCTGAACATGTAAACTCACATTCTTGTTATTTAATAGTACCACCTAACAGAGAGGCTTAAACGAGATGTATTCACCCACCGTGTGTTCCACAATGGAGTTCTCTTATCAAAACAGAGTGACCAGGCGGAAGACCGGCTAAGCCGAGCCTGGATATTGTTCAATGATATTGTATTCATTACCCTTATGAATTTTTTTTTTTAATAAAATAACAAAAATATTGGTTACAACAAAAGCAAATAGCCATGAGACTTACACCGCGTTGTTAAAGCCCAGGAACTCGCCGCCGGCCAGTTTGCGGTAGTGCTTACTGAGATAGTCGAAACGATCAGCTAACTTCATGTCGTTCTTCACGAGTGACGTCACAATGATGGCACCAGCGTTTATCATCGGGTTGTGCGGTTTACCTAAACATGAGAAGATGAGCTCTATTATTCATCTTATAGAAAACGAAATGACCAGATATTGATCAGCATGTATCTTCCAGATATTTATGATACGTGGAGAGATGAATGTTATGTTAGAAGTCAATTATACCGTTTATTTTTTAACCTGGTAAGAGGAAAAATAGGATTATGTGTTAGTAAGGGATTTAACGAATTTCGCAGAAGCTCAAATAAAACGAATTTATGAATTAGGGGTATGATTAAGAGTAGACCTCAAATTGATAGAAGTAGCTTAGGTGGTAAAGATTTCTTCTTTTTATTTTGGTTGTTTGGGTAAAGATTCCATTGTGTTACCGACAGCACATAGGACATTTCGCGATAACAAAACCCAGGAAGAAGAGAGCAAAATCCCAATAGCATTAAAAAAAAAAAGACATCCCCATAGCAATGCAGGTCTGAAGGAGCTAGCAGAATGTAGTCCATGCACTTAACGCATGCGCCATCCGCGCGGAGGGTTATCAGGTCGGCGGATGTGATTTGCCTGCGTCTATAGAACACCAGGGGCTGAAGCTGTTGAGCTTACGATTGTTCTTTTGTTGTCAAGAACAAAAGATTCATGTTCTGAAAATTGTGCAGTGTGTTATGACCTTATCAAAATGAAATTTTTTTTTTGTGTGCTGGAAAATGTATTTTATATGTAGTTATGAATTTAGTTGTCTTTCCTGTAGTTTGGAACTACAATTATTCTACAGCTAATTGATATATCAGTAAATAAGCAGAGTTATGACAGAGTCTAGCAGATATATTACATACCTATATAGATACATACAATTATATATAGTGATCGGAAAAATGGGTTATTTCACTTTAGCTACGATTTCGCCTATAATCTGGAAATTGGGAAATAAGCTTCCATTAACCCACTTTTTCTTTAACAAATTTGAATTTTTAGAGAATTCTGACGCTAATAGAGCATTTCATTGATCAAGAAATGAGAAATTTCAAAAAAGGTTATTTCGTGAATTTGGTGAATAGCTGATGGAAACGCTGAGGAGGGAAGTCATTAGGGCTATGTTTTTTCTTACATATATATTCCCTTTATTGCAAGACAGTATTCAGTCAATAAATATTGCCACGGTTTCAATTTGTTCTCGTATGACAATGTACTCGTTGTATTAACCTACAGCGTAAAGACCGGCTGAACGAATTTCAAGTTTATCATCGCTTAGATTTCTAGCCCTACCACTTTTTCGTTATGATAAGAATATTGATACTCGTGCAATGAGCCATTTTAGCTATCTTTCTTCTAATCTTTTTTTCGTTTTTCGTTACTTACAGATACTTAAAGTTTTCTAAAACCTTGGCGACCTAAATATTGATATAATGTATTATGACAATCTAGATCTGTTGATCTACAATGATATGACAACTTACTCTTGTGTTATTTGAAACAAAAGAGTATATAAACTAAGTTATTCAACACCACTCACCACTAATTGTTCATAAGAATATCATGAAACTGCTCATATCATGCATCTTATTTTCTAAAAAAAATCTATTTGATCTACTGTTATTAAGATAAATCTAAGGAACTTAACCCTTCAGTCCCTGCACCGCACGTGTAAAATGTTATTATAAAATACTTAAGGGAAATGAGGAAAATATTCCCACTAACTCGGGGATAATGAGCCAGTATTTATGTTCAATTACCGACATGTTTCAGGCTTGTAAAATGTTATTATAAAATACCTACACGACATATTTCACTAATTAATTTGGCTGCATTGGTGGTC
The DNA here is from genome assembly GCA_950022655.1 of Alentia gelatinosa. Lineage (NCBI taxonomy): Eukaryota > Metazoa > Annelida > Polychaeta > Phyllodocida > Polynoidae > Alentia > Alentia gelatinosa. Next base: position 31,544,056 of record OX465591.1, on the reverse strand, counting down.
GTATGATATGCACACACAAGCGGAAGATAGTGTCTTCTAATTCAACTTCCAAAATATAAGATCTTTTTTTTATTATCTACTGAAGCATGACATGGATATTCTGCCTGACGGAAGGTTTTGTGTGTCTTAGACATATTTATACACCGCTATGTAAGACTAAAATTATCTTCAATCACAAAACCGAAATCTTAATTTTAGATAGTGAAAGTGGACTACATAGGAGTAGTCCATGAAAGTTGTTTAGACCTTAAGATACAAAAGGTATTCTTGAAATCAATGCTAAAAAGGAAGTATTTATTTTGAACTGTTGAGAACAATCTATGTTTGTTATTATGTGACCTACATGGATTAACGTGCATCAACGTAAACCTCATTTTGGTGTAAGTACCTTAAAATTAATGAACGATCAATATTAGCTTCCGTAGTCCTGACGTTGAACATAGGGAGCCAAAGTGAACCCGATGCAACCACAGATAGCCGGTCAAAAATACTATTTTCGGGTATAGGTGCTCAGTACTTTGACTATGTAGGTTCCAGATTATATGTGTCATTCTTCAATCTTTTAGATCCAAATTTTAACAACTGTCATCGTAGTATTGAAACAAAGTTATTCAGAGACGATAGTTATAAACTTCACTTCAAAAGTAACAAACGAGACCCAAAACGAAAGTCTAACCTCAAAGCCCCATAGGTTAAGCACTAGGCCTCGTTCTTACTAGCCACCGGAAATGGTGTTTTGTAGGTGGGTATCTGTGGTTTCAGCGGTTTCATTTTGGCTCACTATGGACATCAGGGCAATTTCAATATAATGTATATATACATATTGTACATTAATATATAATACATTATATTGAAATTGCCCTGATATATATATATATTACATATTGAATTAAGATTTGAATTGAAAGTTCCGCTCTGTAAGATTATTTTTGTCTGCCTGCTCTACATACCGGCGTGTATATAAAGGGTAGGTCCTATGAATACAGCCTCAGCCTGACAAAAGTGCAAAGGATAAAACTTAGTTGTTTATAGTTCCTAATATAGTCAATCAGCAATATAGTGTTTCATTTGCTATACAGTGTGGATACCATAATTCGCAGAGATTTGATTTATCTATCAACGTTAAAGTCATTTTAACGGGAGAGTAAGAATCATCTTGAGCGAAGAAAAAATAAAAAATCTCAAGTTAGCCTCATTTACTCTGCAATGGCAAGTGGTTGCAGGCAGTGGAAATGCAGGGTTGTTTGCTTGTTTGTCTGTGGTTTAACATCCCAGGTAACTTTTTTTTTATTATGAATTAAAGTAACAGAACCAGTTATAGATATATCCTCAAATCCAGTTTCAACATGAGACGGGAGAGGTACAGTATTTTTAGCATGTTAAGCCGAGATGGTAACAACAAGGAGATTTATCACCAGGTATTGAGTTTCATCCTGTCTTTTTTTTCCATCGGCTGTGTATGGAAGTGTATTTCACCACGTCTTAAATTGTAGTTTCATCCTAACCCTTTATGTGCCTTTATTGTAATAGGAAAGCAGGGTAAAGCGTCTGAAGCAAAACTGGCGGTGTATATCCCCACCCTGCTGTGGCATTAACTCTTTATTAACAGAAATGAGAGCAGTTGAATGAAATAAACTTCAATCCATGTCCTGTATGTATGTTTGTTGGTGTTTTTTTTCTTTTTTACAACATGTAAATGCGTCAAATCTATAGTATTTCTTTCTTTGTGGTTTAAACGTCCCAGGGGACCCTGTGGGTATATAGAGGCCAACAAAGATTTAAGCTTTTCACTTTTGTAGTCTTTGTTTCAGTCAATTTTTTTTCAATTTTTTCAAATATTTAATAAAAATCAAAGAGATTTGTCTCTTTTCAAAAAGCTGATTTTATCTTTCTTTAGAATAGTCTCAAACAACATGTTGATCTTGTTACTACTTTTTCAAGTTTTTTCTTCTATTTTCCTGAACCCTTTGACAGTTCAGCAACATATGCTGAACACTTTGCATGCTTGGCATAATGGAGGATTTTCCCCTTTCAGGGGGTATTCTTGTATGTCTGGAGTAGCCTATTCTTAGATGTGTCAACTTCACTTGTTCACTACGACTTAAACCCCCACAGTTTCTCTTCCCACTCACAGTTGAATAAATAGTGTGCAGCTTGTTTCTTATTTGCTTGTTTCAACCAGACTGCCATTTGTTCATTGTAAATTCTCTTATTGGACCTAAATCAGTGAAATTTTCAATGTAGCAGGATACAACTTCAGAACTTTCTTTACTGCTCTGTCTGGCTTTGGTCTTCCAAGCTGAATAAACCGACTGTGCCAGTAAAGTTTGAGTTTTAAAGCTACTCACGGTTCAAAGCCTACCTTTGCATGCAAACTTCAGAGAAGGGCCTTAAAATCTAGAGGCTCTAATACCCATGCTGGCTTATGGTATGATTTGCAAGATTTAAATTGAAATCCCCAGTATTATCCATTTACTTTTCAAATATACATCTCATTCAAAATGCCTCATATATGTAGCCCACAATGTTTCCACATTAAATCCAACACTACAATCCTAGTCTTCGTGGTCACCCTTTTCCACTCTCCACTCACAATTCTGTATACATTTTGTGTGGCATGTTATGAAGGCATGCTGGTGCATTCCCACACAAGTCCAGTATGAATACAGGTAAATGCTGTTCAATCTTAACGTTACAACCTTAGAGAACAGTTAATCAGAGTTCCTGTTACACATGACCATGTCCACAGCAGGAGGGGAAGCACCAAAAGAAACAATGTTTAAAGAAGAAACACTATCCTCCACTGGCCTTAACATGGGAGGTACCCACCGAACCGGACCTTGTTTTTAGGCGCGAATCCTGAGGGGGAAATAATGTTACGTTTTTGGTAGAACATATCAAGATGTATACAAACACAGATAGACACTGTAAGCTAATGACCAAATTGGCCAAGTGATGAAAATGAGCTTGTACAGATAGCTGACACTGTCGGCCACTTTATTGCTGCCAAAATTGTTATATGTACACATAAAGAAGGAACAAATTGTGAACTACCAACATTAATAAAGACATTTTTGAAAAAGATTTTTTTTTTTTAAATGACGAAAAATGTTTCCCCAAACCTTTACATGATAAATTTGAATTGAAAAAGTCCAAACCACGACGCACTGCTGTGACCATGCACTGTGTTCGGCGTGGTATTCGGGAATTCACACAAGTTACATTTAGTAATTTTGTAAAGATGGTTGGGCTGTTCGTTATATAAGCTTTATGGGGTTCAGAAAAAAATTGTTATCACAGAAAAAAATATACGTGACACTTAAATGTACTGCGGGGTGTGGCAGTTTGTTATATGTTACAAATTATTCAGCATCAGCAAACTTAAAGAGGAAATCAATGTTGGATTTTAAGGCGGTGGTTAATTTTTGCATGTCCTTAAACTATTAATCAAATAATTCAAGATATCACCAGACGAATAAAGGAATTTCATAACTATCATAGCATTTATGTGTGTCATATTGAATGACGTCATCTGACGGTGATGACAGACGCTATAAGTTCGCAGTATATCCTGCAGGTGGCGCCACTCGATGTCAGCATCCAGGTGAGGCTCTGAAATAATGGCAGATAATTTCTGCAGACCTGAATGAAGAATACAAATTAATGAGCAAAAGCAAATCTGAATGGGGGTCATCCATAAAGTATGTACGCACAGGGTAGGTGGGGGTTGTGGGGGCAAAATCTTCGGAAATTTTGCGTATGATCCTTCTTTATTCTACAGCCTTCAAGATCGGTAGGGGGTGGGGGATAAAAGAATTCTGAAATTTTGCGTACATACTTTATGGATGGGCCCTATACAGAATACAAGGAGATCTCTTTATGACTGCGGTAGTGACGTCACAGTATGACGTGGCTCGTGACGTGGGCTCACCTTTGTGGTCGAGTTTGATCTCGTTGAAGACCTCGCCGCTGGGCTCCTGGCCCACGTACTGGTGCACCACGTCCGGGCCCAGCTCGTGCAGCACGAGGGCGTAGGTCAGCGGTTTGCTGCAGGACTGGAGGCAGAAGGGCCTCGTCGTGTCCCCAACACTGTGTCTGTAGAAAAGTAGACATAAAGGGATGATTCTCCCGGACCGTGTGATATATCTCGAATTTTTTCTCGTCGGACGCCACCAAACGGTTGGCGAAAGCGGAAAAAATCTTTTTCACATATATCTCGATCATGCCCGATTTGATGACTCGCTAGGTCGGGATGAATCGTGTGCAAATATCTGGTTGTAACACAGCAGTGGAATAGCCCCCTTTGAGTGAGAATAAGGGATAGACACATAGGGATTAGTGCATGAGCAGATCTTACACGATTTATCCTGATTCATCAAGATGCAGCAAGGTGCTACAATACACAGCCCGACCTTGTAATATAAAAAAAACTTTGTGATGGTGGAATCAGTAGTTAGAGACAACATTACGTGTAGCCAGATTTTTTAGACGAGGCAATTGGGCTACGACCCTTGAGGAGGTAATAGCAAAGTCACCAATGTCCATTTTCATGAGAGATTAGTAAGGTTGCTCAATCTCCAGATTGCCTATTTCTTTTTAATGAATTCGTTTGGGCCGTGGTGAAACACTTCATCCCCAAAAAGTGATAGCGTGCCTTGACACAGCCAAGTTAATTAACCCTTTAAGGACGGCCGCCTATGGCTGAACTACACACTTGGGGAAGGCTACTAGTGAATAAGTGCAGTTCTAGGGGACGGGGGCACTGTCCTCTGAACTCTAAATTCGAAGGTTTATAATGTGATATAATATGCTATTATTAATATTTTTATTTCTATTATTTAGAATTCAAAAATACTATGTTACACCTACATTCTGTGAAAATTTCAAGTTAATTGTTAAAATATTTCCTTTTGAAAAACAATTATATAAATATCCAGCAAATGATGCCTTGAGGCATCATCCGCCCCTTGCCGGATGATACCTTAAGGCATCATCCACCCTTAAAGGGTTAAGAAGCCTGATGAGTCCAAATCGGATTAAACCTTTCACTGTCACCACAATATATATCAATTTTGATAGATTTCCATCAAGAAATATGCCTGGTGAACAAATACTCCAACACTGTTTTGTGCTTGAGAGCGAGAACACGGTGATAACTGGTTCCCATAGTGATGGCCCTTGTTGTTACTCAGATTACAAACGTAACCTGGATATCACGTAACAAAATGGTGCAAACGTGACATGAAATTGTCATTATCAAGGTAGCATCTGGCTTAATAAGAGGTTGCATAGCTACGTCTTATTGATTTAGGTATAGCCAGAGGATACCTACTTTTTATACGTTGCACAACACAATAGGAGTATCATGTATGACGGCTTTTATAAGTAAAACTACGTAAGGTCACATGAGACCTAAATACATACGGTCATATATCCTGCACGGTGACCTAAATATATTGAGCTGAACTATTAAAGGTTTCCTTCTTCAAAATAGGGAACCCGCCTAGTTGTTCACCAATGTCACCAATGTAACTAATGTCAATAAAGATCCAAAGGGAAATAAGGTACACCCGCATCAACAGTTTGTATTCACGTAATCGGCTTATACTTATAGCTCAACCGGTGGCCCTGGAGCAGTTCCGTGCCATGACTAAGCCTAAAGGTCAGGGATGTCAGTTGGGGTAAAGGAAAAACTGCAAAAAACATTTTTCAGAATGACTGAGAAAACATGGAAAACACACCAGTGTTGGCCATGCACCAGGGCTGAGGCTGTGAGGGGAGATTAAAACCACTGTTTTGACAAGTCTTGATTCATGCCATATCTGATTTATTATACAAGAACAAATAATTTTATAAACTGGAAATGAAAACAAGGATTTCTTTGGAAAAGTGGAAATCTGTCATCTCTGAAAGGTTGATAAGGATACTAGAAAAATGGGGCCATAAAAGTAGCTCATCTACATACAGCAATACAAGTTTTCAGTTTTCTAAATACACTGTATATTGATCAGAGCTGTGACCTCCGAAAGGGTAATGAACACTTTGTGAGTGACATCAGTGTGGTCCACTGTGACACCTAAAGAACTGTCTGGGATTTTTTCACTTTTTTCCCTTCTGTTTCACCTACTGTCTGTGAATGTATAACACCCATATATTATCCCATAAGTTTGTTTTATTTCAACTCTCGAAGATCGCTGTTTGATTCAATTTGACAGGGTATATCTACAATTTACACTAAGCATATATATGCTGTATACAAAATAATACCTGAAAAATCCATAAGAATCTCGATGTAGATGCTGCTGTATCTATTAGCACACAAGTGTGCTTGACGGGTGTACCATGAAACCAGTCAGAGCTGGATCTATCACAGGTTTCCTTTGACTTTTTTTTTTTTTTTTTGTCACATGACAATCACAGTAGTAACAGTCACAAAATCAATTTCACCAAATTGATTGCCACACCCAGCTCTAACTGGTTATTGCAGCCTAGACATTCTGATAGATGAAACCGCTCCATACTGATTACCCCTCCTCCCCTCCCCACTGGGATTATCAAATTAGTAGGGACACAGAAAAATTGTTTACAAGGTTGCCAAAAAAGATTCTAAACCCTACCCACAAAGCTCTGTCAGCCTGAGATGGACAGCACCGTGATTGGTCAAAAGGGTTATATGGAACAAAACTATAAAAGGAGTGTCAACCATTCCCCAGTTGCTGCTACACAGAAGCAGATCGAGATCTAGCCACGTCCTGAATTGAAATATCACAGGTTTCCTTGTGATGGAAAAAATATATCTACCAACTAAATGTCAATTTTAGTGGAGCAAAGAAGCCCACACAGGGCTGTCTCACTTTCTTGTTCATTTAATAGATATTGAATTCTAGCTATAGTAAATATAACCCAAATATATTTTCCATTGTAAATGTAATTAAGATTATTTTGGATGTCAAAGAGGGTTATTACTGGTCCATTTATTGTAAAGCTCATGAAGACTGGAAAACATGTCTTGGCCAAAGAAAAGGAGATTTTTCTGCTGATACTCGGCATAACAGAACGATACATAGCAATGCTTAAAAATCTGATATTTATTACATTGATATTTATCAAATCCAGATTTAGGAGGTGGCGACGACTGATCCCTTAGCTGATGCTACCTTGGATGACAAAATAATTGAATATATCCAAGCTTGGAACATATCAAGAAAGCTTAGCATGTATCACTTTGGATGTTGCATGTCCCAGAAGAGTGAAGGTTTTGGACACATATGAGTATGAGCAAAGAGGGATATGTTAAACTCACCTTTGTCCATCTACGGTGCATACAGAGGCGCCCCAGTAGTCTGCGCTGAACCTGGCTAACTGAGGGATGTAGTCTGCCACCTGCCAGAGAAGATATAAAAATAAATATGAATGCATTTGAAAAAGGTATCTCGGTAATTATACACAAAGAGAACTAATAGTTTGGGTGCTAGATGGGACAGCTATCTAGCACATGAAAAGAGCTAAAGAAAAAAGGTAAGCTTAGGTGAAGTTTGTATAAATCTTCCTTTAGAATCTGAATTGTATTGAATTTCAGATGTAGCTCCACGAGCTCTGATAGAAGGGACTGGCTTTTAAATCTAATATTTCATCTATGTTGCCCCTTTGCTCCGATAGAGCATGAAAGCAAAGTCTGGATTCTGAAAAAGAAGTCACGTCAAACCCTTCAGACATCATTGTCTATAGAAAAATACGGGCTGGCATACCAGAGTGGGTGGCTGGGGGTGTGGGTATTAACTCATGCTGTAAAACATGGAAAAGGAGACCTCGACGCCTTGGATCACAACCTCTACATCGGCCTGTGAAACTGAGAACACTGTTTATCCTACCCCTCATATAAATCTCCATAGACTTAACATGGTGTGACTGTATGCCACGGTTATGCCATCAAATATTTATATGCCACTGGTGACATAATAAGTTAAAAACATGTGACAGGGTAGGATAGAATCAAAACATCACTCAATTTCATATAATTGTTTACATGTTGTTCATTGTCTTCCGCTAAAGATAGCACGAAGTGGAGCTGTGTTATATCATTCCACGAAGAAAACTCATGCCAAATAAACAATCATATGAAATTTCGTGATGTTTCGTGATACTCTGTGTGGGGTACATGAATCTCATCACTGGTGGAGGACAGTGCGTGTCCAGTGACAGGAGTTAAATGTTGATCACAAAGCTAAGACAGCATTGACTCCTCCCTGCCATTTTCGTTGTATAACGATACATTTCGGCTACCAACAGCAATACTTTTCGTATGTGTTCCACATTGCCAAATTTCTATTAAATTTAAGGCTATATTCAATGAGATACTGAGGAAAATCAGGTTAATGTCTAGATCCATCAGCAGAAGATTATGGTTTCCTTTGTCCTGCTTTAAAGTTTTTATACGAGAAAAAACAGGAGACTCAAAAGTCATCATAATGAAGGTGATCTTTTTCTGTTGATATCAATTTATCTATATTCTCATTTGATAACCAAATAAAACCAAAATATGACAGACTAGAAGGACTGTTACTCAGATGTATACTGCCCTGGTATTTAACCCACAGCCGATACCCTCATTGGGGGTGGGGTGGAGACTTCAGTAGTTAAAATACTGGACTAGTAATCCAAAGGTTATGGGTTCGAGTCACACTACACTATCTTTCTTCTTCATTCCTAGAATAAGAGTACCCACCTAGATAAATGTGTAGATCTGGGTTTTCTACCTGAATATTTCTCATAGATTCGATCATCACCCCTATGGTGTAAAACCAGTGAGAAAAGCTGAAACTTTGAGATAGTCGTTATATACCCGAAGAGTCGGCTGGAACAATAAAAGACTATACCGGACCACACTATTACAGAGGGTGCCGCCCGCACCCGTGCCGCCTGACACCCCGTACACGAAGTATGGTCCTCATGCGTGAACCTGACTTAGATATTTCTCCCCCTGTTCACGCACACACATCCCTCCATACACCATTACCAGGCGATCATAGAATTAACACCTAGAGTGGTCTGCCAGGTGTGTCATGATTTACAAGACACAACAAGACACTAACATCCCTAAAGGGGGTGTTCCATCAGGCCGACTGCATGATCACAAAAGAGCGTACTCTGGTCACCAGAGCTACACTGACGTTAGCTCTGGTGGAATCCGATCTGAACAACATTAACTTTCACTCGCCTAGCTGATCTTCTTACTACCAGAGTCAGAATCTCTGCTGGAAGAGTGAATCTTTCTTCTGGCAGATCTTTTGTCTTGGTAGTCTCTGTCACAACAGGCTATTGTGGTTGGAGATTGTAGTACTCTCGAAGCCCCTTATCCATTTTATCATTTTCTTATTTGTGTATTTTGATAAAGAGACCATGAAGTTAGACTTTGTTATCAATTAGTTAAGTTAGTAATGATTTGTAGTAAGTACTCATAGCATATATTTCACAATGTCCCAAAGTGTACTTTGTTTTGAGATAATTGGCTCAAGCTCTCTGGCCAGAAGGCGATCGGACCGGACCAACCCCTAAGTCGGAGACAGGGGTTGGTTGCCAATCTAAAAAGAGCGTCACATGGTGCCCGCACTGCGACCACACAGCAGCCTTCTGTGAGGTGGTTATAGGTAAAGTATTCCCCCTAATCTGTCCATTCTCTCCATTTAGGGGTGAACAGCTATGCTATGTAAACAGGCAGGAGTTTCCCAAGTTCGCCAAACTTACCTTTATTTTGGCCAGTCAAGGCAAATTATGGCTTCTTAAGGTGACAAACTAATAAATATCAGTGAATCGATGGTCTAGGAGTTTTATTACTCAAATATGAAGGTAAATTTCAAGTTATCTTACTCTCATTTAAGGCCATACATAATGGTTCAGCCATTTTGATTGAACTGTGCCTACTTCTGGTCACTGCTATTAACTGGTGATTTAAACTGTCCAGTTTGAGGACCAGTAACAAAGATGGCTGGACTTGAGAACCAGCCAAGCTCCACTGGAAAACTACCTCTAAATACAGTAATAAAGCAAGAGACACCAATTTTGAAGGTATGCAAAGACAAAAGGGTATATATCTATCGATCCAATTTTTTTTTCATACACGTCAGCGTGCGGCCAATATAAAAATATGACCCGGTGGATGGCTCTATGGTGAGGCAATCCGCCCTATTTGGGACTAACAGGGCCGGGTACACTGGCTGAGGTGGTTATAGCAATCGGTGAAGACTGGCTTCATTATCTCACCCCGGTATTTTTCTCCATAGGATTAACATTAGGAACTCGTACTCCACGGCCGTGAGGTTCGTGTACCCAATACTCAATGGCTAATTGGGTGATTCATTTCATCAATAATTAATGTTAACAGGGTGAGATAAAATCAGAAACCCACTCGATGAAAATAACTTGGACTGTACTCCACCTCGTTTGACCACAGAGTAAATCACTCAGCCTCGCTTCGTGAATTACTCTGCAGTTAAACTCAGTGGAGTACGGACCAAACTATTTTCATCTCGTGGGAGTCCTTCTAAGTCCCTGTACCCCTCCAGCTCCTCCACCCCTCCTTGCCTTCATTCCGAGGCCAGTCAGAGGAAGGTTTATCCTAATTTTGTTGAATCATTTAATAATGTCCATAATCAAACACTTGAGCAAGTCTACAATCAGTGTAGTTGAGGAGGTCGGACGCTCTTCAGCGGCGGCCAACACAAACCTAAAAGATTTATCATAAAACAAAAATTCAAAATAAATCTCAATGTGATGTGAAGGGAAAACGAAAGCAAAGTGTCCCAGATAGTGACCGCACCGTAACGGGAAACGTGGGTAGCGTGTTAAATAAGGAAACTAGGGTTGGGAGAGAATAATAGCGTGTTGACTGCGCGGGTGTTGCATTGGCAAGTGACGGGTCCCCCGCGGCTATCATGCCTGGGGCCCGTTTAATAATCTAGGATCGTACATGGAGACCCTTTACTGTATCTCATACAAGGGTTATCGTTTAATGATATTTTAGTTCGTTTGCTAAGTCAGTCTTTAGCCATTCATAAATGCTGAATAAATTGTGTTGGACGTGCGAACGACTTTAGCGACTGCTGCTATGTCAAGATGCTTCATCAAAGACTTATCTGCGCAATAGAACCGACCTTCCACACCCCACCGAGAGAGCAAAAGTCGACCGCAACGCGAAAATTTTTGCCATGCAGTAAATGCTGGATAAAATTTCCCCACATCGTCCCTGGGTCTCTGGCATACAGAAAAGGCTCGATCCTAGATTATTAAACAGGCCCCTGGTCACGCGTGGACACGCTCGGGTGATCTCTTTTGGTGCGCTCCCTGACGTTTCTCATTTAAACTTAGATATCTTCAATATATCTCCCAGTGTTCATAGAGTAGCGTCTGTAGCGTGGCAGTTCCGTGCCTTGTATTTGGCTGAAGTGCCATTGATTGATCTTATGTAATATGCCTGGCTAACTCAAGACTCCTTATTGACCTCGGTCTATATACTGACCCCCTGGAGCCTCCATTGGCGTTCTGTACCCCGCATCGTTACATATATGTAGTAAGACAAATTAAAACTACCATAGATGGTTCATTAATTTTTCCAGTTGGGATCTGAAGTGCTTTTCGCTCCGTATTTTAAATCAGATGGTTCATCAAAAGTTACCTGATTCCTATATCAAGTGAAAATTTAGTGTATGCATTTTGTCAGGAAAGACGTATGTTTTTGCATGTACTGCTACGACTTTTACACTAAAACTTGAAATCTGAAACGGCAGGAAAGGTAAGCTTAAATGGCAAATATACCTAATAGATATTATGCTTCTGTAAAGGTATTATCTCAGGATACGTGGCTAGTCCCCAGTCTGTAAAAAAAAACCAAGCCTGACAGTATTATCAATGTTTATTTGGTTATTATGTATATCTCCAAGAGTTTTGTTAGTAAGTGACAATATGAATCACACACAGGAAAGTATTGGTCAATGATGGTGCTTAAGACGTAGCTAATAGCTAAAGAGTGCGAATATTTTACCGTTAAACCATATCCCAGAATCATGTCCACAGATATAGCTGTGATCTTGTCTGAGTTTTACTTGTTTTTGAACCGAAATCCCTATTCAATCTACGTATAGTTGCCTGGCATAACTAAGACTTTTTATAGTCACAAGATCAGGTAACCACATGTAGGATTGAATAAAGATAAAAATGGTAAAGTCAATGTGTGAGAAGTCAGTAACACGCCAGTCTATATGTCCAAAGTCTGTCCAATATCATTAGTTATACATGTATAAGCACAATTCTAAATCACAAGAGAAACGTCAGTGGAGCGATGGTCGGGCAACGTCTGACTAAACACAGTTGAATTCTGATAGTGGCCTCTGATCCTACAACAACCACAACCACTAGGGATTAAAGCTTTTACAATTTGTTGTCCATTTACTCTTTAAGTTAGATGTACCCCTTTGTCTTGTATTAGGTAGTGACAGGGAACATATCTCTGGTTAGTTATTAAAGTTCGGCAAAGATTCAGAGTGTAACTCAAACCCGGAGGATTATGTTGAGATTACCTGCCGATTGGAGCGATGTACCTATGTGGAAAACATGTACAAATATATAATATTTCAATAATTTATAAATATACAAATAAGGAAGTACGATAAGAATTTGTTTAACTGAATTGTTTTCTGGTTGTTCAGTTTTGGGTTAATTGGAAGTGTTTCGTCAATATTATTATTTTGTGACATTCCTCATACTTGTATTCAAAGACCTCCAACCATCACAGAATATTATAGTCAATACATAAAGGATTTAAGCTTGGAAAGTCCCATTATCTCACCCCTGGAATTTCGGGCCCATAGGCTTAACATTAGAAACAGGTATTGCAGTCAGTTCTCAATGGTCTATATGCTGTGTGTCGTCCATTCACTTAGTATGTACAGGGGTGAAATAAATACCGAAAGCAACTCGTTTTGGTCAAAGTCTTTGTTCCCAACTCGTTTGAATGCTACGTGATACGAACTCAGCTGTTGCCTCGTTTGTATCACTTCGCATCAAACTCATAGAAAACGATGACTTTAACCAATACCTCCTGATTTCTTCTATATAACATCAGAACAATAACATACCTGCTCTAATCTGATGCATCGAATGTTGTAATAGAATGCAGGATATTACACCAGTCTTTGAAATCCTAAACAAACATTTGAATTGTTGTGTATATGTAGTGTAAATGTAAGATAGGCATTGAACAACCAGGGGAATATCAAATAGTATAAGATGCTGACTCGTACAGTTTCGTCGTACCGAAGTTATAATTAATTACTACATAGTGTAGTATAATTGTTGCCCCCACCCTTTGCCAAGAGCTAATAAAAAATATAAAGGTTCAAGAATTAAAATATAGGTTTTTATAAGTTTAATAGGTTTTAAAGGTTTCACTGGGAGGCCTGCTTCTATCTACCTAAAAGATATTTCCTTATTGCCTTTACTTCAGTATTTGAAAATGGTAGGTGCTACGTACAAAAAGTACCTAAATTTGACTTCTTTACCTTCTATTAAGTTCTATTGACTATTCCTGTCCTGAGGGAGGCGCCCACCCGCCGAAACGTCGACCAGAATGGAATAAACGTATAATAGTCATAATCTGGATTGGACATCCATTATTATGGAGAGTCTATATTTGGACGGGCTTCATACCACCTTTACACTTCTAGTAAGTTGCACTGTGACACTGGCACTGAATTTTGTCAGAAAAGTTTAGGTATCACATAAAATGACCTAATTCAGATGTATGTCTATTAATCAATGTTGGGCAAACTTTATGGCAAAACTACTGAGACAATTTATAACACCTGATGTATTGGAGTAGGAACCATCATTTTAGCCAAGTAAAGAAGTTTTCAGACATGCATGTTCTGTATCGAGGTGGGCGAGGAGAGTAATTTTCACTGGACAGACAAAGAGCTTCATCCCTGACTTATCCATGGTGGATCATACAAAGCAGGTTAACACTTCATTCTAATCAGATCGATTTTCACTCATATGCCACCCTAACATTGAGATTATCATACTGAGAATTGCACAGTAAAAGTGGTAAAGCAGACGGGTACATATTGGTAAGCCCCATGTGGGAATAGAGTGAAACTGGTCTCCGGTAGAAGAAAGTCAAAGTTACGTGGTAAGGAAAATAACTTGATTAAATATAGGACTATGTGAAATGACCAACAATCACGCATCAAAAACAATTTGTTCGGTTTTTATGTGAACATTATTTCTTCATACTTGCAGTTTGATAGTTCATAGACATTTGATTATCTGTTTCCAATTTGCCTACGTTTCCGACCAGTAGCGGCCTTATTCAGCAGGGATGAAAGTCGGGACTGATGAAAAAGTCGGAAACGGGAAAAAAAAAAAAAAAAAAAAAAATGGGGTGTATTCGGGGGGGGGGGGGGCGCCCCCCGCCCCGTGCCGTCAAACAAAATTTCGGCACTTGACGGAACTCTGACGGCAGTGTCAACGGCCCTTGGCGCGTTTAACTGCCGCCAAAGTACTGACTGGAGGTTTATACGCCGTCGGTGAAAGCCTGCTGCCAGAATTTCTTGGAATTTAGTTTCATTTTATGATTTTCATACTCTGTTAATGATCATATTTCAAGATGCAGAAATTTCTGATTTCTGTCAATTGTCGGCAAACTTGCATCCCTGATTCAGGGCTGGATTGATAATGACTGTTAATCAACATTTCACCAATTAAATACAATACCAGTGAGTAATTTAAGGATTTGTCTCAGTACTCAGGCAAGTAAAGATCTGCAAAGCGCGCCATGGCCTTGGATAAAAGAGGATTAAGTGCAAATATACCCCGCTGTCCTATAAGGATGACCATGTTGATTAGAGGGCTAACCAATTTAACTGACAAAAATACTTACGTCGCCTATCATTCATAAGTGATAAAGGGCCCTACGCCCAATTTAACCTGGGATGCCTGAAGAGTCTCCAATCATTAAACCTCAATGTCTTTGGTAATAACATAGTGGACATTTCGGTATCAGCTAAAGTATACGTACGCCACATACTCCACGGGTAAGTAATGGAATGTCAGAATGGTCCACACATAGTTTAGTGTTTAATATACACGTGTTATTGTTAGCCCGTAGAGTACACCAACATCATTAGATAGACTGAATGCTCCAGATAAGACTAATTTGATCGAGACTGATAGGCTCTGAATTTTGGACGTTCAACCATTAGTATCCTGAGATGTCAGATTAAGCTGTCAAATGAGAGGTTTTTTAACGTCCAATTAATCCAATAAGACTTACTTTGGTTTACTTTACTAAAATTTACATATCAGGTTGGAATAACAAGGTATGCTGCCTGGTTGATACAGGCATCTTACTCTTTTGAATTACATCCTATCGAAAATTTTACATTCCCTGTAGAAGCAAAGAATTTTCCTATTGCCAGTGTTATTAAAACATTGTGCATTCCTGTTGCATTCTTTAGGAATTTCTTACTGCTCTTCTTTGTGGCCTGACAGTGTAGCATGAGATGTTTTACACTCAGCGGAGTGTGTCATGTCTGGCACACAGGCGCTAACTCACCTCTTAGGAGGTGTCCACGTGTCAGTTTGGTGAGAACAGAGCCTTGGCATGTTGGGAGACTGGCGAGTGGAAAACGCCATGGTGCGCCAGGAGGACATTTTCTAACACGACCTCAGATAACTTCTGGTAAAAATCTATGTCTTTCCAGACCAAAGTTATACAAGATATAAGAA
This sequence comes from Alentia gelatinosa, assembly GCA_950022655.1. Classification (NCBI taxonomy): domain Eukaryota; kingdom Metazoa; phylum Annelida; class Polychaeta; order Phyllodocida; family Polynoidae; genus Alentia; species Alentia gelatinosa. The sequence continues at coordinate 31,528,276 of OX465591.1, read as the reverse complement.
GTCATGGTTTGATTCTATTTATAATATGCACAGGGGGAAATCAGTCAATTGACACCTATATTAATGAATAATAGGACGTCTGACGTTAATTGGAAGAAATTGGTAAATTGTGATAGATCCAACACTAAACTCTCTCATTTCATGCTTTAAGTACTAGCAATGCCGCTTGGATAGATAGACTGCCACTGTGCGTTTTCTGAGCTAAGAAATGCATAAATTACAAAAGTATGAAAATGAATCGACACCTGGCAGGGCAGGTACAAACAGGAGCAGATGAGGTTAAGAAGTATAGATACACAGCTACAGTCATCATAGTTCTCGATTTAAGTCTCATCAGGACCATACAGATAGGTTTCAATTAGATAAATGTGTAGTTCCTCAGAAGGCAATCACTAGTGTGTTCTTTCCCTATTAGTCTGCTGTTGGAAACCAAATGAGATCAACGGCGATTTTTGTTTGACCCCATTCTCGTTGAATCATCTGGGGATTGAATGACATGGAGTCATCTTTTTCCGAATGTGTAATCACAGGATAATAACATAGACTTTGTTGCTTCCTCATCTACCTATGTTTTATAAATTATCATGGATTGGTTATTTCTACCTCATCTAACTATATTTTCAAATCATCATGGATTGGGTATTTTGTTTGCATCTTGTTCGCATCTTTCCTGTCTATATCCTGCCTAGATGCCCTTTCTTAAAGAGGAAGGAAATGACAGTAATCTAAATCTTCATTTCAGTTTACACAGTTTAAAGAGTTTCAATCAAAATGAGTTGTCATTTTGTGGAGGTAGGAAGGCGCCATATTGCCGACACTCAATCACGTGTTTTCTCTGGTAAAACTTACCATCACACTGCTTAATATAAAAAAAAGAATACTGGAGAACCCGCTTCAGCGAATACCCTCACTTCTGGACCAAAGTGTCCGCTTACGCGGGGTTAAAATAAACATCTAATAGAGGGTCCCGTTCCGAGCAAAGGTGTCCGTTAACGCGGGGTCCATTAACGCAGGGTGTTCGCATACGCGGGGTTCCCGTTGGGCTGGGTTCTACTGTACTGGGGAACTGGGCCCAAAACAAGGCCGTACATGAAAACCAATTGCAGAATTGATGTCATGACCAATTAAAAAGATTTTTTTTTCTAATCGAACTCGACCCAGTATTTTCTTGACATGTAACGAAGTCGACCAAAAACGAACTCGACCCGTTTGTTATAAGTGGTCCGTTTGGATATGTATACAAATAATCATAATCCTAGCTCTAATCCTAACCTGAACCTAATCTCTTACCCTAACCTAACCCTATCCATAACCTCACCTTAACTCTAACCGACTTATCTTTACGGGTCGACTTCGCGGGTCGAGTTCTCCAAAACGGGTCGAGTTCTCCTGTCAACCACGAGTCGCGTTCGTTTTGGGTCGAGTTCCCCAGTCACCATAGTGAGTGGGCGATGTGTCATGATATTAAAACAACTTAAATACAACGTATTGCTCAGGCTCCATAGTCACAGTCACCTTGTGTTAGCAAAAAGTACAATGTCACAGTAAACCAGATCCCTCTATCAACATGCATCAACAGACCAACACACATCAACAGGCACGCCCATTATCAGGGATCACCAATCGTCGGCCACCTTCATATAAGCCTAAAACCATGAATAAATGGGTGATATGAGCCTAAAAGGGGCACTGAGGGGGGGGGGGGGGTCAACATTTTCGGAAATTTTGCGTATTCCCCTTCTTTGTTCTATTGCGTACAAGGTAGGGGGGGGGTTCAAATTTTTTTTAATTCTGCATACATATTTTATGGATGGCCCGAAACCATGAATAAATGGGTGATATGAGCCTAAAACCATGAATAAATGGTGTATTAATTAGACATTTTAATTACCTTTCCAGCAGTGATGGGTTTACAGTTCCAGTAGATGCGGTCGATCATGTCGGTGAAGGCGGGGAAGTCCGGGATGACGAAGTCGTTGGTGAAGGCACGGTGGATGAGAACCACGTTGTCCTTCACACATCTGTCCACAAACAAACCGAAACGCTCAGGTACCGTAGTTAAGGAAAGCTAATAATGACCAGAATTCCATCGACTTAAAAAATTATCTTCATGCAAAACTAAATTTTCCAGGCTCTTCCAGGTTTTTCCAGGCTCTCTGTGAGAATTCCAGGCTTTTCCAGGCCTGGAAACCCCAAAACCACAATTCCAGGCTTTTCCAGGCTCTGTACGAACCCTGTGATTAGTAATTGCTTGCAGGGATGTCAGTTAGGGTCAGGGAAAAAAAGTGGAAATATTTTGCAGTGGAATTTGCTGCCTCAGAGAGATTGTGAAAACATTTAAATCACATCAATGTTGGCCATGGAAAAGCGTTTATGTGTGGGGAGGTTTAAATCACTATTTCATTGGCATGAATGAGGCTTAATTTATCTTTGTTTTAAATATGAAAAATAATTTTTAAGATTTAGCAGTTGCTATGTTCATTTTATGCAATTTTCATTTTCGGCAAGGAATAAGGATCTCACATTAAAAAAATGAAAACACGGATTTCCGTGGAAACACGTAAAACTAACATCCCTGTAAATGTCTTATATTACCATCTCTGGGTGATATGGAGTCTGTATAGGTTTACAACCTGGACTGATTTCAGTTATACTCAAGCAGTATCAAATAGCGCGTCAGCTTTCTCTTCTGAGCTAAAGACTGAATAAGCAAGGATTCTTCTACATATTTCGACGTGAAAGACAATATATGTGGAATAAGAAATGACACGGCAAATACGCGCTAAAATTTGAAGGTGTTATTATTATGCATTTTACTTATCTCTGCATGAATATTCTGCAGACAAAAGCCCTCACTTTTTTCAAGCTATCTTGTGGAATTTACGTGAGCAGTCACAAATCTATGAGAATTGATGCAAGAACAGTGCTCAGAGAAGACCAGGACTCTTTGTGATGTACATACGTAGTTAACCGGCTCATTCCTAATACTGCTGCACATATTATCATACACTTGTAGTCGAACATCTATGAAATACTACCCGCTGCTGGGGTGCTGTATTAATAATGTTTGCGCCCTAGGGCCATACTGAATGGCCGCTAGCCTGTATTAATTAAAATGGCATTTTGTTCATGATTTCAGGTATATATAAATTATAAGGAAAAGACCTGACTGTTGACGAAACGGACTCCGTCCTAGGTTAACAGGTCTATACAGACCTCCAGCTACAGTGTGGGTCTGTATAAACTCGGTGACAGACCATGAAAAGAGAGCATTTATCAACAACAAGGTTATTTCCTCATATTACTATATACCTATGTGGAATGGCTCACTTTTACTGGCCAGAAGTACAGGTTCCATTTGTCACTGAGTGACGAAATGAAATCCATACGTCCTTCCGTACCACATGATTACTGTCATTCTCGAAACAGTGGGTTGTAAAATCGAGTTTTTTTTATTATTATTATTTTCAGATATATGATAAGAAGGAAACATAGTGAGGGTACCAGAATTCTATCTGTTCCTCGATATTTTTGTCAGAAATATTCATTAAGTTCGAAGAACGAGGTGAAAATCCGAACCACGTGACTTGTTTTAAAATGGCGTTTTTAATTATTTCCACCAGTTTTTTGTTGTTTTTGGTCGGAAATATTTCCGACCAAAACAACTGGTTCAAAGTTTCGCAGCGTGGCCATGCAGCTGTGTTAACTGTTAGCCTGTCACCTGCATCTCTAGATTCACTCACTATGATATCACACTGTTGAGTGATGCTACCATTCCTTAAAAAATGTGATAAATAAGTAAATAAGAAAGAAGAACTTACTCTTTGAAGGTCTGTCTGTCTAACATCATGGCCTGTCGGATGTCTTGTCCCTGGAGAACCTTCTTAATGTCAGAGAATTTCTGCATCGACTCCGCGATGCGGGGGTCGTCTAACCGTAGTCCTGTGTTGCGTAAATCCTGAAAGCAAAAAAAGTTGGTTTTTTTTGTATTGGTTGAAGACAGAAGTGCTATTCGCCATGGATTCTAAATCACATCAAAATAAGAGCTAATCTTAGCCCTGTTTTGCAAACGATTGTAAATGCTTGTTTAAGCTAGATTCTAAATCAACCCAAATGAGAACTATCTGGGACGCAGACTGTAAAGGCTGTAGAAGCGTGGAGTATTCAAGAAAGATGGTGACAGTATTTCACGACCTTGAGAGGGAAGCCTCATTCTGAGAGCTGGTTGTGTAATTATATAATTAAAACAGTTCTACATCTCATGTCTATGGCAGGTGAATCCATTATCAGTATGGAGTGTGTTAATTTATTTCCATAGATACGACAATGATCTGCATTATTTCAAATACAGAAGAAGTATAGGTAAACGAATTGAACTATTTTTTCTGCCTCAGAGAGACCAGGTAACCTTGGATACTATGTCCTTGATGGCCATGGCATGGGACTGAGGGTCTGTGTGGAGGTTCAAACCACTGTTTTATTGATGTAAATGAGGCTAAATCAATATTATCTTTGTTGGACATAAGGGAAAGCAATCACATAAACTGGATATGAAAAAGTGGATTTCCACGCAAAAATTGGAAACTGACATCACTGTATAATATAATCAGGGAGTAAAATTAAATACTAAATACATGTTGAAGAAAAAAGAGAAAATGTTTTGACTATATACTGACATGCATGTACTTACATTGAGAAATCTGGGGAGAGAGATGTGCTCACTGTCCTCACCCAAGGCATCGAAGAGGTGGTCCTCAAAGCTCTTAAAGGTGAGGAGTCTGCAGGTGAAAATACACACAGAAAAATCACAATCACTATCTTAAAGAAGATCAATGTGTAGAGTTGGTTGGTTGGTTGGTTGGTTGGTTTGATTTAACGTCCAGTTAACCATTACAGGCTCTTACCAGACTTTCTCTTGGTTCTTTTACGTCACAAGGGTGGTGTTCGAATCTATGTAATGAATTTGGGTAAAGATCTCACCCCTACACTTTTACCGAGATGAGATTTTTTACTTCCAACACCACAATAACATGGTATGAGAAGGATTGGCCTTTGATATAGGCCTAGGGATGGAGGAGAGAATGTGTATAGAGCGCAAGGAGTACTTATGATAAAATTTAAATAAGTAAATTCTTGGTAGATGAAAATCAATATGTACTTCGTGACGATTTTAGCTGTCATGGCTTCTAGATGACGCTGTCGTGTACAAACTAGCATTCACTTCAGTGTAGAAAATACGTATTTCTTTGTCTCTGGCTTGATTTTAGAATGTGATACAGTGACTGCAGCCCCTTAGGAGGGTGGTTGTGGCCCACTAGATTCTAGGTCAACTTTGACTGTAGAACCGTCCCAAGGCGCAATAAATATCATGTAAGGAGGTCAGGGTGAAGGTCGGGGTTTGCTACGAATGTAGTCATTGGCTACTGGGTCTACTCTATTCCTTATATGGCAGTGAGTGTAATGGGACAACTCCATGCAGTTAGTATCCAATGTGGACGTGTTCTATTTTTTTTCAACTTTTTTTTTCAGTTTTTCTATCCATCCTGGAGTTAGCGCTTTGGAAAAGTGTTATCCATATCTTCCAGCTGCCCCAGCGGAAGAGTTCATACCGCAATTGTGCCTAAAGAATAGGATCACATGGCTTGGCGGTTTCGCTTGGTAAATGTGTAACATTATACATTAGACACTTAGTACATTCTTAGAACTGTGTCAGGCAGTAGACCAAGTCTGTTAGTACAATCTTCAATCTTAGCGTGACAATTATTATTTCGTCTTAGCTATAACATAAGAAACGTGGAGTAGCGATGCTTGGTGGAGGATCACACCCTCCAAAGCGACCCGCCCACCAGCTTGGCATTAGCAGGAATTCCTTCAGGTTATTCCCTGTTGTCATACAACATAATTTTAATCCATGCAAATGACTGTTTCACCTGGGTAACTTGACTAATCTAAGCATGCAATTATCAACGCTATTGACAATAATAAATGCACTGAATTAGGATATTATCCATTAGGCCAATTACACGGTTTTCGTTGAATATCAAGGCTACTTTTTTAAAGTGACCAAATATATAGACCGTTCGTGAAGTCATGCTGTGCCTTGCATATTTTGTACTTTGCACGCCTGAAATATGAGGAATGTACTTGGTATCCTTAGTTTAACTCCTGCCAAAGGTAATCACCGAATTGTACTTATAATCGTATGGTGTTTATCTCCCCCTTGGTATTTTCCCCCCATAGACTTTACATTTGGAACTCGTATCAAACGCCCATGGGGTATTCAGAAAAAATACTCAATGGGGTCAATAGGTTTCCTCTACGGTATCCTTCAGTCATTATCCACCTAATATAGAGTCTCTATTCTAAACATATACAGCCTACAGATCGCTATTGAGTAGAATACGGAAAGCCATATCCTATTTAGTAGGGTACAGAAAAACGTCCCTAGTATGCAAAGTAGTATGTGAGAATATCAAACTTATATTTGGAATGATGATTAATGAATACAATACCATGATTTTGATCTGCATGGTCATATTCTTCTTGTAGTTCAGTTCTTCCACTATGCAATATCCTTGTATTCGCTCGGATATCATTACGCCTCAACTACGCGGAGAATACAATCATGCTTATCAAAATTATGGTATTACTTGTAATTCCGTGAGAACGCCAACCTATTCCGTTTTTTTCAGCATTTCAAATGGTTTTTACGTATGAGGACCCATCTTTTTGTATCTCCACGGGGCCAAGTTAGTATTCCTTGAGGTGGGGAGAGCTGATTTGATTAATTACTTGCTGAAACCCCATGAAATCCAGATCAGTAAAATCGACTGTCATACAATGATGTTAACATTATCAGAACAATACTTCGCGTTTACGGATGCAGAAGACTCCCAGGCATTTACAAGTATTTCCCAGCTACACACAAGATTATTTCAGGATGTTCCAACAAATGAGAGGTACGTTTAAGATGAATTACTGATGTTCGCTTTATCAACCTGAATCTAATCCAGGTCCACTCATTGATTATTACCATTAGCTAACCACACATAAAGTCCCAAAGCAAACGAATCGATACTGGATCAGGGGAGTAGCATCAGAGAAACCCCATTACTGAATACTAAGTTCCTATAATCACGGCGAGATGGATTTATGGCGCGAGGATGATAGGAAAGCAATGCGATGTAGTGGACGAATGCCGCACTGGATCTAGAGTCCCCAGTTCATGAGCATTTTTGTCTTTATATGAAAACGAAAAGTAGATATTTATTTGTATTCTAAGAAAACACTACACATCCTACATGATATCCGCTGCCTTCATGATATGTTAATAGATAAGCTTTAACACGAACTGGAGTTTTTTTTGTATTTAGTTAAAAAAGTAGCCCATGGCTAACATCATTAAGAACAGGAAATTACTGTAGTTTTTTGTGGGTTTTTTTGCTGCGGTACGGTAAAAGGGGAAATGATTGTTTAGCCGTACATCGCCTTGACGGCAAAATTACATTTTCTACTTTCGCGCCTGATGAGTACGATTATACTTCCTTGTGTCCATGCAGATTAAATGATTTAAAATCAAGAAATTGGAAAACAAAAATGTGGTATTAATTACATTCCACTTTCACGCCTGACTAATGCGATTATAAATACTTCCTTGTCCATGCAAGTTAAATCATTTAACATCAAGAAATTGGCCAAAAAAATGTGGTGTTAATTACAGGTACAATACAACTGGCCCTGCACAGCTATTAATCTATGACCGGGAATGAATCTATTGAATGTGGTGATAAATTGCCCGGAACGTAGAACATCGGCCTACATTTTACCTGTGGTTGATAGCGCGTTACACAGTGTGGGTGTCCCTACCCTCCCCCTCTCAGCCAGCACGCAAGGCTTCCTTCAGATTTGCTTCCTTTGGCAAGACATCAAACATAATGCATAGACTTGCCACCGTCTTCCAATAAGACGTTTTATCCAAGACATTTATAACATACTTCTACAAATTTTTTAGTGTTAGTGATTTGTCTTTTGGTATGAGAGAATTAACAGCCTGTTCCAAATAGCAACCGTGTTTCTATTGGCCGATTATTGCCAACGATAAATGTATCGGTAACAAGTGACCGATAAAAAGGGACCATTGATAAAAAAACGGTCAATGGAAATGACCATGCACACCAATGTTTGTACGAATACAGATGAATTTTTTACGATACCGAGCCATCAAAAAGTCGCTGATCATCAGGATTACATCGGCAATAAAAGATCGGTGCCCGAACGGACTTGGTCATCCAGGTCCGTGGTGCCAGCTATCAAATAATCGGTCAGTGAAAAAGAAACGACCTCTTCATTATCCATCATATACAAAGACACCATTGAGAATATATAGGGACTCAGTAAACCACGACCCATTATATACAAATCTGTCAGATACCATAACTGATATATACGGATTCAAATCTGTGGTATACAGCCTCAAAGCCATGGTATACCGGAAAATAGTCACTTTGTGCTATGGAGCAAAGAAATGGTCCATGTTCTTATACCCTTTAGTATGGCAATTACTAGGTTTAATTCACTCGAAAAGATGGGTAATAAATGTAACACAAACGATGGTCATGTGGAACAGCGGCTCTGTAAACCCCTCGTAGTTGATGTCATAATACACTCAATAGCGCTCGTGTATAACTACGCGTCAACCTCTCATGGTTGACGGCCGCCGGTCCACATAACCATCGTTTATTGTCTATGTATACAATTGAAATGATCGTTGCGGTTTCTGCTGGCCAATAGGCACACTACTATCGCGGTATATATTGCTATGTTAATTATTAAGACATATTCCTCTAAGTTACTCTTATTAAGGTGGGTTTCATCGAGGATATCAGGAAATACATTTGGTTTGAGGTTCAACAGGCAAGTCGGCCACGACAATCTTAAAGGAGTCAAATTCAAGCTCTACATTTTTAATATAAGACCCAATAACCTAGTCTGCTGACTTCTATTGCGCACGCAAGCTGGAGGTCACGAACGTAGCGTGGGTGGAGTGAAGCCAACCGTTTGGCAGTATCAGGTGATCAAATCTCATTAGAGCTGCGAGTAATTACACATAGGTGTCATTGATAGTGAGACGTTGGTGCAAAATTATTAGTATACCTATACGGGAATGTCTCACTTTTACTGACCTTTTTTATTTCTTTTGCATCGGCTCGCCATAGAGGTGATTTTGCCACGCCTTCTTAAACACGTTTACTGACCAGGGAGCTGTTTTTCAGTATTGACATCACTGGCTGAGATCAATAAAGATCAGAGAGCGATTGTGATACCGTTTGGGCGATCCATGGTGAGAACGTGTTTTTCAGACACTAATCGCAGAGTACCAGAGGTGATCGTCGCCAAAACGGTCGCTATTTAAGATCATTATAGAATATTATTATATACCGATGCACATACATCTTACAATTACTAACCTCTGCTAAGCAAATAGTAATTGTGAAATATTCACAGAGTGTGCACTAAATTGCCATACTGCACAGTGTGCAGTAAGTACCATCCTCTGAGGCTCTGTACCACGTGACTTGTTGACAATAGGAGAAAAATTCGGAGCAAAAGTTATTGTGTGAGGTCGCGATATTGCGATAGAATACAGCCGTTCTCCCGTTGTGACCGTTTGGCCCATCTGCGATCACTAGCGATCATTAGCGAATATCAAAACTGAAAAACACCAAAATCCAGCAAAACGCTTGCAGATCCCTAAAGATTATCCGTCTGAAAAACACTTCGCCCTTCAAATGGTCGCTATTAACGATGAAAAACACCTCCCAGGAGTACGGATTCCGTTTGTTACTGAATGACAACATGAGATTCATGCGTCCCTCCATACCATGTGATTTGCTTTTAAAACGGCGTTTTTAATTATTTCCACCTGTTCCTTGGTCGGAAATATTTCCAACAAAAACAATTCGGATTAGATTTCCTACAGGTAAACTTACCATGTCTCCATGTGATCTTATCAGTTTACCATTAGGAGTGGCAGTCTGAATACCGTCCGCCTGTGTGGGCGCTTTGATGAGTACTTAGATGTGATACATAACAGTAAAAATACCGGTCGTACAAAAAGTACCAGGAACACATGTATGTCCATGGAAGTTTTCAGAAGGGTGTGTTCTGGGATCAAAAGAAATGAGAATGATAAATTAGGATATGGGCAGCGTAGTCGACAAGCGCATCAAAATAGATTCTGATACACTGGTTGCACTAAGTGGAGACGGCTACTAAACCGCAGGTCGGCCATATTCTCAGATCCATTCTCCACCACCGCCTGCTCCTGCCTCACTCTCCATACACATGTGCTCCTCACTGCCGTAGTCTCTGCTAGGTGAGTGCAGCACAACCTGCTCCCGTGAGCTGCATTGAGCGGCTTTTTTTTCTCTAAAAATAGCACCCTACCTCCCTGTCCGCCCACGAGATGTATCAGCCTCTTAAAGAAGGTAGACGTGCTCCAAGGCTCAGACTCGTCGTAATTCTCGCGTAAGGCCGGTTGCTGCCAGTTATATAAGGCTGTTGTTCCTGTTAAGGTTATTTTGCCGGGGGCGACTATTACAGTCATTCCAGTTGCAGGTTTGTGTTAGTGTTCGTATGCTAGACTAACAGCTGGACATATGCCAAGATCTTGCTGCAGGTATATTTATTCATGGACTATATTGAAAGCTCGCATCCCACTCTCGTTCTTCTCCCTTTCCATTACTTTACACATGCAAAAGGCAACGTGAATATTTTAATTCAGAGACCATCATCCTTCCTATAGACCCTATTGATGTATCCCAAAATTCAGTACGTTTACAGGTTCCGGTGTTCGCTGGTGTTATTGCAGTTTAACGGTTTTCATAAATCTGCCAATTGGCAATCTGATGCCAGAAATGGAAATTTCAGCTATTCCTACATGTATATCCGAAATTATAATCAGTTTCTCCAATTAAAAATTGGAAAACTAGGTATATAGGAATATGAAATTTCTAGGGAACCTATCAAGTTATGATAAAAATTGATGAAGGCCATCTGATAACGCCGAAACGTAGTGTCATTGAAGTTACTATAAACTGTACCATCATAAAGTTCAGAATTAAAAATTCATTGAAAAAAAAACATAAAAAGAAATACTGATGTTGTTGGTTTTTTGAATAATTTTCCTAAGGAATTCTTCCTCCTCTGCAAAATTTAATGTTGGCACGAGACTGGATCATATGGTCCGTGGAGTAGAACAAAATGAAGACCATCATTGAGGATTGAGATTTCGTTAGCATTGAGAATTCACTTAAGAGATTTTCCAGAAAAGGTCACCCCATGGACAATGTAACTGAAATCTCAGTCTGCTTTGCAGGAGCTGCTTGCATGGTGTGAATGACCGACGAGTATAGAGGACGTCGAGCTCGACCCCTGACAATAGAGAACAAGTTTATCCAGTACCATTTGTTGGCAAGACATCAAAATCCAAATTCCGTAGAATGAGAGGAGGGACCTAGGTTTGAAGCCATATAAACTTTTTTTTTATTTTTTTTTTTTTTATTCATTGATGACAAAGTACAATTCACCAAATGGCGTTCTTCCAAGTACAGTCAAAGAAAACAGAGAAAAAATTGCATATACGAGACATAACAGCGTGCACACAAGTAGGACTAGGCAGTATTGATGTAAATAAATTTTAGGTAAGTATATAAACATGCCTTATCATTATCTGATCTGACCTGACAGGTCATCTGACGCTGTCCACTTATCAAGTCATTTCAATATATATATAGGCTCAATATATTATGTTCACTATGACTTCACTACCATCTTCTGCCTAAGTTCCAACAACATTGAATCACGATACCAAAAGGGCAACAGTACATTAACACTAAAACAATACAAGTACAGTACAGGTCACAAAACATGTGGACAAAACATACCTCCTGTGTCATATGTTTTTTAACTCAGTCCGGCTCACAGCTACTATTTATCAATATTTATTACTTTTTTCTTAACTCATTGTTGTATCCCGTATTACAATCCTTAGTAATAGGGAGTAAGGAAGAAACTACTTCACAGACCATTAACATTACCATACATGTTAATATACTACACAACATGTCTTGACATGGTCATTTGACTCATTGTCATCGTTGTCAACGGGGAATCTGCTCGTCTATGTTAGTTATTAAGAGTTGAGACTTTATTTGGATTTTGAAACTAGGCTTTATGGGGATCTGTTGTATAGTAGATGGTATAAGATTCCACAGTTTCATTCCCCTGTAGAGAGGACCGTTCCGATATTTTTCAGTAGTTGGTCTTCTGGTTCTTAATACTGTCTTTAGGCTCATCCTTGTGTTGTGTCTGTTTGTCGTCAGTACATGATTGTCATCTGATTTCCACCAATAGATTTGCATTAGCAGATGATGTGCTCTTCTATAGTACAAAGGTCTGAGTTTACAGACTTGTAGCAGTTCTTCTACGGCTATGTCTCTCGTGTTTCTTATGCCCAAGGCAGATCTTGGGCAGTTATTAAGTCCAATTTGTAATCGTTGCCTTACAGACAGTGGTGATAAGTAATACACAAAGTCAACATATTCTAAACAGGGTAAAATCATTTGTTTCGCAATTGATACGGATGCTTCAAGCGACAGAAGATATTTCAACTTTCTTAGTTTAAAGCTCTTATACCTTGCGTCTTTTAGTACCTTATTCGACTGAGCAACAAAGTTCAATTTGGTGTCAATAATTACTCCTAAGTAATTATATTCCTGTACAAATTGTATCTCGTTTTCCCCTATAAATCCTTTACAATTCTCATCAACATATTGTCGTCCATTAATCCAAGAAAATTTTGACTTATTAATATTTATGGTTAGTTCCAGTTTACCTAACCATCCGTTTAGTTTTCCCAGGTCATGCTGCATTTTTCTCATGGCTTCGTAACAGTCTTTGCCATTCGTGATTAAGACTAAATCGTCAGCATACATTGTAGTTTGTGCAAAGTCAATTACGTTGAAAATGTTATCAATATATAAAATGAACAGAACAGGGCCCAAAACCGAGCCCTGCGGTACACCAATTGTAGTGTTCAGCTTGTTACTAAACACTCCATTGACCTTTACCCTTTGGGTTCGTCCCGATAGATATGAGCTAAGCAGTGTAAGAGCATCTCTCGACAATCCAATTTTTTGCAAAATTTCAAATAAAATGTTATGATTTACGCAATCAAAAGCTTTGCGCATGTCAATATATGCGCACAGACTGATACGCTTACTATCAAGGTTCGTGGTCAAGATATTTAAAACTCGAAAAATTGCTTGCGCTGTACTTTTTTGGGACTGGAAACCATATTGATGTTCATTTAATATACTATACTCAGTGATATGGTACATCAATTGTTCATGCATAACTTTTTCAATTATCTTACTTATAGTGGGGAGCACACAAATAGGTCTCCAATTGTTGAAGTCTGTTAACACCCCCTTTTTAGGGATCGGAGTAATGGTTCCCATTTTAAGAGATTGCGGGAATTCTTTTTTATCGAGTATATTTTTAAACATTTCAACAATGATCTCGGGCTTCCAGTTTAGGATTTGTTTCAGAAAACATATATTAACATATTCAATACCAGTGGATTTGTCATTATCCAATTCCCTGATTATCCTTACGACCTTGTCATTATTTATTTCCACGAATTTCAGCTTATCTACTACTTGTATTTGCGTTGGTAACTCTTGGATCTCATTCGAGTCATTGTCTGTTTGTCTGTTTTCAGCTAATTTTAGTCCTACTGTTGCAAAGAAGTTGTTAAGATGGTCTACATTTACATCAGTTTCGAAGGGAAAGATGGAATTTCCTTGGTCTGGCTTCCATATCTTATTTATCTTTCCCCAGAAGCGCTTTGGGTTTTTAAGGTTCGCTTGGAAGTAATCATTTATTATTTTTGACCTGTAATCCTTTATGTCTTGTCGTATTTCTCGACGTAGATTTCGAATAAGCTGTAGATCACCAATATCAATACCCCGTGATGTAGTTATTTTTTTCAATAGGTCAGCTCTTTGTTTAATTTTCTTGTTGATGTATAATGGCAATTCCAAGTCATCAACCATTTTGATCTTGAACTTTCTAATAGGGCTCTTTTGGTCTAGATATTCCTTTAAAAAAATTTCAAAGTGGTTATTTGGGTCTACATTATACTCCTCGTCATTATCATTTATGATATCTACCACATATTGTTCCACTCTTGCTTTGCATTCTTCCATATTTACTTTATTTAGATTTCTACCTGTACCCCAAAAGGAGGTTTTTTTAGCTTTTTTGTGTTTTCTAATTGCGAATATGGGAACGTGATCTGAGACGTACATATTAACACTTCCTGTTACACTAACCTTGGTGCTATTTGTATAGATGTGGTATATTTTACTGCGACCATGTCTATGTAAATATGTGTCTTTTGTTTGTACTTGTTCTAATTTATTTTGGTTTAAAAATCGTTTTAAAATCATATATTTATCACTATTTTTTACCTTGGAGTTTACGTTTAAATCCCCGAGTATCCAAATTTCCATGCCATGAAAATCCTCATCACTCACTATTTCGCTGAGCTTATTGTAGCATGATGCTACATCCTTGTGGGGGGGTCTATATATCGATACGATAAGTAATCTTTTATGGTTTGGTTCCGTAATGGTATGAGTAAGGATCTCATATTTAGGGGTACTAAAACAGTGTTTTTCTATCTGATTTGTGAATGCTGCTTTCTTGTTATCAACCAGTAATGCTACACCCCCTCCTATTTTTTTCTCAGGGTAAGATCTGTCCATTCTAAATAGTTTCATTCCAGGAACATCAATCATATAGTTATCATGTATTTCCCGTAGCCATGTTTCGGTGATAACCACATATTGACTTTTGGATAATACATCTCGTACTTCATCGATTCTTCTGAATATACTCCTCACGTTCATGGTTAGAAATACCTCTCCCTTCTTATCAAAGATTTCACTGGGTGTGAGTAATGCCATATTATCCTTAATTAGCTAGTTTTGCACATAATTACAATAGTTCTGGTTAGCCGTTTTATAACAACAATATTTTCCAAGAGGCAATAACACATATTACACTGGACATAAACATAAAGTGCAAAAACACAAACCCATTGTTTAAACAATAAAATCAATGAGTTGAGTCTCACTGGTGATAGACCACGAGACATAGTTACTTTGTGAAGAAACATAGAACACTTATCAAATACAGTTTGAAAAACTCAATGCAGTACAGTCAATAGGACAAAGTTGTGTATATTATGATGATGTGGCAACTCTAATTTTTGAGATCGTTTTTCTTATTATGAAAGTAACATTAGCGATAATTCAATCCAGTTTTAAAGTCAAGTTCGAAGAGTTTTATCTGTTATTTCAGTAGGGACTTCACTTTGGTTAATCAGTCATAACGCCATCCGTTTATATCTCTGTTGTACGTAGGTCTGTTAAGTAGTCTCCCTGGTTCTTAGTCGTCACAGTTCTTGCTGTAAAGTCTGATGTAGTTTTCTTATGTTATGTAGTGTGGTATGGTCATTTGACACATTCCAGAAATAATGCTCTACGGTCATTTGACGCATGGTATGGGTCATTATGAATACAGTAGCTGTTGTGGTCATGTGACTCAGACATACTAATAGGAATGTGGTCATTTGACACACATTCCCGAATGTGATATACAGTATCAGCGAGAAAAAAGGAAAGGTCTTACTTTGTTCCTGCATCTCAGTAGTGGCAAGCACTGACTATGTTCTTGTTTATGCAGTCATCTAGCAGTCTGGCAACCCCAGCCTGCATGTTCGGTGTCGGGTGGACGCCATCACGCAGCCGGCAGTACAGATGTGTAGTGGCTCTGCCCGGTCGATTCCTGTGTAGTTCACGTGCCAGATAAGGCGTGTGTACAGACTCCTCGTCATTTAGGGTGCATATTTTCTCATTCAGCATTCGTATGGCATTGTTCAGGGTCAGCTGTTCGGGGTATATATCACTGGTCTTGTTGGCTGCGTGTAACGCAACACCATACACTGTGCCAAAAATAATTGGTATTTCAGGATACATTCCGTGTGCGACATATTTCAGATCATACATTAGTTCCGCCACATTGTAACTGATATGTTCTGCCGTGCCACCTCGTAGTCCAATTTCTCTACCAGACTTGTAGGTAACATTGTTAATCCCACCTAGTACGTATATGGCCGTGTACTGTGGTCCGGTGCACCGGCGGCGTCTCAGTGCGGCAATCATCTCTTGTGTCAGCCTTTGCATTTTCGCTCCTGATACGGTTATCAGATCATAATCCCGATTGCGAAGATTGTCCAAGTGATAGTCTATACCACGGGTACGAGAATCTCCCAGAATTAGGTATTTTACTGCTGGTGCATTTATCCGATACATGGTAGCGCCTGTTGTAAATTCAAGCATAGATTCACAAACCTTTCCTCTCTCGGGTCTCAGTGCCAACTGACCAAGACACCCAGTTCAACCCGTACACGTCATGCCAATGCGGTGATTATGTAAGACTATTAGTAGTTGTTTACTACTCTGTGGCTAGTTCTCTCTTACGCTCCCGTCTTAGATTCATAAGTATGTTACCTAGGACATTTTTTCCATGATATTTTCCTGTTTCGTACAGTTCCTCGTTTAGGTCAGCACCTCCGGCCCAGAAGTGATCTTTGGTTCCTTCGATTAATGTGATTGGATATGTATCCACTAACTTATCCATTAAATCTGGATTTTGTGTGAATTTTGCATGTATCACGTTTGCCATCAATTGTTCGCGTATCTTCATCCACTTTGGTGTAGATGCGCATTGGTCACCTACTTTCTTTGCAGCAAACCCTGATTTAGCTTTACCCATCATAGGATACAGATCATTTCTTTCACATATTTTGAGTTTTTCCGTTTGGAAAGCATGTTCGCTAGACGCATAGTTGGCCCCGTTGAATCTTACCTCGATCATGTAGAAGTTACTCAACCACATTTCAGCACCTTTGAATATTATTCCACTTTTTGTCGTTTTGAAGTTCTTTTGCGGTGACTTCGGATCTTTTCCCTTCTGTCTTGTAAGTTTTGGGAATTCCTCCTCTTGTTCATTAGAGTTTTCTGTGGCTTTTACCTTCTCTGTTGGATGTGTCTCCATCTCGTTGTTATTCAACAAGTCCTTCTGTATAGATTCTAGGTCTATAATGCTGGACGCTCCTTCGGTTGTTTCTGTGATAGTAGGCTCATTTTTTTGTTCTAGTTGTGTCTGTGATTGTGTCTTGGGGTGATGATCTCGATTTACTGGCATTGTAGTTATGGGCATTTCCTTGGTGATGTTCATTTCAGCATTATCACGAGTTAACTTACTGCTAGGTAGCTTTAAGTCCTTTGTTATAGTTGTACTAACGTAGGCTGATAGTGGGTTTTTCTTTTCCGGTATTAGTGAGTCTGGTATAATCTCTGGATGTTTCGCATTAAACCACGTGCCATCAACCGAGAATTCCTCACCACGCAAGATAGTGTTCTGCCCTCTTTTCCTACAATGTGTAACAATCCTTCGTGCTAACGATTTAGCTTTCCTCGTCTCGGGCTCCTCGTCGGGGTTAATGAAGATTTTTTCATATCCTTCAACTTTCTTCAAATCACGCTTTTGTCTGAGTACTAAATCGTGCGTTCTTACCGTGGTAAAGCAGACGAGTATGGGGGCATTGCCCCTGTTTGGTACGTGCTGATTTTGAGGAAATTTTCGCCTGATACGCTGAGCATAGTTGATTTCTGTCATTACAATGGACGGGAGGATCTGTCGTAGTACTTGAAGTACACTGTGATATACATCTTCACCTGGGTTTTCGTATAGGCCTTCTATGTATATGTTAAGTCTTTTCGGTGACATATATCTGTCTGTTACAAACGCTGGTCGATCAGATTTTAGTCTGCTGTCTCGTTGTGTAGATATTGTTTTCTCTAGTTCTTTTACTTTGTTGGATAGGTCCTTATAGTCTCGTTTTGAGAGTTCTTGAATCTCTGTCAGGCGTTTTTCTGTGTTCTTTTCAGTTTCTTCCACTTTTAGCTTGATTTCTTGCATTGTGTTACATAGATCTTTTTGCTTCTCCGATAGATCTATATTCGCCTTCTTTACTTCATCAATGTTTTTCTCCACTGAACTAAGTCTAGTACACATGTTTCTCATTGAGTCAGACAATTCATCTTCGAACTTTGTCCTGCGTAGGTCTGTTTCATGCATTTTATCTGAGAGGTCTTTAGTTATACTGTTCATTTTATCAGTAACCATCCCGAATAGTTTGAATAAGGTGTCTTCACTTATCTGGGCATTCATTTGATCTTGTTGCGATTCTATGCTGTTCGATGTCTGCATTTTATTACTGCTCTTTCGTCCCCTTGTTGATATTTTCTTCGGCGGTTGTTCTCCACAGGGTTTGGCTTTATTTTCGTCACTCATCGGCCTAGTTCTCTTAGTGTATCTCCGTCGCGCTCTACTTGGCACACTCTTACCTCTTGTGTAACAGGGGTCACTCGCAGTGGACAGGCAATCTATGTCTTCAAAGACATCATTGTCAATCACAAGTTCACTATCCGAAGGGCAGTTGTTTTCATTTTGCTGTGTACCGTCAATCACTATGCTGTTATTTATCTCACTAGCCATTTTGAGTTTCGTACAGCAGGTTTTCAGTTTGTTTACCGGGTTGCTGTGTGTGGGTCAAGATGGCGGTGTTGACATCCGTTGGCAGGCACGAGCTCCTAGCCGTTTTACACTGTTTTTTTCACAAATTCACACACTTTTCAATTCAATCAATGGTCCACGAAGATTCCATGTCCGATTCTGTTACAAGTGGTAATACTTGATAATCCGATCTTCATGTTCTTTCATACATTTCAGCTTATTTTGTTGCCGCTCCCGTAAGCGCTACGTGTGCGTCCCGCGCATGCTCAAATCCCGCCATCCTTCTTATTTGAAGTTGGCAGGATAAATATACTGGTGGCAAGTTCACCTTTTGAGTGGACTTTCTGTTGTACCCATTGTTTTCTATCGTTTTAGAGTAGCAGATTTCTGAAAGTTCCCATGTGCTAGAAGACTACTGTACTGTGGACCTGCAAGAAATCTGCGTGCTGGGCTCCTGTAACTTTGAACAGATGCTATAGTTATCATTGAGGTTGGCCCAAAGATAGCACAAGAACCCAGCATGCAAAGCAAGCATCCAACTAAACTGGTTCCCTTTCCCAATAAAATATGGGACTGGTAATGCCTTGCTACGTAATACTACCACATGGCTTTGAACTTTCAATGGTTCCCCACTTATTTGAAGTTGCAAGGATAACCAGCACAACCTCTCTCCCACTCTCCCAGCAGGATCTCTGCTAGGAGAGTGCTTCTCTCCCTCACAATGTTCCCCAAATACCTTATTTCTACTTGTCTATAATAAAGGACAATAAAAAAAATGAGGTAATGGCAACCTTTCAAAAGATAAGAGATAATTTATTAGAATATTTCTCTAAAAACCAGCGTAGTACAAGCTGAACACTGTTACCCATGATTCACCAGAAAAATGGAGGTGTTACCCACAGTGCATAAAAAAATGGAAGGCGTTACCTGGCCTATAATGTAAGTAAGCACATAGGCCAGGATTCCAGGCTAGCTTCCAACACGCTCTCCATGATAGGCTGGGGGAGGGTGCTGATTGGTATGTGTGACCAGAAGGAGTGGCAATGGAGGATTGTGTGTGCTTGGTCCCTTTATTATTATTAGAGCATGCTCGCAGGCTCTATATATGTTGCATAAAGGTTAGAGTATTCACTTATAGACTTCCAACGTGCTGCAAAAAAGACACCCTTCACTATCTGCATGCTATTCACTGTGGTATGGGGAAAGGAGCAGGGTGCCAGTGTCTCAGGGTCTTAAAGGCATGCCCAGCTGACCATGACCAACCACTCGACTGAAATGACTCAAGATCCACTGGTGCTTGATGTTTGGGTCCTAGACTCAGCCACATACAGAATTGGCAAGTTGACTGGGTACAAACTTGTGGGTTACGGAAACTATCTATATCCTTTTAATTCGTACTTATTGTTGCACGGTCATTCATCATAGATGAACATACCATTTGCTACTAGTATATACATATAGCCGAACGTCTATGAAATACTACCCGCTGCTAGGGGTGATGTATAAATGATGTTCAGGCGCACTGAGAGGTAGTGAATGAGCTGTAAATCAATGATTTAATAAGTGAATAAGCCCTCTGCCCTCGACATCAGGCTGTATTTTATGTACTGCAATAGACCTGGAACGGTCATCTCTATGAACTCATTAACCACGTTTTCTCTTAATACATACATCAACAAGTTCAACTTTCAGTGTAATTTCTACGTTACTATTTTTAGGATTTCCCATAATAATATTGTGAGGGCGGTGTAACACAGCGCCATATATAATCCTATTGGCATAGCCTCTGCTCTGAGAGTGGATCTTTCACCTGATGAGCTTATTATTGTTATGAAAGCCAGGTTGATGTCCTGACAAGGGCCGCATATTGGAAAGAATCCAATGCTTAGGCATTTTCAGACACGAACGATCAAACGTTATAGCACTACCATGCAGGAATAAGGCAACGTAATAGGCATTGTACACAGCAGGAATAGGCCAACAGTTCAGATATGCATACAAGAATGAACAAAGGGGATATATTTCAATTATGTAATAATAATTCCTGGGTCCAGCTGAGGTCTTACCCTCAAGGTAACCTGCAATTCAACTTTCGAGCGAGGACCGCTGGCAAGAATTGCCTTTCATCAGGCTCGATTCAGTATGAAAGCGGCATTCAGCAAACCTTACACCACGCTGGGTTCCTGCGCCTGTCTAGACCAGCTTTATACAATCGGCGCAAGTAGAGTGGTGCAAGTGCAGGTGCACCGGTTGTCGAAACTGGAAGCAGGGTGACACTTTTCTGCAAAAGTGAAACTGAACTCTCCCCTATACAGATTCTAAATATAAATATTCTAATGATTGCATAAAGATCCTCTGGTAATACCACCCGCTATCCTCTCCCTCTACCAATCCCGCCCGCCCACCGTTCAAGCACCACCCGTGTCAATGCATAATTCACCCCATTTCATATCTGACATATGAGATACGTCATGCTCAACAACTGTGTATGGTAATTATAAGGTCAAACAATTTGTTTTGGCTTAAACGGATGTTGAATAAATTCAACCGCGATTGAATACCACATGTCTGTAACAATGTACTGAACTTTCAGAAAAATATTGCCAACAACATTTCACAACTCACTTTTGGTTTGTGGTCCATCCATCAAACATTAAACATTTTAAAGTACCTGTTACAATATCGCGTTCAGTTCATGTTTGTAAAAATTGTTATTTTAACCAATATATGTCTCTATTATGAACTGGTAAAGGTGTTTACTACTCAGGGGTAAATCTATTAGGGGATAAAACATGCATCTAATAAGAATAATTCCATTCTGAATTGTAAACTACATTGGTTATTTTGTAAATCAATATCTGTGATACAGCCAGATAAACTTCTAAAGCAGACAAGCATATTTCTCCGATGAACATAAGGAATTATCATACCTAAGGAACCGAATGAGTTCCAAAACAAGAATTAGTGGAATGTTTTTTCTATTCAAGACATAATCAAGACAACTGTATATCATACAATCTTTTTTACTCCGGGTTCAATCATTGAATATGTAAGGTCAACTCAAACCGGTTTTCCTGCGATTGCCTTACCGTAAGAATAAAGGTTTTTTTAAAAGCTATATTTAACCGTATTGTAGCCTTAGAGCATCCTCCTCCCAACTAGACATCATTATATATAGATTTGTGACAAGCAGAGAAAGGTTTGTTAAAGTAGGGCGGTAATCCCAACCCAAAAGACGGCCAGGATACTCTCTGACACCACATACATTATTAGCTGCAAATAAAAGATCAACACTCTCGTGAAGATGTAACGTACATCGGCGCGTGTTGATGATAGGTCACTTTGAATATCAGGAACAAGATTAGGGTAAAATTACGCAGCCGACGTATGCGTAATGATATGATGTTCAAAAATAATGAAAGTGTGATGACATGCACTTTTACCGTGTTGAGAAAGAAATGATAGGTAGGAAAATGCATTTAAAAGGAACTATGGCTATCTTTTTAGGGAATATTACATGACTCAGTACATAATACAATCACATATGTCAAAATGGATAGATTATGAATATGAAACAAACAAATTAGGATCATAAAAACTAAGCATTGCTGAAGTTTGCGTTTCTTTCCCCACGTTTGTGAGTGTCATCAGCAGTAGTTCAACGTTGGCAGGCGTTATATTATTATACTGTCAAAACTTATTAACTGATTATCCTTTTAAAAAAACATAATTGCATTACATATACGCAGCGTGTAGCAGTGATAAAAATTGGTTAGGTTCCTAAAATCAGTCTTCTCAGACTCAAGAGGAATACATCATGTGTGATGGTAAACCGATTATTCTGATTAATTCTAGTCTTTTTCTCAACAATATTAGCTTTCTTCATGATACAAAATGGTAGATTTCTCTTCAGCTGAGATAGGTACTACAATCAAGAATTTAAGGACTGATTTTAGGAACCGGTCTAGGTACCCTGAACAAGATGAGTACCTGTAAATGTATATTACGTATAAAATACTGAAATGTAATCAAATACCAAAACGGACCTTGAAAAGAGAAATAAGGTTAGCTAATTAGAAGAGCCTTATTCCATACGAAGATTCGTAGCTGTAGGAATGATATAGAAAGAATAGTAAATTACCGAAAAGTGGAATTCACACGGTGGGATTCATGTGCCTCACAGGGTTCAAAATCTCATGAGATTCTGTTCCTTTTTAGGAGTGAATGTCGCCAACAATTACAGGGGAAAACATGTCTCAGGGAAATGGAATCCTACAATTTAAACGAAGAAATTATGTTCGAGTCGAGAATCTCAGCAGGATTTGTCTCAAACACCCTGTGAGGTCATCGTGTGAATCCCGCTATAATGGTGAGTATGGGTAAGATGGATTTGAGTATGACAGTGGGGTACTTACGGTTGCTGTGCATGATCATCCTCGGGAACGGGACTAAAACTGGATAATGACCTAGTGACATAGGGCAGAGAGAAGAGAGAAACACCAAGCCGCAAATTAGTAATCACAACTTAAATAACTAAGTGAACGAGCATACAGACAGATGTAAAAGTAAGTTTTTGAACCAACTTAACGTGCTTCTAATAATCAAGTTCACCCTATAAGGACTGGCACCTGTGGCAAAACTGCCCCCGTAAGGATTGGTATTAGTGTTAGTGTATAACACTAAGGACAGGCACGTTGTAGTTAGAACTCACAATATGATTGCTTCATCACGTGATATGATAGACAGTTGATAATAATTTATTCTTTTGGGCTAAAAATATTAATCAATAAGTTGTATCTACCACAAACTATATTAGAAAATAGACTGCATATGTATCTGCATTCTGCTAAAATGTAAGGAGTATTGATGTATAATTTCCTTGTTAAAAACTAGCTTCTAGATATTACACAAATGATACATAAAGGCATAATCCGTCCTGGGCTGGATAATGCCTCAAGGTATTTCGTATTAGGGGCATATTGAGTAGGCGTCCGTTTAATACTAGCCCACTGAGGTTACATTCGCGCTATTTCGACCACTTATATTCACAAAAGATGATAGGTCGGCTTGCTTAAAATGACTAGAACAGTAGCAGATGGAATCAACGGTAGTCCAAATGATATAATAAGATTCGTGCCAAGCAATCTGTGAACCTCACAATCAAGATGAGTCTATTTTTGTTGCAGTGTAATCAGATTGTGACCGTCGACAATGTGAGTCAGGCCAGAGTCTTATACCATTGAATATATCTTTTATAGATTTATTAATATTCTGAAATTTTAAGTTATATTTAGCAGGGATGTCAACTGAGGTCGGGAAAAAAGTTGATTTTTTTAATGTGTAATTTACTGCACGAGAGATTCTGAGATACCGATAAAACGGGCAAACCACTTCAGTATTAGCCATAAAATGGTGAAGAGGGTGTGGCAGATTCAGACTATTTTTTTGAAGGCGTAAATAAGACTCAATTTGAATTATTTTTGTTTCACACAAGAAAAGGCAAGTTGCAATTTATCAATCTCGAAATAAAAAATAAAATAAAATAAACTCGAAATTATTTCCACGGAAAAATGGAAACTGCTACTTCTGCTATAAACAAAATTTCCGGGGGAAAAAGATAACACCATTACATACATTGCTCCTTTAATTGTACAGATAACAACTATTACCTTATAGTTGAAGGTCAAAATCAGGATAGTAATGAGTGGTAAAGTGGTCAGTGGGAGGGTGGTGATGGATGATGATTAGCAGGTAGGTGAGTGAGTGATTGGTAAAGAGTGGTCAGTCAGAGAGTGAACCCACTTACGAGCGGCCATCATACAGACAGTACACGGAGACATACTCCTCTGACAGACAGTATACTAACAGGCATCAATAAGCAGTCCACTGACAGGCAGTCCACTGACAGGCAGCACACTGACAGGCAGTTCATTGACAGGCAGTCCACTGACAGACAGCACACTGATAGGCAGCACACTGACAGACAGCACACTGACAGGCAGTCCACTGACAGACAGCACACTGATAGGCAGCACACTGACAGGCAGTCCACTGACAGACAGCACACTGATAGGCAGCACACTGACAGGCAGTCTACTGACATACAACACACTGACAGGCAACACACCGACAGGCAGCCTACTGACAGGCAGTCTACTGACAGGCAGTCTACTGACAGACAGCATACTGACATGTAGTCCACGGACAGGTAGTCCACTGTCAGACAGCACACTGACAGGCAGCACACTGACAGGTAGCCCGCTGACAGGTAGCCCACTGACAGGTAGCCCACTGACAGGTAGCCCACTGACAGGTAGCCCACTGACAGGCAGTACACTGACAGTCAATATACTGATAGGCAATCCACTGACAAAGAGTCTACAGACAGGTAGTACAATAAGATAGGGATGTCAGTTGGGGTCAGAAATAAAAGTGGAGATATTTTCCATGGATTTTCTTCTGCCTCATCGAGACTGAGCAAACATGGAAAACACATCACTGTTGCCAGGGAATGAGCTGAGGGTCTGTGGGGAGATTCAAACCACTGTTTTATTGGCGTGGATGAGGCTCAATTTACATTATCTTTGTTTTATATAAGAAAAATAAATTCTTTAACTGGAAATGAAAAAGTGGATTTTCATGGAAAAGTGGAAAACTGTCATCCCTGATAAGAGGCAATCTTCTGACAGGTAGCCCTGAGACAGGCAATACACTGACACAAAATCCACTGACAAAGAGCACACTGGCAGACAGTCCATTGACAGGCAGTCCACTGACAGACAGCACACTGACAGGTAGTCCACTGACAGGCAGTCCACTGACAGACAACACACTGACAGGCAGTGCACCGACAGGCAGTACACTGACAGCAGTACACTGACAAGGAGCCTAAAGAAAGGCAGTACAATGAGACGCAATCTCCTGACAGGCAGCCCGCTGGGATCATTCTCTGTGCCCCGGCCAAGTGGGCTGCAGGAGGAGTTTGGGAGGAGGGGGATGGATATGACTCTAGAGACGAGGCGAGTCTTGGACATCTCCACGGAGCTCTCTCAGAAACTTCCAAGTGACATAACGAGCTGCTGCCCCGTGGTGGACATACCAGCTTCTCTCCATGCTAACTAGGCTAGATTGGTCACCACCTCCGTCTCCGACTTAGAGGTTGGTCTGGACCGATCGCTTTTGCATCAAAGAGTTTGATAGAAATATCTCGAAGCAGAGTACAACTTTGGATTTTGTGAAATGTAAACCATGAATACTCACTACAAGACATTATTAGCTTAGATGACTGATAGCATAGTCTGTCTGGCCCCTTTATCTAAATACTCAAAAAAGAAAATTATATCATGAATTAGTGGATTCGAAAGTATTGCAATCTCCAACCAAAATAGCCTGTACTTCCTGACTGAATCACATCAGAATCAGGCGACATTGTTGGTTCCGTTGAATACCCACCATAAGTTATATTGCATTTACTATTAGCTGCGAATGGGTGTCATTTTAAAACGCTACATTAGTAGATTGGGCCGCAGATTATGTTCAACAACCCTTATTTTGCGTAATAACTTATGCCACTCGACTGTAGTGCCACCTAAGAACACCTGCCGTGCCTTTATCTTATTGGTCGACCTGGCATGTAGACTATGGATGTTATTACTCAATCTGACAACGACGTATTCTAGCAGGATGATAAGAAGTGGGTCAAGTGACAACTCAGCACGCGAGCTACTCTGTATACAAGTATGTTAATGAGCTGAGCGATGGTTGTGTACTTTATATGAACGATGTATTCAGAGCGTAGCTGGTGGATGTGGGGCCTGGGGAAGGCCCGAAATTCATATCACATGTATGTCCATTAGTTTGGTTCATTCTTTGTACTCACATGGACATGACAATATCTACATGTATCTCACAATCAGTGAAGCCCAATAGTATGCTACTGAAAGGCTGCTGGAATTAATAAGCTCCTGTCATGACAGCACGTATTAGATGAGAATAATACTCTTCTATGCCGACTTGATTCTAGAGAGCTATATTCCTATAGCAATGGCATTGATGCATACGCGATTGTCCCTATTTAATACATGGAGTTACATTACTTATTATCAAAGATCATTATACAAAACTGAAAAGCGAAATTATTTTCGAAATATATTGATTTATTTTTCTCCTTCCTCTTTTTATATACATGTATAATATTGGATATTAATTTGAAAGGTTTAGTGAACAATACACGATAATCTCTATATAGTGCGGAGATTAAAGTTCAACCTTCCTCAATAAAAAGATGAAAATCAAAAAAACATAATCGCCATAATCATGAAAGCAACATGAAGCAATTAGAGAATAATAATCTGTTTATTTACATACGCTCAAAAAAAACGTGTGTACTCTAGTACGTTAACACCGCCGTTATTATGTACCAATAGCCAAACATTCCATAATGACATACCGCTGCTCGGTATGTAAACTTTCAGGTCATATTTCTATGCCAAGTTTGAAAGGCTGAAAGTTTCATCAAGGGTGAATATGCTTCCATGTGCTATATTTAGAATAGTAGGTATTTGAGAAGGATTAGACCATTGGATCGTTCCGCCTATGTTAATATTTGCAATGTGTATGTAACAAAGCTCACCTTATTTAACCCACAATACGTGAGCTGTAGAAGTCAGCCAATATATATACATTGTATTGACCATATTCAGCCAGAGATTAATCACAGGGCCAATTTGATACCAAATACTTCACTGGTCATTCATTTCCCGCACCCCCCCCCCCCCTCCTTTCCGGGAAGAGGCGACGGCGGGGGCTGGGAGAGGGCGTGGCCGGGTCTGCCCCCCCCCCCCCCCCTCCCCCGGCAAGAGCAGAAGTCTGGGAGGAGGGTGAGACTGACCAGGGACCCCCTAGAGAAGACATTTTTGTAAATGTTATGCATTTGCATTTAAATAGCTTGCTCATAACTGTTTAAGCGTTTACTTGAATAAAGTAAAGTTTTTATTTTGCTAATGTTCGCAGTATTTGCTGTATTTTACGACCTCCCTCTGGGGCCTCGCGTCCCAGTAATTAAAGGAAATGTTGGTTTTTACTGAGGGGAGAGTATGGTGGCTGGGTGGCGCCGGCTCCCCACGAATCCGGTGGGGTCGGGGGAATGAACTCTTGTAAGTTATCCCGGGGGCGCAAGACTTGCAGGAGCTGACATCATCCACTGACGTATATTATTGTGGGCCACCGCAGTTAGGTACCAGAAGCAGAACAGCTTTGACCTGGGCAGTCAACTGCAGCCCCTTTACGGGAATAAACAAACCCTTGTTAACGCTTGTGCACTGAATGTCTCTCTTTGGCGTATTTTATTACAATAATAATTCGCATCAAAGCATGAAATGCTTCATTTTCAGTCTGCCATCACTATCCTACTTTTGAAGTTCATTGATTTCAACATAATTAGATGCTGTAAAGATCGGCTCCAAATATTTATTATTTTCTTGCTATATGTACTACTGCTTGTTTAGTATGATGTTATTATTTCATTGGACCACACGGTACTACTTCAATTACAACCATAATATCCATATCAAACAATGCATTTCTTAACTTTGTTTTCTTGGCCATGGTAGCATGAATCATTGATTTTTTTTCTCACAATCTCACACTTATGCTAGTTATTGGAGCTTTGCGAGAGATGGCTAGAGCCGCACAGACCACTTTCTGATACAGATATCGAACTATGGAAGCATCCAAACACAAAATTACCTTTTGGTCACTGCATGGATCTCGTCTTATATTTTTAGGAGGATTGCTGATGGCAATTATCTCTAATGGAAACTTTAGTTTGTTAGTGCAATTCACGAGTAAATGCCGGCTTTGTTGCTTAACCTTGCAAAATTCACCAACTTAAGACTGCCACCT
The DNA here is from genome assembly GCA_950022655.1 of Alentia gelatinosa. Taxonomy (NCBI): domain Eukaryota; kingdom Metazoa; phylum Annelida; class Polychaeta; order Phyllodocida; family Polynoidae; genus Alentia; species Alentia gelatinosa. Next base: position 31,499,662 of record OX465591.1, on the reverse strand, counting down.
GCAGATAAAGATACATGTGTGCTGTATCATTTGTTAATATATTGCATCACTTTTTAGCTAGGTTTAAAACCAACGGTAAAGCATGTATTAGTCCCAGTAACCTGAATTTTAAAGTTCCATTGGCATTTAACATTATGCCGATATATCAGATAAAAAGTAGCACCAATTTAGTTAGTGTAGAACTCGCCTACCTGTAAACTAGTAGGCCTAGTTATAGGCTAGTAGTAGCATGGTAGTACTAGTAGTACAGTGCCACTACTGGCACTAGATCGTACTAGTACCAGGTTGGGTAGAGTACCGTACTTTAACGAGGTGTCATTTTTGAACGACTATAGTGAAGTTAAGTATATCATAGTCATTGTAGTGAGTGTGGGTTCAATTTGTGGGCTAAATTCATAATGGTTTTCCATTGATTTAGTACCGGTACTCTAGACTAGTACTACCGCCGGTACTATTACTAGTATTAGTACTGAGACACAAATAAAAAATAGAATATTATAAAATGCAGTTCCATACCTGCTACTCGATGGCGATTTGACGCTGGAGTCATCAATCTGTAACCTGGAGGTGTGGCTGAAAGACCGTGCTGTCGTGATTGTGGGAGACCGGGTCGGTGTGGGATGCTTGTCCGACCGAAAGCCCGGGGCGGCCGTCAGGGAACGGGCGGCCGGAGCATGCTGACCGACCTGAGAGAGTCTGTTCGGGGACTGTCTCGCCCACACCGAACGGACCTGGGGACCGATTCTTTTCATCAGCCCGATGATCAACCTAACAGAGTATAGTATCGTAAATACTGGTTGGAATGAGAGGCTGGTGAGTTTTGCCGGTGTATTTAGTACATAGCGTTCCGATGACTGAGTGATGTGTGGGCACCGAATTCGTCGCACTCGTAGACGCTAGTTCATCCGTCGATTCTATTTTCTCGTGGCGTTCTTGCTTTTTTAGCGTAACCCTCTACTGACCTGTTGATTCACCTCGGTCAAAGACCCCCTTGTTTCTAACTTTACACGCAGAAGTGAGAGTTCATTCTCTCAGACCACACCAACTTTAAAGGTGATTGAAGGTCTCTACCTTAAAAGTTTCAGTGGTGGATTGTGTGCATCTTGACAAGAGCAGCACTTCCGGTGAAGGTGGCGCCCCCTAGCGCGTTTAAAGCTTATTAGGATTTAGTTTTGCTGGCCAACGCCAGGTGGGACCAAATGGACTGAGGTCTATGCATAGATTAGCAGCCAACCCCTGTCTTCGCTAAGCTTTGTTTAGGGCTGGTTGCCAGTGTAGTCTGTGGACTGAATAAAAGGAACGTCCGAGGTCTAGAACGATTAAGTGTTGGATCTTTTGTGAAGAGGTATAACGGCATTGTGAGTGTAATATTGCCAATCATTTATATTTTACGAGCAAAAAACCATCTGAAATATCCCTCCAAGCAAAGAAACAGAAAATACAATATCCAAATACCAATGCCATTAATTCTATTTATATTTTTCTTTAACTACTAACTAAACCACAGACTGATCTCTGCTCTGGTAGGCATTTATCTCAGACCCTTCTTGCCTGAGATACCCAGCTACTTTTGGAAGAAACCACGAACAGAAATAAATTGGACCAGGTACCCCGAGACAGTCTTTTAAGGGCTTAAATCCCCAATCCAGAAGGCTGCAACAGGGTTTGTAAACCTTATGTTATACAAACACCACCAGGCAGCCGCGGATGAACTATCAAATTTGAATATTTTCCGACTCCTGTGGCAGATATTCACCAAGAACAATTTTGCATGGGAAACACTACCTACAGGTATGGGGTACTGCTATGGGGATATGGCAGCCAATCTCTTCATGCTAGATTTTATTAGAAGAAAGGTTTGTCAACACCCAATAGAAGCAACCACTGGTGTGGCTTCACATTACTGAAGATACGGTATCTTTTTCACCTGGCCACATGGTCAGTCAGAACTTAATACCGGTACCTTCATAAAATATCTGAAATATGTCCATCACGGGACAGCTAAATAGGCCTACCTCTCTGTACACTGAACCTACATACAGAAGCAAGTAGGCTACCTCCATTACAAGTTGCCCCACCCGCAATACTGTATTCAAGGTATACCATGCAGGTAATTCCTCCATATTCAAAGGATTTGCACTGATGATTTCGATTTTATCTATACATATTTCGAAGGGCAAACACTTTGTGACCTCACCGAAGTGGGCAGAGAGCAGGTGTCCAATGATCCTCATCACCACATTCAACCCAGATTTGAAGGGGCTAAAGAATGTGGTTTTAACCCTTTAAGGACGCTGCCTGGAGCCCAGCTAGTCCCATAAGGACGAGTGCTGGTGGCAGTCTGTCTAGCTAGAGGATGGCCACATTATGGTTAAAACTGATATCCAAGGTTGTAATCATGAAATATGATACATAATCACAAATATTTTATTTCTTCTTGATAGAAATACTAAATATGATCTTCTATCTACATTTTCTGAAGATTTCATGAATATTGTTCTATTATTTCATTGTTAAAACATTTTTGTTAATATTGGGACAATGATGCCTCAAGGCATCATGCGTCTTTAGTGCGGTGATGCCTCCAGGCATCATGCGTCTTTAGTGTGGTGATGCCTCCAGGCATCATGCGTCCTTAAAGGGTTAAAAGATCTGGGGTATCTTGGGGAGGTCTTGTGCCTCCAGGGATACCGATATCCACGGGACCAACCTTATTAGCGCCTTCGGGAAACCAAAATACTTGGTCTGGAATGAGCTATTGCCAGACTGTTTACCTACTATATCTAAAAAACTATGATTCTGGCAGAATCCGCTTGGAGTGTCTCCCGCACTGAGACAAAGTGAACCAGACCTAGGCATGGAGACTGAAGAGCGCCGAGAGTGAGCATAATAGAAAATGGCTTTTTCAATAATAGAATTGGGTATCCATATGCATGAGTAGCACCTTCATAATACGATGAATTACAACCTAGTAAAATGTAATTAATTCTGAAATTAAGAAATCGTTTTAAAATAAATTTTGTAATATAGCTGATTAATGTTGCCCCAGGCTATATTTTGAAGGGCCTATATCCGTTTTAAGTCATGGTATCAACGCCGACTAACATAAAACATTGTCTACCGAATCACGATATATAATTTTAAACAAACAAACATTTCACACCAAACAATTTATTGCGTAACACCATTGAAAAATCGGTTCACATTATAAATGCACTGCAGTATAGGTCTCTGGCAAATTGCAGAAGGCACTTGTAAAGGAATACCGGTGCAGTTAATAACTTGAACGAGCTGTTTAATGTTAATATCAGACTAGCATAAAGCACACTGCATCTTCCCTACGAATTATGCCTAATATCATTAAAAACCTTTTTTTTAACTACACAAACAGAGTACTTCTGGTATTCACTTAGATACGGTAGCCGTCGTCACTAGTCTACCGATGGTTGAACTCATGTTTCAATGAATAGTATGGAAATAAACACGGATGAAAAACATATATCCGACGTCATTAACCGCAAATGCACCTGTATATATATTCATGAAACATTTATCCAGAAACAACTTATGTCCGAGAAGATGGAGGCAATATAAGTTACATATTGATATATCAAATTATAGAATAGCATACATGTATAAATGTTGATATAAATGTGAATATACTTTAGGTAAAACTTAAAGGTAAACATTTTAATCAGATCTAGAAGGTATGTATGTATAAATGTATTCATGGCACGTTCTCTCAGATAGGCCGGGTATGTCCTGTAGTAATGAACACACATGTAGACTTTGTTCAGATCTGTCTCGACGAAGATACGGAAGACATGCACAGAAACAATTACAGCATAATCACAATTTCTTGTAGCAGTACTTCGTCTAACATTCCAGCAACTCTGCAAACGATACCAGTGTTTTTTTTTCTATTCCGTATAGCTGGATCTAACAGTGACAAGTATTAACAGGTAACATGATATATGGTTGACTCCATCTCATAAAAATATATTTTCTCAGCTTCCCTGGTTTCCTTTTATATTTCCCTTAAAAATGCCATTTTTTCCAAGTACCGAAGGATATAAAAATATACTATGATGTTTAAAAAAATTCAGATTTATCTCTAGAGATTCAGTTATCTATATATGCTTACTTTTCAGACAGCAAACTCTCCAGGCTAAGCATACAATGCATTTATTTTTTGGCAGTGAATTTAAATGCAAGGCTTCGCAATTAAGTAAAACAAAACAAACATTTTACCTATCCAAATCCGATATCGAAATTCGAAAGTTCCTGCAATGACTCTCGTCATTACGTGTTCACGTATTTGGAAATATTCATTAGTTGTTCACGGGTAACCCAACTTGTATTTTGTGGCCACTTTCCACTCATATCCCCCATGTACAGTACAATAACAACGACAACATATTGTGACTCTCCAACTACAGGTTTAGTATAAAAGCAGCGAAACAATCTAGCACCAGCAGTATCAAAATTCGAAACAAAACTGAGAAACCTAATTGCAAATATGAAAAGATAACGATATTCGCAATTTAGTTTCCCTAACGGACCTGGCATATTTAGTTCGAAGGTGACCCAGTACCTCAATGTTATTGTTCATTCTGAAATTATTCCAGTTAAAATGCCAGTTATATCTTTTCCTTGACTTAACAAGATGCATAGCATGTGATTCGTTTTGACTGAAACTAGATCCCAGATCTCCCTCTAGAGTCTTGAAGTATCGAACTATTTAACTTTAACAAATTATTCATACTCTACAAAGTGCAGTCCGAACACGTACATTTGCCTACATGTACAGTCACACTTAAAAGCATATCAATAAACCACATCCTCGATAAAAAGAAACTAACCATGATACTTCTAAACTTGCGAAAGCAGTTACAGAGTAAGAAAGCTGAGATTCAGTCCCTATCAAAGCTCTCTGGACTAGGAAGAATAGACTAACTAGAGTTGCCGTGGAAGAAGTCATAGCATTGCACTCGTTCGCGGGTCACTAATAACACTCCGCGGGGCTCGAATTCCCAAAGCAGGTCGAGGTTCGGCGCACAACTCGGGTGGTGGCAGACGACAAGTGGCGCCCTTTACTGGAGGACGCACGCCTGGTTTTTGGCGGGAATGTGGCCGTCTTGGGGCCGGAAGGTGCCCACCGTCACCGTCCGGTGCAGGACGCGCAGCCCGATCTCATCACGTGACCGCTGCGTCCCGTTCGACGCCAGGTGGCCAACGGCCAGGTTGTCCGTGATGATGACGTCACCGTTCTGCCACTGGAGAAGGAAGGAACGAGAGGGTTAGCACATCTTATCCTACCCCTAATAAAAAACGCCATAGGTTTAACATTGACTGAGTGTATTCGACGGAGCGTTGAATAAAGAGTTATTTATGCACTGATATGAATAAAAAAACGGACCAATCAGGGACGAGGTAATGAAAGTAGATCCGGCAGCATTGATAAACACGGCCATCCTCCCATGAGTGTCAACACGCTACTAACATGGATAATTACAAGGTTTTCTCTGTATATCAGTGTGATGGGATAGGATAAATACAAAACCAAACTTGAGTTAGCTTTGTCAATGTTTATACCACTCAGGTCTGCTACTCACCACACTCAGCTAATGCCTGGTGTAGTGAGACACGACCTGCCCATTGTGGCATAAACATTGAGATGGCTAACTCTTGTTTGGTTTCTACTAATTCCTAGGGGGCCATCCATAAAGTATGTTCGCATTGAGAGGGATGGGGGGGGGGGGAGGGGAGTCAAATATTTTGGAAATTTTGCGTATGTTCCCTCTTTATACTATCGCGTACAAGATTGGGAGGGGGTGGGGGGTCAAAATCTCAGAAATTCTGCGTACGTTCTTTATGGATGGCCCTGAGGCGCAAATACGCGGCGATGAAAATACCACAGGTTTTGTGATAAAGTTTGATTACGACAAAGGATAGGAATAGATGTGCGATATATTTGTTACACAGGCGGTGCTGTGATACAAAACGGCGACGAGTCCCGCATATTTAACATTTTTCATGCCATTCACTATATGGCTGCCATTTATTATTTTAATAAATATGGACAGTTTAGATGATTAATCTCTTCGCATAGAAACCAATATAATGTAGAGACCAGAACCTTACACACTGACGATGGCTGGTCTATGGCGTTGAGGATTGCGTGCGGGTTTGAGACGTCTCAGAGCCCTTATCCTGGGGCCCGTTTGAAAATCTAGGTTATTAAACGGGCCCCTGATTACCAGAGAACGCGTGCGCTCACCTTGTGCTTGTAGAGCAGCTTGTCGTTCTCCCGGCGGATCTCCGTGTTGATGTCGGCCTCGAAGGACTCCGTCTCCTCTTTGTCCATCTTCTTCTCGGCTGGGTTCTTGAAGTCCATGATGAAGCGGCTCAATTTGCCGAGACTCACACACATCGTCTACGAGCAAATAGAAACATACAGCTAAGTGAAGGCCACTTACACATGAGGCAGTGTCAGAGTTTAGAGCTTCTCTGCGTCTTAGTGCAAGACGAACAATAACAGGCAGATTTGTACTATAGACGAAACCTATGATTGATTATGGTCAGAGCTTGTATCCCATGGAGTTCAAATAGCGTAGTAATCCACAAGGCGAAGCCGCATGAATTACGTAGCGATTCAAACAAGATGGGATTGAGCTCTGACCGTAAACGTGAATAGGTTTCTGAATTCATCTCACCCCTCACATTGAATAATTGCCTAACATTTGTGACATAATCCCCCATTGGGTTTTTTTCCCAAAAAATACTCCATGGGCACTGAGTACGAGTTCCCAATGTTAAGTCTATGGAGGGGGGGGGGGGGATACCAGGGGTAAGATAAATATGCTTAATCTATGAGTTAAAGGTAAATATAAATCATACATATATTTGTTTCGTCACATCTCTTGAGCACTATACCGGCTCAGCGAAATAGATAACACTGAGTAATCTCAATATTAGGCCCCTATACACCAGCAAGAGGACACTGGAGAACCCTCAAGTTCACACCGTTACGAAATAAATGAGAAAGACTGAATGGAAATTATGCCACGTACGCTCTCCATTCACGCAATTTACAATCAGGGCGATTTTAACAAATCATTTATTGCCATATCCCACTGTCTTTTTTAATCATCATTTACCTTACTTAGAGTACTTAGAGCTTCCTTTAAATCTAGCCTATTATAAGATGTGTGATGTAGCGTCCTGAGGCAAAAACTGTGTATATCAGGGATGAAAGTCGGGGCTGATGAAAAAGTCGGAAACAAAATCCAAAAACCAAAACTGGGGCGCATGGGGGGGGGGGGGGGGAGGCGGCCCCCCCCCCCCCCCCCCGTGCCGTCAAACAAAATTTCGGCACTTGACGGAACTCTGACGGCAGTGTCAACGGCCCTTGGCGCGTTTAACTGCCGCCAAAGTACTGACTGGGGGTTTATACGCCGTTGGTGAGAGCCTGCTGCCAGAATTTCTTGGAATTTAGTTTTATTTTATGATTTTCATACTTTGTTAATGATCATATTTGAAGATGCAGATATTTCTGATTTCCGTCAATTGTCGGCAAACTTGCATCCCTGGTATATGGTTACTACATGTGCGTGTACTGTGCACATGAAGTTAACTGGACAGACGAGCTGAGTGAGTGGAGTCTCTACCTTCTGGCCGGTGACCGGGTGCTTGTAGACCAGCGGGTGGATGACCTGGCCTGGCTCCTCCTGGAAGCCCCGGATCCGCTTGAACGTCTTCAGCATCCACAGTCGCCGCCACAGCTGTCTCTTACTGCGACACATCCCCTTGATGACGTCATTCCATGACACGAAGACTGCGTCAAAGTAGAAGCAAAAGAGGCGGAACACCGTATTTTATTATCAAAAACATACTCCATCAGTCTCACTCCTTGCTTCCAATCATTTGATGATAAAAGAGTCATGGTATACATTTTACAGTTCATTTAATTGGACTTCAATTGAATTTGTCAAGTTCTGATATTATCCGATTTCAGCGAAAAGTATTTTTCAATGAGTAAAGATCTCCCATATATTGCCTAACCCTTACAGAAATTATGATTTAGATTAGTATAATATAACCGGATATTTAGCTTTTATCTGGCATGAGAAGATATCCTGAAGAAGATTTATGCAGATGATACAAGGATGGTTATAAAGAGATTTGAGGATGCGTCTGAGGTAGGAAGAGAAGGAGGTAGGTGGAGATAGGAGGCGAGGATGGAGGGAGGCAGGGATGGAGGGAGGCAGGGATGGAGGGAGGCAGGGATGGAGGGAGGCAAGGACAGAGGGAGGCACAGACAATGGGAGGCAGGTACCATGGGAGGTAGGGACGGAGAGGCAGGGACGATGGAAGGCAAGGATGGGAGAGGACAGAAATGGCACTGTGGGAGGTAGGGATGGAGAGGTAGGGATGATGGGTGGCAGGGATGGAGGAGGACAGAGATGGACAGAGGCAGGGATGGAGGGTGTAGAAGATGGAGGGAGGTGCGAATGGAGGGGGGCAGGGACAAAAGGAGGTGGAGATGAAGGGAAACAGTAAGGCAGGCAGGCAGGCACTGAGGGAGGCAGGAATAGAGGTTGGCAGGGACGGCGGGAGGGAGGCAGACAGCGAGGCATGGAGGGAGGAAGGGACATAAAAAGGCAGAGACAGAGAGAGGTAGGGACGATGGGCAGTAGGCACCATGGGAAGCAGGGATGGAGGTTGGCACGGATGGAGGAGGCAGAAATGGTGGGAGGTGAGGATGGAGAGCAGCAAAGACGAAGGTAGTCAGAACGAACGGACTGAATGATAGAGACAGGTGGGCAGCCAGGCCAGCTTGGATGATGGCAGCTCGGACGGATGGAGAGAGACAGTAAACTAGGCAGGCGGACGGGCAGTCAGTCTGGGAGAGAGGAAGTAATATTTCCTTCAGAGTTTGGTTTGGTTTGGCATTTAAGACGTACAAGACTTTTTCTGGTGTTAGCATTTCTAGCTAAACCCTACAGAGATGCGAGTATGACCTGGAGATGATTACCAGGGAATCATTTGTATTCATATAGTTTCGATAATCTTGGTTTCTCAAAGGAACTCAAAAAGATCACTCCTACCAGTGTTGAGGAAAACACTGCTTCTTTCTCGAAACTGAAGTAGAAATGGATAAAAAAAAAAAAAAAAAAAGAAGAAGCGGGAAACGGATGACTTACAGGTCTCTCCCTGCGAGGGAGCGGTCACCATGTTGTAGATGGAGTGCGTGTTGGGTTTCTCCATGAAAGAGCCGTCCACGTGGAAGCCGGCTGTTCCGAAGCCCACGTAGCCCTCTGATTCGTCGTTGGAGACGCGCAGGATGCGGCGGTCTGGTGATCGGTCGTGCAGCTCGAAGCCCGCTGTCTCCACCTCGCCGAACCACTCGGTGACGGAAATCTGCCGCTCGCCACTCAGCTCGCCCTGGTTCTGAATCACACACAGTTCACACTGACTTAGTGCAATCAAGTTCATAGTCCCACACGCCCTGGTTCTGAATCATACACAGTTCACACTGACTTAGTGCAATCAAATTAGTCCCACACGCCCTGGTTCTGAATCATACACAGTTCACACTGACTTAGTGCAATCAAATTAGTCCCACACGCCCTGGTTCTGAATCATACACAGTTCACACACACTTAGCACAACCAATTTAGTCTCACTGAAACTACAGTGAACATCTTGTACATGGCATAGATAAAACATTAATAGGTATAAATGATGCATAGTTACAGTAAAACCCTGCTTATGGGGGACACCCTCCATTCCGATGGGGTTTTCAATCTGCCGATATTTAGGTTATGCAGAACATAATACATTTATACGGGTGATACTATGACACGGAGACACTACCTGACGCCTACATGCGCCTACATGCAGGCCGTTGCCTGGTGTCTGATTGTCTAGGCACCAGTCTATCCGCCTCACATACACACCATAAACAAGCAATTGAGATAATGTGGAGTGGTGTCCCCACACTGTCCTGTCAGATTTGATAAGGTGTACCTCCAAAGTGGCACTCTTAAAAGAGAGGGCAAATTCCGTTCCGAGCAAATTGCTCCCATAACCGGGGTGTCCCGGAAGCAGGGTTTTATATACTTTTCCTAAAGCAAACAGGAAAGCGGACACGTTTCTTATCTAGTAGTGTGCGGTAATTATTACATGATATATGCTGACAATACTGGAATCCAACATCTTATACATGCATTCTACAATAATCACTTCCTAAATACTTCATAGTTTTACTTGATTTTTTTTTATTTAAACCATAGAGGTGTTATTGCCACATCTTCATAATCTTTTAAGTTTTACTGGAGTTACGTTCGGTTAACAAAGGGAAAGCTAGTTTTATGTTAGGTAACTGACCCTGAAGATGAGGACTTTGTGTTTGGTAACGTCGTCCTTGAGACGTTTGATGATGGCGTCAGAGACTGCCTCAGTGAGCTGCAGCCCGTGGACCTCAGCGCCGAGAGGTAGGACGGTCAGAGTGTAGTTTGTCGCCATCACTGAGCTCTTCGTTATCGGTTCCTGTAACATCAACAGGTGCACAATACGTAAACCTATAAAAGTAAGGTATTTGACCACAAACCCCATATACACCAAAGTGGATGGTTCAGACATTTATTGATAATTAAACCTTTTGTATATAAACCATATGTTGTGTATAAACCATTTGTTGTGAGTCCGTTGTGTGCCAACGTTTCGTCCAGGGATGTGTCCTTCTTCAAGGCTTTGACAGGAATCTTTCCTTTTAGCTGTGATTGGTTTGATGTAGTAAGTTTGTCTGACATGGTATGGTTTCCTCTAGGTGGACACAATGTAATTTTTGACGCTCGAGCTGGAGGTTTTTGAATTTATCTCACCCTTCACATTGACTAATGGGCTAAGAGTTGTGGCATAATCCTCCATTTGATATTTTTCCTAAATACTCAATGGGTGTTGGATACGAGTTCCCAATGTTAACTCTATGGAAAACCCCATTGTTAAGTCCATGGGGAAAAAATACCAGGGGTGAGATAATACAGGGCAACTACGTGGAGAATAGGACCATTTTTATCAGAATGATGGTATTCATTGTGTATTTACCTGGGTCGGGGAGGGGGCGGCGGGGGCGGGGTCGGCGGCGGGGGGTGGCGTGCTCGGGGTGCCGTCCTGCTGCTGAGCTGCAGGCTCCTCCACATTCACCGGCTCAGGGGCTTCTGAGAAACTCTCCTCTGTTGGAGGGGTCATTGGTGGGTTCTCTGCCATCGTCTCCTGCTCCATGTTTCCTGTTGTCCTGGGGTTGTAAGAGCAGAGTGGTGTGATGGTGTGAGTATGTGAGTATTGTACCATGGTACAATGTGAGTATTATACCTAAGGACCATGTTTTTTTAGTGTGATTGATGATATTGGGGAATGGCTGTGTTTTTAATAAATAAGTATGTTGGTGATTCGCTGTTGACAGTGTACTATTAAGTAAACAACCTAAAACCAGGCAATAACGCACGACAGGATGTATTTATATAAAGGGATTCTCCGGTATGGGTAGTTTTTACTGTATCATTGTGCAAGTATCAGCCGTGAGATCTCTGTGCTTTAGTCGTGTATTGCTATCCTCCATGCACATAGTAATACTATAGAGGAAACCCATGAAAGTTTAGGGTCTGAGCTCGTATCCCATCGAGTTTGAATCACGTAGTAATTCACAAGGCGAAGCCGCGTGAATTGCTATGTGATTCAAATGAGATGGAATCGAGCTCTGACCCTAAACTTTCATGGGTTTCTGAATTCATCTCACCCTTAATATTGACTAATGGGCTAACATTTGTGACATCATCCCCCATTGGATATATTTCCTAAATATCTAATGGGTGTTAGATACGAGTTTCCAATGTTAAGTCTATGGAGAAAAAATATCTGGGGTGAGATAATAATAAGGAATAAATCAAATACGCTTCCCCAAGCAGGTCGATCACTATCTTGCGTTAGTAACGGTAAATGCATGTTTAATCAGTACCCACGTTCCAACGTATTAATCTATAATTGTTGTCAACAGTGTGTTCAGAATATGTAGATCAAGGAAGAGGGTTAAAAACAACTGGGACAGATCTGTAATCCACATTCACTTGAAGACACATCTGACTAAAGAATAAGATAGATTATATAATTTGTTGTACGTATAAACCCTTACTGGTAGTATTGAGGTGTTTTTTTTACATTAACAAATCCTAAAGAGTGATGCTAAATAAATTCGTATCTACCTTTACGTTCTCTGTCAAATCTCACTGTTGATGTTTCTCGAAATCGGTGGCGAGAACCTGAAGAAAAGAGGAAGTTATAAATATCATTAGGATTATGAATACGAGGCACATACACTTCTTAACACAGCCGATGCTACCTTGAAAATGACAACTACATGTCAGAACCAAACCGTTGCTATGCGATCTCCCAGGGAACATTGTTATAAGAACAATGCAGCATAACAACCACCCTTCACGACAGAAAAAATAGAAGATAAATAGATAAATAAATATCATTAGGAGTGCAGCCTGGTTATGTTCTATAGATATCAAAACACCGGGAGGATGCAACCGTGAATGGTGCTCAAATCCCATTTTATTTCCACTTCTCATTTACTAATGAAGCCAGTGTAGAGAATAATCAACCACTCAATAAATACAATGATTGTGCACATATTATTGTAATAGTATTTGTTTCCTACCATTGGACATTAATACTACACTATTCAGTGAAATAACTTCCCTAATAATTTCGTACTAGGCAAATCCGATGTAGCGCGGGTTATCACTTAATAATTAAGTGGATAGACATGAGGGCAAGTATGAAACAGTTGGCGGATATTCTTTTAATTCACATAGTATGCTATGTTACCAACTCGATCGAGACTGGGTGAGGGCAGATCCACCTCTTAATACAGCTCCATTATCCTTCTATCCGACAGCTCTAACCCCCTGCTCTGACCCCATCCTCGGTGTGACACTATGTTTTATCTGTCACTCGAGGTGGGGGCTCATCCGTGGTCGTGGGAATGGGTCGACTATCTGACACCGGAGGGGTATGATCTGTCTATCTTTTTTTATTACATAGACTGACAGTAGCAGCCTGCATACAGTCAATCAGCCATTCTCGTTTCGGGGGCACTGGCAGCTATATTCGCTAAACCTCGGACTTGATTGTCCTCGTTTGTCTGCATTATTCCCAGTGATATAACATGGCCAGCGACAATGTAACTACACTGTATATGGATTTGTGGCCAATTAGTCGTGTATTACACACAAACGCGTTAACATTAACGTTTGAACGGACAATACACGTAAATATATTTCTTTTATTTTCTATTCAGTATGTCAACATAATATTTTGATAACTTTTTTTATTAGTATCGGCTTGTCATAGAGGTGTTTTAGCCACGTCTTCATAATCTTTAACATAATCTGATCCCTGAAGAAGGTATTAAAATACCGAAACATGTCGGAATATTACACCAAACACTGATGTCTCCTTATATTTTCTACTTAAGAAGATCAGTCAAGTCCGGTTTTGAGGGAATATCTTGTCGAGTTAAATTCTTTAACATAATCTTTTGAAATGTTTAAAAAAGCAATGTGTTCATTATACGTACATATATTACATTCTATTTTCTAAATATGTGATCATTTAGAGTGCCTTTTTTCATCATATTCCAGGTATTACTAACGGGATAAAAGGGGGAAACAATCGTGTGTTACCCTGTATTCCCCAAGGAAACATATGTCTATAGCATTGCCGAAGTTACACACACTTTTAGCGCGTCCGTGACTGTACAATTGGAAATCCAAGTCACGTGTTTCCACAACTAATTATGGAACAATCTTCCTCCAGGGCTCTGGCTGGGGCGGACACTTTATGGACTATTAATGAGCATGCAGGTATGCATAAATATTGTGTTATGATCCAACTCGCCAATCCAGGGTTTATCAATTTACAAGCGACCCTTCGGCATCTCTTTCTATAAATAAGGTATAGTACGGACATTACACTATACACAGAGTATACTGTTCATGGGTATAGCTAACATGTACACCTTAGTAAGTGCTGAGTGATTGACGTATTGTGGAATGACTACCTGGGTTTCAAAGTGCCCTTTTTCCTTGAAAATGATGTAACTGCCTCTTTCTTTGATTCAAACAACCGTCATCTGTATCATGTGACATATTTGTTAAACTCATCTTGAGACCCAATAAAGAAATCTTACCCCCCCCCCCCCCCCCCAAAAAAAAGAAAAAAAAAAAAAAAAAAACCCTGTCCAATATAATTATGTTATCACGGCAGTTAAATCATCCGGTTCTAATAAACGACTTACTGTAATACACACACGTAAACTTGTCTACATGATATTATCATAGACATTTTTTTCTGCAGACTTGACTATGGGGATACAAATCCCAAGGTTTTATGAGGAGAACAGTGCAATTAAACGTAACAGGGCTAAAAGGTTGGCTAAATAACTAAGCTTTTGGTTCATATGATATAGTGTATTAGCATATTTTTACCGTTTTTATCTCAATGTATATCGCGACAAAAACGTAAAAGGGACCTCAAAAAGGTACAAACATATCTTAACTTCAAACGAGTGTCAACACGTTCTGAGACAATTTTGTCATAAATGATCATGGGTAAATTTCAACAAACAGAAATAAGAAAATGGTATTACAATTTAGACCTGCAGAAACATGTGTGGGCATCATTGGTAAAAAAGGGAAGTAAAGATGGTAACAGAAAAATAGACATTGTGGCCGACTTTGCGAAACCAACTGAAAAAGAGTTGGCCTCGATATGGCTGGTAATCCTGTATTTACTACCTACCATATAGCTACCAGAGAGATCTCTATTTACAGAAGTGAAGAGTATACTATTACATTTTATGCTAGATGGCAAGTCCCATGAACACCATATATGTACACATTAGTTACACAAGACAGAGAGCATGGTGTTCTATCCTAAATAGATCCAATGTACAAGAGTCTGCTACAATAATCCAGATTATTTAAAAGATAATGAGGGAAGTAAACCTAACTTCTTATGTTTCGTCTTTTAAATGTTAAATATTGATCTTGTTATTTGGAACTATTTCTTAATTATTGAAATGTATATCAATATGTATGGAAAGGCAACGGGTCATAAGAGTTTACATGAGGAAGGAATAAAGGAGATACTAAGAATATTGGATGATTCTTGCTCTAACATCAAATTAAGTTCATACACATCCTACAACCAGTTATAGGGACGTCATTTCTAACCTTCATGGAATTACTCACCCTTTTAGATAAGGATGTTTGTAATACTACAATGTAGTATTAGTTCCGTAACTATAATAGCTTCCATTCACATTAAGATGATGGTACCCTTCGTCCTATACAACATAATTGGCTAGTTAGGGGACCCGGGTGGAACGTAATTATTACAATGGTTCATATGATATAGTGTATTAGCATAAATATT
The DNA here is from genome assembly GCA_950022655.1 of Alentia gelatinosa. NCBI lineage: Eukaryota > Metazoa > Annelida > Polychaeta > Phyllodocida > Polynoidae > Alentia > Alentia gelatinosa. The sequence continues at coordinate 31,484,155 of OX465591.1, read as the reverse complement.
AGGTGTATGTTGGGCCTGCCACGCCCATACTAGGGACCATGTCCTACACGTAGTCGCTACATAGAGCTTTAGCCTGGACGCCTGCCACGAAACAACCAGAGTGGGCAAGCCGCCAACAAACCGTTACATCGTCTGTGTAACTCTTTAGTTGAGCTTTGTGAATTCAGTAGTTTTACTTGAAAATTACAGAGAATTGTTATTCTAAAACACTGGGAAAGTTCAAAATACAATTTCACTTGTTTCATTGGAAAGAAATTATAGAGAAAGTATATTTTAACATTCTATAGAAAAAACTTACTTTCGCAAATCGATTTTTTTTATCTCATGACGGATAGATTTTCTTATGTCATTGAGCGCCGCTCTAATAAAGAAACATAACGTATTATATAACTATTCACTTGAAACATATATATATATATACAGAGTAATCACCGTATAAATAGCATCAATTTATAACTGAATAAGATTTCCAATCCAACTTATGTATTTTCTCTCGTCCCCAAGATATGGTAGACTACATGAACACAAAAACATTATTTGTAGAAAACATACTTCTTTTGTTTTACACTTCTCATATGTTAGCTATCTGTGAGGGAACGGGAGGAAGTAGGTGACAGAAACTGGCGATATGCCACAACATCAGGCCCAGCATAGACTCCACACCCTCTCGGTCGTTCTTTACATTCTCTTAAAGATTTTTTTTACTCTACATAGATGTCGCTTGGTAGATGATCTACAGTTTGACTTCATGTAGAATCTAGCAATTGCGTTCTACATAGTGACCTGTAATTTTACCTTTACCAACTGTACTTTTACTATTGTTTTGAGATGATATATGTGGTGATAAGCCCAGGTTATGCTGAAAAAGTTATGAAAAAAAATACACTACTGGAAAACGCAAGTACGCTTACATCCATAATAAGCAAAGCAATTAGACAAGAACAACAGAGAAACTCCTCATGTAACTACATCTCATCCCAGACCTTGCAAAGAAAACCACCAAAAAACCAATTATAATTATATAGAACGACCTGACCACACTGTACATTCTACAAAACGAGATGGGGGAATCGGGTTATTTATAGAACGAGGCCCCAGGCCGAGTTCTATAAATAACATAAATTCTCATCGAGTTTTGTAGCGTGTATAAGCATGGTAGGTCGTTCTATATTTATTGACCATTTATTATATACCCAAAATTAATTAAAAAATCTTACCATAATATTGGCATAGAAGATAGGTCTACGTGAAATCTCACACACTGCTGATGTACGGTATCAATGTGTTCAGTACAACAGCGGTTGTTTGGTGGAAATCCCCCTTAAGTGAAGCCTCGAATACGCGGTTCTGGGAACAAGTCAGAGTACCGTTCAAAGCTGGGATGAGGGGTGAGGGTTACTGGCAGAGGTACAGCAGCTGACAGATTCTGACAGAGTGGGGATTCCACTTCTACTCCTGGCGCGACCGCGGAGTTGGCAGAGACACACTGTTATTTATGGTCACGTATACCGCATCGTTAACCAACATAAGCGCCAAAAGCGTACCCTATGCGCTCAAAAAACGGGGTAATCTGGCTCCCCTGCAGGGTCAGCAGTCTGTCACGTACGGTGGGTGTGGTTGGATCCCAATGCCTAAATATGGAGTGTCCACTTATTATCGCCCGCTGGGTTTTTATCGTGATTGCAAATGATTATGTCGTGTATCTTGTAGCTGTATGCATTCCATGTATTGCAGTAACATCAACCAAACTCACCTTACTCCGACAAATCCTCCAAGATGTAATGCTCGGCTTATGCTGGAGGATGTTCCTCGTCTGCACCCTGGACGGTTTTTAGACAGGAGGACCGATCACCAACTGTGCGTATACTTGCCGGCGGAGCAGATAAAGTATACTTGAATGCTATATTCCTATCAGCCAATCAGAGGCGAGCTAGCCTGTAGTGCGACCAACTTTCACCAGACGTCGTGTTCACGGTTTGAGGCAGTCACAGAGGAAGCACAGGGTAAAGATATCGTTCAACTCTGTGGAGGTAGTGTATGAAGTACCACCAACCGATGTCTGCACTGGTTGCCTGGACTTTAGTACAGTCCGTTGTCGCTAGGGCCAGGGCTCTCAGGCCTGAGAACATCTCATACTCACACATACTCTGAAAAGGCTAATCAACCAATGTACGAGGCCCTTTAGCAAAAAGTTACCCTGCCTAGATAATATTCTGACATCCTCTGACCTTGTGACAAATGACGGGGTACTGAATTACATCAATAGCGATCACCTGCCAGTATTTGTAGTGAGGAATCGAGTACGCAAGCCAAAACATCGTGTGAAAATTGCCGGACGTACTTACCTAAATCACACGCTAGATGGTCTTAAGAAATGGATCTTGCATACTTACTGGGAAGATTTTTGGTTTCTAGATGATGTAAATGAAATGTGGTCGTTCCTGATTGGAGTCCTCAATGATTATCTAGATTTTTACTGTCCCATTAAAACATGGATTGCCACGGACAAAGCCGAGGGGCGTCAGAACGTTTTGAAAGTGTGGGGGCGAACTGAAAAATTGCTGACTTTTTTCTTGGAATGAAATCAGACATTTGCCTGTTCCTCTGGATTTACTGTGAATCTGCGAAAAGTCTTTGACCATTTTCCACAGTTAAAAGTAAGGGCATAGCCATCAATGCATGCTAAAAAGTCAGACTTTGACACTTTTCCACGGTGAATAGTCAGGGCTTATCCATCATTGCATGCTAAATGGTCAGACTTTGACACTTTTCCACAGTGAAAAGTCAGGACCTAGCCATCATTGCCTGCTAAATCGTCAGACTTTGACACTTTTCCATGGTGAAGAGTCATGACCTAGCCATCATTGCTCGCTAAAGAGTCAGACTTTGACACTTTTTCACGGTGAAAAGTCAGGACCTAGCCATCATTGCATGCTAAATGGTCAGACTTTGACACTTTTCGAAGGTGAAAAGTCAGGACCTAGCCATCATTGCATGCTAAAAAGTCAGACTTTGACACTTTTCCACGGTGAAGAGTCAGGGCTTAGCCATGATTGCACGCTAAAGAGTCAGACTTTGACACTTTTCCACGGTGAAAAGTCCGGACCTAGCCTTCATTGCATGCTAAAAAGTCAGACTTTGGCACTTTTCCACTTTGAAGAGTCAGGGCATAGCCATCATTGCACGCTAAAGAGTCAGACTTAGACACTTTTCCATGTTGAAGAGTCAGGACCTAGCCATCATTGCACGCTAAAAAGTCAGACTTTGACACTTTTCCACGGTGAAAAGTCAGGACCTAGCCATCATTGCACGCTAAAAAGTCAGACTTTGACACTTTTCCATGGTGAAGAGTCATGACCTAGCCATTATTGCACGCTAAAGAGTCAGACTTTGACACTTTTTCACGGTGAAAAGTCAGGACCTAGCCATCATTGCATGCTAAATGGTCAGACTTTGACACTTTTCGAAGGTGAAAAGTCAGGACCTAGCCATCATTGCATGCTAAAAAGTCAGACTTTGACACTTTTCCACGGTGAAGAGTCAGGGCTTAGCCATGATTGCACGCTAAAGAGTCAGACTTTGACACTTTTCCACGGTGAAAAGTCCGGACCTAGCCTTCATTGCATGCTAAAAAGTCAGACTTTGGCACTTTTCCACTTTGAAGAGTCAGGGCATAGCCATCATTGCACGCTAAAGAGTCAGACTTAGACACTTTTCCACGTTGAAGAGTCAGGACCTAGCCATCATTGCACGCTAAAAAGTCAGACTTTGACACTTTTCCACGGTGAAAAGTCAGGACCTAGCCATCATTGCACGCTAAAAAGTCAGACTTTGACACTTTTCCACGGTGAAAAGTCAGGACCTAGCCATCATTGCACGCTAAAAAGTCAGACTTTGACACTTTTCCACAGTGAAGAGTCAGGGCTTAGCCATCATTGCACGCTAAAGAGTCAGACTTTGACATTTTTTCATGGTGAAAAGTCGGGTTTAGCCATCATTGCATGCTAAAAAGTCAGACTTAGACATTTTTCTATGCTGAAAAGTCAAGACAGGTTTTACACACGTTTGAGTAAAATTTTAAGCTGCTGACTTTTTTGGGCTGGCAAAAAAGTGGGGGGGCAGTCGCCCCTCCTGCCCCCCCTATTCTGACGCCACTGAAGCCACTTTCTGGATGAACCAGCAAATCAGGTCCCTTATGAAGGACAGGGATAGAGCCTCTAATCTTTTTCGGAAAACAGGAAGTATAAAATATCTAGAAACAGCAAAATCCCTGAAAAAGGAAATAAGAAGAGAAATAAGAAAATCTAAATCAGGTTTGTTCCGAAAGACTCTGAACGACAATATTGGGAACTCCAAGAAACTTTGGTATGAGATCAAAAAACTAACCAAACCCCACATAGCCAATAAGTCGCCCAAGCTAATAGAACCTGGTACCAAGAAAGTGGTAATGCCACAACAATCAGCACAATTTATGAACAATTTCTTTGCTAGCGTAGGCAGAAAACTGGCTCAGGAGCATGAACACATCTCGCAAAGCACAACTGAGGCTGGCCCTGCTGAAAGGGTGTGCATGGAAAATATTTCTCATCCTGCACCTGCTTTTATCACTGACAAGAGAGATGTATATGCGTTATTTACTAAAATAGCCACTGGTAAATCTTCTGGGCTTGATAACATACGGACATCCGTCTTGAAAGACTTCATGATGTTCACCTTGGAACAATTCCATCACCTTTATCAGGCTTGCCTTGATACTGGAAAATTCCCAGATAAATGGAAACTTGCTAGTGTGACCCCCCTTCCAAAAACTGGCCCTCCCTCTGATCCTAACAATTGGAGGCCTATCAGTCTACTTCCGGTCCCTGGCAAAATAGCTGAGAAATTATTTCATGCGTATCTTACTAATCACTTAGACACAAACTCAGTGCTTTGTAAAGAACAATTCGGTTTCAGGAAAGAAAAAGGAACTATAGATGCTATATTTAAGTTTGTTAATGACCTGTACATGGCCAGAGACAAGAAACATTTACAGGATGCATATACATTGATTTGCGTAAAGCATTTGATAGTATTGATCATAAGCTACTTATGAAGAAAATTGAAAATCTGGAATTGTGCGAGAATCATGTAAACTGGTTATCATCGTATTTGCTTGACAGAAAACAGAGAGTTAGATTTGCTGAAAGTGCTTCAGACTGGGAAGACATTTCTTATGGTGTTCCACAGGGGTCAGTTCTTGGACCTTTATTGTTTATCTATTATGTAAATGACCTGAAAAGTGTATTGCGTGATTTGCAGTTTATCTTATATGCAGACGATCTTGTTATCTACTACAGTGCCCCTAACCCTGTTGTTATCATGAAAGTGCTGCAGAATGAACTTAACAAGTTTCTTAATTGGTGTAGTCAGAATGTTCTCACGGTAAACACTAGTAAAACCAAGGTATGCTGGTACCTTCCTGCCAAGAAGAGAAAATCTGTTTTGAACCTGGACATCTTTGCGAATCAAACAAAGCTAGACACTGTTTCCTCTTACTCCTATCTTGGGGTTGAGATTGACTCCACTCTCAACTTCGATAAACAGACTCAAAAAATACTTAAGCAGGTAAACAACAAAATCTTCGAATTCCAGAAAATCAGATACCTACTAACCAGGCAGGTAGCAATTACCTTTTACAAGCAAGCTATCCTACCCATCTTTGACTACTCATGTATTGTCATTGATGGAGCATCCAAACAAGCCCTTGCTAAAATGCAAAGGCTTCAGAACAGAGCACTACGGGTATGTCTGAAAGATAATAGCAGGTTAATCTCAACTGAGCAGCTTCATCGCAGTACTAAAACTATACCTCTTGAGCGCAGAAGAACAGAACTCATCTTGATGTATATGCGCAAAGAGTATGCTAAGAGATTTGGGAAAGTTGAAATAACTACTATTAATAACAAGAAGGATTCGGGTCCTGACTTTCAGCCACACCTAAATTCAGATTTAGACTTAAATTTAATCACGAATGAAGATATAACCAGGAATGAACCCATTGTGTGCAAGGTAGCCATTGACTCTAGCCCATGTAACCCATGTAACCCCAGTGATCAAACTCTTCACTCACAATCTAAGCTGCAATTTAAAATTATAAGGCTGCAGAGTGAATTTATAAAAAAGTCACCCAGATATAGGGGGGAAAAACTCTGGAACTCTCTTCCTAAAGCAGTTGATAGTATGTCAATTATGTCAATCAGTTAATCAATTAATTTATTAGCTCTAATTATTATCACCTCTTGTAATTTACATGTGATTTGGTTATTGACTATATTGACTTTGTAAACAGTCCGGATTTTGTATTATACTTATAATGGGAGACAACCTACTTTAAGGTGAATTATATGTGAAATAAAAAATAAATAAATAAAAAAGAAAATCTGGAACAGTACTCTGCTCATTCTCCTAACTGGGATTTTGATTCTGGTAGAGTTCAGTATCCTCATAGAGTAAATCTGCCTCTGTCTCTGCCTCTGCCTCCGCATTTTCTGGATGTTTGAACAGAATTAGGCACAGTTGTTTTCCATGCCTAACTGTAACTAATACCAAAGTTAAGGCCCTTTAAAGAGTATTGATATAGACCTACTTGAGTAGTGGAGATAGTGATGTATCAGGATTTGTCAAATAAAAGCTGCTGATACTCTTGGTTGAGATCTAATTCAGAAAATCAGACAGCTCCATGCAGATCACTCATAATTTCATCAATAGTAGGCATGATATGCTTTGTTGGCACTTTGCATGTCAACGCACAAATGAATATCACCATATGGCTTAGATACAAACACTGGTTGTGATTCGCACAGAATAGGTCCATCAACTGGCTTGATGATATCGTCATCCTCAAGTTGTTTCAGTTTCTCTTCAATCTCAGGTCTCAGGTTGTTTGTGATTCTTCTAGGTGGTTTGGCAACAGGTGGAACCGTTTTGGTCTGGCCTGTAGACCCGCGTGCCGCACTAGTCCACAGTGATATGAGGAGTAGATAGAGTATTAGATGGGGAGTGTAGCTGGTATAGTTCTAGAATATGTTCAAATACTGAAGTAAGTCCATGGAGGACGTAGTGGATAGAGAACTTCTTCTTGGCTTCTCACACGCCAGACTAAGAACCCAGAATGATGGGTGCAGCTGGCTTATATGGCTGGTATTGAGGTTGCATGCATTACATTGTCAAGGTTGTTGTCGTTGTCCCAAATGCTCGCTCCCCACACCCTGTCCTACTAACCCAAATGACCTGTCCTGCTGACCTAAGCTAAGTGGGGTGGTAGGTGTGCAGGCGCTGACCTACTGGCCCAAATGATCCATCCCTGCTGAGTGGGGCAGTGGGTGTGCTGGTGCTGACTTACTGGCCCAAATGCTTCATCCTACTGGCCTTCACCTTGGGTGCCTGTGTGCTGACACACTGGCCTAGATACAGCTCTCTTGCTACCAGGACATTTCATATGGGATATGCCTATACTTCTGCTATACACCAGCTCACAGTCTTACTTGTACATTTCTTATACATTGCATAATTGTGCTTGGCTCTGGTCAGTACAGTTTCATCAAGGTGCAGTTTCAAAGTATCATCCTTCAGTTGTTCAACACTTTAAAATACTGGGTCATCTTGATCAGAAATAATGCTCAGTAGATGCTCAGTATCTACTTACATTAGTCCTAGGCAAGAAGCAGTCTCATATCTCAGAAGCAGGTTTATCAGGTACAGTTGTTGCATCCTTTATGCTGATGCTTGCTTGAGACTTTCCTAGAGGGGAATAGGTGTCTCCAAATTATCTGCTTTGACAATTATGTCTGGCTTTAAAAGTGAAGGCTTCATTTTCAGCTTATCATATGCATCTCGATCAATGATATTGATGCCAGTTCTGGCATCTAGAACGAATTGAGTTTTGGTTCCCTCCAACTCAACAGTTGCTCTGGGTAGCTTAGCTCGTCCTGTAGACATCACAGCAAAGATGTATTGGATACTTTGCTCATCTTCAGCATTGTGCTCAGTGATCTCATTCACTCATACTTGGGATTTTCTCCACTGTCCTATCTTATTATGTTGATATCCTTTCGAAGAAGTTGACTTGCTACTCATACATCAGTGGGCAAAGTGATTTATCTTGTTGCACTTACTGCATCATTAACGAAATGCAGGGCATTGTTGCTAGTCAAGGGCATAATCAAAACCACAGTAATGGCATCTGTGTTGTTATGCTTTAGTTGACCTCAGTTATTTGTGTAAATATTGTTTACTGCAGCATGACCTCTCTTGATGCTCTTGACTTGTTGTTCTACTAGGTCCATGAATCTTCCTTTCTGCATGAGTTATTCAAATGTCCATTGTCTGTTCTCAAGAGCTGGCTATTCACCAGGGCCCTGCTTTTCAGTCACAACAATCGGTCATAACGCCTTGTTTCAGCCGCCAGTGTCCTATAGACGTGAGATCCTAGAGGATCTTAGGTAATTTAAAAAAGGATTGTGTTAACCACGAGATTCTCTTCTACAAATTGGCAGAGGCTGGGTTGGGTCCATCTCTACTATTATGGTCCACATCTTATCTGGATAATAGGAACTATTATACAGAAATCGGAGGGTTTAAGTCTGGTTTAAGGAGGGTAGGGGTAGGGATTCCGCAGGGCTTCATATTGGGCCTGTTAGAGTTTTTAATATATGTGAATGATCAAGGAGACTGGATAAAAATACCTAAAAATGCAGTATATTCAATGTATGATCTGGTGGTGGTCATTTCTGGAAAAGATGTGGATATTGCTGAAAAGACAAGAGCGACCTATCATGGTTCTTGTTCCCAGTTTTAAAAAATCCAGAACCGGAAAGGGAAATTGTTTATAAGTGGGGAAGAGGCATTTTCTTTACAATATTGTCAGAAAGCATGCTGACAATATTGTAAAGAAAATGAATAAAAAATATGTATATATTTAGGAAAATGATAATTCTCTTCGATAAGGATACATCTCTGAAGATTGCAAGAGTAGCCTATGTATCTTACCGACAGCAGAACACTGCTCGTTTTCGCTAGAAGGTACTTCCATCAAAACGTAACAAATTGTTAATAAATACATTTATAGAAGTCTAAGGATAGTCCTTGGCAGGGACTCCTATATAAGGATGAGATATACATTAGTAATGAGGACCTTCTATTAAAAGGCACAGTGATGTTACCCAACAAACAATGTCTTATGCTTCTGATGGGGCTAAACAGAAGTTTGTATAACATTGATGCCATTGTAGAGAAACCTGACACCAGACCCACAAGATCGTATAATGGATAGCTGTAAAAAAATTCTGATGCGGACACCCCGCGTGAGTGGACAGTTATTTCGGTACGAAAAAGCCTAGAACCCTGTGTAAGCAGACATCCTGCGTTAGCGGACACTTTGGCACGGAACGGAGGGTGTGCGCTTACGCGGGTTTATACTGTGTTTGAATGACATTGTTACGGTACTTGTTTGAATATTCATTCAGGTCGTGTTTTAGACAATATTTGAATATTGTTTTGGATAAATCTTTTATTCCTGAGGATTTGTCTGTGGTATCTGCGCTCGCAGGTACCTCCAGTCGGCGATTAGGAATACCTAGGTACCTCGAGTGGCACAGTGTGAACGGGGCATTAGGCTAACTCTGTTGGCCGGTTCTCCCTGACGCTCCGCTGTGCCTCCACAGAGAATCACGCACCCCTTACTAATCGTAGGGACGCGAGTGGTAGATGCGCAGGCTTCCAGCGTGACAGAGAATCTACTCTGTACTGCCTCCTAGCGGATGATCGGGGAACCAGATTCGGATAAGCCAACCACGTGCGCCCCAATCGGTGTCTGGTGCAGACTAATTTTTGCTTTGGGCCAGAGGCGAGAATCCGCGAGAAAATAACAATGATGGCGCGTCAGTGGCCAAAATTTGAAGCAGATGTCAGACGATTAATATCAAGCATTACAGGATTCGAAGTAATATATTTTTATTCTCCAAGTATCAGATTGAATACGATAAATTTAGTGATGATGATATGAGCATAGTTGTTAGAATTCAGGGTTATAAGCCGTTAAAAGCACACTTTTTATCATACGTACCTATATTATCGCTCACGATGTGACAGTTTCTAGCCTTGGAATAGCCAGTGTAATCAATCAAACCAACCAATCATACAATATTATGGTAAGATAGTGGAAAGAACAACATGGCACAATTTGGTGAAGAACTGGGGGATGACATGAATTGGTGCAGTGGACCATGGCCTTAATGTCCTGTTCACACTGTGCATACCTTTGTACCTCCAGTCACCCACTGGGCGACGAGCTCATCAAATTGCACATTGTGAATGGTGCCTTTCCCGCTAAGCAACTGGGCGTACCCCGGAATGTCTAGTCGCTGACTAGTAGTACCAGAGGTATGCCCAGTCACAAGCAATTAGGAACGCCCAGTTGCAAGCTAATTACTGCTAGTTGCAAGGCAGGTAGCGCTTGTCACAAGTTCCCTAATCGTAATGTGACTAGGGTTTTATACAAGTTATAGTCATTTTCTCAGTCTAGCACTGGTACTGCTATTCTATTGATAAACACTGGTATTCAATTTTGCTGGATTATTAGTTCAAAAGCTTTATAAAATGTACAGGGGGCCGTTTCACTAGTAGGGGGGTTAAAGCGAGAGGTAGGACTGCAACAGTGCCAGCAACAGTGATACCAACAGTGTCAGGCCCAAATCCGCGTTTCATCAGTGGTCTTGCTGTTGAGGTGAGACCAACTCTCACTGTTGGCACAGGTCTCGCTATGCACACGCGTTTGACATTCGAATTTATTCGTTGATGGGCCGCGATAACGTAGAATTTCACCCCTTCCCATAGGAATTAAGCGATGAAACTTTAACACGGGTTAGGTATACATATAATCTATAATCGTCTCAAATATGAAGACGAACGGCCGTATCGTTTTGAAGATATCGGGGTTTGAATTTTATCACTCTCTACAAGAGTTTGTGTTGGTCGCTGTTCTTTTTCACTCCCTCCGTAGTGCGGCGGGGTTTCGGCTGTTCTTTCTGTCTCCCCCCAGAGACACTGGCCACCAGAGCAGTACTTGCTATGACAAACTTCAATCGGTGATATCTTAGGAACGCTACGGCCAATTTTCTTCATATTTGGTTCATATATGATTATCGGTTATATGTATACCTTACTTGTGTTAAAATTTCATTGCCCTCCTCCGACAGAAACAACACTCTAAACACAACAGCGACAGGGTCTACCCTGTCACTAATAGTGCCTCAACAGTGATAGGTACAGTGAGAATTTTCAGTGAGTAATTTTCTAGTGAAACATACTCTCTCACTGTTGGTCTCACTCCTTACCTCACTCACGTTCACGCTTGACTGCACCTTCTCATGAAACGCAAACTATCACTGTGGTCTCACTATGGCAGCTTACCCTCCTAGTGAAACGGTCCCCTGATCTATAGTCCTATGCCTTTTTCACTATTCGAGGGAGATTTCTTTGCCTTGGCCGTAATTTATTACGGTATCTAACTTTTAATATTCAAACATATCTTAGATTAGCTTCACGAATAAGCTAATGCAGTTGATCTCTCATAATGACATATTGATAATTCTGTCTGCGATTTTACTATGTTGAATGATGAAAGAAATTTTGACATCCCCTACAGGAATATGAAGAAAACTTTGGATTATGTCTGCAGTTCGCGCAGTCAAACATCACTCACCACCAGTTCCTCTCTGTTGATAGCCATAAAGCCAGACGTACACTAAATGGGTAAATATAGCATTCTTCTCGCCAATTCGTGCACAAATTCTATCAATGGGGATGCTCCCACCGACTAAAATTATGCAAGGTCCTGTAAATTTGCTCAACTTTCTGGATCCAGGGTTCAAGGTTATCAGAAACTTGGTTGGACGATCGTTTTAGTGATAGTCTTGTACATTTCCCGGGTTTTAAAATATTTAGACAGGATAGAATAGACCGCGTGGGAGGAGGGGTCGGATGTTATATTTCCGATAAGTTTCACCCATATTCTGAGAAATTAGATGATTGTTCTGGTATAACTGAGAACTTAGAATACATAACGATTAGTGTTTCCAAACCATGTACTCGAAAAATGACAATTGTGATAGCGTATCGTATACCTGGTACCAATATTGATTCAAGTATTGAAATTTTAGGGGATATTCTAAATCATGTAAGGGTAAGGGGATCGGAAGTATGGATATTAGGGGACTTCAACTGTGATCTAAATGAAAGGGACAATAACAATGTAAAGAAACTACTAGAATACACCAGGAGTTATGAACTAAAGCAATTAATCCATAATGTGACTAGACCTAATAAAGATAATCCTATGGGGGGTACGGTTCTGGATCTGATTTTCACAAATTGTTTGATTGTGACAGATTTTGGAGTATCTGGGGATAAAATAAGTGACCACTTGGCAATTTATGCAACAAAGAAAAAGAATAGAGAGGCAAATCAGAACTGTAATGTAAAATACGAAGGGCGTTCGTACAGGAATTATAGCTATGAAAGTCTGGAATCCTATTTGTCTGACCAGGATTGGAATGACTTTTGGAATGAAACAGCTTTACCAGATGTTAATAAACTCTGGGAGATTACTAAAGGGTACATAGAGGATTACTTAAATTATGAATGTCCGCTAACTACATACAAAGGTATTAAGAAGAAAGATGAATGGATATCGAATGAAATCTACTCTCTGATCAATGATAGAAGAACAATGATGAATGAATATAAGATATATAAAGATGCCTTAATTTTAGAGGAGGTTAAATCAATAAGTAGAAAAATAAAAAATAGTATAAGGGATGCTAGGAACAGTTTTTGTAAAGAGCAATTAGAATTATCCAAGGGTAAACCACCAGAGTATTGGAGAAATATTAAGTCAGTTTGGGATAGTACGGGAAACAGTGAATTGTGTTCATTAATAGATCAAGTAACAGGAGAAAGAATTGAAAACCATCGAACAGCTGACTACATAAACAATTATTTCTGTAAAATCGGAAGTGAACTCTTCTTTAATCAGGATATGTCAGAGTATGATGATCTTTTAAAACGGTTACAGTTAATTGAAATTGAAAGCGAAAATAGTAGGGTGGTTATAACAAAGGAATGTATAGTTAAATTAGCAAAGACAATACAAGTTACGAAAAGTTCTGGATTATGTAATATATCAAGTCGTGTGATAAGAGATGCAATGATAATATTGAGTAATGAATTTGCGTATATGTTTAAATGTTCAATTAACATGGGGGTAGTTCCCAACGACTGGAAAGTCGGAACTGTGGTTCCAATTCCTAAGGGGGGCAAGTTAGACAACATCGATAATTGGAGACCAATTACCTTAACCCCAGTTCCTGCTAAGTTATTGGAAAAAGTGGTTACTAATATTATTGAGGATCATCTAGATGGGAAACAGTTTTTGTGTGAGCAGCAGTATGGTTTTAGAAAGGGCCTAGGGACAACAGATGCTATTTTTAAATATGTTAATGATTTGTATAAGGCAAGGAACCTAGGATTAATAACTTCCTCGATATATGTCGATCTGAGGAAAGCGTTTGATTCCGTTCCTCATCAACTGTTACTTGAAAAACTGAAGAAAAATGTTGTTCTTCCCAAAAATATTGTGAAATGGCTTGAGTCGTATCTCGACAATAGGAAGCAATGTGTAAATATAAATAATACAGTATCAGAGTACAGGGTGAATCGGTTTGGCGTCCCCAAGGGCTCGGTTTTGGGACCGATTTTATTCAATATATTTGTTAATGATATGTGTGATGGTGTTCGAGACTGTAGTGCATTACAATATGCAGACGATCTGATATTATATTATAGTGGTAGTAATAGTGAAAGAGTTGTTAATACCTTACAGGAAGCTCTAAATGTTGTGTATAACTGGTGTGTAGCCAATGGGATGTCTATAAATGTTCAAAAAACTAAAGTTGTCTGGTACACTTCAGAAGTGAAAAGAAGATATATTGAAATGGCACCGATATTCTGTAATGGTACTGAACTGTTGATAGTAAACAAGTATAAGTATTTGGGAGTAATTATCGACTCATATCTAAATTTTGCAAGTCAACTAAAAGAAATAAATAAAAATGTTAACAGTAGGTTGTTCAAGCTTAGTAAGATTCGTAGCTCAATTACCAGAGATACTGCGTTGAAAATATATACAGTTATTATTCGTCCTATTATGGAATATTGTTCATTTATTGTTGATGGTTCTACTAGTCAGCTAGTCAATGCATTGCAGGTTACCCAAAACCGAGCCTTGCGGATAATAGAACGTATATGGGATGTAAGAAGTATAGCAGTTGAAGTACTTCACCGTAGATGTAGGATTGATTACTTAGATTCTAGAAGGAATATGCAAATGCTAAAGATCATGTATAAATTAAAAAGCGATACTGAATCTCTGCATACCAGAACTAGGAGAACTAGAAGTGATTCAAGATTGAAGTTCAGAACCTATAAGATAAACTGTAGTAATTATACCAAATCACCATATTATAGGGGGCAGAAACTATGGGATATGTTATGTGAGACAACCCAACGACTAGAAACTGTAAAGGACTTCAAAAGGGAGATCAAACTGATGTACTCTGTAAATGACTGGCTTACATGAGGTCCTCGTATTTATCTATCATCCTCATCACCTTTCATACTGTATTTATATAACCCATGTTTAGTTAGTAGATCACTTATATATGTAAATAGGAACAGCTTTGTTGTGTACTTGATTCCTACAGTGGAAGATCTAACCTTGTGTTAGAACTGTTTGTATATAATAAAAAAAAAAAGAATAAAAAAAAAAGGTTCAACTGTCCCACTATGTTTTTCTGTGAATACTGGATGCCCCGCTCAGTAGCCTGCACGCTTGGTTTTCGGGAGGTGAGATACTCGAAGCGGGGCGTCCAGAAACCGTTTCTGTAATGAGGTGAAAGTACTATCAGCTAACTAGATAAACAAGAAAGTGAAATCTAGGAGTACATGAGGATGAACTGAAAATGATATGACCATCTAATATGTTATTATATTCTGGACAGTGTACTTGTCTTTGGAGCTCCATGTAGTAACATTTCCTGGATAGCGGGATTTTGTCCCAGTTTTCTGAATATTGTGGAGTTGTCCTTTTGTACCTGAGCTGGACATTCTATACCAAGTACTAGTAGGTAGTTCTAGCTGATAATCGGCAAGCAATTACTTGTTTGTCGGCTCTACCCTAAGTTCCGCCGCTGAGATCTTTTTGGGTATTACCATATGGTACTACATCAGTATTTTATCTGTATTTTACCGTGCAAATCCACACAGTGCATCATAGCAATGGTAAGCAAATGATAATATGTTTCTACGTATGTCCGTAATACAGATAGTTTTGGTTTTGCTGCAGGCTGGAAGAGAAGTTTGCGATACATTCTGATGAGAAGAAGACCAGATGTTTTAAAGATCTCACAACGACATTTTTAGAGAGTCCAGTATTTGAAGATAGAGACAAAGGCAAGGTGAGCAACTGGTAGGAGGTTTTGTAAGCCTAACATTTGTGTTCTGCATACATTTGCTCCCTCTCCATACTATCTCTGTCGTAGAATTTCTATCCATAAGCATTATTGGATCCTATATTTTCTTCTATGCAAATTTTAACTAAAATTGGTTTAAGGGAGAGAATGTTTGAAAACATATTATGCAGATCTTCAATCATAATCTTCAACCTTGAACAATTTTATATATCAATATAAAACCAAATATGGCTGTATCAACTACGTATAGAGCACATAGTGATTGCTAGTCCTGCCATCATCCGCCAGGTAAATGTAAGCTAGCGCCAAAATAGTTATGTCCCCTATACCACCCGCTCCTGCCCTTGGCGTATTCATACCTGTACATCACACTGTGACGTACGGTGTATGTGATCACGTGACTGGGTAACATTTCACCATATGTAGGTATATAGTAAAACAGGCTGTTTATCTTCGTACTTCAAAATACTTGGTAGAATCATTGATCAGATTCATCCTTCTTTCTATGGCAACGGTATGTATCTGATCAATAATTCCACCGCATATTTTTGACGTAACAAGAGAGTAAGACAGTTTCCGTATACTACTAGTGAATTCTGGCCTATGAGAAAAAAAGAAACGGTTATAATTTTATTTTTGTTGTGGTTGCAGACGGACACTCACTATGCCATCCTGTCACTGCTAGCACACCTAGCAGTCGCACCGACTCATGCACCATATCGTCCACTCAAAAAGAGCAGGCGTCAAGGTAGGTACAGTATCTCTTTAACCGGGATGAATCTTCTCTGGTTACTTTAGGCACAGGTTTTTTTTTCGTCTTGATCCATATCTGCCTCTTTTTTTTAATGAATGTACAGTCCATGCTGAGTAGACCGGCCCATATGTAAGACAATGCATATCGGAACTGACTTGTGACATTTGGCTTTATTAGCACTAATTTGACAGCGCTACGGTCGTCCCTTTCTACTTCATTGATTAATTTTCTTTTTAATTGCCAACTTTGTTAAGAATAGGGGTCAATATGGAAGGGAGTGTATGCCTGCATGTACCTTATTCTTTTTGCTAAACATCTTTTCCTTCAATTTTAAATACAAGTACGTGTACGTATTTTATGTGAGGGTTTCTCAACTGAACGGAAGCCAAAAATACAAACAAACATTATATCTCAAGAGCATTAATATATATTTTATCACATCAGGTAATTCTTAGTTCTCGCCCTGTATGTTTATGTGGAAAGGTATCACCTTCTGAATACCCAGTTACGTTGTTAATATGTGAGAAGTACAATGTATTAGGAGAGATCGATTGTTATGGCGGTTTTTTCGGGAGAGTATCACTGATACTTCCTGACTAAAACCATGTTATCAAATAATGTTATCCACCTTAAGATACTTTTCACACAGTGTTGCAAACCATGTGTTACTTGTAATTGCGATACCAATCTAAAAAAAATTAACACAACTATATGTAATGTGTTCTACATCTTCTTATATATCATATAACTTCTTGCATACATTACAGAAGAAGCCGACGACTTTGACTGGAAAGCTTATCTCCTGGATGGCGAGGATGTCTTCAGCGGTCCTTACCCGCCAACCCCTGTAAGATCCGTCTCAAATCATGTGAATTAGTGAAAGATAACTGAAGTTAAAATTTAAAAAAAAAACAGGCCAAAAACACTTCTGAGCAAACACACACACGCGCAAAAGAATAAACCACTCATGGGATTTCATTTGGACCAACCATCATTATGTGCGAAATTGTATTACATTTTTGAATGATTGAGGTAACAAATATTTGAGATCACCCTTATATGAAGGGATGGAAATCTGGAATAGCCTTAATATTGAAACGCAAAAACTACCAAGCAAAGCAAGGGCTAAAGAGGAGTCACTGGGTATACATGATTTATAAATTATGTAAAAGTTTTGATCAGAAGATCATACCTGTGTTTTTTTGTTATTACGGGGAGGATACAATAGTACTTCATTCCTGACATGTACGTGAACTGAACAAATGGCTCTTTATTAGTGTGCGTGAAAGTTTGTCTGCACCCTGTCTTGTGTGCTGTATAAATGTCTATGATTTGTCCACTTTACAATGTCAGGAGGAATGCCAAGAGGCGATTCCTGTTGTATCTAAGCTTATTGAAGAAAAACATATTATTGGTTGATGTGTGGTTGGACGAGGCGTATCGAGAGAGATCCGAAGCCCACGGAACAGCCATTCGGGTCCATTGGAACGAAAAAAATATATTAAAAAAACATACTATTGGTTGATGTTTCAGGAGTGGTCGGAGGACTCGGACTCGGACTCGGACTCGGCGTACCCGGCGCCTGCTCGTAGGGCGGTGCGCTTCCCGGCACCTCGCGTGCAGTCCCCGGGGCCGGACCCCGCCCCGCCCGCCCGGCTCTCTGACGGCGGCGCCGGGGTCCACGCTCACGACGAGTGGCTGACCCGGAACGTGATTACTCAGTACTGGACGGCACAGCACGCCGCTCACATAGACGTGACACACAGCCGGGAGACGTCGCTCGCTTCAGACTGGTGAGAACATACATGATATTGACTGGGTTCAGATACAAGTGGTCTTATGGTCCGAGGAGTTAACTCTTAGTGATATCCGAGCGCATATACGTAGTAATATCTGAGTCCTGTGGACTATGGAAACTCGGTTTTATATTTGTTCGATGCAAGTTTCATGTGTATTGAGCCTTTATTTACTTATAAAGATAATGCTATCGCAAATATTATAAATGACGCCTCAAGGGATCACCCAGCTTTATACGGTTAATTCGAGTGGATAACAATTAAAATTCTTGGCACTATCCGAGAGCAACAGCAACTACCATTATAGAAACAACGAAGGCGGAACACCCCAGCTAAATATTAAAAAATCATTTTTCACAATAAAAACATGGACATGTATGCACATGTGTTTGTCTGTGACGATAAAATGGGTTTGTCTGGTGCTATGATATTGGGTTCTCTTGTTTTGTTTTAAGGGATGATTACCTGCTGTCACAGAATCAGCTGTATGTGCCAGGTGAGAGCACGATGCTCACAGAGTACCAGGTCATCCGAGAAGTGCTCTGGTAAGTCCGTCCTGATTCATTGCTATCATTACTTTTGTCTACTTATTTTATCAATGCTAACTGTAAATGCTACACAAATGCAAGATAATATTATAGACATTTAGAAATACCACTGGTAATAAAAAAAAAATCCATAAAAATATTTTCGATTAAAAATCTTTATTAGTGTCCCCCTTAGTTATCTTTCATACTATAACAAACTCAGTTGGTTTTGGTGTTTGTTAAGAAATTGTAATAAGTCTACATAAAAGTTCCACTATGTCTTCTGTGTCCCAAAGACAATGTGCATGAATGTGACTTAGTTCTACAAAGGGTCATCTCGGCCCACCTTTCCAGCGAAAGCGAAATTCTACTTTTAAAGCCAATAAGACATCGACATATATCGGGTTTCACTTTGATGTAGCATGGTTGTCTTTGTAGGATGGTATCTGGTATGGAGAAAACGTTCATCTTTGAGGTCAACAATGGGAGTTATACAGTGAGGCCTGGAGTTGCTATGGCTCACCTATCAAAGGTAAGTAATCAAACTTCTCTTGTTACCAGTCGGTAAAATCCTAGTGTTTTGGACCTTGTGGGAAACAGTTTTGAGTGAGGGTACTGGAATCCACCATAAGTTTTGTTGATATATGTACGGTATAGTTCAGTGTAGGACGTGCCCATGGTTTAGTCTATGGTAGAGGAGATCTGTTTATGCTTATATCTGGTGATGTAGTACAAACACTACGAGAACTGTATTTTTATGTTGTATTTAGTAATGAGAATTTGTAGGCAGCTTAATGCTGTATATTCTTTTAAATACGTGTACATTGTACACAGTTAAGTACAGTTTTAGAATGAAAGGGGTGGAATCAAATTCTAAGAGAAGGATTGTAAATTTTCTTCCAAAATGGAACATTAAAAGAAAAAACATTAAAAGAAAAAACAGAATGGGGTTTTTAGTCCTTTATTGCTCTCGATAATCACCTATCGTTCTTCCGGTTAATTTATTTTTCTTCATAAATTCGTTTTAATTCCTAGTGATGACACTTCAAATCCTCCTATAAAGTTTTAAAGTTAAGTTGTCATGTAGACCACTGCCTTTTGTTAGAGATGCAGGCGTCATGTGTCTGCCTGCTGATCGTCTTTTCACAGGGATGAAAGTTTTCCTCTTTTCCAATGAAATCCTTGTTTTCATTTCCAGTTTATAAAATTCGTTTTTCTTGTGTAAAACAAAGAGAGGATAGATTAGGCTTAACTCACTCCAATAAATCCATTCCATGGTTACCAACAATGTGTTTTCCAAGTTTTCACAGTCTCTCTGAGGCAGTATATTCCCATGGAAAAATTTCTTTTTTTTCATGACTCCAGCTGACATCCCTACCTACGGTTATTATTGACTGTACATGTGTTTATTGCTACCATATACAACATTCGTCTGAATTCCTAGTGATGACACTTCAAATCCTCCTATAGGTTGTCCTGTAGACCAGTGCCTGTTGTTGGAGCGGCAGGCGTCATCTATCTGCCTGCTGGTTGTGCTTTCAGGAGGCGCTCCATCACTTGCTGACGGAGGTGACAGAGTACGGCAACATCGTGCTCAGACTGAACGTCTTCATCGACGACGTCAAGTCCTCACTCTGCAGCCACGACCAGCACGGACGCCCGGACATGCGCACTTGTCAGACCTACCAGGCCTTCGTCCGCATGTTGTCCAAGGTCATCAAGGAGTTCAGATCGGAGGTGATGCTGCTGGAGAAGGATGTAGCTCTGCAAGGTACGTTCTTATGTGTC
Organism: Alentia gelatinosa; assembly: GCA_950022655.1. NCBI lineage: Eukaryota > Metazoa > Annelida > Polychaeta > Phyllodocida > Polynoidae > Alentia > Alentia gelatinosa. The sequence continues at coordinate 31,463,724 of OX465591.1, read as the reverse complement.
CAAGGAATTTCTGAGATCTAGAAAAAAAAAGACATTCGTTGAATTAAATTTTTGAGGGAAGTGGATATATGATGTACGTATTAGGAAAAAGTGTGAATTTGATCAGTGGACGTAAATAGTATTCGATGTCATCACATTGTAGGAATGGGACGTATTATGAGGATGTAGATGGATTGTTGATCACCGCCATGGTATGCGACAATTGGCTGATCACTCACAGTAGACCTTTGAGCCAAGTCGCCTGCGGTTTCAAAATACATTTATAGTATCATTTCGAGGGCTTTACAAAGAGTGATTTAAAGAGTGATTTAGAAATTGTGATAGCCAGTGAGTATAAGAAATTAATGATACGTACCAGTAATCCCGTTGAGGAAAGGTGATATCTAATTTATCTAATCTCAATTTAGTTCTACTTCAAATGTCCTTTGATATCGATGTACAGCTTGGCAGCTGTTATTGACCTGTCACTGAAAGACCTCCGACATATGAGTGGTGCAATAACCACAATGAAAGAAAGTGCCACATAACCTGTCTGTTTGACAGTAGAGCAGTGAGGTAGTAGAAGAGAGGTAGGAGTATGATGTGTGTCAGTCCACTGCATAACACAGCAGTAAGGTAGTAGAAACGAGGTAGGAATATGATGTATAGCCAGTCTACTGCATAATAAAGCAGTAACTTTGTAAGCAGTAGAGATTATCTTGCCTCACTCGTCTACTGCACAGACGTCTGCCGCATGTGCTTGTTTAATAAATGTAGTCCTTTTGAACGCGACATTTACCTCAGTGAGTGTGGTCTCGTCTTTGAACTCAGAAAAACACACCAGTCTGCTCCGTGTGATGGAACAACTCCGCCGCTGGTCCCCGCAACTCCACCTGCTCAACAAGGTAGGATCCAGCAGGATTGAGAAGTCAGTCTGCATTTCCAAAGGGTCAAGGCCATGTGTTAAATGTTTCAAGTAATTAACTTAAGATAAGACAGAAACAAAATTACCTGTATCTTTGTTGCTCTTATCGTTATAGCGAACTGAATAACGGTTGTGTGTCCAATGGTTTCCCATAGGTCCAATTTATTGTCAAATTTCTGACGATATGTCTGTAAAGAAGAATATGAATAAGAACACAATTAGGATTTCTTAACGAGGCGATCGTAAAAATATATAAATCATGAGGAAGAGTTCTACATGAACACCTCTTTGGTGCTCCCTTTTGTGAGGGAGCATCACAGCTAATTTTTCACACTTGTTTCATGGAAAACCACATAAGTGGAAGAAATGAATTCAACGTGGTGGATTTAAAGAATAAGAACACAATTAGCTCTGCATCAATCTACTTGGCACTTTATCTTCTACTTACCTTACGGCAAAAGAAATGAAGAAATACTTGGGTTCTTTCCCTTAATATTGCCATGCATTGAATAAAAAATACAACTATCTTGGTAAAGTGTTTGATCTGAGTCACTTAAAGTGCCGCCCTACATCTTAGAGTTGTAATTGGTCTCCATTTTTTCCGGGAGTGGGGAGTTAGCTCAGCGCTTCAGGCACCGGACTTGAAACCCCCAAAGTTGTAGGACTTTGTGAATTTGAGACCCACTGCAGCCATCTTTCTTCTTCACCCCCAGCAGTGGGAGATTTACGGCCAATCTTTCTGACACCATGTCTATGTGGTGTGGGAAGTAAAAGAACTATCACCTCGGTAAATGTGTAGGGGTGAGATTTCTACCTAAATTCATCTCATAGATTCGATCACATTCAAACCCAAAGTGATTCTGATAGAACATATTGGACGTTAAATTACCCAAACAGTAAGATAGAAATTGATGTGTGTTTGGTCGGTGTCCCCGTTCGCCATCGGGTTCGGAGTGCGCAGTGATATGAAGAAGGTGTCAGCCGAGTGAATATTTTGAAGCACTCCAAATGAGATGGTGAATGGGGACACGAAAATGTTTCTGATATTATCTTAGCCAGGATATATTTATCTGTACCGTACTCACAAGCTTGTTGAGTACTATTTCCTTATGTGAATCCTATGGACGTTTATGCCAGACTAAGATAACAACCAGGTCTCCGTTCTGATTGCCCGTTTCTGCTGACAGGTGTATGAAGAAGGCGTGGTGGCGGTGTTTGAGAAGACGAACGTGGAGCGGGCGACGCACCTCCTCTCCGTGCTCTACACAACACTCGTCGACCTGGACACACTGGGGCAAGACACGTTGCTGGTAAACTCTCATCTCTTGTATTTCTACACAAAACGTCTATAGTTACCCGTAACTCTATCTAGGCGAGAATGCAGAAATTATATATGAAGTATTATGAAATCTTCAAAGATGTTAAAGAGTTATTGCTATTACAGTCTCTCGTTCTTAGTGATATATAACGAAGGGTTTTCAGTCTGTCGATGGTTAAGCTATGTAGGATATAATACGTTTATACAGATGATATTATGGCCCTGAAGAGACTGTTATGACCACACAGGCATCCCACATGCGCCTTCAGGAGCCTACTCAAGCCGTTGCCTGGAGTCTGATTGTCTAGACTCCAGTCTACCAACTTAACATACACATCATAAACAAACAATCAAGATATCTGGGGTTTCGTCCCCCCCCCCCCCCCCACCCCACTGGCCAGCCGATATTGATTATGTGTCCCACCAAAGTGTCCACTTACGCGGGGTTAAATGGCCTTCTGTTTTTACTGAAATAACTGTCTACTTATGCGGGGTGTCCTTTACACAAGGTTGAGATAAACCTCTAATAGAGGGGAAATTTTCCGTTTCGCGGGGTGTCCGTTAAACGGGGTTCTAGTGTACCTCGGGAAATTAAAGATTCTATTTCCGATCCATAATTTGAATCCCTGAGCGGTAGTATTCCAGAAGCACACTAAGCGTACATAGACTTAGTTTTATATTATGATAATGCGTTAATCCGTGCATGGATCGACCGGCAGGTGGTGCTGTTCCTGCGGCTGTGGTCGGCCACCAGTCGGCCGTACTGGGACATCGTGGACCGCTGGATCTCCCAGGGTGAGCTCAGCGACCCCTACAGGGAATTCCTCATTCAAAGGTACGCGAGTCTGCAATAAACTGTGCAAGTACAATGTACATTATTTGCCATCAAGGGTAACTTTTCTTACTCTACAGGTCTAAGGTGAATTCTTCTCATAGATTTTATTATTGCCCCTGTAGTCCCTTGAGATAGTCACAATATACCATTAGAATTTTTTTAGGCATCTGCTTGATCCAGAGTTTTCTATTGCCATGTCTTGAATACTTCCTATATACCATTAGGGTCTCCTGGGACGTTAAGTAGACCAACAAACCAAACCATGAACTTTTCTACTTCATTTAAATGTGAAATAACAACCAGATATAACCGTATGGAATGTAAGTTACACATTGATTGTTGCATAAAACCGATATCAAATGCAATATTAAGCCCAATGTAAAACCTCTACAATGTGACTCAAGGAATGAGAATGTGAACTCGCTGGATGAAGACTTCTGGAACACCGTGTTCACGCTACATGCCCCGGGGATGGGCGGCTCCGAGAACACCAGTCGCCAGGGGGCGCCACCCCCCACTTCCGGGAAAGATGGCGGCGTCGCTGGTTGCTCAGATGACCCGCCTGCCGCGCCCGAGTTCCTGCAGCCAGTCCTCCGTCAAGTTATTCTCGCGGGAAAGTCCATGGAGATGCTTCAGGCTCTAGGACGGCTGTCAGACATAGTCGACGATCATCAAAGTAAAGGTAAAAACCATAATTCTGGAAAGAGTATTTTTTTATTGAAACTAAGAAGCATTTCTCAGCCCTTATTACATCTCATCAATACCATTTCCACAATTAATAGACTCTCCTAATGAGTCGAACCGTTATACTATGTGTTCTACAAAAGTGTACTCTGGCTCTACAGCGGCATACAAAACCTGCTAAAACAGCAGACTGCCTATTTATACTTTTCTCGCAAAACAAAAAACAAAAACAAAAACCCCAGTTAATGTTCTATTAAGGTGAGAGCCATTGCTCTTTTTCAAAAGTACAAACTTCCAGATATTATGCAGAAGTATATAATTCTCATTATTGTGGAAACTTTGATTAACGAACGATTATGTATACTGGCTGAACATTCTACGATATCCTGAATGAGAATATTTGGTTATATTTCAGGTGGGGCCCGCGACACCTTGTACGAATCCTTCATCAAGTCTCTACAGAAGCACACGGGCACAAAGAGTAAGCAGCCGGAGACTGGGGAGGAAAATGTGGACGAGGCGCCGGACAGAGACGAGCCGGGAGACATCGACCAGCAGCTCACCGGGCAGATGCTCGACCAGATCAACGTCAAAGGTGTCTACGACCCACTCCTGCGCCACAACTTCAGCCGCATCTTTGACAAGAGTGTCTTCCGTCACAAATCCCTGATGGACAAGGAGGATAAATTGGAACAGTGAGTCTCTCCTGAGAATGAATAGGTTTAGTTTGATGGCATACGGGATGATTTTGATAAGTAAAGTAAAGGCAATCGAGTCGTTCAAAGCCTTAACCAACTGCTCATTGAAATTTTTTTTTTCTCACGGTAACATCTTGCTGGAGGCAGACCAAGGTCTCGCCATGTAAACAGTAATAGTTAGTTCTGTACTTGATTTTATTCATAGAGACGTGGCAGAGACACTCCTTCCACAGCCTATGGTACCTCGAATATTACAGTTTCCTGTCAGATCCAAACCCGTAGTTATGTGGTCTCCTAGTATCTAGTGTCCCATGGACATCACTTGAATGTACTTGATTTTATTGTTGGTAGAAGTATATACAACGTCATAATAAATGAATATTCATCTAAAAAAAAATATTCTCTTCAAATTGTAAATAAATTATGATATCTTAAATCAAATGGCTCGGGTGTGAATCTGGGAGTGTATCCTCTTTGAGAAGTCTCATAAATCTGTGAGTACCAGAGTGAAGTTTCAGAAATACCATGTTCATAGAGTGTCTCATACCTTGCCGACTTGGCGTGGACTGTTTCAGACTGCTGTGCTCCCTAGATATCAGTCACGTGATGCCCATCCCCTTGTTACTGGAGAAATGCCTTTACCCGGACATCAGACAGAGGTACCAGCGCGTGTGTCGCCACCTGTTGGACGTTCTCAAAACCGAGTACCACCTCCTCGACTATTTTGCAGCCATGAGAGTGAGAACACAGTATTTCTTCTCCGGTTTTTTTTTTCGCAGAACAACCATGGTGTGAATCTATGGGTAAACCTTATGTATTAACGGAAATCAAATACCAGAGTCTATAGTTTATGGATGCGTATTCAATATTACCTGACTTAAGCTTCATAGGTTTATATATCCTGTCTCCTAAAGACGCATTATCTTGACGTGACTAAGACTACACCTCTGCGAGAAGAATGCGAAAAAGACATTACTACAGCTGCATATATAAATGCTCCTGCTGAGTACACACGTAGTTACAATGAGTAGGACTTATCTCCTGAATTGTTAACTTTCTACAGTTTCATAAACAAAACATAACTCGCCTTTCTGCTTCAGTATTACATTACCATCGCCATCCTATCTCGTTGAATCAGTTGGAGCACGATTATTTATTTGGATGTCAGACTGGTATCATCAGCTAGAATGCCGTCACTTTCTGATAAGAGAACAAAATAACTGCCTAAGGTAGAAAATTACATCCATTATCTCGTCGTTTGCAGGCGTTTTTCCTGATGGAGGCCGGAGACACAATGTACGACTTTTACACAGAGCTCTTCGATAAGGTTAGTTTTAATCACAACTATCTGGTATAAATTGTAAAAATCTGTTCCAATAATGTAACTTATAGGAGGGAGGGGGCTGGGGGGAACACCCTACAACACTGGGGTTATGATATAGTATGGCTCCTTTGAAGGGGAATAAAAAGTAGTAGTTGCTAGGAAGTGGAGTTTTCGAGGGAGAGTATATATTTCCTGAGATATTCTTGAGCTTAGGAAGTGTCATTATTTAGGTGAAATATATTTTCAGACCATCCTTATGGGCTCATTAACCACTTTTTCTCTTAGTAAGGTCTGGAATCAGGAGAATTAATGGCAAGTGTTGTGTGTGTGTGACAGTTGCGGCTACAGGAGTCCTGGCACGACATGGCCTTCCTCAACCTCTCCCTGAAGGAGGCGCTCGCCCCGCACTTCCCCGAACACGCAGACCGCCTCTTCGTCAGCGTCGCCAACCTCATGGGTTCTGATGACGTCAGCGATGACGTCATGCGCAGGACCAGAGACAGACAGCCAATCAACGCGCTGGACGACTTGAAGATGCACTATAAGGTGAGTAGTCCTCACCCACCCTCTTGTCTAGTGATGTTGTAGACAAATATTGAAATGTGGTATCTGTGATTTAATACTGTATGGTGATTAGGTTTATCTGAGATGCATTATGAAATGACATGGGGTTGGGATTTTTTGGTGGGAGGTACACTTCATCAACTATGGGGCCATCAATAAAGTATGTACGCAGAATTTCCGAAAATGTTAACCCCCCCCCCCCCTCCATTCCCAAACTTGTACACAATAGAAAAAAGAAGGAGCATACGCAAAATTTCCAAATATTTTGACCCCCCACCCACCTCACCCCCCTCAGTGCGTACGTACTTAAACCAAGTAATTGTCAAATTATAGGGTATATCAATAGGGCCTATTTTTCTGTTAATCAATGGTTTTTAGGCCGTATTCAATGTTTTTTAGATCTGTATTCAATGGTTATCGCTTCTGACAATATAGAACGATGGGTAGTGTTTTACTGTGGCCCCATACATTTTCAATTGGGACTTTGTAATCGATGAATAATTTTTAAAAAGTATTTTAGGAATCTGTACTTCTCTGTTATTGTGAAATAAAATCAATATGATGTCGTTCATTGCACAGACTCCGTGGCCGATAAACGTCGTTCTCAACACACACAGCTTCAAAGTGTATCACTCGGTCTTCTCCTTCCTGCTACAAATCAAACGGTCCAAGTACAGCCTCGACCAGCTGCGATTCTATGGTGAGTCTTCCGCTGAGCCCAAGTAAAGGGCATGTTCCATTGGGCCGCTTGCACGACCACAAAAGAGCATCGGAGGGCGGCCTTTTATAGCAGTCAGTGTAGTGGAGCAGGCAAAACGCTAATGAGCAGCGGCCATATGGTGGTATCAGGGATGCAAGTTTTCCGGCAATTGACGGAAATCCGACTTCTTAGAATTTTGATGAAAATTGCATTAAAATGTCGATATTTACACACAGGGAGTGCTTGCCTACTGTACTTGACAGTCGGCGCCCAATCATGGTCCTTATCGGCGGCTAGCGGGCGGCCCTGCCTGGCGGGGAAACCCGGCAGATTGTGGGTAGGCGTCGGCGGCTTCCGTACTTTTCCTACCTTTTTGGACGGAACCCGCTTTGGTTCACTGGCTACGAGAGCGAACGCCTGGTTGCAAAAAATGTTGTTTGATTTTGAGGGAATTTGATTTCTGACTTTTCCCCGGTTTCGACTTGCATCCCTGTGGGAAGACGACAGCCCATAAAAGCTAATAAATTAACTTTTTTCGGCACCCACAAACGTCGCCCACACGGCTGCAGTGCGGCGTCGGCCTTTGAAGTCCCCTGTGTATTTGTACACCATAAGGCCCGTTTCCATTGGCCGACGAAAACGGTGTAGATTTTTTTAGTTCTACTAATGGCCCATTTCCATTGTGCGTCAGCAGTGCTATTGGTCCACTCCTTCTGAGCCCTGTATGAAGTACATAGATCGGTGACAGCCAATGGAAATGGGCTTTTAGCATAATGGAACATCCCCTTAACAAACTAACCGTGATATGATTCTGGTAGTAGCCAGGCGTAAAATACAACCTGATCATATTCTGCTCAATCACTCTGTACAAAACATAATCCTATTTCGACTAAAATCCGTGAATAGACGGTATGTAGAACAACTTCGTGTAATTAATCTTGTATACAATTCTCGCGTCAGTATTGGGCATTATGGGGTATAACCATCCCCAGGGGCCATCCATAAAGTATGCACGCCCTGATGGGGATGGGGGTCAAAAATTTCGGAAATTTTGCGTATGCTCCTTCTTTGTTCTATTGCGTACAGGATCGGGAGGGGATGGGAGGACGGGTAGCAAATTTTTCGGAAATTCTGCGTTCATATTTTATAGATGGCCCCCTATGTAATATTCAATTTATGCCATTGGTACTTTCATTGCATAAGTCTTGTTCACTTGAAATACAGTTAAATAATCAACGGTAGGGCGTCTATATTGGAATTTTATGGATTTTTTGACAGATTTGGTGCGAACCCGAGATTTTGGAACGTCGCCCGTGGATCGGTTCCCGGCGCCTGCCCGGCAGGTGGCAGCACGGGCGGACCGCGTTCACCGCATGCACTTATTCCGCATGAAACTGATGCACTTCCTCAACAGTCTCCACAACTACATCATGACACGGGTACGCTACACTTCTCTCCCCAATGTTTAAATAACCAGATATATGCCTCAATATAAGCTCTATGTACCAGAGTATCATCTTTCTTTCTTACAAAGTATTGCCTTTCGTTTACTCAGTCAGGTTAAGCTATGCGTTTCATTAGGCCAATTTTGGTGTGGAGCACTATTTTTCTCAGTGATGACTGCATTGAAAATTTAATACTTTTATTTGGTAACAAACGCAGTTCTTGCCCGGGAAAGATCTTCCACTTTTTGTAGTACAATCTTGTTATATCCAGCCATTTAATTAATATATTAAGTACATATATCAATAGTAATGGTAATAACAATAAGAAAGGTATAAGTATAATAATATAATAGATATATGATGATGAAGGTAGTTTTACATTTAATAAGTCTGATGTAAAATATATGTACATTAGATTATCACACATTGCATAGCGTGTCACTTGCCTGCACACATTCAGGTTGTCATCATGTACGTGTTCTTCTTGTTAGATTCTGCACAGCACAGGCTTGGAGTTTCAGCAGGCTCTGTCAAACACCGAGGACTTAGATGACGTCATACTGCTACACAACACGTACGTGGGTCACCTCCATGAACGCTGCCTGCTGCACCACAAGGTGCGTATCCTGAAGGACGCTGTCACCAAAGTGATGAACCTGGCGCTGGCTCTGCAGGCGTGCTGGGACGAGGGAGTGGACAGCGTGAGGTGAGCAGACGACTTTTTACACCTTCATATAACAAGGAACCAATGGTATATTCGTCGTTGATGAATGAGCGTGAAAAAAAGAATTTAAAAAAAAAATTCTCAAGGTAGCATCGGTTGTGTATAAAAGTGTTCCTGCCTAGTATCTTTAAAAAAAACTAATTAAAAGGTTTGGGTTCTATTCAGTCTGTGTGTCGGAGGAATTTCTTTTCTATGCCTATGTTTTGTAATACAGTTTCTACTTTAACCTGATTTCTTATCTTTGCCTGGTGTAAACGTCCATAAGTTTAACATTAGGAACTCGTACTCAACAGGCTTGCAATCATGGATACTCATACTCAATGGGCGATGTACATATATTAGAATCATATCCGTGCTTGGTCTGAGTCCCCATTCGCCATTCCGTTTGGAGCACTTCATAATATTCACTTGGCTATCACCTCGTGCATATTACTGTATAATATAACTCGATTGCGAACGGGGACACAGACCAAACACTCATCAATTTCTTTCTTAATCTCACTGATCAGCAATGTGAAGAATACGGTGACCTGTTTGGTTGTGTTTGTGTTGTGTACACGGTGACATGTCTGGTTGTGTTTGTGTTGTGCCTGCAGTGAGAAGCACCTGGCTGGGATGGAGACCGTCTTCTCACGCTGCATCCATTTCCTCGGCTCCTTCCTGAACAACGTCGTGAAGCGTGGAACACACCCTCACTGTACGTATAGTCTGCAGCTCCCTGTACGATGAGGAAACGTGGTTACCGAGTCCATAGTCATGCCCATTCGAGGTCTTATGTCCTAAAAAATAAGTCCTGACGCCGGAGGTGGAGGGATATATTTTATTGGACTTAAGACTGAGAGTAGCATCTCTACGGGCTCAGTCACCACATTTTCGCATCATTATATACCTCAATAAAAAAAAAAAAAAAAAAAAAAAGATTCCTTGAAAATGCCTTGAATGCATTTAATCCAATTTTCTTCTGTATTTATAATTTAAGTATTCTATGTAGTCGATTATTCATTTTTATTGTTCAGCTATATATTTCTACAATAGATCTTATAATTTGTGTTTTTCATTGAGAAAGATTTGCTTTAAAGATGCTGTTAAAGCATGCGGTACCATTTGTGTTTTTCATTAAGAAAGATTTGCTTTAAAGATGCTGTTAAAGCATGCGGTACCAGATGTGTCCATTGGAAACCTGAATGAAATTGATGCTTGACCTATCCCTGAAACGTCTTTGAATTGATTTTGAACCAACTTGTGTTTACTTGATCTGTTTGACAGTGGGACCGCTGGCGTATGCGTTACTGACGTCTAGTGAGCATGGGAAATCACAGGATGTGAAGCCGTCATAGCGATGTGTCCCCAGTCCTGTCTGACGTTCTGCCGGTACCTGACCAACAGACGTCAGCGACCTCCCGCCGCATCCTCACATGTACAAACTGTATTCGCTGTATATAGCTGAAAAGTAAGTAGGAAGGAGACTGCATATACATATGTAACCTACCCCTCATATAAATCTCCACAGACTGTGGTGTGACTGTATGCCAAAGTTATGCCATAAAGTATTTATATACTACAGGTGACATATGCAATTTAAAATACCTGACAGGGTAGGATAAAATCTAAACGTCACTCAAATTCATATAATGTTTTATTTGGCGTTGTTGTCTTCTGTTATAGATATAACTCAGCTCTGCTTCATGATATCATTACACGAAGACAACTCATGCCATACAAACAATCGTATGAAATTTCGTGACTTTTCTTGTTATTATTATCCACCTAATACAAAATGTCCATAGTAAACCTATCTCTGTATGGACATACCCGGCGCATACGGATATGGTGCATGCTTCGGTCTTTAAAAAAACACAGTGCATACGAAAAAATAGTATGTATGAAAAAATAGTGCATAACCAAAGTGAACTAAAATCGGCATGCCACCAGTTGGATAAAGGTGGATAATGAATACAATATAGACTGGTTTAGGATAAAAGTTGTTGTATGCTCCTCAGAGTTGACCCTACATCATATCCTCGCATGCGCTCGGATATCACTACGAATCATTTACTAGGAGCATACGGCCGCTTGTATCTGAAACCAGTCAATATTGTGTATTTATATCAAGTCAACCTCAAACACAGAATTTTTGTACTCAATATCTTGTAAGTATAAACAATAGAGGTTGTATACGAATAATTGATTCTCACAGAAGAAGGAACGTCATGAATGGATTATCATTGTATATAAATGTATTATTAGTGGATGCTAAATGTTTACCTTAATGGAGATTACACGCTTCGCTGGTGTTTCTTCGAACTTTTCTCATTGTGATAGGTGTTCGCACCAAGTACATGTGTACAGGTATAAATAAATGTTTTATATTAAATTTGTCTGGTTTTATCTCATTTTTTCGCTTCTTTCTACCTACCGCTAGGCAATATACCTGTATCAGGCAAAGACAGATATCACTGCTTATTAGATTATACATAAGAATAGAAATCTCCAAGTTTTTGGATTTTTTTTCATTCACATGATTTATGACAAAAACTATTTTTCAATGTTATTCCTATGGTTAAACTTGTACCAGGGGTGAGATAATTCTCTGTACATCACAGGCAAACTGCATTGTAGCATGTCCAAACCCTGGATGTTTGATTCCATGGAATACGCAGCAATATAAATGGAAAAAATGAATAAAAGCGGGGTTTTTTTCAGATTCAAATATATGGCTTTATTAGCAAAAATAGGAGCACATAATACCTTTGAAACTTGCCTTAATCATACACCACCACAAACAAAAACCATATCATCTTTTGGCTAAACTGAAGCCTACGCGTCTATATACAGTATTTACCGACCTAATAATACCGGCATAATAACTTGATATACCCTGTACCTGATAAAAATCCTATTATATTTCTCTATGCGTCAATAATACATTACCTAAACTTAGTGTAAAATTGGACGTTGAGTATATGATTTAAGGAAAGCTTCTATTAGAAATTTTGTTTCAGTTCAGATGTATTCTCTTTACAATTAGTGTTTTTTTCATTATGTAGGGATTTGACAAATTTCCTGTAATCAACCTGTTTGACTTTAAAAACAATACAATGGTATTTATATAATTGACCGTCCCTTTCAAGATGAGACGCGTATGAACGAATTTCTGCTTAAAGAGTACAGTATTCCCATGTCTAACTCCATCAGTGACATTTACACAACACACATCTTTCCGGATTTCTCTCTGAGTCGATCTAAAACACAATAACTTTATCTTAACGGTGTAACTGCAAAATTGTATAGAATAAACATTTTACCATAAAACTTCAGTTAAAACAGTCTTGTATGGCACCGGTAGTTTATAATTACTGGAATAATTTCCATAGTGTACATCTCTTAGGATAAAATTGGAATTCATTCACTTCAGATTGCCTTAAACATCTGTACTTGCATGCAACTTCCTTGTGATCACATTTCCCTCGCAGTCTGTGGCAGGTTAGGAGTACAATAAGCAAACTCTGTGGGTAAAATTGAGTGATAAGTCACCATCTGATTTATGTAATCACAAATCGTATCAGTTCAGATCTATAAAGCGTATAACAACCTGAGAGACGTTCCCAATGCGTACAAGTATCAATTAAGCAACCAAAAGAAAATTCGGATTTCTCATTTTGTTGGAAAAGTGTCACTCGGATACAGAGCGTTTCAAATGTGGTAAAAATAGCGGTATTAAATCGGTAATCAAGACAGCACCACATAGAAAAGGTAAACTGCAGTGTTCAACGGATCGGTCGGTAGTGTAGTGTACACCACAGTTATCAGTCAATTCAGACCTGGAACTTTTTACTCCTATTTACATATATACACCTGACAGTATCTACAGCGCTGGGTACTTGAAGGACACTGACGTGCGGTCTGTAATGTGACAAAAGTGTACTCGAACAAAGTTACTGTCATACTCATTGTGTGCTATGCAGCTTTGTAAACAATCGATAAAACACTGAATAATGTGGATGTCGGCAGATATACCCAGTGAGACCTTCGGACTGTATTTTGGGACCAAGTTTAGCATGTATACTGAAAATTAGATAATCATATTAACCATTCCACCACATGGTAAATACTGAATTGATTTCAGTTGGATAGAGTCATCAACTTTTTTTCATTTAAGGTGCATTTAATGTTAGCTCAGTGATTAAATTAGTATCGTATCTCAGTTGTTCTGAAATAACAGCAAATTTCTGGTTTTTAGTATTTGGACAGGAAGGAGGTGTTTTGTTCAGAACTTGGCATTATGTGGGTCTAAGTAAATGTGTGATTGGTGCAGAATTCCTTCAGGTGGCATCCCTAATAAAAAAAAAGAAGATAAAATGCTGACCATTACAATAATGTCTTACAGGAAGCTATTTTTCTTTAGTCCTTTTATCCACACACGTTGAATCTGACTCAGTCGTTTTTGAAAAAGTAATAGCAACAATAACATACCCTTAAAAACATAATATGGAAGTATTTCGCAGATAAACAACAAGGCAAGAGCATCAACTGTCAGGTTTTAACTCTAGCTTTGAAAATGTATGTCAGAGATGTGTATCTGCATTAACAGATTTAGGTACTTTGTAAGTTTACTGCTAAACACATTCAAGCCAATTTTTATCTGCAGTCTGAAGATCTTTAAATTCATCAAAACAATTAAAGATTAGTTAGTGTAGCCAATAATCCAACCTAACTGACATCTTTCATAACAAAAAGGATTAAACCTTTCAACTCTAAATCTACAAAAATTAATCTAGAGATATATCTGGGATATCCTTACCCTGGTGGTATCTGATTGGGGAGGAGTTTTTGATTGTTTGTGTCAACAACTACAACGAGGCATAGAAACTCACTGCCTCAGAACTGTTTTATGTACACTATGTCAGCAACAAGCCGATGCGGTCACGACTTTCAGGTGCCTATAGATCACAGATAATACAAAGGTCTGATGAGGTAGGCCCTCGCCCAAACGCCCAGAGACAAAATCATCCCTGGTACAACAAATCTATTGTAAAAATCAGAACACTGTTCTTACTTCAACCTTCACTTTACGCTGTAAGAATTTACAGACATGCACCTCTCCCGAGTCTTCTATAACATTCATCACCACAACACCTCATCAGTGTGTTCTTAATCTAGAATGAAAACGCCCATGTGTCTATGATTAAAGAGAATTTGTATATTTGCGTAGGCAATCTGAATAGATTCATTCGACTTTTCCATCAGAAATTGTAAGATGTGGCAAAACACCACTTGAAAACAAAATTCTATCTGAGAAAGAAAAAAAAACATATTTATGTAGATGATTGTCTTATTTTATATTCATGTGAACTTTGGTAATTTTGTACCTATGTAAATGTACCCCCCACCTCCCCGGTAATATTTTCCTTAACTTTGACTAATTACACGTATAATTCACTGTCAAATAAATTTAGGAATCAAAACACCCAACTAATTACGAAACGTACATTTGGTACAATTTGGTTTATGCGTGAATACAAAGAAAAAAAATCGAATATTACTTTCCTGCATCTAATTATCTGGACGCAATTCTTTTGCAAATATTTATCCTATATAGTCTCTCTCTCTCTCTATATATATACATCTGGCGAGCTAACACCAATGGACATCTAAGCGGTTCATGTCTACGGCCACTGTGCATGTATAATAGCAGGGAACGAGAAGCTTTCAGTCACACAAAACAGTATTGAAATACATCATACTATTAAACATTCTGGATTTCAAATGATCCTAGTCGGACTTGGCTTATATGATAGATACATGTACAGCTATACACATTAGACGAGCAAAGCGAGGGATTTCATATTATACAAGGTCAGAAACAGCGATATATTGTGCGCACCACACATCATGAGCTGGGAATTACCCCCTCAAAAAGCCACACTGGCTAGCCCTGACCATCTGTTAGGCAATGAGAGTCACCTCTAGTAAGTAACTACATGTGAACCATGCCAATACAGGGAGTATACTTCAATATATATACACGGCGGTCATTGTTGACTACCATAACAACCACCTTGTCTTATGATACACGCTACTCAGGAGTATACGGACATTTCTCAATAAGCAGAGTCAAATATAGTTTCTGTAACATACATATCCAAAAGTAGGCGAACTGGAAATCCGTATTGTAGGGAAACTGAGTCATTTTTATGTTTATCTTTCCCCATCCTCCATCCCACCCACAAAAAAAGACACTCTGAGGTGGCGAAGACTCTGACTTATATGACAGCTTTTTCCCCTTCATGTTTTTGCAATGGAACTTTTATTTACTATGTTGCTGGCTCAACCGCAGAGGTATTTCTAGCACACGGAGGTAGAGAAACGTGGATTATCTCATTCCTTCAGAATTTCGGTTTACTGTATCGCATCTGCTTTAGTTAAACCTCAGCCAGACATTCTACGACAATATACTACCCTTCTATTTATAGTTTCTTCATTGTGTATGGTCCCTATTCTACAACATTAAAAATTCTTACACTGTGATCATTTCCCGAACCTAAAAGGAGTATTTTTGTTTTCTTCCATTCCCCATCCTGATACAGTAGACATAAATATACAAGATGCATTTGTGACAAATTTCAGTATACACACACGTTATTTATATATAATATATATAGGTATAGATATGCGTATATAACTCAAGACGCTGTAACACATTGTTGAGATACACAGATATTGGCAACATGCATACACATCTGCTGCAGACAGATTTCCGTGTACGCTTCTTGCTATGTGGCATATATCCGTATCGATTCACACTAGAATGACGTCACATTGTGACGTAGGCATGACGTCGTGATGACGTCACACGCTCACCTCCTCCTCGGCCAGCCCAGTCTTTTGTACATGCTGCGTAATGCTCCTATTCTGATGGCGTAGCTCTAACCCGACCCGGGCCGGACTCGCTCGCCCATCAAGGTTAAGGTTAGCATTGCATGTACAGTTTTCTTTCTCATTTCGCCCTGCCGAGATACGGCATCCTTAACAACTACAGGAGAACTTAACACTAAGTTCTCGTCACTATCTTAGCTCCACTAATCGATGCACCTTTTAACACTTTACCGCCGCTGCAATTGTCTCAAAACCTTCAACAACTGGTCTGAACATGGTTATCACTATTCACTCGACAATCATCAAAATAAGCACTATCAACTATTCTCATCCAAATGGTTATCAGCAAATATCTTAAACGACATGTCCATATCATCGTGAGTCTATGTCTTATCTAGACAGATATATCAATACCTTTTTTTTTGCGTAGATCCATGTTTCCTCACGTCCTTCATATTTTAAAACAACAATTTCTAGGAATTCTGTGCATGCCTATCCAAATTATCCAATCAAGTCCCAGCTTATAAAACGCTTGACCTACCAGATGAAGCATTACATCTGGAACTCGGAAGACAACTTTGGTTAGTTGTCACGGACGCGGCCTGCGTTGTGACGTCACGCAGACGACATCACTGCGTTCCTACCACTGGCAAGTTTCTAGCCCGACCGGCAGGTGGCCTTGCTGTTGGGGCTGTGGAAGCCTTGTTTTTTGGAGGGTTTATTTTGTGGGGGAGAGTTCTGCATAGCCTTGTGTTGAGTGTCATATGTAAGCAGTCTGCTGATATGATTGTCCGGTGCAGAGAAATCAGCATCGACGCACGGCCGTTCACTCGTGGAAGCGCGAGCAGGCCTTCTTCCACTTACACTGGGTGCACCACATGTCGCGGTTCTCCATGCCGTACACTTTACGGCACTTCTTCACCTCGCTACGAGACTTCTTGTGCATGGGCGACGACTTGGGCGAGGAGGAGAGGTGGTGGCCCTTCATCGGTCTCGTCACGGACATGGTGAGGCGCGCCGGGGGTGACACCTACACGGTGAACAAAAAAATAAACATGAATATAGTAAGAAAGAAAGTGATGAGTGTTCGATCTGTGTCTCTGATAGACAGCTGAGTGAATATTCTTAAGCGCTTCAAATGAGATGGCAAACGGGGACACAGATCAAAGACGAATATATATGTTTCTGATGGCAATGTAGTCTGGACAAGTTCATCTGTTTATCGCCCATAAAGTATGAGTTACCATACCCGCAAGCCAGTTGATTATGAGTTCTTAATGTTAACCCTATGGACGGTTATACCAGGCTAAGAAAACTCACATAACTTAATGTATCAGTTAAAATGCGATTCTCTATACTCGTTGGATCAAGGGGAAGAGTAAACTGATTTTCCCCTGCAGAAGTCTAATAGAACACATTGGACGCTTAACTACCAAACATACAAATCAGGAGAGGTATTTGAATCGCACGGGAACACATCCCGTAGTGGGTAGGGGCGTGAACATTGCGCTGGCTACCATGGCCGGTCTTACCTGTGAGGTGGTGGCCTGCCAGGACCGGGACAGCGGGCCTACGCCCGGCGGGTGGGAGGGCGCCGACGACGCGCTGTGCGCCATCTGGTGGTCGGCTCGTCGTGACGTGGGGATGTTCTGCGGCGCTGACCGCGGCTCCTGAAAATGTCACCAATGTGTCTCATTACAAGCCAAATAAACCAGGCTTGGCGGGATCACACAGCCGCCATGGCTGGGACAGGTCAAACCCATCTATTTTAATAAATACATGTACATGTACATTAAAACTCCGCTGAAGGGGACACCCCGCTTAAGGGAGCCACCCCGCTTAAGGGGACAGTTTGCCCGGAACAGAGGCTGTCCCCTTAAGCAGGGTTTTACTGTATATATACATGACTATGGCTATTTTTGTCTTCCCCTTTTTTGAAGGGTTGGTCTAGGCTGCTTAAGAGTGCAGTGCAGACCTAGCCACATCATAATTTGATACATATATATGACTATCTATTCAATATCTGACTTTTCATAATTTTGCAAATATATCGTGATGAACCTGTAATAAGGCTTTCCATGAATTCTTTGATCTCTGGTGATAACTATATACACATGTATACACATATTGATAAAGATGTAGCTCTAAAACTACTTGCCTCAACAGAATATTCCACTTGCGTTACTTTCAAATGGAATTCATCGGAAAAAAAGGAATTCATTGATAGTGTTGCGTTTGTTGTTAAAAACATTTAAAGTTACGGCCGAACTATCAAGATCTATCTTTAGATTTTCGAGCTATTATACAGTGCTATAGTTTGGGATACATTATCTGTTTCTAAGTGTCCATAACCAGGAGTCGCAACTGACAAGATTTTCGATGTAATAATCGTTATCCGTTCCCAGTTATCAGATGAAAGACCACAAGCCAACATGACATCAGACCATGCGTGTATATTATACATGTGGCACAGTCAGCTGTTGTTTCTCATTAGCATATCTTATATCGCAGCAGACGACTTTTATCAGGCAAATATAACCAACCAAAAGCTGACTGAAGCCTACCATGATTTGTATCATTATATCCCAACCTTGTATGGCAGACTGTTGACTCATATGTCCCCCTCTTAAGCATTTATCATAGAATGGCTATATAATTAAAGATGAAAAGCACTAGACTAAATAGAGATGCTACCTTGAATGGGAGTTTTGTTTGGTTTGTTTGTTTATTTAACGTCCCAGTATACCCTGAGGGTATATAGGAACTAACTCATGGTTCAGCTTTTCTCGCTGGTTTTACGCCACAAGAGTGGTGATCGAATTTATGAGATGAATTTAGGTAGATATCTCACCCCTACACATTTACCGAAGTGAGAGTTATCTTGATTCCCACACCACCTTGGATGGGAGAACCTTCCTTTCACAAATCTGGTATTTAATCGGATGACATGGCTTTTCACACCTCTCACTCAAATCGATGGTTAAAAATGTTGTTTTATCAAATCAACGATAATATTTCATTTTGTATGGCAACTGAAGAAAACCAGCAAAAGGCATGACTACTGTTGACAGGTTGCCATCCTTTATTGGTATGTGCACTAACTTGTTCTTAAAGGATCAAAGCATTGTAGATGTTTATTTTATCTCACCCCTGGTACAAGTTTAGCCATAGGAATAACATTATAAAAATATACTCAACAATCACCCTGGTAAAGTGACAATACTACGCCATGGCCGTGGTGTAGTGAATTTGCTAAGTACATTCTGATCATTCTGAAGTTGTGATGATATTTAATGTCATAGAAAGGGGTAAGATAAATCCAGAACCGCACTCGAATCGTAAAATAGACAATACTCCACTCATTTGGCTGAGCCATAATTGTTATTTGGCTTCGCCTCGATGACGATTGCGGCCCAGCCAAACTCGTGGAGTATTGTCTATTTATACGATTATCGATGCATTTCTCTATAAGTACCAATAAGGGAAACTGGTTTGTTTTGTTGTTTTTTCCCCCCAACGAATACACTCATAGCCACATATTGAAACAAGAACCAATAAGGGAAACCAAAACAAAAAAATCATTGTTATGACATTTATTATTGATGAGTAAAGATTTTTTTATTTTTTTTGCATCTAGAGCAAACGTGCCTCGTCCCCATTGAGCTTTTATTATTATTCATTCCCCACTCAGTCCCTGACGAAGGCACATGTGCCGAAACTAGTAGGACAGATTTGATTGTGAACCAACTGTACTTGACAAACTGTAACACAGATTGTTCATTAATAATAAAATTGGGAATCAATGAAAACAAGACAACTTGATGGGTATTATTTGGTTAGTGGCTCCATGAGTCATCATCTTTTATTATTATTATTGATTAGAGTGTGGAGAGGGAGTGTACCTTTTTCTGGTAGTCGTGGTCCTGTATACAGCGTACGGCGTCGTTCTGAGACTGTGGTGGTGAGGACGTTGTGCGCATGTCTGCGAACGTCTCGGTGACATTGTCGACGGTGACCTCGACCTCGATGTAGTAAAACTCCTCCTCGTGGTCCGAGTCCGACAGGTCCGAGTCACTCTCACAGTCCTTAGGCCTGGAGGCAGACAGTGAACATGGACGTCAGCACAAGATTCAATGTAGGATCAATTCAAAGGAGAATCAGCGTATATATACGAGGTTAAAGAGGTCTAGCTTCAATGGAAAAGGTTCTTGGGTTTGTCTCACCCCAGTATTTTTCTCCATAGGCTTAACCTATGGAACTCAAACTCCACGGCCGTGAAGGTAGTGTACCCAATACTCAATGGCTAATCGGGTGATTTATTTCATCGATTAATAATGTTATACGGGGTGAGATACGAACACCAAGAGGTGTAGTTTCAATGTAAAATGTTCTTGTGTTTACCTCACCCCGGTAGGTTTGAAACTCATACTTGAAAGCCATGAAGGTAGTGTACCCAATACTCAATGGCTCATTGGGTGATTTATTTAAGTAATAATGTCATATGGGGTGAGATAAAATCAGAAACCCACTCAATGAAAATAACTTGGTCTGCGCTCCACCTCGTTTGACCCGCTACGTCATTCACTCAGCTTAGCTTTGTGAATCACTCTTCGGTCAAACTCGGTGAAGTACGGACCAAGTTATTTTTCATGAGTTTATTTCTAAATATGGACAAGTGCAGCAGATATATGCGATAGGTGTTATGTGTAAATCGTAAGTTGAGCTGATAAATGGGGTACAGGTATGTGTACACTGTGAGAGTAGCGAGAGGACAAGGTGTATGTGTAGGTTGTAGCTGATGTTGATGATAGGAATGTAGTTGTAAGGTGTGACGTACCCAAGATGTTGTTGTCGCACATGTGATTCAATCCCACTCGTCGTGTGGTACACTTTACCGCAGTCCCTCCATGTGCACTTGAACATGGTTGTCGTTGACTGCAAGAGACAAAAATAGCATTTTATCAGTAACGGAATACATTTGCTTGATACAGGTACACTATACGAAATACATTATCAGAGGTATCAAATTCTAAACACAATTAATAAAGGATATTGGAAAAATAATGTACAGGTCATATGTCACAATGTTTTCCTAGCAATCAGACCGTTAAGAAAGATTAAAACAGAACAGCTATGGTAGTCATAAATTGTTAACACAATGGGTCATGATAATTACATAATACAGATCTATGGAGTGGATGACAACGTATTTCTGCTGAGCATTTGCTACACATTATTTACTGATGGAATTTAGAGCCGTAGGAATGGTGATATCTAGTCTGCAAAAAGGGGTACAACACTACATATAGGCTACACCTAAGAGAGGGAAATTATCGCTGTGTATGGGTGGCTCTTGCACCAAAATTACTATCACAAATCTTAACTTGTATAATTAATGCTTGTCATTTCCTGCAGAGCATATACTCCTTAAATTTATGGTGACCCTTATGCGTCGGAACGGAAGTTCAGCAGTATACAACCACCTGAAGGTCATAATCACATGCCCTTTGATGATATACAAGGTCAAAGAATATAGTATGTATCCCGTTTCTTTGCAAGAATTACTGTTCCGTGATATAAAACAGAGACATTTAGATTTCACTGGTTGAAACAAAGGACAGTAAGTATAGGTTTCTATGGCCGCTATACAAACTCTGAGAGAATAGATAATAAATCTGCCCGGTGTCCCTCGCCTGTCTATTGAGGGCCTGAGGCATGCCCTGTAACTAAATGGAAAACAATCATGGGCCAAGAGCTCGTACAAGCTGACCCGCGGCGCCCAGGACAACAGCCACAATATTACACGTGTGTATGCACCATTTCAATACCTTGTAATAAACCTGCATAAGTTTTAGACTTTATCATAACGGAACTGTCAATGTTTTCTCTATCGGGGCCGACCCTGTGTGTTTATATGCCATTATATTACCTGCATTGATATGCGAAGAAGAAATGCCATATCTGCCGAACTTTGAGGCTGAAGATTTTGTTCAATGCCTTTCCCAGAAGCTGGTATACATATATGCACACAGGATAAAGCTAGAATGAAGATTAAACTTAAGCAAGTTGGCAGATAATGAATGGTTCTCTCCACTTCAAACCATTCTCTTAACTGCTACTTTCAACTCTCATTACCAGAGTTACACTGAACCATTAACCTACTTCACCATCTTGATCAAGGCCCCTGCTCCAGATCTTAGACCTGATTTCCTTGTAAATTTACTACTCTAGCTACCCATGTACATGTAGTAAGATGTTTTTGATGGTAATTTCCTCGGCAAATTTACTTTTTTATTACCATTCCAAGGCGAGGAAGCGCTTAGTTTAAGACGTGCCTGGACTGTGTTCAGAACATGCATGATTATCTTGAGATGAATGATGCGTTTGAAAAAAAAACAGACACTAATTCCATTTTTAAACCCGTCCGGCAACTACTCAATCATATTTTTTCCCACCGGATGATCTGGATTTATTGGGCGATAAACAGGACTTAGCTGCAAAAACTTTTCTTTCGGAAAGTATGTATGTAGATACCACGGAAATAATGAAAATATGCACCAGAATACCAATAGATGTATGCAGAGCGCATTTGTAGTATTTGTACTTGTACTTCAGACAGAGTCATCACCACTAAGAGGAATGAGGTGAAATGTAGTTCTCTCGGCAAACGCCATTCCAGGGATTCCCAAGAAAGGCATTGCCAAATGAAGGTCACCTAAAGAAGCCGAGAACGATTTTCCATTGACTTCTTATTTTACAAGGTATAGGAGATTGAAGATAGTTGGCAGTCACTCAGTGATCATCATCATTAGGAGGGATAGAGATTTACTGCGATTGATATTACCACTATAAAGGTATGAGTTCATTGCCAATTTTATCCATTACCATAGAAACTTCTACAGTTTATTTTTCACCTGGTGACTGAACGAGGGAGAACAATGGGAACTGCTCGTAAAATGAGAAATTGTACAACATCACGTTTCTGGCACGCATTCTATGAAACTCCTACAGATCAACATAAGAAATGAATTGCACCCATTACGGCTATGTCATTTATTTTTCTACAACCACTGGATTAACCAGAGATGTGCACACCGCTCCGTTAATGTAGGATTAACGGGTAGTAGTTTATCTTGGTCACATGTCCAGTCTAGGGGTGTTCTCACACTGGAAAGCGTTATTCCTAAAGTCAAACACATAAGCATCAAACAAAATGCTTGCCTTTTCTGAGGGATTTGGGTTTTTTTTCAAGTCAATGCCTTCACCATGCTAATTTTACAAGTGCATTTTCTTACATTGTTGTACAGGATAAGATAAAACACAGTTCTACTACAGAGGGTGGAACGAACCCTCTCTGGTCAAAACAAACACCAATTCCCCGCTTTTCCCTTAATATGAAACATATATCATCTCTATTATCTAGTACTTTGTTATAATAGTTCTGACTACTGATGAGAACTCAACCTATCTACCCTGTTGTTTTCTTTTAAAAAAAAAACACCTGCTGCTGTTGACAACCAGGGGTGTCTACTTCTATGGTCTATAGACGCCCCCTCAACGCACGCTAATAATACAGGGCGGGGTGCATTCGTAAAAGTCTCGACTGAATTTATTTCTTGAATACGATGGTCCAAGACGCATCCAGGGTCACTGTCGATTAATTAGGGAAACATACTTTATTCAGAAAACCAAGATCGAGAGGCAGAACGCGGGTACGGTACACAGTTAAGTTTAATTCACAGTAACCTACTGGATGCATACACTGTAGCTATACTCCACTACTACTATAGATTCTCAACAATGATCTGTCGATATATATATATGCATGACAATAAACGATAGTATCCGTTTACTATAACACAAGTCTAGTCTGACTTTGTGGGATTTGCGTGCTGCGCACATTAACTCTCCCCTCCTTTGCTAGGAACATACATACACTTAGCGTGGTGGTGGATCAGCTTAATTTCCGCCAAATTAGAGGAGTGTTTCCGAATGCTCCCACTGGAAGGATCACAGGAGCTGGTTGAGTGACGTGCCGCGGTGCTAGGGAGCGACCCAAACCCTGGAGGAGCGGCCGTAATCTAGGTCACCTACTCCTGGTAGTTGTCGACCCGCGCCGGCTGCCGACTATATACGTGCCATACCCTGCAACCACACACCCACATGTTGCTATTTCCCCTGCCCATGTTGAAGCACCGTGTGCATAGGTTACATGTTGCTGCATATAGCCGTTCACACAGTATGCTCAGCATGCATCAATGATGCAATGACTGTGTAGCTAATATATCAGAAATGACATGATAATGATGTTGTGTATACCATATGTCATCTATGAGATATGTTTAACGATACTTTTGCTAGTGACCATTTTAGAAAATATAACTAAGATAAACGATACGTGGCATAAACACTTCTGAACACGTGTGTCATAGAAAACCAGTAATTTTATCAATCTTTGACATTAACTAAAATCCTAAACTTTCCTATTCTAAATCTTTTATCTATGATAAAGTGGATTGATGTTGTACTATAGGCAATGGGTTGTGTGTGGTCATATCAAGGTGTGCTCGAACTGTAAAGCCATGAACCCATCAGGCTTCCGATACACACCGACGCGCCTTACGACACGTCCTACGACACACTGAATGGGCGTCGACGTGGGTGGGTTCCAGGCCTAAGGGGCGTAGTCAGGATCTACTGTAGACATAAGACTTGCGTCAACAGAGTCGGGTCCTTGCCTGGCCTTAATCAGCCACTCCCATGGTCACGCTAAGCTTCATTCATTAGTCAACACCGCAAACATCACGACAACACCGGAGAGAAAGTGGTGTACGTTATATAGATGTACAAGCGTTTATACTAAAATGCATTAACGACACATTTATAATTTGATTTGACTGTAGGTCCAAAATGTGTAAATATGTATCTTCTATTGAAACCTATTGTATCATATGAAAATGCATTGTACACGATGTTGGTAAAATTCATACCTGAAATCATAAACTTAGAAATATATAATATACCAAACGAAATCATTACTCCTAGTTATGGAATGAATGCACTGGTGACTCAAACACGTCATTGCAGGGTTAGGTTGAGAGGTGGCGTATTTTTAGTTTATCCGAAACGGCTTATTAGTATTACTGCGTCGCGTAAGAAAGCTAAGCACAAGCCTTGGTAGCTATCCTTGCTGAGGTCACAACTTTGGCTGCCACACAGAATTGCGAGTGTTTACACAGCCATAGGTTACAATGTGCGTCTCTCAACGTTGCCTAGTATATGTCCCTATAGCCACTTCATTCTGACCCACTCTGCTGGATCCTAACACAAGGGCCACCTCTAGATCCCTCAGAGAGACAGACACTGGGGGGACTCCTCCCTCCCGTGCTTTCTCTCCCAACCACACCATCCACGCACTGCATTAACATACGTAAGGTCAACCCCAGGGCCTGACGTTGCGATGGCTACCATGGCCGAACGCTCGACTCAGGGCAGCGGCTGGCGGGCGTTCCAAAACCTCACGCTCTCTATTTGGATATCTTCATAGATATCGTGATTTTCTCCTGAAAATTTACAGAGTAAATTTCGGTTAATGCGACAAGACCGTGGGTTAATATATGGGCAGTTGTCAGATGACACCGTGGGTCAGGAATTAATGGCAGTTTTTCAGTCGGGATCGGCCAAAATACATGCTTTTGTGTTGATGTTGATATGTTAATAAGCTGGGTCATGTGACTAGAGCCGCGCCCACTCCGCTGACGTCAGGATCAGTTAACCCAGTTCGGAGTCTGACAACCAGGAGGCGCTGTGAGGGGTTTTCTGACAGATGCCGGATTTCGCAATCGCAGCTGTGCAGGCTGCAATATGGTGAGGACGGAAATGTTGTTGAAAAAAAGCCGAGAGTAAACTCAGATATTAAACAAAGGGACACTGAAGATCTTTCGCCGAGCGTAGATCTCATGAATATCAGGACTGCAGGTTGTACAACGGTCGGACTGGGAGTTCCCATCAGGACCCCTTCCCGACCACCTGCATTTGTTGGCAAACACAGAGGAACACTCTCCCGACACAGACGACGGCCGCTGGGTGTAGTGAAAGGATGGACCAAAACTAAGCCTCGGCTGGGAGTGGCACAGAAACGTCAGTCAGTCACGTGAAGGCCCTGTGGAGGAGGGTCGATGACCTCAGTGCCCACACCCTGAGGGCTTTCTGCGTTTCCCCATAAAACCCAAACGTACCATCAAAACACAATTCCCTCTACACACGGCCATGAAAGATTGTGTGGGATATAGTTTCATATTTTACTTTCCCCTCACTTCTGGGCATTTGCAGAGAACTAGAAGCCCTTTGCTAGGGTTCTAGTCCTAGTTCATTTACTAAGTCACTGATTTTTGCTCATTCACTACGTCACAGTGAGCCCGAACATTATTTGTACTGCACCCCTAGAAGTGGGTAGTATTTCATAGATGTTCGTCCATAGAAACATAATATCTTAAACACACAGTGCTGTTACAAAGCCCCACATCAAAAGTCTAGTGCCCACCCTAGTTTAGTTTAGTTCCAACACTCTTGATCAGATAACTGTGACTGATTGCCCCATGTGTAATATTATTCTTAAGGGGCCGTCCATACAATTCTGGTGTCATGCAAGGGGGGTAGTTTCCATGACAAATAATGATAAGGGCCATATGACAAAATATGACCAGGTGAAGAAGGGAGGTCAAAAATAGTCAAAATAGCCAGTGGTACCAGCCCTGCCTCAGTGCAAGGGAGGGTTGGATATTTTACCTAGAGGTTATATACACAAGTGAGTATTTATACACCAATGGTGTCTGTAATGATAATCACATAAACAAGCGGACAGTGCGGGTACATAGTAATGCTAGGCTGTGGTGATGCTGCCTGACCACACTTGGATAGGGCATGAGCGGACATTGACCTACTCACACACACTATAGCAGGCTACCCCACGCCTATATTGATTAACACAGATCTCTCACTCTCCATACAGAATCTCACTTCCTGACGGCCTGCTACGACTGGGGACTGTCACTAAACCTCTGTGCTGGAGAGTGTCCCAGTATCTGTCTCCAGCATCAATCCTCGTGAGTGTGTTGACAGTCATCAACATAATTTATGCAGGTTTTGTAAACATCGCCGCCAACTTGACCTTATCACGCGCTCCATACTGAGACTCTGTGCTCCATTCTACGCCTCCAACCGAGTCAGATGTTGTGTTTAAAGGCACGGATTAAATGTGGTACACATGAGGCGTCGCTTAATGAGGACATGGGAGTGGGGCATTCTCTGTTCTTCAGGCAGTGGGCTATCCATAGACGTAGCGTACGTCGAGATACCAACCACTGGGGAATGTCGGAGGAGCGTTCGGAAATCTGCTGGACAGGAGCCAGGCCAAATAATGATATGGACTTATTGTTTTATCAGAACGGTAGCTACATCTGAAATAGTAATTGATTTAGCCTCAATATCATAGAATAAGGACAGGTATTCTAGTAAATATTGCAGTTAAAGTAATTTTGAAGGACATTTTGTTGTTGTCACAGTACATGCAATTCATCTTCTATATCAAGCTGATTGGAATATATTTTGATGCAAATCTACACACGAGCATGTCTTTTTTGATATATCACATTAACATCCATTCTTCATTTTTAACCCGGCAAAAAGCAAATAACCTTTTTAAAACTGATCTGACTGACCACCGAGTTGGGTTTGCGAACGCCCTGCTTCTGGACCCACTGCCTTGGCAATGCAGGAGCCGAGAGGTTGGGAATGAGTGAGCAGAGCCGTGAAAATCCTCACTCCCAGTCTGAACTCTCTCCCAAACTGCAGTGGAGAGTGATCAGGGCTACGTCCAGTCAGTGTCCACGTGCTGCCATGGCAACACATCTCCACACTAACTAATTATATGCCCTGTCAATCCTAACACGTAGTTAATTACCCGAGGTACTTACCTAAATGCTCCTAGGGCACTATGATCTCCTTTAGTGTTTCCTGAATGTATCTATTAAATTCCTTTCTAAAATATCACTTCAATTCACAAGTACCTCAAATGTATAGCCGAAGTATTTCCATGGACGTAAAATGCGATCCATGTTTCCATAGAAATAATTAGGAAGCTCTAGGTGAATTAATCAGCTTTTGAAACCAGGTCAGTTAAGAAAAGCCATAATTGAGACCAGATGCTATGTTGAGAACATATTTGAATAGATTAACCAGTAACAGGAATACGGCATCACACAACTTGGTAACCATGGAGATCTGGGTTCATTGACATTGATGACAGCTTTTCTCGGTAGCACCCTGAATACCTACCTGGCCTGAGGTGCCCTCAGACCAGGCATCGCCAGTGTTTGCTCCAGTGTGGCAGATACAAATGACTCTCACCTCTTTCTATATGTAACACTCATCTCTCTTCTAATACATTTGCTGAAGGCTGGATTAGAGAAATACAACCAAAGAAACTGCTGCATCATCAATTTGAAGGATTCCATGTGACGTCACCTTGTTATTAGCATCCATTAAGATCCGATTAGGGAAGCTCATTAAGTGTGTGTGGCGTCCTTCTCTAAGTGGTTAGACAAAGACTTGTGTGATTCACCTAGATTCTGGTTTCAGTTTTCAGGGCAGTGTCCACTGATTCCCCTGGTCAAATCTGTATAAACATATCTGATTTACTGCAGACACACCAAATTGTCCATACTCATATTGTCAAGATAAACACAAATGGTGATAGAGACGGGATTTCAATACGCAACATCTTCTATCTTGACTGGTGCTGTGCTAAAGATGCGGAGTTCTCTCTTATTTTCTCTTTTTTTTTAGCCTGATATAAATGTCAATAGGCTTAACATTAGGAACTCGTTCTCAATAGGCATGCAAGTATGGTAACTCATACTCAATGGGTGATAAACATATAACTATATCCAGGCTATGATAAATCAGAAACATATTCGTGTTTGGTCTGTGTCCCCGCTAGCCATTTCATTTGGAGCGCTTCAGAATAATGACTCGGCTAGCACCTCGTTCATATCCCTAAGCCCACCAAACTTGATGGCATACGGGGACACAGACCAAACACTCATCAGTTTCTTTCTTAATATGTTGTAACGTGAGTATTACAGTGTGAGTACTGGTCGATCAATTTCTACATGACCGGGAGATGACCCAATCTTAGAGCCTGGCCGCAGCCAGAAATCAATCAACCATATAGACGAGGTCCTCGACCGCCGCCTACTATGACCCAAGAGTATTACGGAACAGTCAGTACTTCAAAGAAAATGCATTGAGAAAGTTAGGGATTCCCAGTTATAAATGAAGGTTCACTTCCAGATAGTTGAACACTTTTCAAAATCCAAAATCCTACCTACAGCATACATTTGTCCACTTTGAACAGCCTGCTAAAACTGTGTCATATCATATTTTTTCTCTGCCTTTT